>CATNUY010000146.1:0-600000 GCA_951217065.1 Baccha elongata
AATCGAACCCACGACCTTCCACTCTGAAATCTGCTCCTCTACCACCTAGGCTAACTTGCCACTTGGTTTTGGTAGATCTAACTCACTACTATACGCACTCGCGTCTCTACTTGAAATTTACACTGTGAAAGCCGCCAACGATGTGCACTCTTCCACGGTTGCTGAACGACTGACGTCGGCCACGCTACCCACTAGGCTAACTTGCCTTTTAATTTTACTTGACAAATTGCCACTAAATTGTGCAGTGAGTACACTTAAACTATTTATGAATTTAATTCAATTGAACACACTTGTAAATGATTATTTTATACTGAGAAAGTCGTCAACGCGTCTGTACACTTTTACCTAGCAGTTTGTTGTTTTTATAAGTCTTTCCAAATAACTCGTTTTACCTTATGCCGGTAATTTATATATATAGATATTGATTGAGAATTTTATACTTCATAATTTGAGCTTACAAAGTTTGTTTATGCAAGTTCAAGAAGTTATTTAACATGCATTTACTTTCAAAACATGTCATGTTCGAAAGGGTTTTTGATTTTTATGAGTTTTAAACGGTACTCTATAGTGGAGAATAAACTCTACTAATTTTTTTTATTTTTAAACATAAAACAAAAGAAAATAGAAAGTTTTTTCGCGTCCTGAAAAATTTAAAATCATGGACATGACATCTTTTGAAAATAAGCGATTCAATTAAAGTCGCCAACGATGTGCACTGATCCACGGTTGCTGAACGACTGAGTGTAACTTAATACTTAAGAAGTTATGGCTGTTATTCGTGATTGCCACTTTTTTAAGTTCTTAAAAATATTAAAAAAAATTTTCGGCTATTTGCAGTGCAGTTAGAATTCTGTAAAAATGTTCGTGTATTCCAAGAGTTCATAGAAAGATTATATAGAAGAATCAGAATTTTAAAACCTTATTTGTTAAAACTATGATTTTTAATTATTGTAAATATTTATATTTTGTTTGTTTTTAGTTTTTGCTATTTCATCTACTTTGATGTCCTTTGATACGGATTAAACTATATTTTTTAAGTTTCAACAAATAATACCAAGAAAAGTTTTTCTGTACGACGACTTTTTTTTCATATCAGTCCAAACTAAATAAAATGCACGACTCGGTCGTATGAACTTGCTCTTGTAGCAATCTATGGGATTACAAAAATTCAATATATTTAATTATGTAAAAAGGCAAAAGATATCGAAAAATGCCCTTAACGATAGATCAAGTTCTATAGTAGCTTTCGCAAAACCGTTCTTTAGCCAAAAACTTATATTCCATCTTATGTTAATTGTCTAATTTAAGTGCCATAGTAAATTTAAAGGAAATCAGGTTAGCCGTTATTAGTTTATGACCAAATTTGTAAAAACCGTTAACACCCGTTCTCCGTTAAGTGAATTTTTAGCCAAAAACCTGATATGATAACGTTCACAAACTGTTCGTGCACACTGGGACTCTGGTCCCAAATTCAATTTGTATTGGTCACCATTGAGTGTACTCCCACTTTAAACTCCACCAGAGTGACAATATGCACTAACACACCCGCACCACATTGTTGGCAACATAAGTTTTCCGACTGTCTTTCTGACATCTTGCAAATTAATGATTTTCCATATTTTTTCATTCATCATCCGCCATTTGCCATACGAGCATCAAGTTCTAAAATGTTTATATATCAGCGAACAGAAGTTGTTATTTTTTGCTTTATCCCAAGTATTTTGTATTTTTTGAATGTAAGAACAATACATTTAACGTCCTGCACTGCAGTTCTTTACGGTTCTTTGTGCTGCTCCAGTATTTGGATTTTGCTGGTCCGTGTGCTGCATTTTGTTGCTGCCTGTATCTTTTATGCTCTTTCTGTTCTTTTAACGGCACCAGCAGTTGCAATCTAACGGTTCTTTTTTTTTTTGTTGCTAGAACAACCCGCAACCTTTAGTTTTTTTTGTTGGTTTGGTTGCAACAAACAAAACAATCCAGACCAGTGTGCTGGAAATCGCTGCATTTGATTTGGAGAGGAGGAACGATATTGTGTCGCTGCTCCCATCAGGCAATGCTTTTTTCTTGCCTGCTTCCGGTTCTTTTAACCGCACAAGCCGTTGTTGTCTTACGTTTCTTTTATTAGAACCACCCGCTACATTTAGTTTTTTTTTGTGCAATCGATTTGTTGCAACCAAGAACCTGAACATCCGTCGGGCCTCGTACTGCTTCAACAACTATCATCATAACATAGAACATACCAGGAAGCAGGAAATCGCTGCATTTGAGGAGAAGATCTGATTGGCCGGCGCTATATTCACCAGGCCTCGCACAATTTTGTGCCCAAACCAACTTTCTCTTGTTGGTTTTCTTTATGCTGAAATAAGCAAGGGCTTTTAAGGATTTCTACATTCAAAGCTCTTTTTCAGCTGATAAGTAAAAGGGGCCACCTCAAACGCCCAAAGTTTTTGCTGCACCGAGCGGACGCCATATTGGTTTTCGTTTGTGCTGCAACACGCAGTAGCAATTTTCGTGCTGCCATAAAGACTCCATTTTTTGTTTATGTGCTGCAGCAACTACGGACGCCACATTGCCTTTGCGCTGCTTTCAGCATAGCAACGATTGATTAGCATAATTAACATCACGCTATAAAAGCCGTTACCACATCATGCAATCATCGAATAGAAGCTGCTATTCATTTTATGAAACTATTTTGTAAAAGGTTAGTCTAAAAGTTTTGTTTTTGATTGGCAACATTTTTTTTAATATAATAAATACTTATTCAATAAATTATAAACTATTTGTATGGGCATTTTAATGTCGCCCCTCTCACCCCACCGATAATTTTTTTTTTCATAATATGATTCCCTTGGAGAATTAAAATTCATCTTCAAAGTTTTTTTTACCTTTTTTTCGCAATTTTTGAGTTTAAAGTCCGTTTCTTCAAAAATTGCGAAAAAAAAGGTAAAAAAAAATTTGTAGTGTGATTTTTCAAAACTGTAAAACAAAATACTACTTTTTTTTATAAAATTCGTTGCTCATATTAATTTTAAATCATAAACTGAAAACAAAATGATTTTATGTTTTCTGGTTTTTGAGAAAATGGAAAATTACTAAATGTGAATTCGGGATCTCAAACATGGGCACGAGTACGATAACTTTGGCGCCAAGAATTGATAACTGTTTTTTGTAGAACAGATCAATACATGCATTTTTTACTATGGGTGGGGGGGTCTATCTCCCTCCGTTTGGGCGGGAGGGGCAATTTTATAAAAACAGTGCTAAAAATTTAAAACAAATATTAAAAAATAACGGTAATACTTACAATTAAGTTTTATAACTTTTTTTTAAAGCAAATACTTTTTTTCTATTAAATGTTTTTTAAATCAAGTGAAATCTTTGCATAGTCTTTGAAAAAACGGACTTTAAACTCAAAAATTGCGAAAAAAAGGAAAAAAAAAAACTTTGAAGTGTGATTTTTCAAAACTGTAAAACAAAATACTACTTTTTTTTATAAAATTCGTTGCTTATATTAATTTTAAATCATAAACTAAAAACAAAATGATTTTATGTTTTCTAATTTTTGAGAAAATGGAAAATTACTAAAGCGTATAAACAGTGAGGTATGTAAGGGGGGGCATGCTGCCCCCCTGCAACCCCGCTGCTTGGACACACTCTAGGATTTGGGGTGGGTGCGAGGTGGGGTGGGTGCAAGGTTGGGTGTATGCAAAGTTTCTGTTGCATTTAAAAATGCCCAAGCATCATTACAAAAACGAACCTACGTACAACATTCACCGTCTACCAAAAAAAAAAAGAAAACTCTTATAAGAAAGAAATTTTAGTAATTTTCCATTTTCTCAAAAACCAGAAAACATAAAATCATTTTGTTTTCAGTTTACGATTTAAAATTAATATGAGCAACGAATTTTGTAAAAAAAGTAGTATTTTGTTTTACAGTTTTGAAAAATCACACTTCAAAGTTTTTTGTTACCTTTTTTTTCGCAATTTTTGAGTTTAAAGTCCGTTTTTTCAAAGACTATGCATAGGTTTCACTTGCTCTAAAAATAATCTAATAGAAAAAAGTATTGGCTTTAAAAAAATATATAAAACTTAGTTGTAAGTATTACCGTTATTTTTTAATATTTGTTTTAAATTTTTAGCTCTGTTTTTATAAAATTGCCCCTCCCGCCCAAACGGAGGGAGATAGACCCCCCTCACCCATAGTAAAAAATGCTTGTATTGAACTGTTCTACAAAAAACCTTTATCAATTCTTGGCGCCAAAGTTATCGTACTCTCCTATAACCAAAGTCTTTTGAACTATCAGCTCGTATTTAAATTTAAATTATTGACATTTGATTGTCGAATTTACAGTCTTTTGAACTTCTTCTCGGGGTCATTTTAAATCTTTTTTAACAAGGGATTTTTAAGAATCATCAACACTGTCGGGCTAAATAAAAGTTTTTAGAACTTTTTTTTAATGTTTTTTCCTTTTCAATCTTTTTGAAATAAGTTTTTTGGCAATTGTTGACACTTTTGTGTCAAATTTATTAAGTCTTGTGAACTTTTTCTCGATTTCTACAAATTTCAACTAACTATTTTAACAATTGTCGACTTTTTGTTGGTCGAGAATAGAAAGTCATTTGTACTTCTCCTTCCTGTTTTTTATTCAAGTGGTGCAAATTTTTAGCAACACCTCCAGACATTTGTTTTTAAATTAACAAAGTCTTGTAAAAAATTTCGAACAATTTTAAATTAATTTAAAGTAATTATTTTATCAGTAACTTTTCCCTATCTCTGTTCGATTAATAAAAGTCTTGTGTACTTTTCCGTTTTCTTAAAACAGTTTTTTTTAACAAGTTGATATTAACTAGTCTTCATATTTTGTCGAATTAATCAAGTATTGTGAATTTTTCCCCCGCTTTTTTAATAAGTTTTTTCAAATTCAAACCAAAGGAAAATGAAAAACTTCTTTTTCTCGTAAAAATTTATAATTTTTTCATTTTCCTTTGCATTAAATTTAACTACTCGTGCAGTTGTTCCGCGGTGTATTGTCTAACGACTTAACGTTCATATAATTTCTTCAAATTGATGAAATGTTTGCCATATTAACCAAGTATTTTGTACTGCTCTCTAGATTTTCGTTGTATTCCAACGACTTCACCACATTTATTTTTCATTAAAAGGTTCTTTTGAGAACCACTCAACGAAAAACTATCATTGGTTAATATCTTAGATAATTTAATTTTTTCGGCTGATCTTTTAACAAAATTGTATGCTTCGGAGAAAAAAAAAGTGCCTGAAATAAGACTCTCTTCGTTAATAGCTAGAAAGGCAGAACTAAAAGAACTTTGGGCAGACACTAAAGCGAAATACATCCTCTGTGCTAGGTTAAAAGATATATCTGGCGACCAAGAAGCAATCGAAACAAAATATATGAATAGCAGTGAGACGTATTTGGCCTGTCTAGCACTGTTTTTAGATCATGAACACAGACTTGAAAGTCACTCTAAGTTAAAAGATCCCTCGACACTAACCTAATTCTGATAAAACACCACATTTTTCTAAACAACACAGTCTTAAACTGCCACCTTGTGTAACAGAGCTGTTCCATTTTGATTACGTCTTGGCATGCCTTCCGTGACATGTTTGATGCAGTCTACATCAAACATTGTCATTTGAGTTAAGTGGTAAAATTATTCCAACTTCGGGCAAAAACAAGAGATGATGTATCAAGAATAGTAAATCAATTTCCCTTAACCAATGAAAATTTTTCGTTAGCGTGGGAGGCATTGCGTGCTGCATACGAAAATACGCGAATCCTTGTGAACAACCAGGTAAAAAATATTTTCAATTTACGTACGTTACATGAGTAATCGGCAAAATCAATTACTTCAGAGTACTATAAATGACTCGGTAGCAGTAATTCAAGCGCACAATGTTCATACGGAACATTAGGATCCAATTTTGGTTTTTGCGTGCTCAAGTAGATTGGCAAAAAATACGTTAACGCTTTGGGAACAGTCTCTGGCAGATTAAACAAAAGTTCCATCATGGCAACTATTGGACAAATTTTCATCTTCAAGATTCCAGATTTTGGAGTCTATATCAGAAACCATCGCGTCTAAATCTACACTTATAAATAGTAAATCTTTTACCCGAAAGAATACTGCAGAGCAGTCGAACAAAGCCAACAATTTTTTCGCTAAGCCGGGCCAACCCCGCCCGGCTCAGCAGATCACTGTATATGAGTATACAAAATTCTTAGCTTTGTCAATACCAGCTCGTATATAAACTGTGCGTCAGAACAAGATGTGCAACAATTGCTTAGGTACCACTCACCAAAAATCTGCTTACGCCAGTAAATATTCGTGTAGCCACTGTAAAAAACGTCACCTTTTTTTGTGCATTTATCATCTTCAGAAATACAGTCCATTTCTCCCAAGTTAGCATCACAAAACCTCCAAATTTCTGCTTCTTCGCAGCCTTTTGTACCTCAAGCATTAAGTCAAAGCAACTTTATTTCAACTCATAAGAAAGTTTTACTCGCCACTGAGAAAGCAAGCACACTTTTTGAGCCCTTATTGACCCCGGTTCTGAAATCACTTTTATATCGGAATCTATTCAAAAACGTTTGAATTTGCCATTTTGTTGATAAAATCACCACAATTTCGGGAATTAGCGGCAGCAATGCCATCACGTCAAAGACACTTTGTTCTTTTTTATTTACCTTTTTGAAGGCTCTTAGGTCACCATCTCAGTGCAAGCTATAGTGCTTAAGAAACTCATTAATAATCTCCCAAAATCGTCTTTCACGATAGTGGATCGAAGTCTTTTTGTTAGTCTCGAGTTGGCTGATCCCACCTTCAACAAATCATCTCAGGTTGATCTTCTTATAGGGGCGGACATGTACCCGTCAATCATACGTTACGGCATTAAACTCATTTCGGACACTCTAGTTGCTCAAAATACGGTAATTGATTGAATATTATCTGGACCCATGCCAGACTCATTTGGAGTGAAATACTCAGTTAAATACTCAACTAAGAAAATTTTGGGAGCTAGAGGAGTTGCCAGATAAACCAATTCAATCTTAAGAAGATTGCTATTGTGATGAGTGGTATCAAAAAACTACCACAAGACGTAGTGACGGTAGATATGTTGTTCGCGTGCCGTTCAAGCCTGAACCTTCACAAAAGACAAATTGGGTTTCTCTGATATATTGCGTTAAAACAATTTTCTTAAATGGAAAGGTCGTTAGCTTTAAAAGCAGACCTAAGATCTCAATACTCAAATGTCATCTTTGAATATTTGTCTATGAACCATATGCGTCAAGTATCCCTAATGGGAAAGGTTGAAAACGGTCAAGTCAAATCCTTTTATCTCCCACATCAAGCAGTTTCG
This sequence comes from Baccha elongata, assembly GCA_951217065.1. NCBI lineage: Eukaryota > Metazoa > Arthropoda > Insecta > Diptera > Syrphidae > Baccha > Baccha elongata. The sequence goes on from CATNUY010000146.1 coordinate 7,382, forward strand.
AAGCCGGAAAGTAGTCGAAAAAGTTGCGTGTCGTCTTAAATGCATCAAATTCGTCGTCAAGTGGTGTTAGTCTAAACGACTTATTGTTCCCTAGGCCGATTCCACTGCAAGATCTCTCTTCATTAATACTGCGATAGAGATTTTACAAATTTGTTTTTAATGCGGACATAGAGAAAATGTATCTACAAATTTTGATTGACGCACGTGACACGCCTTTTCAGAGAATCTTATTCCGCAGCTCCTCCGAATCAGAAATTGAAGATTCCGAACTCTTGACTGCAACATTTAGGGTTAATTGTGCTTCCTACTTGGCCATTCGTTCCCCCTTACAGCTAGCAAATGATAGTAGCAGCGAGTTCCCCCTTGCGTCAAAAATTCTACAGTCGGAATTTTAATCACATGATATCTTTGTTCTTCAAACCACGCATTCATATACACAATGTAGCTTTAACCATATATCATTATAATATTGATTTCAGTTTATAGTGACCCTTTTTCTGATAATAAAAATAATTTTTAGCAAAATGGACATTTAATTTCCTGCTCTAATGTAAGATCTAGCTACAAAAATGCAGCGTCATATCATCGGACAAAACCGTCATCATTTTTATTATTGGTGTACAACTCTAAGTAGTAATGTAGATCTAGGTACTAATAAAAGCTAATTAAAAGCATCTTCTCTTATCAATGAACTTCCAAGCGAATGTGTTTAGATTTTTACAAATCGCCCCTTCAATTAAAATCTTTTTTTTTTTTAATCAAAACAATCTGATGAAATGGTTTGCGTAACTTAGGCACACGCTCTAATCAGCAATTTTTAAAGTCAATTTTCCTTGTTAAGTTGAATGGCTTTCTTATCCGTCCGATATTCGATTCGGTTGAAGCGAATACCTTCTGTGGGGCACGTGTAATCATTAGAGAAGTTGCAAACAATTGATAACCTTGGACTTAGCCGTACTTTAACTAATAATGCCTATTTATACATAATGTGTACATAGTCTTAAAAACTATGGAAATTAATTATTCCTTGTATGTATCCTTTCGTCGCTAACAGAAAATTAAAAATGAGTGAGAAAAACGATATCGAAATTAGAAAATATAGATTTTATATGAAACTAGACGAAACCAATGAACAGTTAACGTAAATCTGTATTTTAAGAATTAAACGACTAAATATCTAATGTGGCCGTTAATTTGTTTTCTTTTTCCGAAATGTCTCAAAATCAACTTCAATGATTTTAATGTGAATGTGGGGTGTAACAGAATCTACATTAAATGGAGTTCTCTGATGGTGTCAGGCAGAATTATTAGTTTGCCGCAAAATGAGATTGTTTTTTAAGTATACAGAGTAACTGCATGCAAATCCCCGGTATTTTGATTACTGACCCGTTCATTTTTATAAGAAAGATAAATGTTTTTGATACCAAATGAAAGAGAATAAATGTGGATTAACATGTCTGCGATTGCAGAACTGCAGAAAACTAAAGAGACAAAGAAAATACACAATGGAAAACTTTGCTTGTCTGAAAGAGAGGGAAGACAAAATTGCAGAGATTTTCATAAATAAATTATGGATAAAGATGATAGATTCAAATAAGCTTTTCTATGGCCTTTAGTCCATGAAAAAATGGCGTTTCGTGCGGATGCTCACTTTGCACTCATCAGTTGACGACGAGTGAGCACCTTGTCAATACGCAAATTTCCGCTTGTTTCAGTTCAACTTACATAACTTTTTTGACAAAAAGCTAAAGGGAACTATATCCAACAAGATTACGATTGCAATCATTAAGATGGAAGTGTTTTTACCCGTGGCCTGGTTTAAGTTATATGTATATTAAATGTTTTTGTTATAATACAAATTCTATATACCTGCATTGAAAAAATTAATAAATATAGAATAATAAATAAAAATAATTTCAACTAAGTAGAAGACTTAGCATTAAATTTAGTGGACTTGTTGAATTATTGATTCAAATTAGCTTTTTATGGCCTTTTAGTCCATAAAAAATGGCGTTTCGTGCGGATGTTCACTTTGCACTCATCAGTTGACGACGAGTGAGCACCTTGTCAATACGCAAATTTCCGCTTGTTTCAGTTCAACTTACATAAATTTTTTGACAAAAAGCTAAAGTGAACTATATCCAACAAGATTACGATTGCAATCATTAAGCTGGAAGTGTTTTTACCCGTGGCCTGGTTTAAGTTATATATTAAATGTTTTTGTTATAATACAAATTCTATGTACCTCCATTGAAAAAATTGGCACGAGTACGATAACTTTGGCGCCAAGAATTGATAACTGTTTTTTGTAGAACAGATCAATACAAGCATTTTTTACTATGGATGGAGGGGTCTATCTCCCTCTGTTTGGGCGGGAGGGGCAGTTTTATAAAAACAGTGCTAAAAATTTAAAACAAATATTAAAAAATAAAGGTAATACTTACAACTAAGTTTTATATCCTTTTTTAAAGTCAATCCTTTTTCTATTAGATGGTTTTTAAATCAATTGAAACCTATGCATAGTTTTTGAAAAAAACGGACTTTAAACTCAAAAATTGCGAAAAAAAAGGTAAAAAAAACTTTGAAGTGTGATTTTTCAAAACTGTAAAATAAAATAGTACTTTTATTTATAAAATTCGTTGCTCATATTAATTTTACATCATAAACTGAAAACAAAATGATTTTATGTTTTCTGGTTTTTGAGAAAATGGAAAATTACTGAAACTACTTTCTTATAAGAGGTTTCGGCACGAGTACGATAACTTTGGCGCCAAGAATTGATAACTGTTTTTTGTAGAACAGATCAATACAAGCATTTTTTTGCTATGGGTGGGGGGGTCTATCTCCCTATGTTTGGGCGGGAGGGGCAATTTTATTAAAACAGTGCTAAAAATTTAAAACAAATATTAAAAAATAACGGTAATACCTACAACTAAAATTAATATCTTTTTTTAAAGCCAATACTTTTTTCTATTAGACGTTTTTTAAATCAAGTGAAACCTATGCATAGTCTTTGAAAAAACGGACTTTAAACTCAAAAATTGCGAAAAAAAGGTAAAAAAAAACTTTGAAGTGCCCCCCCCCCCTTACATACCTCACTGTATCCAATAAAAAAGTTGTTTTAGTAATTTTCCATTTTCTCAAAAACGAGAAAACATAAAATCATTTTGTTTTCAGTTTATGATTTAAAATTAATATGAGCAATGAATTTTATAAAAAAAAGTACTTTTTTATTTTACAGTTTTGAAAAATCACACTTCAAAGTTTTTTTTTACCTTTTTTTCGCAATTTTTGAGTTTAAAACCAGTTTTTTTAAAGACTATGCATAGGTTTCACTTGCTTTTAAAAACATCTAATAGAAAAAAGTATTGGCTTAAAAAAAAATATAAACCTTAGTTGTAAGTACACTGTAGCACTGTTTTTTTTTAAATTGCCCCTCCCGCTCAAACGGAGGGAGATAGACCCCCCACCCATAGTAAAAAATTATTGTATTGATCTGTTCTACAAAAAACAGTTATCAATTCTTGGCGCCAAAGTTATCGTACTCGCGCCAAATTTTTCAATGTAGGTATATAGAATTTGTATTATAACAAAAACATTTAATATATAACTAAAACCAGGCCAAGGGTAAAAACACTTCCAGCTTAATGATTGCAATCGTAATCTTGTTGGATATAGTTCACTTTAGCTTTTTGTCAAAAAAGTTATGTAAGTTGAACTGAAACAAGCGGAAATTTGCGTATTGACAAGGTGCTCACTCGTCGTCAACTGATGAGTGCAAAGTGAGCATCCGCACGAAACGCCATTTTTTCATGGACTTAAGGCCATAAAAAGCTAATTTGAATCAATAATTCAACAAGTCCACTAAATTTAATGCTAAGTCTTCTTCTTAGTTGAAATTATTTTTATTTAATATTCTATATTTATTAATTTTTTCAATGTAGGTATATAGAATTTGTATTATAACAAAAACATTTAATACACCGAAAAAAAAACAGCATATCATTTTGATATTTTATTAATATCAAATTGCATATCATATCAATTTTTCAATAAACTGTACAAAATGCTATATTTATGTCAATTTTCTTATCAGATTAATAATTTTAATGTTAGTTTGATATTAAAATACTAAAAATTTACGAAAAATTTTAATATTGTAATATCAATTAATCTTATCAAAATTTTCTTTGCATTAAACAACATTTTCACATTGTAAATATCAAATTAACATTTTTATAATATAAACTTGATATTCAAAATGTTGACTTAGCTGTTAATTTAATAGTCTTTGATATTTTGTAATATCAATAATCGTTCTACAAAACCAGAGTATTCCTTCAACCTAATCAACCTTCAGTTGCAAGTCAGAAATACAACGGAACAGTCGCGAATAAGCAACGACCTCATAATTTGCAAATCGCCGGAGAATGCAGTAGTCTTATTAGTGAAGTGATTTTCTTCATATTGACAAATAGAAATGGAAAATAGTGAAAGTGTTGTGAATAATACTCAAGATAATAATATTGTTAGTTATGAAGATTGTATTGTTTTATCGGGAGAGGAGCTCAAATCGTATTTAAACAGTAAACAGAATGAGCCACTGGCCCAAGCAGAACCTGAAATTTCAGGAAATGAACTGCAGAATTTGTTAAAAGAGTGGAACCTGAGTGAAACATTGGACGATTTGATATGTAAGTATTAAATCCATAATTCTTAAAAAGCATTAACTATACTAAAAAATCTTTAGTAAAAAATAGGTGTACAGGATATAATGAAGAGACATTGTCTCCTTGTGAATATAAAAAATGATGTTTTTGATATTTTTAAATTTCAATTTAACATTTGAGTTTTTAATTTTACATTCATTTTGTTGTTTTGATATTTAAAAATATCAATTCAACATTTCTATTCCCAAATATTCATAAAACTGTTAACATTTAACATTACAAATTTATAATTTCAATTTTACATTATTTTTTTACGTTGATATTTAAAAATATCAATTCAACATTTTTATTCCCAAATATTCATAAAACTGTTTATTTTGATATTTTTTAATATCAATTTAACATTTTTGTTGACAATTCTTGAAGTTAACCGTTATACCTCTTGTTCATGAGATCTATTTTTATCTCCAAGCATTGTTTGTAATTTGTAAATGTTGAAAGCGTGTTGCTTTGGTTTGTCTTTTTTTTAATTTAAAAGATGCAATTTCTTACATTTTTAAATATGAATTTCAAATTTATCATTTCAATTTTACATTATTTTTTTTACGTTGATATTTAAAAATATTAATTCAACATTTTTATATTCTTCAATTCTCATAATACTTACTGTTTATTTTGATATTTTATAATATCAATTTAACATTTTTGTTGCATAATGCTTGAAGTTAACCGTTACCTCTTGTTCGTAAGATCTCTTTTTTTTATTTTCAAGCATTGTTTGTAATTTGTGAATAATAAAAGCGTGTTATTTTGTTTTTTCCTTGAAACATTAAAGAATCATTGTCAAAGCACGAAGCAAATTAAAATGCAGAATCCATAGAAAGTAAGCAAATGAATCATAATATTTATTTTTTAAGTATATTTTGTGTAAGCACAATCATCATGAGGAACAAAATGCTTGTATTTTCATTAAAATAATAAAAATATTACTGATACGCCGTAGTGACCAAAGCAATATCATCTGTGGTAATATGCACAAGATGCGAATTAAAAATTTAATTATAAAAATTGTACTGTACGGGATGTATTTACTGTTTTTAAAACATTTCCTCTACTGCATCCTGAATAATTTATTGGGCACTTCTTTGTTGCAAAAACGCAATTAATTGTCTAATTCAATTCAACTTCTAAGAAAATTCAGACATAGTTCGAGTGGTTTACGACCAAAAATCAAATGGCATGCCCACTTTTAATTGTTTCATGATATTTTTTTTATTATAATAATCTAATTGAAATAATGATTATGATAAGAACTATTTATATTTTTGGAAAATTGGAATATTTTATTTTTAGTTTGTGGAATAACATTTGAAAGGCTCCGATATCTGAGAGAAGAAGATATACAAAATATATTTCCCGGAAGAAACAATACAGGGCTTCAGGCGGAGTTTATACATAAGCTCATTTCATAGAAGACTAAAAATGTAATTTATTATAACCAATATTAATATAACTGCTCTTTTTTATGCTCAACTCATTGATGATTTACTATAAATTAGTTCCCAGAAGATTTACCCAGCACAAGCATAACGTGCAACTCAAATGTTAATAGTTGGCTGCTAAATACGAACCCTAGCGGCATGAGTACTCCAAAATCCAGCAGTTCAGCTGACTCACCTTTTTTAGGGCAAAACACGGCAAGCTAAATATTAATTAAATTTTGAGAATTTCCTAATTAATGTGAAATCTTTAATTTACAATAGCATGTTCGCGATATATTAAATACATCAAATGCTGGACAGGGTCTTCTAAACTACTATAAGAAAAACAACAAGCTGGAAAAGGAAAATAGAAAAACTTTAGTAAATTCAATCGTTGAGTTTTACTACGACACGACCAACAATATATACAATATTCCTAGATCCCGACAATTAGAAATAATTACTGATCAAATAATTGAAGTATTCCCAACCGAGAATAGAGACGTATATTTTATCTCACGAAAGGCAAACGAAAAACCGAATCCATCGGGCCTACTATTTAACAGATTTAATAACATAAATCGCAGCAAGCGAAAGCGTCCAGCAAGCAGAGCATTGGCCCTGAATGAAATTCCAAAAGCCAGCGCAGACAAATTTGAACCTTCCATCCAAAATGTTTCATTTAAAAATAAAATTAAAATAATGCAAAGTGATGAGAGTGAAGCATTGGAATACTGGAATGGGACATACGCTTACCACCGCACGGACATATTAAAACTTAAAAACTTGGGTGACATTTTTAACGAATGGCCCTTTTTCAAGCAGGCCTCTGCAGAAAAATTTGTAAGATATACCTATAAGTTCACTTTCGTTCAATTTATTAACAAGTATTTCATTTTAATTTTATAGATTGACCTGGATTTCGAGATTTTGCATCCCAATAAAAAGTTTATGCTTATAAACGAATGGTGTGAATTCGAAAAGTCATTGATAAAATACTACGCAAAGTACATAAAGGACAAACAATACAAATTATTGTTTGAAAAATTATCAATTATCAGGTTTTTTATAAAGGAACTTTATATAAACCAGGATATTTTCTAACTATCACTCAAAAGCAAAATGTCGAATTATTTGAAATTAAAGAAATTCTTTTGGACAATTATGCAAAACCATATGTACTTGTAGAATTGTATGAAAAACTAACATTTTCTGAGCATTATCAGTCTTACTATGTTAACTCTAAACTTAATTTATGTAAAATATTGGATTTAAAAATGTTTACTGGTCCACCGATTCACTTGTATTATATTTCAAATGGTTCTTCTCTAATCAGAAATAAATTTTTTTAAGGAACTTATAAGTAAAAAATTAGTTTTAGAAAATGAAGAAAAATTTAATTTAAAGCTGTTATTTTTGAAAAAAATGTGAATAAAATAAATCTTTATTTATTATAATTATTAAATAACTGTGTTTTATTGCCCAACAAAAAAAAGGAAACTTACTGCTAACGTTATAGTATTGGTAAGCTAAATATTTAATGCTATAATCATTTATTAATAAAATTTATTTTCAACCAATATCAATATTCTCATATCAGTTCAGCATTTTTAATGTTAAAACTACATTAAAAATATCAATTTCATCATATTGAATTGATATTTTCAATTTTAAATCAATATCAGGAATATCAATTTCATCATATCAATTTAGCATTTTAAATGTTAAAACCACATTAAAAAATATCAATTTCATCATATTGAATTGATATTTTCAATTTTAAATCAACACCAGAAATATCAACTTCAACATATCAATTTAGCATTTTAAATGTTAAATTGACATTAGAAATATCTTCAATTCATATCAATTTAACATTAACATTATTAATACAACGTTAAATTTTGTGATAAATATTTTGATATTTTATTGTTACTATTACAATTTTCATATTAAATTAATAACTCGTTAATGTCATAATGATATGAACAACATATCAACAATGATATTTTAAATGTTGGACGACTTTTATCACACAAAAATGTTAATTTTACAGTTGTATTATCAAAATATTTTTTTCGGTGTAGATAAAGATTATAGGTATATGATTAGAAATTATAGGTAAAGATGAACTTGTTCATCTTTGTTACATAAGAACTTCGTTTGCATCCATAATTTACTTATGCCTTTTTTTTGTAGACCCATGCCATTTAAAATTGTTTTTTGGATATTAATTTTGAAACTTTTATATTTTCGTCAAATTAATCCCAAAAGAGAAATAAACTGATTTATCAACTACAAGAATATGTTTTCAATTGGCCACTCTGGTGTTGTGAGAAGTTTTACATGGTTGATCTACGCTCCTTTAAATTATTAATTATCACTTAAGAACCAGTAATTTATTTAATAAAATAGTGCGTGAGCTATTTTGATTCTGCATTCGGTCATTGGACGTCAAAATCCGGGTGAGTCGATCACTTTGAAGCACGCAAAATCTACATACGAAATCTTACATTCATGGTCTTACTAATGATATACGTGAACTTCATAACATTAATTTAGCAACTCTTGCAACTCTTTAGAACGTCAAGCGGAATTTCTGGTGTAATGTTTGTACCCCTGATTGTGAGTCGTGGAGGTTCAGTGTATGTGTTGTTTCTGTAGAGCAGACTTGGTCTGGCGAGTAGCCAAGTATACCTTAACCCAAAAGCGGATAGCTCTGTAGGGCATCTGAACTACTGAATTTAATTCAATCGAACCTCCAGCGAGTTGCTAAGTAAAAGAATCGACTTCGTTGACTTTAGAGTTTGAAGTCTTTTAATATATTTTTATTATTCCTATTTATACACAAAATTATTTGACTTCGTATACATTCAACAGTACTTCGATAATCGATAACGTTCTATCGATATTTCTACAATATGCTCAATCAGCATTTGACCTTACCATGCATTTGCTTCAAAAATCAACGACACTTGAAATTGGAAATACAAAAATACTCGTGCACTAAAAGTGTCATATGAGTATTTTTGTTTATTTTGTATTTCTCCTATAGTTCCTGCACTGAAGGTGCCGGTTGAACTATATGAGTATATTATGCACAAAGTGTGCCAATAGAAATATGAATATTTTTTTTTATTATGATTTGGCTCTATAGCTATAGCTATAGCCGACGCGGTGACTGACGCCACGGGACAAAGTATATGCGATGGATATGGACGGGAAACCGAGTATCAAGTATCGAAGCAGGTTGAATGTATTCTTAATTGTTTGGCGGCAATTAGTTAAGTGGTCGCTGGTGCGATCCCTTCACACCACCCTTCCTGGGAGAAAAAGGAGAAGTCATGGCATATTATGATTTCTTCTTTTTATGCGACACTTGTACAATGGGGATTTTGATTTATTTTGTTCTATATGTTTATGATTTTCAACCCTGAATATTGTATGTTTTTTTTTTAATTTTGTTTCAAATTGCTTATCAATAGTTACTTTAATTTCAAAAAGATATATGTAGTATTTAAGTAGTAAAATTTAGATGTGTATAAGGTATGTACATGATATTATTTTTTTTTTTCATATTAAATTGCTTTTTTTTTATTAAATTGCTTATCAATAGTTATGTTTAAATTATTTTACCTTTTTACATTTTAAAGATGTATTATTAAATTGATTATCAATAGTTATGTTTAAATTATTTTAGCTTTTTACATTTTAAAGATGTAGTATTAAATTGATTATCAATAGTTATGTTTAAATTATTTTAGCTTTTTACATTTTAAAGATATAGTACCTTTTATATTTTTTTTTTTTTTTTTTTTTTATTCTAGGGTTTTTTTTTATTCTGTTCTAGGTTAATTGTTTTTTTTATCTCTAGGTTTATTGTTTTTGTTATTCTTTCTCTCGGTGCACCTAAGTTTATGTTAATCTATTTTTACAAGTTTATCGATACATGATATCATATTAATATTATTTTTTCTTTTTTGTTCGTACATTTTGGTATTTACGGAGGACCTTCCTCGCCCCCTTTTTTTTTTTTTTTTTTTTATTTATACAAGTTTTTATAAGTTTTTTTGTTTTTATTATTAGTTAATGAGTCTAGAGTCTAGAAATTTTCTTGTCAACTTTTAATATTTAGATAAGAGTTAAATATATATAAAATGGCTTTAGTCTATTTTTATGAACTGTTATCCTTTTATTTTCATATTTTATATCGCAATTCACACCTTTTTGGGACAAAACTTCGTATGGACCTATGTAGATTGGATCAAGTTTCTTTCTATTTTCGTTTCTAAGTAAAACTAAACTTCCTATTTCAAAATTTGAGCTTTTTGTTCGCTCCTCTAGATCAAATCTATTTTTTCTTGCTATCTTTTTGCCTATCAGAGTTTCTCGAGCATCTTTATGAGCGATTTGTAATTTATGTTTTGACTCAATCACATAATCGTCATAGTTATACACAGGTTCTACCTGCTTAACCAAATTTGATGGTAAGTTACACTGTTTTCCGAATATTAGTTCGAAAGGTGTATATCCGGTTTCTGAGTGTACTGATGTATTATAACAGAAAACGTAGTATGGTAGCCATGTGCTTCAATCGGTATGCTTTTCTGAAACGTAGCTTCTCAGATATGCTCCTAAGACTTTATGGGAGTTCTCTAAAGCTCCTATGCTTTCATGGTGATACGCTGTGGATTGCAACTGTTCTATTTTTAATAATTTACATATTTTTTGGAAAACCTGGTTTAGAAATTCAGTTCCCTGATCGGAGGCTACTGTGTGTGGTACTCCGTATCTTAAAATAAAACCTTCTACTAGAGCTTTTGCCACTGTACTTGCTTCTTTGTTTGAAATGGGTACTGCTTCCGTGAATTTGGTTAGTTCGTCTTGTATAGTTAAGATATACTTGAATCCATCTTCTGATTCTTCTAAGGGTCCTACGAGATCTAAAAATAGTTTGTCAAAACCCGATTCGGCTGTTGGCTGTTGATGTGATAGTCATTGGTTGCTTTTTTGGCTGAATATATTTATTTCGTTGACAAATTGGGCAATGCTTTACGAATGTCGTCACATCGTTTTGCATACCTGTCCAAAAGTATTTTTTCTTTATATTTTGTAGCATGCGGTTTATTCCTGCATGTCCACTGGTTGGAAGAATGTGGTAGTCATTAAGTATTAATTTCTTTTTACAAGGATCAGTTATTTTGATATTTTTTTCTATAATGTGCACTTTAATGTTACTTTCTTTAAATATTTCTCCTAATAATTTTTTTAATTCATTAATATTGCTCTCTTTGCGGCCGCATACGAGGTTCTTTATTTCATTTTTAGTAATATATATCTTTTTAATACAGTTCAATCCGCAGAGTTTCTGCACATCCCTCGACAATATTTTGCCAAATACTGTCGATTGGGTTGTAGTGCTGTCCTTGGACTTCTTTAGGAGTAAACAATTCTCATTTGGGATATACGCCAAAACCTTGTTGGGACCAATGATAATGTCGTATCCTTGAAATTAACTAAATCTTCCTCAAAGTTTCCAACAATCTTCAGCTCTATGACTTTAAGTCCATTTTCTGGTAATTTAAGCAGTTCGGTTATGAGTTGTTCGTCAGTTTTCGTATCCCTTACATTTATTTCTTTTTGTTCATGATTTTTACTTTCCATTTTTGACTGAGCTCTTGTTACAACACAGATTCACAATTGTCTCAAATCCTCGGAGTCTATTTTTATGCGGCTCAGTGCGTCGGCTGTACAATTATCCTTACCTATGCAATATTCTATGTAAAAATTATATTCTTCTAGTAGTAGTGTAAATTTGGTTAGTCTGCTACTAGGTTTTTTAAGTGAGAACAAGTACACTAAAGGTCTATGGTCTGTTAAAATTTTGAATTTTCTTCCGAATAGGTAGGGACGATAGTGCTTAACTGCCCATAAAATAGCAAGTAATTCTTTCTCAATTGTACTATAGTTCTTCTCTGCTTTATTAAAAGTTTTGCTTGCATAGGCAATTGGTTTATCGTCGAAATTGGATAAAACAGCTCATAGAGCGAAACCTCAGGCATCTGTACGTAAAATAAATTCTTCGTTACAGTTTGGGAATTGTAAAATTTTAGGACTAGTTAGGATTTCTTTAAGCAATTCAAAAGAATTTTCACAATCTTTATTAAAATTAAATTCGACATCTTTTTTCAGCAATCGGTTTAGTGGGATGGAAATGGTAGCGAAATTAGGGATAAATTTACGATAGTAGTTCATGGCATATTATGATTTCTTCTTTTTATGCGACACTTGTACAATGGGGATTTTGATTTATTTTGTTCTATATGTTTATGATTTTCAACCCTGAATATTGTATGTTTTTTTTTTTAATTTTGTTTCAAATTGCTTATCAATAGTTACTTTAATTTCAAAAAGATATATGTAGTATTTAAGTAGTAAAATTTAGATGTGTATAAGGTATGTACATGATATTATTTTTTTTTTCATATTAAATTGCTTTTTTTTTATTAAATTGCTTATCAATAGTTATGTTTAAATTATTTTACCTTTTTACATTTTAAAGATGTATTATTAAATTGATTATCAATTGTTATGTTTAAATTATTTTAGCTTTTTACATTTTAAAGATGTAGTATTAAATTGATTATCAATAGTTATGTTTAAATTATTTTAGCTTTTTACATTTTAAAGATATAGTACCTTTTATATTTTTTTTTTTTGTTTTTTTTTATTCTAGGGTTTTTTTTTATTCTGTTCTAGGTTAATTGTTTTTTTTATCTCTAGGTTTATTGTTTTTGTTATTCTTTCTCTCGGTGCACCTAAGTTTATGTTAATCTATTTTTACAAGTTTATCGATACATGATATCATATTAATATTATTTTTTCTTTTTTGTTCGTACATTTTGGTATTTACGGAGGACCTTCCTCGCCCCCTTTTTTTTTTTTTTTTTTTTTTATTTATACAAGTTTTTATAAGTTTTTTTGTTTTTATTATTAGTTAATGAGTCTAGAGTCTAGAAATTTTCTTGTCAACTTTTAATATTTAGATAAGAGTTAAATATATATAAAATGGCTTTAGTCTATTTTTATGAACTGTTATCCTTTTATTTTCATATTTTATATCGCAATTCACACCTTTTTGGGACAAAACTTCGTATGGACCTATGTAGATTGGATCAAGTTTCTTTCTATTTTCGTTTCTAAGTAAAACTAAACTTCCTATTTCAAAATTTGAGCTTTTTGTTCGCTCCTCTAGATCAAATCTATTTTTTCTTGCTATCTTTTTGCCTATCAGAGTTTCTCGAGCATCTTTATGAGCGATTTGTAATTTATGTTTTGACTCAATCACATAATCGTCATAGTTATACACAGGTTCTACCTGCTTAACCAAATTTGATGGTAAGTTACACTGTTTTCCGAATATTAGTTCGAAAGGTGTATATCCGGTTTCTGAGTGTACTGATGTATTATAACAGAAAACGTAGTATGGTAGCCATGTGCTTCAATCGGTATGCTTTTCTGAAACGTAGCTTCTCAGATATGCTCCTAAGACTTTATGGGAGTTCTCTAAAGCTCCTATGCTTTCATGGTGATACGCTGTGGATTGCAACTGTTCTATTTTTAATAATTTACATATTTTTTGGAAAACCTGGTTTAGAAATTCAGTTCCCTGATCGGAGGCTACTGTGTGTGGTACTCCGTATCTTAAAATAAAACCTTCTACTAGAGCTTTTGCCACTGTACTTGCTTCTTTGTTTGAAATGGGTACTGCTTCCGTGAATTTGGTTAGTTCGTCTTGTATAGTTAAGATATACTTGAATCCATCTTCTGATTCTTCTAAGGGTCCTACGAGATCTAAAAATAGTTTGTCAAAACCCGATTCGGCTGTTGGCTGTTGATGTGATAGTCATTGGTTGCTTTTTTGGCTGAATATATTTATTTCGTTGACAAATTGGGCAATGCTTTACGAATGTCGTCACATCGTTTTGCATACCTGTCCAAAAGTATTTTTTCTTTATATTTTGTAGCATGCGGTTTATTCCTGCATGTCCACTGGTTGGAAGAATGTGGTAGTCATTAAGTATTAATTTCTTTTTACAAGGATCAGTTATTTTGATATTTTTTTCTATAATGTGCACTTTAATGTTACTTTCTTTAAATATTTCTCCTAATAATTTTTTTAATTCATTAATATTGCTCTCTTTGCGGCCGCATACGAGGTTCTTTATTTCATTTTTAGTAATATATATCTTTTTAATACAGTTCAATCCGCAGAGTTTCTGCACATCCCTCGACAATATTTTGCCAAATACTGTCGATTGGGTTGTAGTGCTGTCCTTGGACTTCTTTAGGAGTAAACAATTCTCATTTGGGATATACGCCAAAACCTTGTTGGGACCAATGATAATGTCGTATCCTTGAAATTAACTAAATCTTCCTCAAAGTTTCCAACAATCTTCAGCTCTATGACTTTAAGTCCATTTTCTGGTAATTTAAGCAGTTCGGTTATGAGTTGTTCGTCAGTTTTCGTATCCCTTACATTTATTTCTTTTTGTTCATGATTTTTACTTTCCATTTTTGACTGAGCTCTTGTTACAACACAGATTCACAATTGTCTCAAATCCTCGGAGTCTATTTTTATGCGGCTCAGTGCGTCGGCTGTACAATTATCCTTACCTATGCAATATTCTATGTAAAAATTATATTCTTCTAGTAGTAGTGTAAATTTGGTTAGTCTGCTACTAGGTTTTTTAAGTGAGAACAAGTACACTAAAGGTCTATGGTCTGTTAAAATTTTGAATTTTCTTCCGAATAGGTAGGGACGATAGTGCTTAACTGCCCATAAAATAGCAAGTAATTCTTTCTCAATTGTACTATAGTTCTTCTCTGCTTTATTAAAAGTTTTGCTTGCATAGGCAATTGGTTTATCGTCGAAATTGGATAAAACAGCTCATAGAGCGAAACCTCAGGCATCTGTACGTAAAATAAATTCTTCGTTACAGTTTGGGAATTGTAAAATTTTAGGACTAGTTAGGATTTCTTTAAGCAATTCAAAAGAATTTTCACAATCTTTATTAAAATTAAATTCGACATCTTTTTTCAGCAATCGGTTTAGTGGGATGGAAATGGTAGCGAAATTAGGGATAAATTTACGATAGTAGTTGGCAAATGCAACGAACCTTCTTACTTCATCAGCGTTGGTGGGTGTGGGGTAGCTTTTCATTGCGGAGGATTTAGTGGGATCGGGTAGGATGCCAATATCGGAAATAACGTGTCCTAGGTATAACACTTCCTTTCGCAAGAAAGAGCATTTTCCAGGATGTATTTTTAGGTTTACTGCTCTTAACCGGTCAAACACCTGTATTAAGTTTTTATTGTGGTCTATTAAACTTCTACCAAAGACTATGAGATCGTCGAGATAGACAAAACATCGTGAATATGTTAGTCCTGACATCGCTATGGACATCATTCTGGAAAATTTGCTTTCGTATTTCTTCTTTTACATCCTGTTTCTGTGTGTGTGGGAGACGATATGGTTTTGAATATTTTGGTGATACAACCTTTTTAAGCGAGATATCCGCTTTGCCAATATGTGTATACGTGAGTTTGTCACCGTCAACGTGAAAGATATCTTGGTATTTGGTACATATGGCTTCAATTTATGCCTTTTCTTCGCTATTTAATGTGTCAAAATTTATTTCGTTAATTATTTTATTAACTCGAGCGTTTATTGATTTATCTGTCTGGTTGTAACGTAAAATGTAGTGTTCTGAAGCTGGGGAGGACAATGGTTCAGCCCATTTGAGAGTTACTGTTGTATCCCGTGCATTTAAAATTCTTATTGGTATTTTTCCGTTTATGGCAGTGGAAAAACGTTTTTCATAAAAACGTTTTCGCATAATTGCTGTGGGTAAAATACTC
Organism: Baccha elongata; assembly: GCA_951217065.1. Taxonomy (NCBI): domain Eukaryota; kingdom Metazoa; phylum Arthropoda; class Insecta; order Diptera; family Syrphidae; genus Baccha; species Baccha elongata. The sequence goes on from CATNUY010000146.1 coordinate 23,454, forward strand.
GGGCTTCGGTGTGTTTTGTGTTTAGCCAATATGTGGCTTCGCATCGTGGGGCTATTGAGATGGTATTAATATTCTCGTGGAAGCATATGGGCCGATGAATAATGTTACTTTCCTTTTTGGTTGTTAATAGGAATTTCTCTAAGTCAAGTATTGCGTTAAACTCTAACAGAAAGTAAGCCCCTATAATACCTTCAACCGGAATTGGGAAATTATCGGGTACTACGTGAAATTCGTATGGAACTATAAAATTTTCTAAATGGATTTGAATATTACATGTTCCTATTGTTTGTAAATCTCCTGAAATGCCTAGAATTTTTGTGCTTTTTTTTTTGTATATGGGTATGTTTGTATTTACTGAACTGTTTTTTACTACACAAATTGAAGCTCCTGTGTCTAATAAAAATCTTATATGTTGATCGTAGTCTAGTTTTAAATGAACGTAAATGCCGTTTGATATTCCAGCAGTGCAAATGGCATTTGGCATTGGTGGATTATTTAATTCCCCTCCGATGGGTTGGCTTCCCCCATCGGTGGGTAGATCGTTTCCCAATGCTAATACTCTGTGAATATTATTATTAATACCGGTAGGTGTGTTATTTCTACTGGGATTTCTGTCTCGGGAAAAATTAGTCCTCGTATTAACATTATTCCTATTATTACTTTGTATACTTCTATTGTCATTAGGACGGTTTGTGTTCAGACGATTGTTATTAGGTTGTAATGACGGATTTCCGTGATGTGATTGAGAAAATTCTTGATTATAGTTATTGTTAAAATTATTTTGTCTTGGGGAATTGGGAGAGTAGTTATTACTACGAAAATAATTCTGTCTCGTAAAATTTTTGTTGGGATAGTTAGTATTATTATAACCTGACTGATAGGAATTATGAAAATACCCTCGGTTTTAGTTTCGATTGTGGTGTTAGGAATAATTGGTATTGTGGGCATACCTGACAGTTTCCGTTATTGGTACAGTACTGGGAGCTAACTCTAGCAAATGGGTTATAGCATCTTGCATTTTAGTATGTCTTGCACTATCGAGAATGATTCTATATCTATCGTTAACTCCCTGTTTGAGAAAAGCTAATCCTCTATGTTCATTTGCTATAGTAAGTGTTTCTCGAGCTTCTTCCCCTTGCATACTTATTTCCAGTTCAGTCATTTTTGATATAAGTTGTTCTATTTCAGAAACAAATTCTCGCAAAGGTCGGTTTCTTTGACGCGACCTATCTAATTTGGACTGAATGCTTTCTATTGTATCTTTGTCTCCACATTTGGAAACTAAATTTGCTTTAAGTTGTTCAAAAGTTTCGATCTTGGCGGCTCCTAGTTCAGTTAATGCCCTACCTTGAATTTTACCTTTCAACAAAAATTTGATTAGCATAGTTTGTGAATCTTTCCTTAAGGTGTCATGGTAAAATTCAATATTATTGAGAAAATCCCTAATATTTTCGGTGCGTTTGTTATTTTATTCGCAGGTTAGTACAGGCAATTTTTGTGCCTTACTGAAATCAAATACGGCCATTTTGTTCAAACTTGATAATGGCACTTTTTCATGAATTTCGGGGACTGACTTAATTTCCTGATCTTCTTGGTCTGAACCTGGTTCTTCTGAACTATTTTCTTGTATATTGTTTTTCACGATTGCTTCTGCAAGCTCCATATAATCTTTAGCCGTGGATGTCAACTGAGTCAGATACTTACATATGTTCCTGTTCTGTAAGATTTTTTTGATTAAAAGTTGTGAAGTGTTCAATGAAAATATTCCACAACTGCAAAATTTCTTTTAATTTTTTGTTTGCCCCTTCGAGTTTTCTTTTGCGATTTGGGGATTTTTTTAGGTTTAGATAACAGTTTTTTAGTGTGCCTAATCCATTAACCAATATAAAAAATTTAAGAAAATTTGTGGGTTTATATATTTTTACTTAAAAAAAAAATTATACAGATATTCTTCTGGTTATATTGTTTTTGACTATTTCGTTTCTAATTGCCTTATTAAATTTCCTTACGATTAAGTCTCTTATATATTTGGCGAGAAAAATAATAATAATTATAATTATGATAGAAGCTACATCTATTCCATATTCATATTTATCACTGGACTTATTAATTTGAGGCCCGTTATTGTTAACGATGACCTCTTCTACTTTAGACTGGGATGTACCCATTACAGAAATTTGAAATTGAAAGATAAAAATTAATTTGAATTTTGAAAATTGAAGTTGCGAACGGAAAAATAAAAACAAATTTAATTTTTGCTCTTGCTGATTTCTTTTGCTGTTGTCACTATCGACTGGAACAGCTTGTGGAACTGCTCTTGCTCTTCGGCTTTCTTTTGCTTCCGTTTAGCTGCTTTGTTGGAGCAGATTGCTCCCTTCACTTGCTGGATCTGGCGCAAGTATTTTTGCCTCAGGTCGCTGGGTTTCCAGGTATGTTTGCCAACCGATACAGTTCAATTTGGTGTTTCTTGAGCTGCACCCTCTTTCCCGCTCGTACCTTTGCAGTTGGGGGTACTGGAATTGGTTCTGCAGCACGGGTAGTATTTCGCCTCAAATACTCTTCGATGGTTAGGGGTTTGGGACCTACTCTGATTTGTTGGGTTTCTTTGGGCCTTGTTGGTTCTATTAGTAGTGCCTGGGCTTCTTTAATTAAATTGGCTGCTGGGGCCAGTTGGGTTTGCCGGGACATCTAAAAGACAATGTTTTGCTGCTCCTGGCAAGATCGCCATGTAATGTTTGTACCCCTGATTGTGAGTCGTGGAGGTTCAGTGTATGTGTTGTTTCCGTAGAGCAGACTTGGTCCGGCGAGTAGCCAAGTATACCTTAACCCAAAAGCGGATAGCTCTGTAGGGCGTCTGAACTACTGAATTTAACTCAATCGAACCTCCAGCGAGTTGCTAAGTAAAAGAATCGACTTCGTTGGCTTCAGAGTTTGAAGTCTTTTAATATATTTTTATTATTCCTATTTATACACAAAATTATTTGACTTCGTATACATATAACCATACTTCGATAATCGATGACGTTCTATCGATATTTCCACAATATGCACAATCAGCATTTGACCTTACCATGCATTTGCTTCAAAAATCAACGACACTTGAAATTGGAAATACAAAAATACTCGTGCACTAAAAGTGTCATATGAGTATTTTTGTTTATTTTGTATTTCTCCTATAGTTACTGCACTGAAGGTGCCGGTTGAACTATATGAGTATATTATGCACAAAGTGTGCCAAGAGAAATATGAATACTTTTTTTTATTATGATTCGGCCCTATAGCTATTGCTCTAGCCGACGCGGTGACCGACGCGACGGGACAAAGTATGTGCGATGGATATGGACGGGAAACCGAGTATCAAGTATCGAAGCAGGTTGAATGTATTCTTAATTGTTTGGCGGCAATTAGTTACGTGGTCGCTGGTGCGATCCCTTCGCACTGGAACTGAAGTCCAATGAAAATAACGTTGTGTTGCATTTATCGACTTCAAAGGGATCGAAATTCTAGAGCAATAACAACAACTCAAGGCTTTAGAGCAAAAAACAGTAAAACGTCAAATGTAATTACAACACTATGCCAATGGGAAGATGTAGCCCGTATTTTATCATCACACTCGAAACTGCAAAACACTGGAACATCCATGCATCGTGAATATCCAGCCGCTGCCCGTGCTAGTAGAAGACGATTGCAGAATTTTAAAACAGATATTAGCCAAAACAAACAATACGACTGAGACAGAAATCCGAGGACAGTCATTAATTGTGGATGGAAAAGCATTTTATTATGACAACGGGCACGTTCATCAGTCAAATTTTTGAAAGATCCGAAAATTCAGTTCTGAAAAAGTAATACTGAACGCTCAAAAAACTCTGAAAAGTCAAGTGTTTTTTCCTTTAAAATTCTTGTGTTTACTTTCTGATTTTACTTGGATCAAATAACAAAAGAATTTTTTATTTGGACAGTACCGTCGAAGCTGTACTTGTTACGTACAATAATTTATTAAGAAGATACTGCAATGCTTGTTCTCGAAAATATTGTAGAACAAACTTCAAATTTCTACAAAAAAATGTACCCCATCATTCCGATGCGAATTCCTCATAACATTGTTTCTGAAAATTCATACATGCATTTTTAATTCACAGTTTATTTTTTATTGTAAATAAATAAATTCTTGCCAAAAACTTCTCTAACTATTCCACTCTCATTAAATTTTCTAAATGCAGCTTGCGGTATTATGAATCTACTTATGGATCTACAAGACCCGTGCGAAGGAATTGTTCATGAGGGGGGGGGGGGGTTTGCAATTTGTTCATGGTTATAAAAATCATTAAACACGACAAGAAATGTTTAATTTTTCATAAATAAAAGTTTAGGTAGGCGTACAGTATCCCAAAAAATATGGATAATTGCCATTTGAAAAAATAAGGAAACATCTTTACTTTGATCGATTTTAACATCACGATTAACACCGATGTACACCCTTTAACTATATCCGCAGTCAAACAAAAAGTCGACGTAAGTGTCGACAAAAAAAATAGAAATTAGTGTCAGCGTGTAGGCCTATTCAATACGTCATCCATTTTAGATTTTTTTTTTTTTTTTACACTATCATCTTATGAACAAAGATTTGCCAACAATTTATATGTGTTCCACTGGCTCATCACTTAGTGCTAGTGTTAGTTGTTAGTAATGTAAAACAAATCACTACAATAACACAAGCACTATAATACAATAAAACATATAATTTAATAATACAAGATACATAAAACATGAACTAAAAGAGTGGAGCACTGGTTTTAAGTACATTTTTAAGATTTATTTTATTGTCATTAAAATCAATAATTTTAGAATTTAAATTGAAAAGCCTGCACATGCGGGTAAGCGGCTCATTCATACCGTAATTAGTCTGATGGTGTGGACAATGTAGGAGCTCAAGGCTACGCAGATGGTGAGCACCCCCACGATAATTGAGTCCAACACAAGTTAGTAGATCAGGTGCATCTAATGCGCCCGAAAGAAGTTGGTGGATAAAAACTATATCGTTATTTGCACGTCTCTGTAACAAGGACGGAATGTGTAGAAGCTGAATTCGGTGTTCATAAGGTGGAAGGTTATAAGGATCTGTCCAGGGAAGACCTTTTAAGGCAAAACGAACAAAATTATGCTGAACTGTCTCTATCCTAGATCTATGAACATCATAGAACGGAGTCCATACCTGCGATGCGTATTCCAGATGCGGACGAACAAAACAATTGTATAAAGATAGGGTAACATAAGGGTCTTGAAACTCGTTGGATCATCTTTTTACAAATCCTAACATTGAGTTAGCCTTTTTAACAAGAGAGTTGATGTGCTCTGTGAAATCTAGACTTGGATTGAAGACGATTCCAAGATCTTTAAAACTAACAACACGGCACATTGTATGTTGCGAAATATTATAGTCAAATATGATTGGTACTCGTTTCTTTGAAAAAGTCATAGTTTGACATTTCGCTGGGTTAATCCATTCTTGCTGCACCAAGTACAAAAGCTATCAATGTCGGCTTGCAGATTCACACGATCACCGCTTGAGCATATAGATTTAAAAATCTTCATATCGTCAGCAAAAACCAGAATTTCACTATTGCGAATGCATGATGTTACATCATTAATAGCAACAATAAAAAGAATGGGACATAAATGACTTCCTTGTGGTACTCCAGAGTTAGCAGGTAAAGGGTTTGAAAATGTTTTTCTGAATTTCACCTGGTAGGATCTATTTCGAAGATAAGAATATATCCAATCAATAAATCTAGCAGAAAATCCAAAGGCCTTAAGTTTAAAAATTATAATCTCGTGTGAAAGTTGGTAAAAAGCTTTTGAAAAGTCGGTATAAATGCAATCTAGTTCCTGTCCGTTTTCCAAAGCATTGGAGCACTTGTGTAAAAACGTTAGAAAGTTCGTTACCGTTGACCGCCTCTGCATAATTCCATGTTGTTGACTACAGATAATATTTTTGCAGAAAAACGTCATACTATTACAAACCACTTGCTCAAATAGCTTTGAAATACAAGAGTTTGGCAATCGGTCTATAGTTCTTTATGTCCGACTTACTACCCTTTTTAAAAACGGGTGTAATAAATGATTTTTTCCATACACTGGGAAATTTTCCCGACTTAAGGGATAGCTCGAAAAGAAGTTGAGATGTCAAAATAATGCAAATACACCCTGTAAATGTTTTCCCAGTCAAGGACAAATATCGAATTTAGTATCAGCTTGTATGACTATGGCTATAATCGTAAATATCGTTCTCTAAACTCGGATGATTTCCGGCGATCTTAATTATATTTATACCCTACAATAAGTTGATCTAAAATATGAGAACATGGATGATTTTTTTTGTAAACTAAATAAACTCAGAAAAGTCTGATTCATAGTCGTTTTTCAGTTCAAAAGGAATAGTTGCAGCTTGCAACAAATTTTCTCAGTTATATCCGATCATTATTTTAATTTTTTCATGCTTAACGACATGAATGGAAATATGAGTGTTATTGTTGAATGGTTTTCATTTAAGAAATTAAAAAAAAGTACTTTCTTTTAAATGGCAGTAGGTATACAACAATTATTTTTTTTTATTGTTTGATAAATTATTTTATTTTACTAACGTAATGCCAGTGGTTATACAATGTTCTTAGTTTTTTTTTTTGTGCATTTTAGGTGTTCCAACTCTGGAGCATCTGACATACATAAAGCATGTATTTTTTTAATTGAAACAGAAACACTTAATGATTGTCCTTGCGCTTTGTTGATGGTGATTGCAAAAGCTAGAGGAACGAGAAATTGCAGTCGCTTAAAGGTGAACGGCAAGTCCGTCGAAAGCATTGGTATTCGCGGGACTAGCACAACTTTGCCTTTGCTCTTACCAGTGATGATTGTGGTCTCAATTAAATTTGGTAAGAGTTTTTTATGACAAGTCTGGTTCCGTTGGATAGCTTAAGCGGTTGCAAATTGCGGTTTAACATCAACAGTGACCCTTTTTTAAGCACTAATTCATGTGGCGGCATTCCAGATGGCTCCAATGAATTTAAAAAATTCATTAAGTAGTTTGTAGCTTCTTCCTCCTCCACAGTTGTATCAAAAGATTTGTATTTCACTGGTTTGCCAGGGATTTTGAATTGTATTTGATAATTAATATGGATGACGGCTATGGAACATTCGTCCCATATTATTATTTTGCATTCTTTCAAAACAGTGCCCATTCCAGATTTTTTTCTGATTTGACATTTTGGCGCTTCAGCTTGGATCAAATTGAACGGCAGTTTAAGAGATGAGTGTGCGGTTCGCCCACCATCAAGTAACGTCGCTGCAATCCCAGATGACGCAACTGCGAGTGATGCAATGCTGTGCTGCATGCGAATTTCAGTGAGAATCAAATTTGGAAAAAATGTCCTACCAGTCCCACCGGACTCATCGAAGAAAATAAGTCCACCATTTCTATCTGCTAAATTTCTTTTGTGATTCTGGACGTTATTTTGAAGTTTCTCAACGTCATATTTCCTTTCTCGCACCAGATTTCTGTCTTCCATGTCGCTTATGTCTTATGCCACTGCTGGCAACCCAACCTCTGTTAGATTTTTGTTGTTAATGTAAAACAAGTGTTTAATTTAAAATGTCCTCATTATAATTTTGATTTGGATCAATAGTTTTAATGCGCCGTAGAATATTCTCGCTTAAGCTTTGTTTATGTTTTCCCCAAAGCGTTTTTGGATCAGCTGGCATGCAAGTGGTCGAAATGATTGCTAACAGAGTGCGTATTGGTATTGGTAAATTCGTAAGCATGACTTCTGTAAGTGATGTATTTCAATGCTGACTGTATCCGAGTAAGCCAAGCTTCAAACACGCTTCTCTGTATGTTATACACATTTTACCATCAACGGTTTTCAATGATTCAAATGATGCTGGTCCCTTGATTACATGTAGCAGCATTCGCAAATAAAAACACTCGGTACAACAAAATGATAGATATAATGAGTTTTTTTTTTAATTTTCTTATTTTTAAGTACTAAATAAATTTCTATAATATTTAAGCTATTTACGCCGAAAGGCAATAGTTCTAAGTTGGTTATGGTATAATTTAGAGCGCTCTCATAGGGCCAGTAAGTTAGTTAAGTTAATATGTAAGCTAATTGTTAAGGTTTTTGTCTAGCAAGTAAGTAGTTATAAGAAAACTGAAATAAAAACTTAATATAAAAAAAAAATTACTCGGCGTTATTTGGATGGACATTACATCACTGAACTCGGATACAACTACACCACGCTTCCTTCTATCGAACTGTTTTTGCGATGCGATTTAGGTATTAAATTTTGTCACTTCATGGTACAGCAAAATTTTTGCAAATTATCAATCTGGCACAGTTAAAAAAAGGCTGTCAGTGTCGTTTTTTGTGGCTGTTCAACTCAATCTTGGGCGTTTTCTTCAGTAAAAAAAATGGGCTGTCCATGTACATACAACTTACATTTATAATATTTTTTTATTTTAAGAATAAGTTCCAAGAAAATAAAGTGCACATTATCGACACCACTGGAGCAAACATCAGAAGCACTTTCAATATATAAAACAGCTACGTTATCAAATGATGGTATCTATTAATATGGTTGTTGACGAACACATAATAGGAATCAGAGCTGTAAAATATGTCAAAAATGCTAAATGCTAAGGTAATAATTTTATCAAATGTTCCGTATTCAATATATTTGACATCAATTGCAGATGCATTTCCCATTGTTCAGCTTTAACGATTCAAATATAAATATTCTTACAGTTCCTATATTTTATTTTTCAGAAACTGTACCGAGAAATATTATTTCGGATGAGGAAGTTTTGAGTATTTCCAATTATTTCGAAAATGAATCCGATGACTTTAATGTTCAAACAACATCAAAGGGAATACGACCAACTCGGGTTTCGAGAAAAAAAAATAAAAAATAATTGCTGTTATTAAATAAAAATTAAAATAATGATAACAGTAGGTACTTTACCTTAAATAAATGTTTTTTTATTTCAAATATTTATACCACTTTTTAGCTTCTACCCAAATGTTACCCATTTTACCCTATAAACAGATAAGTCTTGCAAAAAATATTTAGCTGTCCTGAAAGATGTTGTTTTGCAATGTCGTTTCTTGCACGAACAGTGACCAGAATCAATGACATAAGGAATGTCTTCCCAGTTCAACCAGGGGCATCCAGGAAAAATAATCCACCGTTTCCATAATCAATTGCCTACATTAATGTGTCGTTCACTTCCTTCTGTTGGTGGTTCGTTCTAACTGATTGGTCTAATTCACCTTGGTCACGTTCATCTTCCTATTCTGGGTAAAGGCCTCATTCACTCCACGATCTGACGCTGGCATTCCTAACCTGACCAATAAACTGCCACACATTCAGATTCAGCGAGGTATTGCATATGCAGAAAAATGCAATTTCTTACCATCTGGTTTCAATCAAACCAATCTCAAAACCTATTACTGTAAAGTATCGCTCAGCTCACAAAAGTTTCATAACTATAGGCTGAGGAATGCAGAAAAGTGCAATATACAAATATACGATTGTCCACTTTTTTTCCAATAATCGTATTTTAACCAAACTACTTCTAAATTTGTCAAACATATAGTTTATTAATTTAAACTGAATTGAATCATCAAAACATATTACAGTAATGTATCGCACAACTCACAAAAGTTTCATAACAATCGGATGAATCGGTCAGGAATGCATAAAAATGCATTATCTTACCTTCTGATTTTCTGACATTTTAATAATTATTCTGCTATTCGTGGTGGAGACAAATTCAACAAATAAGAGATCATTAAAATCGGTTCAGCCAATGAAGTTAGTCTTAGTAAACAAACCAATTTGGAAGTTTTTACGGACCTGGACGTGTCTTTCTTTGCCCTGTGGCCAAACTACATGATCGACTTTGACTAAACCTAAACAGGAACACTCTCGAAATAATACCAAATATTTCCTGAAAGTTTGAGATCAATTGAATGGGTGGTTTCGGAGTTTATAACACATTTACAGACAAACAAACATCCATTTTTAAGAAGATAAGAAACGCAAAACACCAAAGAGTAAGTAAAATTTACAACCTATTATAATACGCTTAGAACATTCGATCCGCCATTTTAAATTGAATTTTTTGAGGCGCTTCCATGAAATTAGTGTCAGCGTGTAGGCCTATTCAATACGTCATCCATTTTAGATTTTTTTTTTTTTTTTTACACTATCATCTTATGAACAAAGATTTGCCAACACATTATATGTGTTCCACTGGCTCATCACTTAGTGCTGGTGTTAGTTGTTAGTAATGTAAAACAAATCACTACAGTAACACAAGCACTATAATACAATAAAACATATAATTTAATAATACAAGATACATAAAACATGAACTAAAAGAGTGGAGCACTGGTCTTAAGTACATTTTTAAGATTTATTTTATTGTCATTAAAATCAATAATTTAAGAATTTAAATTGAAAAGCCTGCACATGCGGGTAAGCGGCTCATTCATACCGTAATTAGTCCGATGGTTTGGACAATGTAGGAGCTCAAGGCTACGCAGATGGTGAGCACGATAATTGAGTCCAACACAAGTAAGTAGATCAGGTGCATCAAATGCGCCCGAAAGAAGTTTGGTAGATAAAAACTATATCGTTATTTGCACGCCTCTGTAACAAGGACTGAATGTGTAGAAGCTGAATTTGGTGTTCATAAGGTGGAAGGTTATAAGGATCTGTCCAGGGAAGACCTTTTAAGGCAAAACGAACAAAATTATGCTGAACTGTCAAAACAATTGTATAAAGATAGGGTAATATAAGGGTCTTGAAACTCGTTGGATCATCTTTTTACAAATCCTAACATTGAGTTAGCCTTTTTAACACGAGAGTTGATGTGCTCTGTGAAATCTAGACTTGGATTGAAGACGATTCCAAGATTCTTAAAACTAACAACACGGCACAATGTATGTTGTGAAATATTATAGTCAAATATGATTGGTACTCGTTTCTTTGAAAAATTAATAGTTTGACATTTCGCTGGGTTAATCCATTCTTGCTGCACCAAGTACAAAAGCTATCAATGTCGGCTTGCAGATTCACACGATCACCGCTTAAGCATATAGATTTAAAAATCTTCATATCGTCAGCAAAAACCAGAATTTCACTATTGCGAATGCATGATGTTACATCATTAATAGCAACAATAAAAAGAATGGGACCTAAATGACTTCCTTGTGGTACTCCAGAGTTAGCAGGTAAAGGGTTTGAAAATGTTTTTCTGAATTTCACCTGGTAGGATCTATTTCGAAGATAAGAATATATCCAATCAATAAATCTAGCAGAAAATCCAAAGGCCTTAAGTTTAAAAATTATAATCTCGTGTGAAAGTTGGTAAAAAGCTTTTGAAAAGTCGGTATAAATGCAATCTAGTTCCTGTTCGTTTTCCAAAGCACTGGAGCACTTGTGTAAGAACGTTAGAAAGTTCGTTACCCTTGACCGCCTCTGCATAATTCCATGTTGTTGACTACAGATAATATTTTTGCAGAAAAACGTCATACTATTACAAACCACTTGCTCAAATAGCTTTGAAATACAAGAGTTTGGCAATCGGTCTATAGTTCTTTATGTCCGACTTACTACCCTTTTTAAAAACGGGTGTAATAAATGATTTTTTCCATACACTGGGAAATTTTCCCGACTTAAGGGATAGCTCGAAAAGAAGTTGAGATGTCAAAATAATGCAAATACACCCTGTAAATGTTTTCCCAGTCAAGGACAAATATCGAATTTAGTATCAGCTTGTATGACTATGGCTATAATCGTAAATATCGTTCTCTAAACTCGGATGATTTCCGGCGATCTTAATTATATTTATACCCTACAATAAGTTGATCTAAAATATGAGAACATGGATGATTTTTTTTGTAAACTAAATAAACTCAGAAAAGTCTGATTCATAGTCGTTTTTCAGTTCAAAAGGAATAGTTGCAGCTTGCAACAAATTTTCTCAGTTATATCCGATCATTATTTTAATTTTTTCATGCTTAACGACATGAATGGAAATATGAGTGTTATTGTTGAATGGTTTTCATTTAAGAAATTAAAAAAAAGTACTTTCTTTTAAATGGCAGTAGGTATACAACAATTATTTTTTTTTATTGTTTGATAAATTATTTTATTTTACTAACGTAATGCCAGTGGTTATACAATGTTCTTAGTTTTTTTTTTTGTGCATTTTAGGTGTTCCAACTCTGGAGCATCTGACATACATAAAGCATGTATTTTTTTAATTGAAACAGAAACACTTAATGATTGTCCTTGCGCTTTGTTGATGGTGATTGCAAAAGCTAGAGGAACGAGAAATTGCAGTCGCTTAAAGGTGAACGGCAAGTCCGTCGAAAGCATTGGTATTCGCGGGACTAGCACAACTTTGCCTTTGCTCTTACCAGTGATGATTGTGGTCTCAATTAAATTTGGTAAGAGTTTTTTATGACAAGTCTGGTTCCGTTGGATAGCTTAAGCGGTTGCAAATTGCGGTTTAACATCAACAGTGACCCTTTTTTAAGCACTAATTCATGTGGCGGCATTCCAGATGGCTCCAATGAATTTAAAAAATTCATTAAGTAGTTTGTAGCTTCTTCCTCCTCCACAGTTGTATCAAAAGATTTGTATTTCACTGGTTTGCCAGGGATTTTGAATTGTATTTGATAATTAATATGGATGACGGCTATGGAACATTCGTCCCATATTATTATTTTGCATTCTTTCAAAACAGTGCCCATTCCAGATTTTTTTCTGATTTGACATTTTGGCGCTTCAGCTTGGATCAAATTGAACGGCAGTTTAAGAGATGAGTGTGCGGTTCGCCCACCATCAAGTAACGTCGCTGCAATCCCAGATGACGCAACTGCGAGTGATGCAATGCTGTGCTGCATGCGAATTTCAGTGAGAATCAAATTTGGAAAAAATGTCCTACCAGTCCCACCGGACTCATCGAAGAAAATAAGTCCACCATTTCTATCTGCTAAATTTCTTTTGTGATTCTGGACGTTATTTTGAAGTTTCTCAACGTCATATTTCCTTTCTCGCACCAGATTTCTGTCTTCCATGTCGCTTATGTCTTATGCCACTGCTGGCAACCCAACCTCTGTTAGATTTTTGTTGTTAATGTAAAACAAGTGTTTAATTTAAAATGTCCTCATTATAATTTTGATTTGGATCAATAGTTTTAATGCGCCGTAGAATATTCTCGCTTAAGCTTTGTTTATGTTTTCCCCAAAGCGTTTTTGGATCAGCTGGCATGCAAGTGGTCGAAATGATTGCTAACAGAGTGCGTATTGGTATTGGTAAATTCGTAAGCATGACTTCTGTAAGTGATGTATTTCAATGCTGACTGTATCCGAGTAAGCCAAGCTTCAAACACGCTTCTCTGTATGTTATACACATTTTACCATCAACGGTTTTCAATGATTCAAATGATGCTGGTCCCTTGATTACATGTAGCAGCATTCGCAAATAAAAACACTCGGTACAACAAAATGATAGATATAATGAGTTTTTTTTTTAATTTTCTTATTTTTAAGTACTAAATAAATTTCTATAATATTTAAGCTATTTACGCCGAAAGGCAATAGTTCTAAGTTGGTTATGGTATAATTTAGAGCGCTCTCATAGGGCCAGTAAGTTAGTTAAGTTAATATGTAAGCTAATTGTTAAGGTTTTTGTCTAGCAAGTAAGTAGTTATAAGAAAACTGAAATAAAAACTTAATATAAAAAAAAAATTACTCGGCGTTATTTGGATGGACATTACATCACTGAACTCGGATACAACTACACCACGCTTCCTTCTATCGAACTGTTTTTGCGATGCGATTTAGGTATTAAATTTTGTCACTTCATGGTACAGCAAAATTTTTGCAAATTATCAATCTGGCACAGTTAAAAAAAGGCTGTCAGTGTCGTTTTTTGTGGCTGTTCAACTCAATCTTGGGCGTTTTCTTCAGTAAAAAAAATGGGCTGTCCATGTACATACAACTTACATTTATAATATTTTTTTATTTTAAGAATAAGTTCCAAGAAAATAAAGTGCACATTATCGACACCACTGGAGCAAACATCAGAAGCACTTTCAATATATAAAACAGCTACGTTATCAAATGATGGTATCTATTAATATGGTTGTTGACGAACACATAATAGGAATCAGAGCTGTAAAATATGTCAAAAATGCTAAATGCTAAGGTAATAATTTTATCAAATGTTCCGTATTCAATATATTTGACATCAATTGCAGATGCATTTCCCATTGTTCAGCTTTAACGATTCAAATATAAATATTCTTACAGTTCCTATATTTTATTTTTCAGAAACTGTACCGAGAAATATTATTTCGGATGAGGAAGTTTTGAGTATTTCCAATTATTTCGAAAATGAATCCGATGACTTTAATGTTCAAACAACATCAAAGGGAATACGACCAACTCGGGTTTCGAGAAAAAAAAATAAAAAATAATTGCTGTTATTAAATAAAAATTAAAATAATGATAACAGTAGGTACTTTACCTTAAATAAATGTTTTTTTATTTCAAATATTTATACCACTTTTTAGCTTCTACCCAAATGTTACCCATTTTACCCTATAAACAGATAAGTCTTGCAAAAAATATTTAGCTGTCATGAAAGATGTTGTTTTGCAATGTCGTTTCTTGCACGAACAGTGACCAGAAGCAATGACATAAGGAATGTCTTCCCAGTTCAACCAGGGGCATCCAGGAAAAATAATCCACCGTTTCCATAATCAATTGCCTACATTAATGTGTCGTTCACTTCCTTCTGTTGGTGGTTCATTCTAACTGATTGGTCTAATTCACCTTGGTCACGTTCATCTTCCTATTCTGGGTAAAGGCCTCATTCACTCCACGATCTGACGCTGGCATTCCTAACCTGACCAATAAACTGCCACACATTCAGATTCAGCGAGGTATTGCATTTGCAGAAAAATGCAATTTCTTACCATCTGATTTCAATCAAACCAATCTCAAAACCTATTACTGTAAAGTATCGCTCAGCTCACAAAAGTTTCATAACTATAGGCTGAGGAATGCAGAAAAGTGCAATATACAAATATACGATTGTCCACTTTTTTTCCAATAATCGTATTTTAACCAAACTACTTCTAAATTTGTCAAACATATAGTTTATTAATTTAAACTGAATTGAATCATCAAAACATATTACAGTAATGTATCGCACAACTCACAAAAGTTTCATAACAATCGGATGAATCGGTCAGGAATGCATAAAAATGCATTATCTTACCTTCTGATTTTCTGACATTTTAATAATTATTCTGCTATTCGTGGTGGAGACAAATTCAACAAATAAGAGATCATTAAAATCGGTTCAGCCAATGAAGTTAGTCTTAGTAAACAAACCAATTTGGAAGTTTTTACGGACCTGGACGTGTCTTTCTTTGCCCTGTGGTCAAACTACATGATCGACTTTGACCAAACCTAAACAGGAACACTCTCGAAATAATACCAAATATTTCCTGAAAGTTTGAGCTCAATTGAATGGGTGGTTTCGGAGTTTATAACACATTTACAGACAAACAAACATCCATTTTTAAGAAGATAAGAAACGCAAAACACCAAAGAGTAAGTAAAATTTACAACCTATTATAATACGCTTAGAACATTCGATCCGCCATTTTAAATTGAATTTTTTGAGGCGCTTCCATGAAATTAGTGTCAGCGTGTAGGCCTATTCAATACGTCATCCATTTTAGATTTTTTTTTTTCACACTATCATCTTATGAACAAAGATTTGCCAACACATTATTATGTGTTCCACTGGCTCATCACTTAGTGCTGGTGTTAGTTGTTAGTAATGTAAAACAAATCACAACAATAACACAAGCACTATAATACAATAAAACATATAATTGAATAATACAAGATACATAAAACATGAACTAAAAGAGTGGAGCACTGATTTTGAGTACATTTATAAGATTTATTTTATTGTCATTAAAATCAATAATTTAAGAATTTAAATTAAAAAGCCTGCACATGCGGGTAAGCGGCTCATTCATACCGTAATAAGTCCGATGGTGTGGACAATGTAGGAGCTCAAGGCTACGCAGATGGTGAGCACGATAATTGAGTCCAACACAAGTAAGTAGATCAGGTGCATCGTATGCGCCCGAAAGAAGTTTGGTGGATAAAAACTATATCGTTATTTGCACGCCTCTGTAACAAGGACTGAATGTGTAGAAGCTGAATTTGGTGTTCTTAAGGTGGAAGGTTATAAGGATCTGTCCAGGGAAGACCTTTTAAGGCAAAACGAACAAATTATGCTGAACTGTCTCTATCCTAGATCTATTAACATCATAGAACGGAGTCCATACCTGCGATGCGTATTCCAGATGCGGACGAACAAAACAATTGTATAAAGATAGGGTAACATAAGGGTCTTGAAACTCGTTGGATCATCTTTTTACAAATCCTAACATTGAGTTAGCCTTTTTAACAAGAGAGTTGATGTGCTCTGTGAAATCTAGACTTGGATTGAAGACGATTCCAAGATCTTTAAAACTAACAACACGGCACAATGTATGTTGTGAAATATTATAGTCAAATATGATTGGTACTCGTTTCTTTGAAAAAGTTATAGTTTGACATTTCGCTGGGTTAATCCATTCTTGCTGCACCAAGTACAAAAGCTATCAATGTCGGCTTGCAGATTCACACGATCACCGCTTAAGCATATAGATTTAAAAATCTTCATATCGTCAGCAAAAACCAGAATTTCACTATTGCGAATGCATGATGTTACATCATTAATAGCAACAATAAAAAGAATGGGACCTAAATGACTTCCTTGTGGTACTCCAGAGTTAGCAGGTAAAGGGTTTGAAAATGTTTTTCTGAATTTCACCTGGTAGGATCTATTTCGAAGATAAGAATATATCCAATCAATAAATCTAGCAGAAAATCCAAAGGCCTTAAGTTTAAAAATTATAATCTCGTGTGAAAGTTGGTAAAAAGCTTTTGAAAAGTCGGTATAAATGCAATCTAGTTCCTGTCCGTTTTCCAAAGCATTGGAGCACTTGTGTAAAAACGTTAGAAAGTTCGTTACCGTTGACCGCCTCTGCATAATTCCATGTTGTTGCTTGCTCAAATAGCTTTGAAATACAAGAGAGTTTGGCAATCGGTCTGTAGTTCTTTATGTCAGACTTACTACCCTTTTTAAAAACGGGTGTAATAAATGATTTTTTCCATACACTGGGAAATTTTCCCGACTTAAGGGATAGCTCGAAAAGAAGTTGAGATGTCAAAATAATGCAAATACACCCTGTAAATGTTTTCCCAGTCAAGGACAAATATCGAATTTAGTATCAGCTTGTATGACTATGGCTATAATCGTTAATATCGTTCTCTAAACTCGGATGATTTCCGGCGATCTTAATTATATTTATACCCTACAATAAGTTGATCTAAAATATGAGAACATGGATGATTTTTTTTGTAAACTAAATAAACTCAGAAAAGTCTGATTCATAGTCGTTTTTCAGTTCAAAAGGAATAGTTGCAGCTTGCAACAAATTTTCTCAGTTATATCCGATCATTATTTTAATTTTTTCATGCTTAACGACATGAATGGAAATATGAGTGTTATTGTTGAATGGTTTTCATTTAAGAAATTAAAAAAAAGTACTTTCTTTTAAATGGCAGTATACAACAATTTTTTTTTTTTATTGTTTGATAAATTATTTTATTTTACTAACGTAATGCCAGTGGTTATACAATGTTCTTAGTTTTTTTTGTGTGTGCATTTTAGGTGTTCCAACTCTGGAGCATCTGACATACATAAAGCATGCATTTTCTAAATTGAAACAGCAACACTTAATGATTGTCCTTGCGCTTTGTTGATGGTGATTGCAAAAGCTAGAGGAACGAGAAATTGCAGTCGCTTAAAAGTGAACGGCAAGTCCGTGGAAAGCTTTGGTATTCGCGGGACTAGCACAACTTTGCCTTTGCTCTTACCAGTGATGATTGTGGTCTCAATTAAATTTGGTAAGAGTTTTTTATGACAAGTCTGGTTCCGTTGGATAGCTTAAGCGGTTGCAAATCGCGGTTTAACATCAACAGTGAACCTATTTTAAGCACTAATTCATGTGGCGGCATTCCAGATGGCTCCAATGAATTTAAAAAATTCATTAAGTAGTTTGTTGCTTCTTCCTCCTCCACAATTGTATCAAAAGATTTGTATTTCACTGGTTTGCCAGGGATTTTGAATTGTTTTTGATAATTAATATGGATGACGGCTATGGAACATTCGTCCCATATTATTATTTTGCATTCTTTCAAAACAGTGCCTGTTTGAGAATGTATTTAAGAACAGCCTTTTTATTTTTATTTTGTTTGCCTTAAAACATTCAATTATCAATTTAAATCTTAAAAACTATATCGCTCATTACATTTGTTAAATACTGACAAACAATGCATAATTTACCCTATTAATTTCTTATAAGTTTGCAATTAACAGTTGACTATTTCGATGCTAAATTTATTATTTGTCTTAATGTAGAATTTAGCTGTAAAAAAAGTGTTATGATTTATGATCATTTGCATTCTCTCTAATAAGACACCGTTTTTTGTTATTGCTCTTCAAGCAAGTCATGAAAATTTATACATTTCTCGGTCACTTGGATTTGGATCACACACTGGGTAACATCTTATCAATAAACTATTGTAACGTGGTAACCTTCGCATTTTTTCTTGTTGCTGCATTTTGATGGGATTTTTTATTGCTGTGCTCGTGTGAATAATTAGAGGTTTTTTTCGACTTTGTTCTTTTGCAACAAAATTTAAACTTCGTTCGTTCCTAAACATTTCATGGTCCAAAATCGAGCCGGATGCAATTTAATTAATAATTCGACAGTTTTCTATTCGATTAAAACTAAATATTTTAATAATATACTACAGTCCATTTGTGAATTTCGAAGCTGAGATATTTGTGAAATCTGGTGTATTATTTCGTGGCAGATTAAACATAACTTCATTTACTTTGCTATTTTCGACATTGTGTGTTTAATCCTGCATTAAAATTCAATCAATTGCACATGTAAGTCAATGCTTACAAGATACATAGATAGTTATAATTTCGTCGTCGTTGCTCATACTCCTGCTCACGTGTTGGTTGCGTCGATTTCATCTAAGATTATTAAAATTATTTCGATACATAACAGCAATTCATTTTCGTTAGCTTACAAATCACTCCATTTATTATGCTTCAAACTACATCGCTGTCGGCTCTTCGTCAAATTCGTGGACACCTTAAAGCTTCATTGACGAAGCTGGTCAAATTCACAGAATCTATAGATGAGGCGGTTTCACTAGGTGATTTAAATGTTCGCTTGACTAAGGCAACATGTGTATGGGATGAATTTAATGCAACCCAAACTAGAATATACGAATTCGCTGAGGAAGAGGGCTATTTAGATCCTGTTCCTGATTTTGATGAGTTTGAGACCAAATATTTGCTGGTGCAGTCTATTTTAGTTTCGTCTATAAAAGAACGTGAACGGTTTGAGAAGAGTAGGGATGTCGTGGGTCACTTAGCTGATCAGCAGAAAATATTTTTGGAATCTTTGGAAAAAACGCATTCTTTGGAATCGAAATCGGATTTCTTTCTTCCAAAAATTCATATAGAACCTTTTTTCGGTGAATACCAACAATGGCCGTCCTTCAGGGACATGTTTGAAAGCGCCGTTCACAGAAAAAGAAATTTGTCACCGATTCAGAAATTTCTTTTCTTGAAATCTTGCCTTCGCAACACTGCCCCTAGGTCTTCTCAACCACCTTCCGCTTACCAATTCTGCTTATGAGGAAGCCTGGAATAGATTAGTTAAACGCTACGACCGTCCTCGTCATATTGTTAACGGGTACATAAAATCATTTATGGAACTTCCAAATACGACGAGTTCTAGTGTCAGCCAATTGCGTAAAATTTCCAACGGTGCAGATGAAATTGTAAGAGGTCTTACAGCCATGAACTCACTTACCAGAGATCCATGGATTATCTATATCTTAGTTAACAAACTTGACTCTGAAACTCGCAAGGCCTGGTCGGAAGATAGTGTTAGTTCGGAAAATCCTACAATCGATGAATTTTTAGATTTTTTGGAACGTCGGTGCGATGCTTTAGAAAGTGCACATTCGAGCGCTCGTGATAATCAAAAACCCAGGAGTTCAGGTGTCAAGAGTATGCATGCAGCTTCGTTATCTTGTATAAAATGCAATGCTTCTCATGGGCTTCATCAATGCCCAGACTTTCTCGCCATGAAAGTTCATTTTCGAAGAGATTTCGTTAAATCTAACAAGATTTGCTTTAATTGTTTAAAACTAGGCCATTCTTCACAAAGATGCTTATCTAAGGTTCGGTGCTCTACTTGTAAATCACGCCACCACAGTTTAGTGCATGACGATTCAGTGTACGTAAACCGTAATGAAAATCATTGTGTCAATTCATTTGTTGGCGATTCGTTCAATGGAGGTGCGATTCAGGAATTCATTCCTCAAACAAACATCTTCGTCTTCAAATGCATTTCTTGTCAACAACCATTCGATAAACTTGACAACCTACATACCGCAGACTTTGCTACCAACCGCTATCGGTAAGGTTCAGGATATATACGGTGTATACAAGAAAGTTCGCATCCTAATAGACTCAGGTTCGCAGGTTTCCTTTATTACAGAGTCTTGTGTTAAACGACTTGGACTCAAACGAAGCAACGCTCGTATACCCATAAGCGGCATTGGGTCCACTAGTGCCGGTAAATCCAGAGGCCGTTTACCGTTATCAATATCTTCACGCTGTGATTTATTCAGTATTTCAGTCGATACCTATATTTTGTCACGCGTTACTTCAACTTTACCAACAACATCATCTAACTTTGATGATTGGGATTACATACATCGTTTGGATTTAGCTGATCCTTCATTTAATAAATCCAATTCTGTTGATATTCTGCTAGGATCAGACAAGGCTTGGGAGATTCTACTGGGAAGTGTAGTTTATAGCAAGCAGGGCTACCCTATAGCGCAAAAAACTATTTTTGGTTGGGTTTTGGCAGGCCCATTGTCATCCACTAATAATTCTAGTATCTTGTCCCACCATAGTATTCTTGACGTTGACGCAATTCTGCAAGCGTTTTGGACAATTGAAGAAGTTGATCCTAAATCAATAGTTTCCAAGGAAGATCAAGAAATTGAAGATCATTTTCTTCGCACTCATCGCCGTGATGCAAACGGAAAATATATCGTCGACCTTCCTTTCAATTCGGCCCCCAAATTCGCTAATTCGTTTAATGGTGCTTTTTCGCGTCTTAAATCAATGGAAAGGAAGTTTTCAAACAATCAGGTCTTCTCTGAAAGTTATTCCTCATTTCTTGAAGAATATGCAGCATTAGGACATATGACCAAGGTTCCTAAATCGGAAATTTCAAAGGCTAACGTTTTTTATCTGCCTCATCATGCGGTTTTGAAGCCAGACAGCACAACGACTAAGCTTCGGGTAGTATTTGATGGTTCCTTCAAGGATTCGAATGGTCAATCGTTAAATGATTCGCTGATGATAAGCCCACCTATTCAAAGAAATCTATTCGCTGTTTGCCTTCGTTTTCGACGACACACATTCGTTTTTACAGCAGATATCGTTAAAATGTTCCGCCAAATCTGGGTGTCGGACAAAGATTTAGATTTTCAACGCATCGTTTGGCGACGATCTCCCTCTGAACCACTAGAACAATTTCGTTTACGAACAGTTACATACGGAACTTCTTGTGCCCCTTTTTTGTCAGTTCGGGTCTTACAACAACTTGCTAATGATTATAAAAAAGAGTATCCAGTGGCGTCGGAAATATTACTTAATGACTTTTACGTTGACGACGTGGTTTCGGGCGGTGACACATTAAGTGAGGCATTATTTAAGCAAAAATCCCTAATCGAACTTTTGTCAAAATGCGGAATGAAACTCAGCAAATGGGAAAGCAATGCTAAAGAACTTCTCCCAACCAATAGTTCTGCTCGTAATTCGAACATTTCTCTCGATACTGAAGCTGATTCGTGGGTCAAAGTACTCGGACTCTATTGGAATTCAAAATGCGATCTTTTTAGTTTTCGTTTAAATTACACTCCCAACGAACCAATCACAAAACGCCAAATCCTTCGCGACGTGGCCCGAATATTCGACCCCCTCGGTTTTCTTGCTCCTTCGGTCGTTTTGTTAAAAATTCTTTTCCAAGAACTGTGGCATAGGAAGTTAGATTGGGATGAGGAATTGTCAGGCGAAATATCAACCCAATGGAGTAACTATCGCAACGATTTATCTATTCTAACTGAAATTAATATCCCTCGAACTATTGGTCTCACTAATTTATCCTTTCAAATTCATGGGTTTTCCGATGCATCGGCAACAGCGTACGCCGCCATGATTTATTCGCGTTATATGCTTCCTAATGGAAATTTCGTTACAAACATTGTCGCATCAAAATCTCGTGTAGCTCCCTTGAAACAGCTCAGTATACCACGATTAGAGCTATGTGGAGCCCTTCTTCTGGCTAGACTGCTGGACTCTGTACAAAGGGCATTAAATTTCACCTTTGCCGATGTATATGCCTGGTCTGATTCGAAAGTCGTATTGTCATGGTTGTCGTCTCCTCCTCGTCGTTGGAATATTTTTGTAGGAAATCGTATATCTGAAATACTTGATACGATTCCAAGGAACGGATGGTTTCACGTTAGGTCAGAGAGCAATCCAGCCGATTGTGCGTCCCGAGGAATTCCACCGTTTCAACTGAAGGAGCACCCCCTTTGGTGGACAGGTCCACCTTGGCTTCGAAAGGATTCCAAAAACTGGCCAGTTATGAAGGACGTGGAAGATGATCCACAATGTAAGGTTGAAGAAAAGAAACATCCGCCGGCTTCGTATCTGACAACTTTCGATGAACATCCCTATGAAATCCTCTCCAGTCGAATATCATCCTGGTATACTCTAATAAGAACAGTAGCTCAAATCAATCGGTTTATTGGTCGGTTTCCTAGAAACAGACGCTCTCCGCTAAGCTTCGCCACAAAGGAGATATTCAGTGCTAAAACTCAAATTATAATATGGTTACAGGATCGGTATTTCAGTGACTATATAAACTTTTATAAAAACCGCGGTTTTTTTCCTAAAAATTCTAAAATATCTAATCTGTCGCCTTTTCTAGATGAACATAACATACTTCGAGTAGGCGGAAGAATCGAAGAGGCTGACATTTCATTTAATGCCAAACACCCGATCATCTTGCCAAAGGAACACGCCATTAAAAGGCTTATTCTCATTGATTGACACATTCGATGTATGCACCCGGGTGTATCAACTCTTTTCGCAATTATTCGGCAAGAGTATTGGGTTATTGGGTGTCGTAACCTTCTGCGCAAAATCGTTCACGAGTGCATAAACTGTTTTCGGCAACGGAAAGCGACCATGACTCAACAAATGGGTAACCTTCCGCCGCAACGTATTCGAACTAGCAGACCTTTCGCGCATTGTGGTTGTGATTACGCCGGTCCGATAACTCTAAAAATAAAATCGGGTCGCAAATCTACTTTCTCAAAAGGATATATATCGTTATTTGTGTGCCTAGTGTCGAAAGCAACCCATCTCGAACTCGTGAGTGACTTAACAACTGATGCCTTCCTAGCCGCTTTTCGTCGGTTTGTGGCGCGCCGGGGAAAACCATCGCACATGTATTCCGACAACGGGACAAACTTTCGTGGAGCTGCTCGGTGTATTTCAGAAATGCACGAACTCGTCCTTTCCGAGCAGCATAATTCAATAGTTGAGGAATCATTGGCTCGCGACGGTATTTCGTGGCACTTCAATCCTCCTTCGGCACCACATTTCGGCGGTTTGTGGGAGGCAGGCGTAAAATCGGTGAAAACACACCTTCGACGGGTCGTAGGAAAAGACAATTTAACTTTCGAACAATTCTACACCTTACTAACGCAAATCGAAGCCATTTTAAATTCGCGCCCGCTTTGTCAAATTTCTGATGCTGACTTAGATCCTCTAACACCTGCTCATTTCTTTCTAGGTGAATCGTATTCAGCTGTACCAGAACCATCATTGGATATCCAAACAAACCGGTTGTCATGCTGGCAAAATTTACAATCCAAGATTCAAGGTTACTGGAAACGCTGGCAGATTGAGTACTTGACGTCGCTTCAGAATCGTCCTCGATGGCAACAACTACAGGCTGACATTAAAATAGACGATCTGGTTGTAATCAAGGAATCTAATTTACCTCCAGGAAAGTGGGCTATGGGTCGAGTCATCGCAATTCATCCGGGCAAGGATGGCCATGTCCGTGTTGTTACCTTGAAAACATCGAGTGGTAAACTCGTCCGACCAATTCATAAATTGGCAATACTACCTGTGTGCTGAAACGTTGTTCCAGGGGTGGCGGAATGTTTGAGAATGTATTTAAGAACAGCCTTTTTATTTTTATTTTGTTTGCCTTAAAACATTCAATTATCAATTTAAATCTTAAAAACTATATCGCTTATTACATTTGTTAAATACTGACAAACAATGCATAATTTACCCTATTAATTTCTTATAAGTTTGCAATTAACAGTTGACTATTTCGATGCTAAATTTATTATTTGTCTTACTGTAGAATTTAGCTGTAAAAAAAGTGTTATGATTTATAATCATTTGCATTCTCTCTAATAAGACACCGTTTTTTGTTATTGCTCTTCAAGCAAGTCATGAAAATTTATAAATTTCTCGGTCACTTGGATTTGGATCACACACTGGGTAACATCTAATCAATAAACTATTGTAACGTGGTAACCTTCGCATTTTTTCTTGTTGCTGCATTTTGATGGGATTTTTTATTGCTGTGCTCGTGTGAATAATTAGAGGTTTTTTTCGACTTTGTTCTTTTGCAACAAAATTTAAACTTCGTTCGTTCCCAAACAGTGCCCATTCCAGATTTTTTTCTGATTTGACATTTTGGCGCTTCAGCATGGATCAAATTGAACGGCAGTTTAAGAGATGAGTGTGCGGTTCGCCCACCATCAAGTAACTTTGCTGCAATCCCAGATGACGCAACTGCGAGTGATGCAATGCTGTGCTGCATGCGAATTTCAGCGAGACTCAAATTTGGAAAAAATGTCTTACCAGTCCCACCGGACTCATCGAAGAAAATAAGTCCACCATTTCTATCTGCTAAATTTCTTTTGTGATTCTGGACGTTATTTTGAAGTTTCTCAACGTCATATTTCCTTTCTCGCACCAGATTTCTGTCTTCCATGTCGCTTATGTCTTATGCCACTGCTGGCAACCCAACCTCTGTTAGATTTTTGTTGTTAATGTAAAACAAGTGTTTAATTTAAAATGTCCTCATTATAATTTTGATTTGGATCAATAGTTTTTTTGCGCCGTAAAATATTCTCGCTTAGGCTTTGTTTATGTTTTCCCCAAAGCGTTTTTGGATCAGCTGGCATGCAAGTGGTCGAAATGATTGCTAACAGAGTGCGTATTTGTATTGGTAAATTCGTAAGCATGGCTTCTGTAAGTGATGTATTTCAATGCTGATTGTCTTCGAGTAAGCCAAGCTTCAAACACGCTTCTCTGTATGTTATACACATTTTACCATCAACGGTTTTCAATGATTCAAATGATGCTGGTCCCTTGATTACATGTAGCAGCATTCGCAAATAAAAACACTCGGTACAACAAAATGATAGATATAATGAGTTTTTTTTTTAATTTTCTTATTTTTAAGTATTAAATAAATTTCTATAATATTTAAGCTATTTACGCCGAAAGGCAATAGTTCTAAGTTGGCTATGGTATAATTTAGAGCGCTCGCATAGGGCCAGTAAGTTAGTTAAGTTAATATGTAAGCTAATTGTTAAGGTTTTTGTCTAGCAAGTAAGTAGTTATAAGAAAACTGAAATAAAAACTTAATATACAAAAAAAAATTACTCGGCGTTATTTGGATGGACAGTGTAAACGCGGCCAAGTACATCACTGAACTCGGAAACAACTACACCACGCTTCCTTCTATCGAACTGTTTTTGCGATGCGATTTAGGTATACAATTTTGTCACTTCATGGTACAGCAAAATTTTTGCAAATTATCAATCTGGCACAGTTAAAAAAAAGCTGTCAGTGTCGTTTTTTGTGGCTGTTCAACTCAATCTTGGGCGTTTTCTTCAGTAAAGAAAATGGGCTGTCCATGTACATACAACTTACATTTATAATATTTTTTTATTTTAAGAATAAGTTCCAAGAAAATAAAGTGCACATTATCGACACCACTGAAGCAAACATCAGAAGCACTTTCAATATATAAAACAGCTACGTTATCAAATGATGGTATCTATTAATATGGTTGTTGACGAACACATAATAGGAATCAGAGCTGTAAAATATGTCAAAAATGCTGCATGCTAAGGTAATAATTTTATCAAATGTTCCGTATTCAATATATTTGACTTCAATTGCAGATGCATTTCCCATTGTTCAGCTTTAACGATTCAAATATAAATATTCTTACAGTTCCTATATTTTATTTTTCAGAAACTGTACGATAAATATTATTTCGGATGAGGAAGTTATGAGTATTTCCAATTATTTCGAAAATGAATCCGATGACTTTAATGTTCAAACAACATCAAAGGGAATACGACCAACTCGGGTTTCGAGAAAAAAAAATAAAAAATAATTGCTGTTATTAAATAAAAATTAAAATAATGATAACAGTAGGTACTTTACCTTAAATAAATGTTTTTTTATTTCAAATATTTATACCACTTTTTAGCTTCTACCCAAATGTTACCCATTTTACCCTATAAACAGATAAGTCTTGCAAAAAATATTTAGCTGTCCTGAAAAACGTTGTTTTGCAATGTCGTTTCTTGCACGAACAGTGACCAGAATCAATGACATAAGGAATGTCTTCCCAGTTCAACCAGGGGCATCCAGGAAAAATAATCCACCGTTTCCATAATCAATTGCCTACATTAATGTGTCGTTCACTTCCTTCTGTTGGTGGTTCGTTCTAACTGATTGGTCTAATTCACCTTGGTCACGTTCATCTTCCTATTCTGGGTAAAGGCCTCATTCACTCCACGATCTGACGCTGGCATTTCAACCTGACCAATAAACTGCCACACATTCAGATTCAGCGAGGTATTGCATATGCAGAAAAATGCAATTTCTTACCATCTGGTTTCAATCAAACCAATCTCAAAACCTATTTCTGTAAAGTATCGCTCAGCTCACAAAAGTTTCATAACTATAGGCTGAGGAATGCAGAAAAGTGCAATATACAAACATACGATTGTCCACTTTTTTTCCAATAATCGTATTTTAACCAAACCACTTCTAAATTTGTCAAACATATAGTTTATTAATTTAAACTGAATTGAATCATCAAAACATATTACAGTAATGTATCGCACAACTCACAAAAGTTTCATTACAATCGGATGAATCGGTCAGGAATGCATAAAAATGCATTATCTTACCTTCTGATTTTCTGACATTTTAATAATTATTCTGCTATTCGTGGTGGAGACAAATTCAACAAATAAGAGATCATTAAAATCGGTTCAGCCAATGAAGTTAGTCTTAGTAAACAAACCAATTTGGAAGTTTTTACGGACCTGGACGTGTCTTTCTTTGCCCTGTGGCCAAATTACATGATCGACTTTGACCAAACCTAAACAGGAACACTCTCGAAATAATACCAAATATTTCCTGAAAGTTTGAGCTCAATTGAATGGGTGGTTTCGGAGTTTATAACACATTTACAGACAAACAAACATCCATTTTTAAGAAGATAAGAAACGCAAAACACCAAAGAGTAAGTAAAATTTACAACCTATTATAATACGCTTAGAACATTCGATCCGCCATTTTAAATTGAATTTTTTGAGGCGCTTCCATGAAATTAGTGTCAGCGTGTAGGCCTATTCAATACGTCATCCATTTTAGATTTTTTTTTTTCACACTATCATCTTATGAACAAAGATTTGCCAACACATTATTATGTGTTCCACTGGCTCATCACTTAGTGCTGGTGTTAGTTGTTAGTAATGTAAAACAAATCACAACAATAACACAAGCACTATAATACAATAAAACATATAATTGAATAATACAAGATACATAAAACATGAACTAAAAGAGTGGAGCACTGATTTTGAGTACATTTATAAGATTTATTTTATTGTCATTAAAATCAATAATTTAAGAATTTAAATTAAAAAGCCTGCACATGCGGGTAAGCGGCTCATTCATACCGTAATAAGTCCGATGGTGTGGACAATGTAGGAGCTCAAGGCTACGCAGATGGTGAGCACGATAATTGAGTCCAACACAAGTAAGTAGATCAGGTGCATCGTATGCGCCCGAAAGAAGTTTGGTGGATAAAAACTATATCGTTATTTGCACGCCTCTGTAACAAGGACTGAATGTGTAGAAGCTGAATTTGGTGTTCTTAAGGTGGAAGGTTATAAGGATCTGTCCAGGGAAGACCTTTTAAGGCAAAACGAACAAATTATGCTGAACTGTCTCTATCCTAGATCTATTAACATCATAGAACGGAGTCCATACCTGCGATGCGTATTCCAGATGCGGACGAACAAAACAATTGTATAAAGATAGGGTAACATAAGGGTCTTGAAACTCGTTGGATCATCTTTTTACAAATCCTAACATTGAGTTAGCCTTTTTAACAAGAGAGTTGATGTGCTCTGTGAAATCTAGACTTGGATTGAAGACGATTCCAAGATCTTTAAAACTAACAACACGGCACAATGTATGTTGTGAAATATTATAGTCAAATATGATTGGTACTCGTTTCTTTGAAAAAGTTATAGTTTGACATTTCGCTGGGTTAATCCATTCTTGCTGCACCAAGTACAAAAGCTATCAATGTCGGCTTGCAGATTCACACGATCACCGCTTGAGCATATAGATTTAAAAATCTTCATATCGTCAGCAAAAACCAGAATTTCACTATTGCGAATGCATGATGTTACATCATTAATAGCAACAATAAAAAGAATGGGACCTAAATGACTTCCTTGTGGTACTCCAGAGTTAGCAGGTAAAGGGTTTGAAAATGTTTTTCTGAATTTCACCTGGTAGGATCTATTTCGAAGATAAGAATATATCCAATCAATAAATCTAGCAGAAAATCCAAAGGCCTTAAGTTTAAAAATTATAATCTCGTGTGAAAGTTGGTAAAAAGCTTTTGAAAAGTCGGTATAAATGCAATCTAGTTCCTGTCCGTTTTCCAAAGCATTGGAGCACTTGTGTAAAAACGTTAGAAAGTTCGTTACCGTTGACCGCCTCTGCATAATTCCATGTTGTTGCTTGCTCAAATAGCTTTGAAATACAAGAGAGTTTGGCAATCGGTCTGTAGTTCTTTATGTCAGACTTACTACCCTTTTAAAAACGGGTGTAATAAATGATTTTTTCCATACACTGGGAAATTTTCCCGACTTAAGGGATAGCTCGAAAAGAAGTTGAGATGTCAAAATAATGCAAATAAACCCTGTAAATGTTTTCCCAGTCAAGGACAAATATCGAATTTAGTATCAGCTTGTATGACTATGGCTATAATCGTTAATATCGTTCTCTAAACTCGGATGATTTCCGGCGATCTTAATTATATTTATACCCTACAATAAGTTGATCTAAAATATGAGAACATGGATGATTTTTTTTGTAAACAAAATAAACTCAGAAAAGTCTGATTCATAGTCGTTTTTCAGTTCAAAAGGAATAGTTGCAACTTGCAACAAATTTTCTCAGTTATATCCGATCATTATTTTAATTTTTTCATGCTTAACGACATGAATGGAAATATGAGTGTTATTGTTGAATGGTTTTCATTTAAGAAATTAAAAAAAAAGTACTTTCTTTTAAATGGCAGTAGGTATACAACAATTTTTTTTTTTATTGTTTGATAAATTATTTTATTTTACTAACGTAATGCCAGTGGTTATACAATGTTCTTAGTTTTTTTTTTGTGTGCATTTTAGGTGTTCCAACTCTGGAGCATCTGACATACATAAAGCATGCATTTTCTAAATTGAAACAGCAACACTTAATGATTGTCCTTGCGCTTTGTTGATGGTGATTGCAAAAGCTAGAGGAACGAGAAATTTCAGTCGCTTAAAAGTGAACGGCAAGTCCGTGGAAAGCTTTGGTATTCGCGGGACTAGCACAACTTTGCCTTTGCTCTTACCAGTGATGATTGTGGTCTCAATTAAATTTGGTAAGAGTTTTTTATGACAAGTCTGGTTCCGTTGGATAGCTAAAGCGGTTGCAAATCGCGGTTTAACATCAACAGTGAACCTATTTTAAGCACTAATTCATGTGGCGGCATTCCAGATGGCTCCAATGAATTTAAAAAATTCATTAAGTAGTTTGTTGCTTCTTCCTCCTCCACAATTGTATCAAAAGATTTGTATTTCACTGGTTTGCCAGGGATTTTGAATTGTTTTTGATAATTAATATGGATGACGGCTATGGAACATTCGTCCCATATTATTATTTTGCATTCTTTCAAAACAGTGCCTGTTTGAGAATGTATTTAAGAACAGCCTTTTTATTTTTATTTTGTTTGCCTTAAAACATTCAATTATCAATTTAAATCTTAAAAACTATATCGCTTATTACATTTGTTAAATACTGACAAACAATGCATAATTTACCCTATTAATTTCTTATAAGTTTGCAATTAACAGTTGACTATTTCGATGCTAAATTTATTATTTGTCTTAATGTAGAATTTAGCTGTAAAAAAAGTGTTATGATTTATGATCATTTGCATTCTCTCTAATAAGACACCGTTTTTTGTTATTGCTCTTCAAGCAAGTCATGAAAATTTATACATTTCTCGGTCACTTGGATTTGGATCACACACTGGGTAACATCTTATCAATAAACTATTGTAACGTGGTAACCTTCGCATTTTTTCTTGTTGCTGCATTTTGATGGGATTTTTTATTGCTGTGCTCGTGTGAATAATTAGAGGTTTTTTTCGACTTTGTTCTTTTGCAACAAAATTTAAACTTCGTTCGTTCCTAAACATTTCATGGTCCAAAATCGAGCCGGATGCAATTTAATTAATAATTCGACAGTTTTCTATTCGATTAAAACTAAATATTTTAATAATATACTACAGTCCATTTGTGAATTTCGAAGCTGAGATATTTGTGAAATCTGGTGTATTATTTCGTGGCAGATTAAACATAACTTCATTTACTTTGCTATTTTCGACATTGTGTGTTTAATCCTGCATTAAAATTCAATCAATTTCACATGTAAGTCAATGCTTACCAGATACATAGATAGTTATAATTTCGTCGTCGTTGCTCATACTCCTGCTCACGTGTTGGTTGCGTCGATTTCATCTAAAATTATTAAAATTATTTCGATACATAACAGCAATTCATTTTCGTTAGCTTACAAATCACTCCATTTATTATGCTTCAAACTACATCGCTGTCGGCTCTTCGTCAAATTCGTGGACACCTTAAAGCTTCATTGACGAAGCTGGTCAAATTCACAGAATCTATAGATGAGGCGGTTTCACTAGGTGATTTAAATGTTCGCTTGACTAAGGCAACATGTGTATGGGATGAATTTAATGCAACCCAAACTAGAATATACGAATTCGCTGAGGAAGAGGGCTATTTAGATCCTGTTCCTGATTTTGATGAGTTTGAGACCAAATATTTGCTGGTGCAGTCTATTTTAGTTTCGTCTATAAAAGAACGTGAACGGTTTGAGAAGAGTAGGGATGTCGTGGGTCACTTAGCTGATCAGCAGAAAATATTTTTGGAATCTTTGGAAAAAACGCAAAACGCAATCGAAATCGGATTTCTTTCTTCCAAAAATTCATATAGAACCTTTTTTCGGTGAATACCAACAATGGCCGTCCTTCAGGGACATGTTTGAAAGCGCCGTTCACAGTAAAAGAAATTTGTCACCGATTCAGAAATTTCTTTTCTTGAAATCTTGCCTTCGCAACACTGCCCCTAGGTCTTCTCAACCACCTTCCGCTTACCAATTCTACTTATGAGGAAGCCTGGAATAGATTAGTTAAACGCTACGACCGTCCTCGTCATATTGTTAACGGGTACATAAAATCATTTATGGAACTTCCAAATACGACGAGTTCTAGTGTCAGCCAATTGCGTAAAATTTCCAACGGTGCAGATGAAATTGTAAGAGGTCTTACAGCCATGAACTCACTTACCAGAGATCCATGGATTATCTATATCTTAGTTAACAAACTTGACTCTGAAACTCGCAAGGCCTGGTCGGAAGATAGTGTTAGTTCGGAAAATCCTACAATCGATGAATTTTTAGATTTTTTGGAACGTCGGTGCGATGCTTTAGAAAGTGCACATTCGAGCGCTCGTGAAAATCAAAAACCCAGGAGTTCAGGTGTCAAGAGTATGCATGCAGCTTCGTTATCTTGTATAAAATGCAATGCTTCTCATGGGCTTCATCAATGCCCAGACTTTCTCGCCATGAAAGTTCATTTTCGAAGAGATTTCGTTAAATCTAACAAGATTTGCTTTAATTGTTTAAAACTAGGCCATTCTTCACAAAGATGCTTATCTAAGGTTCGGTGCTCTACTTGTAAATCACGCCACCACAGTTTAGTGCATGACGATTCAGTGTACGTAAACCGTAATGAAAATCATTGTGTCAATTCATTTGTTGGCGATTCGTTCAATGGAGGTGCGATTCAGGAATTCATTCCTCAAACAAACATCTTCGTCTTCAAATGCATTTCTTGTCAACAACCATTCGATAAACTTGACAACCTACATACCGCAGACTTTGCTACCAACCGCTATCGGTAAGGTTCAGGATATATACGGTGTATACAAGAAAGTTCGCATCCTTATAGACTCAGGTTCGCAGGTTTCCTTTATTACAGAGTCTTGTGTTAAACGACTTGGACTCAAACGAAGCAACGCTCGTATACCCATAAGCGGCATTGGGTCCACTAGTGCCGGTAAATCCAGAGGCCGTTTACCGTTATCAATATCTTCACGCTGTGATTTATTCAGTATTTCAGTCGATACCTATATTTTGTCACGCGTTACTTCAACTTTACCAACAACATCATCTAACTTTGATGATTGGGATTACATACATCGTTTGGATTTAGCTGATCCTTCATTTAATAAATCCAATTCTGTTGATATTCTGCTAGGATCAGACAAGGCTTGGGAGATTCTACTGGGAAGTGTAGTTTATAGCAAGCAGGGCTACCCTATAGCGCAAAAAACTATTTTTGGTTGGGTTTTGGCAGGCCCATTGTCATCCACTAATAATTCTAGTATCTTGTCCCACCATAGTATTCTTGACGTTGACGCAATTCTGCAAGCGTTTTGGACAATTGAAGAAGTTGATCCTAAATCAATAGTTTCCAAGGAAGATCAAGAAATTGAAGATCATTTTCTTCGCACTCATCGCCGTGATGCAAACGGAAAATATATCGTCGACCTTCCTTTCAATTCGGCCCCCAAATTCGCTAATTCGTTTAATGGTGCTTTTTCGCGTCTTAAATCAATGGAAAGGAAGTTTTCAAACAATCAGGTCTTCTCTGAAAGTTATTCCTCATTTCTTGAAGAATATGCAGCATTAGGACATATGACCAAGGTTCCTAAATCGGAAATTTCAAAGGCTAACGTTTTTTATCTGCCTCATCATGCGGTTTTGAAGCCAGACAGCACAACGACTAAGCTTCGGGTAGTATTTGATGGTTCCTTCAAGGATTCGAATGTTCAATCGTTAAATGATTCGCTGATGATAGGCCCACCTATCCAAAGAAATCTATTCGCTGTTTGCCTTCGTTTTCGACGACACACATTCGTTTTTACAGCAGATATCGTTAAAAAGATTTAGATTTTCAACGCATCGTTTGGCGACGATCTCCCTCTGAACCACTAGAACAATTTCGTTTACGAACAGTTACATACGGAACTTCTTGTGCCCCTTTTTTGTCAGTTCGGGTCTTACAACAACTTGCTAATGATTATAAAAAAGAGTATCCAGTGGCGTCGGAAATATTACTTAATGACTTTTACGTTGACGACGTGGTTTCGGGCGGTGACACATTAAGTGAGGCATTATTTAAGCAAAAATCCCTAATCGAACTTTTGTCAAAATGCGGAATGAAACTCAGCAAATGGGAAAGCAATGCTAAAGAACTTCTCCCAACCAATAGTTCTGCTCGTAATTCGAACATTTCTCTCGATACTGAAGCTGATTCGTGGGTCAAAGTACTCGGACTCTATTGGAATTCAAAATGCGATCTTTTTAGTTTTCGTTTAAATTACACTCCCAACGAACCAATCACAAAACGCCAAATCCTTCGCGACGTGGCCCGAATATTCGACCCCCTCGGTTTTCTTGCTCCTTCGGTCGTTTTGTTAAAAATTCTTTTCCAAGAACTGTGGCATAGGAAGTTAGATTGGGATGAGGAATTGTCAGGCGAAATATCAACCCAATGGAGTAACTATCGCAACGATTTATCTATTCTAACTGAAATTAATATCCCTCGAACTATTGGTCTCACTAATTTATCCTTTCAAATTCATGGGTTTTCCGATGCATCGGCAACAGCGTACGCCGCCATGATTTATTCGCGTTATATGCTTCCTAATGGAAATTTCGTTACAAACATTGTCGCATCAAAATCTCGTGTAGCTCCCTTGAAACAGCTCAGTATACCACGATTAGAGCTATGTGGAGCCCTTCTTCTGGCTAGACTGCTGGACTCTGTACAAGAGGCATTAAATTTCACCTTTGCCGATGTATATGCCTGGTCTGATTCGAAAGTCGTATTGTCATGGTTGTCGTCTCCTCCTCGTCGTTGGAATATTTTTGTAGGAAATCGTATATCTGAAATACTTGATACGATTCCAAGGAACGGATGGTTTCACGTTAGGTCAGAGAGCAATCCAGCCGATTGTGCGTCCCGAGGAATTCCACCGTTTCAACTGAAGGAGCACCCCCTTTGGTGGACAGGTCCACCTTGGCTTCGAAAGGATTCCAAAAACTGGCCAGTTATGAAGGACGTGGAAGATGATCCACAATGTAAGGTTGAAGAAAAGAAACATCCGCCGGCTTCGTATCTGACAACTTTCGATGAACATCCCTATGAAATCCTCTCCAGTCGAATATCATCCTGGTATACTCTAATAAGAACAGTAGCTCAAATCAATCGGTTTATTGGTCGGTTTCCTAGAAACAGACGCTCTCCGCTAAGCTTCGCCACAAAGGAGATATTCAGTGCTAAAACTCAAATTATAATATGGTTACAGGATCGGTATTTCAGTGACTATATAAACTTTTATAAAAACCGCGGTTTTTTTCCTAAAAATTCTAAAATATCTAATCTGTCGAATCGAAGAGGCTGACATTTCATTTAATGCCAAACACCCGATCATCTTGCCAAAGGAACACGCCATTAAAAGGCTTATTCTCATTGATTGACACATTCGATGTATGCACCCGGGTGTATCAACTCTTTTCGCAATTATTCGGCAAGAGTATTGGGTTATTGGGTGTCGTAACCTTCTGCGCAAAATCGTTCACGAGTGCATAAACTGTTTTCGGCAACGGAAAGCGACCATGACTCAACAAATGGGTAACCTTCCGCCGCAACGTATTCGAACTAGCAGACCTTTCGCGCATTGTGGTTGTGATTACGCCGGTCCGATAACTCTAAAAATAAAATCGGGTCGCAAATCTACTTTCTCAAAAGGATATATATCGTTATTTGTGTGCCTAGTGTCGAAAGCAACCCATCTCGAACTCGTGAGTGACTTAACAACTGATGCCTTCCTAGCCGCTTTTCGTCGGTTTGTGGCGCGCCGGGGAAAACCATCGCACATGTATTCCGACAACGGGACAAACTTTCGTGGAGCTGCTCGGTGTATTTCAGAAATGCACGAACTCGTCCTTTCCGAGCAGCATAATTCAATAGTTGAGGAATCATTGGCTCGCGACGGTATTTCGTGGCACTTCAATCCTCCTTCGGCACCACATTTCGGCGGTTTGTGGGAGGCAGGCGTAAAATCGGTGAAAACACACCTTCGACGGGTCGTAGGAAAAGACAATTTAACTTTCGAACAATTCTACACCTTACTAACGCAAATCGAAGCCATTTTAAATTCGCGCCCGCTTTGTCAAATTTCTGATGCTGACTTAGATCCTCTAACACCTGCTTATTTCTTTCTAGGTGAATCGTATTCAGCTGTACCAGAACCATCATTGGATATCCAAACAAACCGGTTGTCATGCTGGCAAAATTTACAATCCAAGATTCAAGGTTACTGGAAACGCTGGCAGATTGAGTACTTGACGTCGCTTCAGAATCGTCCTCGATGGCAACAACTACAGGCTGACATTAAAATAGACGATCTGGTTGTAATCAAGGAATCTAATTTACCTCCAGGAAAGTGGGCTATGGGTCGAGTCATCGCAATTCATCCGGGCAAGGATGGCCATGTCCGTGTTGTTACCTTGAAAACATCGAGTGGTAAACTCGTCCGACCAATTCATAAATTGGCAATACTACCTGTGTGCTGAAACGTTGTTCCAGGGGTGGCGGAATGTTTGAGAATGTATTTAAGAACAGCCTTTTTATTTTTATTTTGTTTGCCTTAAAACATTCAATTATCAATTTAAATCTTAAAAACTATATCGCTTATTACATTTGTTAAATACTGACAAACAATGCATAATTTACCCTATTAATTTCTTATAAGTTTGCAATTAACAGTTGACTATTTCGATGCTAAATTTATTATTTGTCTTACTGTAGAATTTAGCTGTAAAAAAAGTGTTATGATTTATAATCATTTGCATTCTCTCTAATAAGACACCGTTTTTTGTTATTGCTCTTCAAGCAAGTCATGAAAATTTATACATTTCTCGGTCACTTGGATTTGGATCACACACTGGGTAACATCTTATCAATAAACTATTGTAACGTGGTAACCTTCGCATTTTTTCTTGTTGCTGCATTTTGATGGGATTTTTTATTGCTGTGCTCGTGTGAATAATTAGAGGTTTTTTTCGACTTTGTTCTTTTGCAACAAAATTTAAACTTCGTTCGTTCCCAAACAGTGCCCATTCCAGATTTTTTTCTGATTTGACATTTTGGCGCTTCAGCATGGATCAAATTGAACGGCAGTTTAAGAGATGAGTGTGCGGTTCGCCCACCATCAAGTAACTTTGCTGCAATCCCAGATGACGCAACTGCGAGTGATGCAATGCTGTGCTGCATGCGAATTTCAGCGAGAATCAAATTTGGAAAAAATGTCTTACCAGTCCCACCGGACTCATCGAAGAAAATAAGTCCACCATTTCTATCTGCTAAATTTCTTTTGTGATTCTGGACGTTATTTTGAAGTTTCTCAACGTCATATTTCCTTTCTCGCACCAGATTTCTGTCTTCCATGTCGCTTATGTCTTATGCCACTGCTGGCAACCCAACCTCTGTTAGATTTTTGTTGTTAATGTAAAACAAGTGTTTAATTTAAAATGTCCTCATTATAATTTTGATTTGGATCAATAGTTTTTTTGCGCCGTAAAATATTCTCGCTTAGGCTTTGTTTATGTTTTCCCCAAAGCGTTTTTGGATCAGCTGGCATGCAAGTGGTCGAAATGATTGCTAACAGAGTGCGTATTTGTATTGGTAAATTCGTAAGCATGGCTTCTGTAAGTGATGTATTTCAATGCTGATTGTCTTCGAGTAAGCCAAGCTTCAAACACGCTTCTCTGTATGTTATACACATTTTACCATCAACGGTTTTCAATGATTCAAATGATGCTGGTCCCTTGATTACATGTAGCAGCATTCGCAAATAAAAACACTCGGTACAACAAAATGATAGATATAATGAGTTTTTTTTTTAATTTTCTTATTTTTAAGTATTAAATAAATTTCTATAATATTTAAGCTATTTAAGCCGAAAGGCAATAGTTCTAAGTTGGTTATGGTATAATTTAGAGCGCTCGCATAGGGCCAGTAAGTTAGTTAAGTTAATATGTAAGCTAATTGTTAAGGTTTTTGTCTAAAAAAAATGTCTAAATTGTCTAAAAAACGCAGCCAATTACATCACTGAACTCGGATACAACTACACTACGCTTCCTTCTATCGAACTGTTTTTGCGATGCGATTTAGGTAAAAAATTTTGTCACTTCATGGTACAGAAAATTTTTTGCAAATTATCAATCTGGCACAGTTAAAAAAAGGCTGTCAGTGTCGTTTTTTGTGGCTGTTCAACTCAATCTTGGGCGTTTTCTTCAGTAAAGTAAATAGGCGTAAATTAAAAATGGCGGATCGAATGTTCTAAGCGTATTATAATAGGCTGTAAATTTTACTTACTCTTTGGTGTTTTGCGTTTCTTATCTTCTTAAAAATGGATGTTTGTTTGTCTGTAAATGTGTTATAAACTCCGAAACCACCCATCCAATTGAGCTCAAACTTTCAGGAAATATTTGGTATTATTTGGAGAGTGTCCCTGTTTAGGTTTGGTCAAAGTCGATCATGTAGTTTGGCCACAGGGCAAAGAAAAACACGTCCAGGTCCGTAAAAACTTCCAATTGGTTTACTAAGACTAACTTCATTGGCTGAACCGATTTTAATGATCTCTTATTTGTTGGATTTGCCTCCACCACGAATAGCAGAATAACTATTAAAATGTCAGAAAATCAGAGGGTAAGATAATGCATTTTTATGCATTCCTGACCGATTCATCCGATTGTTATGAAACTTTTTTGAGTTGTGCGATACATTACTGTAATATGTTTTGATGATTCAATTCAGTTTAAATTAATAAACTATATGTTTGACAAATTTAGAAGTGGTTTGGTTAAAATACGATTATTGGAAAAAAAAGTGGACAATCGTATGTTTGTATATTGCATTTTTCTGCATTCCTCAGCCTATAGTTATGAAACTTTTGTGAGCTGAGCGATACTTTATAGTAATAGGCTTTGAGATTGGTTTGATTGAAACCAGCTGGTAAGAAATTGCATATGCAATACCTCGCTGAATCTGAATGTGTGGCAGTTTATTGGTCAGGTTAGGAATGCCAGCGTCAGATCGTGGAGTGAATGAGGCCTCTACCCAGAATGGAAAGATGAACGTGACCAAGGTGAATTAGACCAATCAGTTAGAACGAACCACCAACAGAAGGAAGTGAACGACACATTAATGTAGGCATTTGATTATGGAAACGGTGGATTATTTTTCCTGGATGCCCCTGGTTGAACTGGGAAGACATTCCTTATGTCATTGATTCTGGTCACTGTTTGTGCAAGAAACGACATTGCAAAACAACATCTTTCAGGACAGCTAAATATTTTTTGCAAGACTTATCTGTTTATAGGGTAAAATGGGTAAAATGGGGGTAGAAGCTAAAAAGTGGTATAAATATTTGAAATAAAAAACATTCATTTAAGGTAAAGTACCTACTGTTATCATTATTTTAATTTTTATTTAATAACAGCAATTATTTTTTATTTTTTTTTTCTCGAAACCCGAGTTGGTCGTATTCCCTTTGATGTTGTTTGAACACTAAAGTCATCGGATTCATTTTCGAAATAATTGGAAATACTCAAAATTTCCTCATCCGAAATAATATTTCTCGGTACAGGTTCTGAAAAATAAAATATAGGAGCTGTAAGAATATTTATATTTGAATCGTTAAAGCTGAACAATGGGAAATGCATCTGCAATTGATGTCAAATATATTGAATACGGAACATTTGATAAAATTATTACCTTAGCATGCAGCATTTTTGAGATATTTTACAGCTCTGATTCCTATTATGTGTTCGTCAACAACCATATTAATAGATACCTTCATTTGATAACGTAGCTGTTTTATATATTGAAAGTGCTTCTGATGTTTGCTCCAGTGGTGTCGATAATGTGCACTTTATTTTCTTGGAACTTATTCTGAAAATAAAAAAATATTATAAATATAAGTTGTATGTACATGGACAGCCCATTTTCTTTACTGAAGAAAACGCCCAAGATTGAGTTGAACAGCCACAAAAAACGACACTGACAGCCTTTTTTTAACTGTGCCAGATTGATAATTTGCAAAAACTTTGTCACTTCATGGTACAGCAAAATTTTTGCAAATTATCAATCTGGCACAGTTAAAAAAGGCTGTCAGTGTCGTTTTTTGTGGCTGTTCAACTCAATCTTGGGCGTTTTCTTCAGTAAAAAAATGGGCTGTCCATGTACATACAACTTACATTTATAATATTTTTTTATTTTAAGAATAAGTTCCAAGAAAATAAAGTGCACATTATCGACAACACTGGAGCAAACATCAGAAGCACTTTC
Source organism: Baccha elongata (assembly GCA_951217065.1). Classification (NCBI taxonomy): domain Eukaryota; kingdom Metazoa; phylum Arthropoda; class Insecta; order Diptera; family Syrphidae; genus Baccha; species Baccha elongata. The sequence continues at coordinate 63,973 of CATNUY010000146.1, forward strand.
AATATATAAAACAGCTACGTTATCAAATGATGGTATCTGTTAATATGGTTGTTGACGAACACATAATAGGAATCAGAGCTGTAAAATTTTACAAAAATGCTGCATGCTAAGGTAATAATTTTATCAAATGTTCCGTATTCAATATATTTGACATCAATTGCAGATGCATTTCCTATTGTTCAGCTTTAACGATTCAAATATAAATATTCTTACAGTTCCTATATTTTATTTTTCAGAAACTGTACCGTATTTCTGTACTGTACTGTACTGTACTGTATTTCGGATGAGGAAGTTTTGAGTATTTCCAATTATTTCGAAAATGAATCCGATGACTTTAATGTTCAAACAACATCAAAGGGAATACGACCAACTCGGGTTTCGAGACAAAAAAAATAAAAAATAATTGCTGTTATTAAATAAAAATTAAAATAATGATAACAGTAGGTACTTTACCTTAAATAAATGTTTTTTTATTTCAAATATTTATACCACTTTTTAGCTTCTACCCCCATTTTACCCATTTTATCCTATAAACAGATAAGTCTTGCAAAAAATATTTAGCTGTCCTGAAAGACGTTGTTTTGCAATGTCGTTTCTTGCACGAACAGTGACCAGAATCAATGACATAAGGAATGTCTTCCCAGTTCAACCAGGGGCATCCAGGAAAAATAATAATCCACCGTTTCCATAATCAATTGCCTATAAATGTGTCGTTCACTTCCTTCTGTTGGTGGTTCGTTCTAACTGATTGGTCTAATTCACCTTGGTCACGTTCATCTTCCCATTCTGGGTAAAGGCCTCATTCACTCCACGATCTGACGTTGGCATTCCTAACCTGACCAATAAATTGCCACACATTCAGATTCAGCGAGGTATTGCATATGCAATTTTTTACCAGCTGGTTTCAATCAAACCAATCTCAAAACCTATTACTGTAAAGTATCGCTCAGCTCACAAAAGTTTCATAACTATAGGCTGAGGAATACCGGCGTATAGTTAGCAGCACTTTGTCGGGAATTTCAATTTTTTTTATGCAAATAATTAGGTGAGAATTTGGTGAAATTTAGTGAATCAATTTTAGAATTTGGTGAATCATAGTTTAAAAGTTATTAACAATTTAACGTAAGGCGTATAGTTAGCAGAAATTGTTCGGAATTTCAAAAAATTTGATACCAAAAGATGCGCCTGAATTTGGTGAATCAAGTGCACGCAATTTCCGAATTTGGTGAATCTTATTTTGTTACTTAATTAACAAATTAAAAATTATAAACAATTAACGTAACGCAAATGCAAAGTGACGTAACGTTCTCAAAAATATAACAACCCTGGTTGAAAAACGAATACATACATTCCTAAATTCGGATTGACATTTTGACATTTTCCTTCACTGGAAAATCAATTTGTCTCTTTGAATTTAATTTGTTTTTATTTTTCAACAAATTCACTGGCTTTTGTTCTGTTTTTTTGTTTGCCGTATTATCAATTGACAATCATGACTACTTCAACGGTAAGAAGTTCTGTGATGTTATCCCCATTGCCAAAGACGACTTCAAAATCGTTGCTAACAAATTGGTTCTTTGTGCGTCCAGCGAATAATTTCTGGCAATGTTTGATGGATCTATGCGAGAGGCAGGCGAAAACCAGGTAAAACTACAAATAGGTGGTGTCCCCTTGAAATGACGAAGATATGCTTCTTACCTCGAATATGCTGGAACTGAAACAATTAAAAACATTATGTTGTGAATTCATTGTTAAACCACTGGATCCATCCAATTGCCTTAAAAGTATATGAGACTTATTTGTGTGAAAACTTCGAAAAGCTATGCAAAGACGAAAAGTTCTTCAAACTGGACGTCTATCAACTCAGTAAGTTTCTTTCAAGTAGCGAATTAAGAGTTGATTCGGAAGAGGATGTCTTCCGAAGTCTATTGTCATGGGTCATGATTCATGATAGACCAAAGAGTGAAGAGTTCATGAGCAAGCTACTACATCATGTTCGATTCTCATTGCTAACACCATCATTCATTGCTACTTGTAAAGCCTACAAGTGGCATTTGTTGCGCGAGTTCCGTTTAGCCTTGTACACTGAAAAACAAACTGAACTGAGAAATTATAATAGCCTAGTTAAGGCAGTAAGTAGCTGGAACAGCAGCAAACCAAACTTGAATTTTGGAGTGTATTATCCAACTTTGGATGATTGGTTATACAAATCCGCAGTACCATCTCTAGATATTGGCCATATGCATTTCGGAAGCACCACCCTAAATGACAAACCTATTATTGCTGGTGGTACTTTGGTCACAGATAGAATAGTGACGGACCGTTTAGACTGTCTTGATTTAAAAACCTTTCAATGGACATCTTTTTAATTGTGCTGGATTTGGTGATCGAATGACTGCTTATGGAAATAGTTGTTTTTAATAGTATAATCCATTTAGAAACGAATTGAAGATAATGCCAAATTTTGAAAATAGTCAAAAAGACGTTATTTTAACTTCAAATTGTTAAACATTTATCATTGTCTTTTATCATCTTTACTGTTCATTGTTTGTATTCTTAAGATTTGTTTGTATACTTTTGTAGATGTAAAATAAAATGTAAAATATTATGTTTTTGTTTCTTGTCTATTATCTTTACGAAAAAAGACGACTGCGGCTTTAGTAATTTACAGATACTGATGGCTTAGAATGTTTCTCATTAAAAAAATTAAAGAATTTGAAACTCTTTTACCAGAAGTAGAAAAATAAAAGAAGAAGAACGTTTTTGTTTTAAGAATGCACCACCTTTAAAGCAAAACCGTTTGATGATATAAGGATCGGGAATGTGGTAAGAAGTAAAACGAACAGGAAAAAGTGCAGGTTAGAGTTATATACGCCGGACCATGGTTGACAAATTTGAAAAACGCATACGATGACATGACAAACTTTGATGACTCCAACAACAGCTATATACAATATAAAAGACGTTTAAATACGGACCTTAAAGAAACTTGGCAACTTGTTGGAAGATGAATTGCTTTCCAGTCTAGGAACAATATTCTCAGTGGTTGAAGATGTACTCGCAGTACCACACTATCGTCATTCGTCACTCAAACCTTCAGGTAACAGCCAGAATAAAAGCGGTGGTCTGATGCTACTTAAAAAAACGAAAAAATACTGTTTCCAGTAATTTTCCCTTACAGCTTACACTTAATGGTACGGAACATTAAAGCAAGTGCTTGGTTGTATGATGATCTGGCCCATGGTTATTTTATCGTTAAGAAATGTCAAAATTATATTTTGCTTTTTCAATTTTTGGCAATGTTTTTACGTAAGTATTTTGATCTACAAATTGCCCACCAACGGAAAATATATAGGTACATCATTGGAAGCTTAACTGAAATTCATCATTTTCGTTTTCGGTTTGGGGTCGAAATGGTATACCATGAGGCAACAAAAATTTTTCTTTTAAGAAGTATATAAAAAAAAAAAAAAAAAAAAACATCAAATCGGAGCTGTATTTAAATTTAAGTTTATTAGTTTTGAAGCTGATTTTTGTTTAAATACATAAACAAAGAGATCGTTCCAAACGAATTTTTTTTTTTGATTTTGAAGTTTTGCATATGGTGTGTACATAGCCTTGAATGGTGTGTACAGCCTCAGCAATTTTGTTTGTTTACCAAGTTGAACTAAAATTCGGAGTCATAAGATTGTCATCATTGCCATACAATGAAATAAGAGCTATAAAATAACTGCATTGCGTTGCGTAACGTTGTACAGCTTTGGTCAGATTTTTAAAAATATGATTGGTGTGATAAAAGAAAAAATCTAATCAAATTCTAAATTATGTTCTTAATTGTTAAACAAATTTCAGAATTAAGTAAATCATAGTTTTTAAGATACTGGCGTACGAAAAAACAGTTACAAGGTGTTTCATACAAGATAAAACTAATTATTACTCCTAAGCCTGGATTCACCAAATTCTGAATTATGTTCCAAATTGTTAAGTTGTATTAGCCTTATATTTGTACCGAATTTCGGAATTTGGTGAATCACAGTTTTTAAGATATCGGCTTAGTGAAATAACAGTTGCAAGGTGTTTTATAAAAGATAAAACTAATTATTACTCCTAAGCCTGGATTCACCAAATTATGAATTATGTTCCAAATTGTTAAGTTGTATTAGCTTTATATTTGTACCAAATTTCGGAATTTGGTGAATCACAGTTTCTAAAATATCGGCTTAGTGAAATAACAGTTGCAAGGTGTTTCATACAAGATAAAACTAATTATTACTCCTAAGCCTGGATTCACCAAATTCTGAATTATGTTCCAAATTGTTAAGTTGTATTAGCCTTATATTTGTACCGAATTTCGGAATTTGGTGAATCACAGTTTTTAAGATATCGGCTTAGTGAAATAACAGTTGCAAGGTGTTTTATAAAAGATAAAACTAATTATTACTCCTAAGCCTGGATTCACCAAATTCTGAATTATGTTCCAAATTGTTAAGCTGTATTAGCCTTATATTTGTACCGATTTTTGGAATTTGGTGAATCACAGTTTCTAAGATATCGGCTTAGGAGTAATAATTAGTTTTATCTTTTATAAAACACCTTGCAACTGTTATTTCACTAAGCCGATATCTTAGAAACTGTGATTCACCAAATTCCGAAATTCGGTACAAATATTAGGCTTATACCACCTAACAATTTGGAACATAATTCAGAATTTGGTGAATCCAGGCTTAGGAGTAATAATTAGTTTTATCTTGTATGAAACACCTTGCAACTGTTATTTCACTAAGCCGATATTTTAGAAACTGTGATTCACCAAATTCCGAAATTCGGTACAAATATAAGGCTAATACAACTTAACAATTTGGAACACAATTCAGAATTTGGTGAATCCAGGCTTAGGAGTAATAATTAGTTTTATCTTTTATAAAACACCTTGCAACTGTTATTTCACTAAGCCGATATCTTAAAAACTGTGAGTCACCAAATTCCGAAATTCGGTACAAATATAAGGCTAATACAACTTAACAATTTGGAACATAATTCAGAATTTGGTGAATCCAGGCTTAGGAGTAATAATTAGTTTTATCTTGTATGAAACACCTTGTAACTGTTTTTTCGTACGCCAGTATCTTAAAAACTATGATTTACTTAATTCTGAAATTTGTTTAACAATTAAGAACATAATTTAGAATTTGATTAGATTTTTTCTTTTATCACACCAATCATATTTTTAAAAATCTGGCCAAAGCTGTACAACGTTACGCAACGCAATGCAGTTATTTTATAGCTCTTATTTCATTGTATGGCAATGATGACAATCTTATGACTCCGAATTTTAGTTCAACTTGGTAAACAAACAAAATTGCTGAGGCTGTACACACCATTCAAGGCTATGTACACACCATATGCAAAACTTCAAAATCAAAAAAAAAAATTCGTTTGGAACGATCTCTTTGTTTATGTATTTAAACAAAAATCAGCTTCAAAACTAATAAACTTAAATTTAAATACAGCTCCGATTTGATGTTTTGAACATCCTTCGGGAACACCCTATACATACATATATGTATATAAAATCATTCGTTTTTTAAAACCCTCCTTCTAAAATGTTTGCAAAAGATATTTATTCTTTATAAAATGGGCTAAATATACAGGGTCTAGTCCACCTAAGCTGTCCACGAAAATATTAAGGTTAAATGGAGTTTACCAGCCTACGATTATTGTTTAAGTCCTATATAGCCAGAATATATGACCAAGAAATAAGAAAAATACTTTTTTTAATTAAATAATTATGATTTTTATTGAGAATAATGTTTTTCGTACCTATTCATATCATAAAATAAGAGAAGAATATTTTATATACTTCTTAAAAGAAAAATCTTTGTTGCCTCATGGTATACCATTTCGACCCCAAACCGAAAACGAAAATGATGAATTTCAGTTAAGCTTCCAATGATGTACCTATATATTTTCCGTTGGTGGGCAATTTGTAGATCAAAATACTTACGTAAAAACATTGCCAAAAATTGAAAAAGCAAAATATAATTTTGACATTTCTTAACGATAAAATAACCATGGGCCAGATCATCATACAACCAAGCACTTGCTTTAATGTTCCGTACCATTAAGTCTAAGCTGTAAGGGAAAATTACTGGAAACAGTATTTTTTCGTTTTTTTAAGTAGCATCAGACCACCGCTTTTATTCTGGCTGTTACCTGAAGGTTTGAGTGACGAATGACGATAGTGTGGTACTGCGAGTACATCTTCAACCACTGAGAATATTGTTCCTAGACTGGAAAGCAATTCATCTTCCAACAAGTTGCCAAGTTTCTTTAAGGTCCGTATTTAAACGTCTTTTATATTGTATATAGCTGTTGTTGGAGTCATCAAAGTTTGTCATGTCATCGTATGCGTTTTTCAAATTTGTCAACCATGGTCCGGCGTATATAACTCTAACTTGCACTTTTTCCTGTTCGTTTTACTTCTTACCACATTCCCGATCCTTATATCATCAAACGGTTTTGCTTTAAAGGTGGTGCATTCTTAAAACAAAAACGTTCTTCTTCTTTTATTTTTCTACTTCTGGTAAAAGAGTTTCAAATTCTTTAATTTTTTTAATGAGAAACATTCTAAGCCATCAGTATCTGTAAATTACTAAAGCCGCAGTCGTCTTTTTTCGTAAAGATAATAGACAAGAAACAAAAACATAATATTTTACATTTAATTTTACATCTACAAAAGTATACAAACAAATCTTAAGAATACAAACAATGAACAGTAAAGATGATAAAAGACAATGTTAATGTTTAACAATTTGAAGTTAAAATAACGTCTTTTTGACTATTTTCAAAATTTGGCATTATCTTCAATTCGTTTCTAAATGGATTATACTATTAAAAACAACTATTTCCATAAGCAGTCATTCGATCACCAAATCCAGCACAATTAAAAAGATGTCCATTGAAAGGTTTTTAAATCAAGACAGTCTAAACGGTCCGTCACTATTCTATCTGTGACCAAAGTACCACCAGCAATAATAGGTTTGTCATTTAGGGTGGTGCTTCCGAAATGCATATGGCCAATATCTAGAGATGGTACTGCGGATTTGTATAACCAATCATCCAAAGTTGGATAATACACTCCAAAATTCAAGTTTGGTTTGCTGCTGTTCCAGCTACTTACTGCCTTAACTAGGCTATTATAATTTCTCAGTTCAGTTTGTTTTTCAGTGTACAAGGCTAAACGGAACTCGCGCAACAAATGCCACTTGTAGGCTTTACAAGTAGCAATGAATGATGGTGTTAGCAATGAGAATCGAACATGATGTAGTAGCTTGCTCATGAACTCTTCACTCTTTGGTCTATCATGAATCATGACCCATGACAATAGACTTCGGAAGACATCCTCTTCCGAATCAACTCTTAATTCGCTACTTGAAAGAAACTTACTGAGTTGATAGACGTCCAGTTTGAAGAACTCTTCGTCTTTGCATAGCTTTTCGAAGTTTTCACACAAATAAGTCTCATATACTTTTAAGGCAATTGGATGGATCCAATTAACAATGAATTCACAACATAATGTTTTTAATTGTTTCAGTTCCAGCATATTCGAGGTAAGAAGCATATCTTCGTCATTTCAAGGGGACACCACCTATTTGTAGTTTTACCTGGTTTTCGCCTGCCTCTCGCATAGATCCATCAAACATTGCCAGAAATTATTCGCTGGACGCACAAAGAACCAATTTGTTAGCAACGATTTTGAAGTCGTCTTTGGCAATGGGGATAACATCACAGAACTTCTTACCGTTGAAGTAGTCATGATTGTCAATTGATAATACGGCAAACAAAAAAACAGAACAAAAGCCAGTGAATTTGTTGAAAAATAAAAACAAATTAAATTCAAAGAGACAAATTGATTTTCCAGTGAAGGAAAATGTCAAAATGTCAATCCGAATTTAGGAATGTATGTATTCGTTTTTCAACCAGGGTTGTTATATTTTTGAGAACGTTACGTCACTTTGCATTTGCGTTACGTTAATTGTTTATAATTTTTAATTTGTTAATTAAGTAACAAAATAAGATTCACCAAATTCGGAAATTGCGTGCACTTGATTCACCAAATTCAGGCGCATCTTTTGGTATCAAATTTTTTGAAATTCCGAACAATTTCTGCTAACTATACGCCTTACGTTAAATTGTTAATAACTTTTAAACTATGATTCACCAAATTCTAAAATTGATTCACTAAATTTCACCAAATTCTCACCTAATTATTTGCATAAAAAAAATTGAAATTCCCGACAAAGTGCTGCTAACTATACGCCGGTCTGAGGAATGCAGAAAAGTGCAATATACAAACATACGATTGTCCATTTTTTCCAATAATCGTATTTTAACCAAACCACTTCTAAATTTGTCAAACATTTAGTTTATTAATTTAAACTGAATTGAATCATCAAAACATATAACAGTAATGTATCGCACAACTCACAAAAGTTTCATAACAATCGGATGAATCGGTCAGGAATGCATAAAAATGCATTATCTTACCTTCTGATTTTCTGACATTTTAATAATTATTCTGCTATTCGTGGTAGAGACAAATCCAACAAATAAGAGATCATTAAAATCGGTTCAGCCAATGAAGTTAGTCTTAGTAAACAAACCAATTTGGAAGTTTTTATGGACCAGGACGTGTCTTTCTTTGCCCTGTGGCCAAACTACATGATCGACTTTGACCAAACCTAAACAAGAACACTCTCGAAATAATACCAAATATTTCCTGAAAGTTTGAGCTCAATTGAATGGGTGGTTTCGGAGTTTATAACACATTTACAGACAAACAAACATCCATTTTTAAGAAGATAAGAAACGCAAAACACCAAAGAGTAAGTAAAATTTACAACCTATTATAATACGCTTAGAACATTCGATCCGCCATTTTAAATTGAATTTTTTGAGGCGCTTCCATGAAATTAGTGTCAGCGTGTAGGCCTATTCAATACGTCATCCATTTTAGATTTTTTTTTTTCACACTATCATCTTATGAACAAAGATTTGCCAACACATTATTATGTGTTCCACTGGCTCATCACTTAGTGCTGGTGTTAGTTGTTAGTAATGTAAAACAAATCACAACAATAACACAAGCACTATAATACAATAAAACATATAATTTAATAATACAAGATACATAAAACATGAACTAAAAGAGTGGAGCACTGGTTTTAAGTACATTTATAAGATTTATTTTATTGTCATTAAAATCAATAATTTAAGAATTTAAATTAAAAAGCCTGCACATGCGGGTAAGCGGCTCATTCATACCGTAATAAGTCCGATGGTGTGGACAATGTAGGAGCTCAAGGCTACGCAGATGGTGAGCACGATAATTGAGTCCAACACAAGTAAGTAGATCAGGTGCATCTAATGCGCCCGAAAGAAGTTTGGTGGATAAAAACTATATCGTTAATTGCACGCCTCTGCAACAAGGACTGAATGTGTAGAAGCTGAATTTGGTGTTCATAAGGTGGAAGGTTATAAGGATCTGTCCAGGGAAGACCTTTAAAGGCAAAACGAACAAAATTATGCTGAACTGTCAAAACAATTGTATAAAAATAGGGTAACATAAGGGTCTTGAAACTCGTTGGATCATCTTTTTACAAATCCTAACATTGAGTTAGCCTTTTTAACAAGAGAGTTGATGTCCTCTGTGAAATCTAGACTTGGATTGAAGACGATTCCAAGATCCTTAAAACTAACAACACGGCACAATGTATGTTGTGAAATATTATAGTCAAATATGATTGGTACTCGTTTCTTTGAAAAAGTTATAGTTTGACATTTCGCTGGGTTAATCCATTCTTGCTGCACCAAGTACAAAAGCTATCAATGTCGGCTTGCAGATTCACACGATCACCGCTTGAGCATATAGATTTAAAAATCTTCATATCGTCAGCAAAAACCAGAATTTCACTATTGCGAATGCATGATGTTACATCATTAATAGCAACAATAAAAAGAATGGGACCTAAATGACTTCCTTGTGGTACTCCAGAGTTAGCAGGTAAAGGGTTTGAAAATGTTTTTCTGAATTTCACCTGGTAGGATCTATTTCGAAGATAAGAATATATCCAATCAATAAATCTAGCAGAAAATGCAAAGGCCTTAAGTTTAAAAATTATAATCTCGTGTGAAAGTTGGTAAAAAGCTTTTGAAAAGTCGGTATAAATGCAATCTAGTTCCTGTCCGTTTTCCAAAGCATTGGAGCACTTGTCTAAAAACGTTAGAAAGTTCGTTACCGTTGACCGCCTCTGCATAATTCCATGTTGTTGCTTGCTCAAATAGCTTTGAAATACAAGAGAGTTTGGCAATCGGTCTGTAGTTCTTTATGTCAGACTTACTACCCTTTTTAAAAACGGGTGTAATAAATGATTTTTTCCATACACTGGGAAATTTTCCCGACTTAAGGGATAGCTCGAAAAGAAGTTGAGATGTCAAAATAATGCATATACACCCTGTAAATGTTTTCCCAGTCAAGGACAAATATCGAATTTAGTATCAGCTTGTATGACTATGGCTATAATCGTTAATATCGTTCTCTAAACTCGGATGATTTCCGGCGATCTTAATTATATTTATACCCTACAATAAGTTGATCTAAAATATGAGAACATGGATGATTTTTTTTGTAAACTAAATAAACTCAGAAAAGTCTGATTCATAGACGTTTTTCAGTTCAAAAGGAATAGTTGCAGCTTGCAACAAATTTTCTCAGTTATATCCGATCATTATTTTAATTTTTTCATGCTTAACGACATGAATGGAAATATGAGTGTTATTGTTGAATGGTTTTCATTTAAGAAATTAAAAAAAAAGTACTTTCTTTTAAATGGCAGTAGGTATACAACAATTATTTTTTTTTTATTGTTTGATAAATTATTTTATTTTACTAACGTAATGCCAGTGGTTATACAATGTTCTTAGTTTTTTTTTTGTGCATTTTAGGTGTTCCAACTCTGGAGCATCTGACATACATAAAGCATGTATTTTCTTAATTGAAACAGCAACACTTAATGATTGTCCTTGCGCTTTGTTGATGGTGATTGCAAAAGCTAGTGGAACGAGAAATTGCAGTCGCTTAAAGGTGAACGGCAAGTCCGTCGAAAGCATTGGTATTCGCGGGACTAGCACAACTTTGCCTTTGCTCTTACCAGTGATGATTGTGGTCTCAATTAAATTTGGTAAGAGTTTTTTATGACAAGTCTGGTTCCGTTGGATAGCTTTAGCGGTTGCAAATTGCGGTTTAACATCAACAGTGAACCTATTTTAAGCACTAATTCATGTGGCGGCATTCCAGATGGCTCCAATGAATTTAAAAAATTCATTAGGTAGTTTGTTGCTTCTTCCTCCTCCACAATTGTATCAAAAGATTTGTATTTCACTGGTTTGCCAGGGATTTTGAATTGTATTTGATAATTAATATGGATGACGGCTATGGAACATTCGTCCCATATTATTATTTTGCATTCTTTCAAAACAGTGCCCATTCCAGATTTTTTTCTGATTTGACATTTTGGCGCTTCAGCTTGGATCAAATTGAACGGCAGTTTAAGAGATGAGTGTGCGGTTCGCCCACCATCAAGTAACGTCGCTGCAATCCCAGAAGACGCAATTGCGAGTGATGCAATGCTGTGCTGCATGCGAATTTCAGCGAGACTCAAATTTGGAAAAAATGTCCTACCAGTCCCACCGGACTCATCGAAGAAAATAAGTCCACCATTTCTATCTGCTAAATTTCTTTTGTGATTCTGGACGTTATTTTGAAGTTTCTCAACGTCATATTTCTTTTCTTGCACCAGATTTCTGTCTTCCATGTTGCTTATGTCTTATGCCACTGCTGGCAACCCAACCTCTGTTAGATTTTTGTTGTTAATGTAAAACAAGTGTTTAATTTGAAATGTCCTCATTATAATTTTGATTTGGATCAATAGTTTTTTTGCGCCGTAAAATATTCTCGCTTAGGCTTTGTTTATGTTTTCCCCAAAGCGTTTTTGGATCAGCTGGCATGCAAGTGGTCGAAATGATTGCTAACAGAGTGCGTATTTGTATTGGTAAATTTGTAAGCATGGCTTCTGTAAGTGATGTATTTCAATGCTGATTGTCTTCGAGTAAGCCAAGCTTCAAACACGCTTCTCTGTATGTTATACACATTTTACCATCAACGGTTTTCAATGATTCAAATGATGCTGGTCCCTTGATTACATGTAGCAGCATTCGCAAATAAAAACACTCGGTACAACAAAATGATAGATATAATGAGTTTTTTTTTAATTTTCTTATTTTTAAGTATTAAATAAATTTCTATAATATTTAAGCTATTTACGCCGAAAGGCAATAGTTCTAAGTTGGCTATGGTATAATTTAGAGCGCTCGCATAGGGCCAGTAAGTTAGTTAAGTTAATATGTAAGCTAATTGTTAAGGTTTTTGTCTAGCAAGTAAGTAGTTATAAGAAAACTGAAATAAAAACTTAATATACAAAAAAAAATTACTCGGCGTTATTTGGATGGACAGTGTAAACGCTGCCAAGTACATCACTGAACTCGGATACAACTACACCACGCTTCCTTCTATCGAACTGTTTTTGCGATGCGATTTAGGTATAAAATTTTGTCACTTCATGGTACAGCAAAATTTTTGCAAATTATCAATCTGGCACAGTTAAAAAAAGGCTGTCAGTGTCGTTTTTGTGGCTGTTCAACTCAATCTTGAGCGTTTTCTTCAGTAAAGAAAATGGGCTGTCCATGTACATACAACTTACATTTATAATATTTTTTTATTTTAAGAATAAGTTCCAAGAAAATAAAGTGCACATTATCGACACCACTGGAGCAAACATCAGAAGCACTTTCAATATATAAAACAGCTACGTTATCAAATGATGGTATCTATTAATATGGTTGTTGACGAACACATAATAGGAATCAGAGCTGTAAAATATGTCAAAAATGCTGCATGCTAAGGTAATAATTTTATCAAATGTTCCGTATTCAATATATTTGACATCAATTGCAGTTGCATTTCCCATTGTTCAGCTTTAACGATTCAAATATAAATATTCTTACAGTTCCTATATTTCATTTTTCAGAAACTGTACCGAGAAATATTATTTCGGATGAGGAAATTTTGAGTATTTCCAATTATTTAGAAAATGAATCCGATGACTTTAATGTTCAAACAACATCAAAGGGAATACGACCAACTCGGGTTTCGAGAAAAAAACATAAAAAATAATTGCTGTTATTAAATAAAAATTAAAATAATGATAACAGTAGGTACTTTACCTTAAATAAATATTTTTTTATTTCAAAAATTTATACCACTTTTTAGCTTCTACCCCCATTTTACCCATTTTACCCTATAAACAGATAAGTCTTGCAAAAAATATTTAGCTGTCCTGAAAGACGTTGTTTTGCAATGTCGTTTCTTGCACGAACAGTGACCAGAATCAATGACATAAGGAATGTCTTCCCAGTTCAACCAGGGGCATCCAGGAAAAATAATAATCCACCGTTTCCATAATCAATTGCCTATAAATGTGTCGTTCACTTCCTTCTGTTGGTGGTTCGTTCTAACTGATTGGTCTAATTCACCTTGGTCACGTTCATCTTTCCATTCTGGGTAAAGGCCTCATTCACTCCACGATCTGACGTTGGCATTCCTAACCTGACCAATAAATTGCCACAGCGAGGTATTGCATATGCAATTTTTTACCAGCTGGTTTCAATCAAACCAATCTCAAAACCTATTACTGTAAAGTATCGCTCAGCTCACAAAAGTTTCATAACTATAGGCTGAGGAATGCAGAAAAGTGCAATATACAAACATACGATTGTCCATTTTTTCCAATAATCGTATTTTAACCAAACCACTTCTAAATTTGTCAAACATTTAGTTTATTAATTTAAACTGAATTGAATCATCAAAACATATAACAGTAATGTATCGCACAACTCACAAAAGTTTCATAACAATCGGATGAGTCGGTCAGGAATGCATAAAAATGCATTATCTTACCTTCTGATTTTCTGACATTTTAATAATTATTCTGCTATTCGTGGTAGAGACAAATCCAACAAATAAGAGATTATTAAAATCGGTTCAGCCAATGAAGTTATTCTTAGTAAACAAACCAATTTGGAAGTTTTTATGGACCTGGACGTGTCTTTCTTTGCCCTGTGGCCAAACTACATGATCGACTTTGACCAAACCTAAACAGGAACACTCTCGAAATAATACCAAATATTTCCTGAAAGTTTGAGCTCAATTGAATGGGTGGTTTCGGAGTTTATAACACATTTACAGACAAACAAACATCCATTTTTAAGAAGATAAGAAACGCAAAACACCAAAGAGTAAGTAAAATTTACAACCTATTATAATACGCTTAGAACATTCGATCCGCCATTTTAAATTGAATTTTTTGAGGCGCTTCCATGAAATTAGTGTCAGCGTGTAGGCCTATTCAATACGTCATCCATTTTAGATTTTTTTTTTTTTCACACTATCATCTTATGAACAAAGATTTGCCAACACATTATTATGTGTTCCACTGGCTCATCACTTAGTGCTGGTGTTAGTTGTTAGTAATGTAAAACAAATCACAACAATAACACAAGCACTATAATACAATAAAACATATAATTTAATAATACAAGATACATAAAACATGAACTAAAAGAGTGGAGCACTGGTTTTAAGTACATTTATAAGATTTATTTTATTGTCATTAAAATCAATAATTTAAGAATTTAAATTAAAAAGCCTGCACATGCGGGTAAGCGGCTCATTCATACCGTAATAAGTCCGATGGTGTGGACAATGTAGGAGCTCAAGGCTACGCAGATGGTGAGCACGATAATTGAGTCCAACACAAGTAAGTAGATCAGGTGCATCGTATGCGCCCGAAAGAAGTTTGGTGGATAAAAACTATATCGTTATTTGCACGCCTCTGTAACAAGGACTGAATGTGTAGAAGCTGAATTTGGTGTTCTTAAGGTGGAAGGTTATAAGGATCTGTCCAGGGAAGACCTTTTAAGGCAAAACGAACAAATTATGCTGAACTGTCTCTATCCTAGATCTATTAACATCATAGAACGGAGTCCATACCTGCGATGCGTATTCCAGATGCGGACGAACAAAACAATTGTATAAAGATAGGGTAACATAAGGGTCTTGAAACTCGTTGGATCATCTTTTTACAAATCCTAACATTGAGTTAGCCTTTTTAACAAGAGAGTTGATGTGCTCTGTGAAATCTAGACTTGGATTGAAGACGATTCCAAGATCTTTAAAACTAACAACACGGCACAATGTATGTTGTGAAATATTATAGTCAAATATGATTGGTACTCGTTTCTTTGAAAAAGTTATAGTTTGACATTTCGCTGGGTTAATCCATTCTTGCTGCACCAAGTACAAAAGCTATCAATGTCGGCTTGCAGATTCACACGATCACCGCTTGAGCATATAGATTTAAAAATCTTCATATCGTCAGCAAAAACCAGAATTTCACTATTGCGAATGCATGATGTTACATCATTAATAGCAACAATAAAAAAAATGGGACCTAAATAACTTCCTTGTGGTACTCCAGAGTTAGCAGGTAAAGGGTTTGAAAATGTTTTTCTGAATTTCACCTGGTAGGATCTATTTCGAAGATAAGAATATATCCAATCAATAAATCTAGCAGAAAATCCAAAGGCCTTAAGTTTAAAAATTATAATCTCGTGTGAAAGTTGGTAAAAAGCTTTTGAAAAGTCGGTATAAATGCAATCTAGTTCCTGTTCGTTTTCCAAAGCACTGGAGCACTTGTGTAAAAACGTTAGAAAGTTCGTTACCCTTGACCGCCTCTGCATAATTCCATGTTGTTGACTACAGATAATATTTTTGCAGAAAAACGTCATACTATTACAAACCACTTGCTCAAATAGCTTTGAAATACAAGAGTTTGGCAATCGGTCTATAGTTCTTTATGTCCGACTTACTACCCTTTTTAAAAACGGGTGTAATAAATGATTTTTTCCATACACTGGGAAATTTTCCCGACTTAAGGGATAGCTCGAAAAGAAGTTGAGATGTCAAAATAATGCAAATACACCCTGTAAATGTTTTCCCAGTCAAGGACAAATATCGAATTTAGTATCAGCTTGTATGACCATAGCTATAATCGTTAATATCGTTCTCTAAACTCGGATGATGTCCGGCGATCTTAATTATATTTATACCCTACAATAAGTTGATCTAAAATATCAGAACATGGATGATTTTTTTTGTAAACTAAATAAACTCAGAAAAGTCTGATTCATAGTCGTTTTTCAGTTCAAAAGGAATAGTTAAAAGTAGAAATTTAAAAAAAGTGCTTTCTTTTAAATTGCAGTAGGTATACAACAATTATTTTTTTTTTTATTATTTGATAAATTATTTTATTTTACAAAAGTAATGCCAGTGGTTATACAATGTTCTTAGTTTTTTTTTTTTTGTGCATTTTAGGTGTTCCAACTCTGGAGCATCTGACATACATAAAGCATGTATTTTCTTAATTGAAACAGCAACACTTAATGATTGTCCTTGCGCTTTGTTGATGGTGATTGCAAAAGCTAGAGGAACGAGAAATTGCAGTCGCTTAAAGGTGAACGGCAAGTCCGTCGAAAGCATTGGTATTCGCGGGACTAGCACAACTTTGCCTTTGCTCTTACCAGTGATGATTGTGGTCTCAATTAAATTTGGTAAGAGTTTTTTATGACAAGTCTGGTTCCGTTGGATAGCTTAAGCGGTTGCAAATTGCGGTTTAACATCAACAGTGAACCTATTTTAAGCACTAATTCATGTGGCGGCATTCCAGATGGCTCCAATGAATTTAAAAAATTCATTAGGTAGTTTGTTGCTTCTTCCTCCTCCACAATTGTATCAAAAGATTTGTATTTCACTGGTTTGCCAGGGATTTTGAATTGTATTTGATAATTAATATGGATGACGGCTATGGAACATTCGTCCCATATTATTATTTTGCATTCTTTCAAAACAGTGCCCATTCCAGATTTTTTTCTGATTTGACATTTTGGCGCTTCAGCTTGGATCAAATTGAACGGCAGTTTAAGAGATGAGTGTGCGGTTCGCCCACCATCAAGTAACGTCGCTGCGATCCCAGATGACGCAATTGCGAGTGATGCAATAATGCTGTGCTGCATGCGAATTTCAGCGAGACTCAAATTTGGAAAAAATGTCCTACCAGTCCCACCGGACTCATCGAAGAAAATAAGTCCACCATTTCTATCTGCTAAATTTCTTTTGTGATTCTGGACGTTATTTTGAAGTTTCTCAACGTCATATTTCCTTTCTTGCACAAGATTTCTGTCTTCCATATCGCTTATGTCTTATGCCACTGCTGGCAACCCAACCTCTGTTAGATTTTTGTTGTTAATGTAAAACAAGTGTTTAATTTGAAATGTCCTCATTATAATTTTGATTTGGATCAATAGTTTTTTTGCGCCGTAAAATATTCTCGCTTAGGCTTTGTTTATGTTTTCCCCAAAGCGTTTTTGGATCAGCTGGCATGCAAGTGGTCGAAATGATTGCTAACAGAGTGCGTATTTGTATTGGTAAATTCTTAAGCATGGCTTCTGTAAGTGATGTATTTCAATGCTGATTGTCTTCGAGTAAGCCAAGCTTCAAACACGCTTCTCTGTATGTTATACACATTTTACCATCAACGGTTTTCAATGATTCAAATGATGCTGGTCCCTTGATTACATGTAGCAGCATTCGCAAATAAAAACACTCGGTACAACAAAATGATAGATATAATGAGTTTTTTTTTTTAATTTTCTTATTTTTAAGTATTAAATAAATTTCTATAATATTTAAGCTATTTAAGCCGAAAGGCAATAGTTCTAAGTTGGTTATGGTATAATTTAGAGCGCTCGCATAGGGCCAGTAAGTTAGTTAAGTTAATATGTAAGCTAATTGTTAAGGTTTTTGTCTAAAAAAAATGTTAAATTGTCTAAAAAACGCAGCCAATTACATCACTGAACTCGGATACAACTACACTACGCTTCCTTCTATCGAACTGTTTTTGCGATGCGATTTAGGTAAAAAATTTTGTCACTTCATGGTACAGAAAAATTTTTGCAAATTATCAATCTGGCACAGTTAAAAAAAGGCTGTCAGTGTCGTTTTTTGTGGCTGTTCAACTCAATCTTGGGCGTTTTCTTCAGTAAAGTAAATAGGCGTAAATTAAAAATGGCGGATCGAATGTTCTAAGCGTATTATAATAGGCTGTAAATTTTACTTACTCTTTGGTGTTTTGCGTTTCTTATCTTCTTAAAAATGGATGTTTGTTTGTCTGTAAATGTGTTATAAACTCCGAAACCACCCATCCAATTGAGCTCAAACTTTCAGGAAATATTTGGTATTATTTGGAGAGTGTCCCTGTTTAGGTTTGGTCAAATTCGATCATGTAGTTTGGCCACAGGGCAAAGAAAAACACGTCCAGGTCCGTAAAAACTTCCAATTGGTTTACTAAGACTAACTTCATTGGCTGAACCGATTTTAATGATCTCTTATTTGTTGGATTTGCCTCCACCACGAATAGCAGAATAACTATTAAAATGTCAGAAAATCAGAGGGTAAGATAATGCATTTTTATGCATTCCTGACCGATTCATCCGATTGTTATGAAACTTTTTTGAGTTGTGCGATACATTACTGTTATATGTTTTGATGATTCAATTCAGTTTAAATTAATAAACTATATGTTTGACAAATTTAGAAGTGGTTTGGTTAAAATACGATTATTGGAAAAAAAGTGGACAATCGTATGTTTGTATATTGCATTTTTCTGCATTCCTCAGCCTATAGTTATGAAACTTTTGTGAGCTGAGCGATACTTTATAGTAATAGGCTTTGAGATTGGTTTGATTGAAACCAGCTGGTAAGAAATTGCATATGCAATACCTCGCTGAATCTGAATGTGTGGCAGTTTATTGGTCAGGTTAGGAATGCCAGCGTCAGATCGTGGAGTGAATGAGGCCTTTACCCAGAATGGAAAGATGAACGTGACCAAGGTGAATTAGACCAATCAGTTAGAACGAACCACCAACAGAAGGAAGTGAACGACACATTAATGTAGGCATTTGATTATGGAAACGGTGGATTATTTTTCCTGGATGCCCCTGGTTGAACTGGGAAGACATTCCTTATGTCATTGATTCTGGTCACTGTTCGTGCAAGAAACGACATTGCAAAACAACATCTTTCAGGACAGCTAAATATTTTTTGCAAGACTTATCTGTTTATAGGGTAAAATGGGTAAAATGGGGGTAGAAGCTAAAAAGTGGTATAAATATTTGAAATAAAAAACATTCATTTAAGGTAAAGTACCTACTGTTATCATTATTTTAATTTTTATTTAATAACAGCAATTATTTTTTATTTTTTTTCTCGAAACCCGAGTTGGTCGTATTCCCTTTGATGTTGTTTGAACATTAAAGTCATCGGATTCATTTTCGAAATAATTGGAAATACTCAAAATTTCCTCATCCGAAATAATATTTCTCGGTACAGGTTCTGAAAAATAAAATATAGGAGCTGTAAGAATATTTATATTTGAATCGTTAAAGCTGAACAATGGGAAATGCATCTGCAATTGATGTCAAATATATTGAATACGGAACATTTGATAAAATTATTACCTTAGCATGCAGCATTTTTGAGATATTTTACAGCTCTGATTCCTATTATGTGTTCGTCAACAACCATATTAATAGATACCTTCATTTGATAACGTAGCTGTTTTATATATTGAAAGTGCTTCTGATGTTTGCTCCAGTGGTGTCGATAATGTGCACTTTATTTTCTTGGAACTTATTCTGAAAATAAAAAAATATTATAAATATAAGTTGTATGTACATGGACAGCCCATTTTCTTTACTGAAGAAAACGCCCAAGATTGAGTTGAACAGCCACAAAAAACGACACTGACAGCCTTTTTTTAACTGTGCCAGATTGATAATTTGCAAAAACTTTGTCACTTCATGGTACAGCAAAATTTTTGCAAATTATCAATCTGGCACAGTTAAAAAAAGGCTGTCAGTGTCGTTTTTTGTGGCTGTTCAACTCAATCTTGGGCGTTTTCTTCAGTAAAAAAAATGGGCTGCCCATGTACATACAACTTACATTTATAATATTTTTTTATTTAAGAATAAGTTCCAAGAAAATAAAGTGCACATTATCGACAACACTGGAGCAAACATCAGAAGCACTTTCAATATATAAAACAGCTACGTTATCAAATGATGGTATCTATTAATATGGTTGTTGACGAACACATAATAGGAATCAGAGCTGTAAAATATGCCAAAAATGCTGCATGCTAAGGTAATAATTTTATCAAATGTTCCGTATTCAATATATTTGACTTCAATTGCAGATGCATTTCCCATTGTTCAGCTTTAACGATTCAAATATAAATATTCTTACAGTTCCTATATTTTATTTTTCAGAAACTGTACGATAAATATTATTTCGGATGAGGAAGTTATGAGTATTTCCAATTATTTCGAAAATGAATCCGATGACTTTAATGTTCAAACAACATCAAAGGGAATACGACCAACTCGGGTTTCGAGAAAAAAAAATAAAAAATAATTGCTGTTATTAAATAAAAATTAAAATAATGATAACAGTAGGTACTTTACCTTAAATAAATGTTTTTTTATTTCAAATATTTATACCACTTTTTAGCTTCTACCCAAATGTTACCCATTTTACCCTATAAACAGATAAGTCTTGCAAAAAATATTTAGCTGTCCTGAAAAACGTTGTTTTGCAATGTCGTTTCTTGCACGAACAGTGACCAGAATCAATGACATAAGGAATGTCTTCCCAGTTCAACCAGGGGCATCCAGGAAAAATAATCCACCGTTTCCATAATCAATTGCCTACATTAATGTGTCGTTCACTTCCTTCTGTTGGTGGTTCGTTCTAACTGATTGGTCTAATTCACCTTGGTCACGTTCATCTTCCTATTCTGGGTAAAGGCCTCATTCACTCCACGATCTGACGCTGGCATTTCAACCTGACCAATAAACTGCCACACATTCAGATTCAGCGAGGTATTGCATATGCAGAAAAATGCAATTTCTTACCATCTGGTTTCAATCAAACCAATCTCAAAACCTATTTCTGTAAAGTATCGCTCAGCTCACAAAAGTTTCATAACTATAGGCTGAGGAATGCAGAAAAGTGCAATATACAAACATACGATTGTCCATTTTTTCCAATAATCGTATTTTAACCAAACCACTTCTAAATTTGTCAAACATTTAGTTTATTAATTT
Source organism: Baccha elongata (assembly GCA_951217065.1). Lineage (NCBI taxonomy): Eukaryota > Metazoa > Arthropoda > Insecta > Diptera > Syrphidae > Baccha > Baccha elongata. The sequence continues at coordinate 85,369 of CATNUY010000146.1, forward strand.
AAACTGAATTGAATCATCAAAACATATAACAGTAATGTATCGCACAACTCACAAAAGTTTCATAACAATCGGATGAATCGGTCAGGAATGCATAAAAATGCATTATCTTACCTTCTGATTTTCTGACATTTTAATAATTATTCTGCTATTCGTGGTAGAGACAAATCCAACAAATAAGAGATCATTAAAATCGGTTCAGCCAATGAAGTTAGTCTTAGTAAACAAACCAATTTGGAAGTTTTTATGGACCTGGACGTGTCTTTCTTTGCCCTGTGGCCAAACTACATGATCGACTTTGACCAAACCTAAACAGGAACACTCTCGAAATAATACCAAATATTTCCTGAAAGTTTGAGCTCAATTGAATGGGTGGTTTCGGAGTTTATAACACATTTACAGACAAACAAACATCCATTTTTAAGAAGATAAGAAACGCAAGACACCAAAGAGTAAGTAAAATTTACAGCCTATTATAATACGCTTAGAACATTCGATCCGCCATTTTTAATTGAATTTTTTGAGGTGCTCCCATGATCAAACTTTGTCTGCTTTTGTAAAATTTGTTTAGGAATAAATCAATTTTAATTTAAAAACCTTCTCTGTCCATTTTTCTCACATCCATTGAAACATCGCCTGATATACGAACATGTATTCAAAAAAACCGTTTGTTTTTTCTGTTTTTTACAGGCAAAGTTGACAGAACGTTAAGTATTTGATTGAAATTTGAAAAATGGAAACCCATCTGTAAAATTATGTATTTTAATTGTAATACAATACAGTGTTTAAATATAATATGACTTTATTTAATCAAAAATAGTTTCGCTCATAACAATGCTTGGCGGTTGACCATTTTGTGTGTATCTATATATTATATTTCAAACAGACAAACATCTGTCTATCGATCTGTTTGTGTTATAGGTTGATTAAGGCCTCGTTTACACTTGAACATTACGCCATCTTCGTTGCAAATGTCGAGTGCGGGTTACGTCCAGGTTAGCAACCCCAGACGGAACGGATGTCATATTATTGACAAATGCGAGTATTCCATCGTCAGCAACACGAGCCACCAATTTTGCAATCGATTGGTCGCAATAACAATTCCAGGAACTACGAAAAACGTTGACGACATGATTAGTGTTCAGCTGCCTGAGACGGCCTCCAACAATAATTAATATTATAAATTTAGTCTAAAATATAACAGTGAAATGTAACGTTCTATCTTAAGATTCAATAATTATGAATAAAGTTTTTTTTTAACTTCAATATCTTTATTTCTACTTAAGTGGTGCAGTCGGTTGGATTTCAATCCGAAGATTGAAATTAAAGAACTAAAATAAAAATAGTGCAAAATAGTGAACAAAGTGACATATCTACCATATTAAACTAAAATTAATATTGGCAGTGAAGAGTGAACAAAATGATACCAAGTTAAACTGAAATTAATATTGGGTCGCCGGTTTGTAAATCATTTTAGTTCGACTATTAACTATTAATAAAAAAAAAAAGAAGAATAAAATAAAGAGAAAAGTTAAAAGTGATAAACTCATATTATCAAACAAAGTGATAAACTTATATTATCAAACAAAACATAAAATAAATCAAGATGCAGAATACAACAGACGAAGGCAATCACGGTCAACAGGCTCAAGCTCCACTACAAGGTCCAGCACAACCACAAGGTCCTGCACCAGCTACTATAGGAGTAACGGAGAGTTGATGAAGGAATCCTCAAGGATCAGAGAATACTGGGGTACATCAGAGTACGCCCTGACTTCATTCATCAGGGAAGTGGAGATTTTCCTGCCGTTTTTTGTGGGAACACCATTGGAGTTTTACATTCTTCAAAGGAATGTGTTAAACAAAATTCAAGGACCAGCATTACAAGCAATAAGGACGCTGGGAGCGAATCCAACGTGGGACAACATAAAAGCTGAATTGATCAGGAACTTTGTAGTTCGGGAAACTTACTACAACTTACACCACCAAGCCATCAGTACCAGAAACAATAATGTTAGTGAGTATTTCGAAAGACTTAGAGATATAATAGATAAATTAAATAATAAATACGAATTTGATATAGAAAAACCGAATGAATTCTCACCAGTAGCTAACGAAAACATGATAGTTAAAACTTTTATTAATGGACTCGATCCTAATCAGGCTAGCATTGTAATAAGTAGACAAATAGATAATTTACGAGACGCATACTATACGCTCGAAGAAACGGGTATGATCCAGGCAGGTAGGCAGAAGTTTAATAGACAAAGACCAGTAACCCATAAAAATTCGAATACCCCTAATAACAATACAAACTGAGCTCAGAATAGTCCACAGGATCAGTATAGACATCATAGATACAATAACGAGCAATATTATCACCAAAATAGAAACAATTCGGCTCAGTATAGGAATAATTTTAGCCAAAATAGAAACAATTCGGGTCAATATAGAAACAACTTTAACCAAAATCGTAACAATTCGGGTCAATATAGAAACAATTTCAATAACAATAATAATTTAAATCAGAGGGCATTAGGCCAACACAATAATCATACACCAATGGAATGCGATCATGTTCAACAATCTGTTGAAGAAGTAAATTTTCACTCACAGCCTCCAATTCGGACTTACCGATAATAGAATTGAATAAAGGAGAAAATAAAATAAAATGTTTAATAGATACAGGTTCAACTACTACATTACTCGACAAGACCAAATTACAAAATTACAAACGAATTCCTTTAAAAGAAAGAGTAATATTTAATACCCTTAACGGGAATACAACAATAGACACCGAATTTATAACAGAGCTACCAAGTGAATTCAATGAAAAAGCTCAAATGTGTTGGAAACTTACATCCTTTAAAGACAAACATTTTGATGGTATATTAGGAGTGAACTTACTAAAACCTTTAGATGCAAAAATTAATTTAGAGGAAGAATATATAGAAATTCATGGGAATAAAATAAAATTTTTAAATGCATGTCCTCACAAGTATGAAGAAATACATATTTTAGAAAGCAATATAGAAGATGACCAATACGTACCAAATTGTCTTCTTGGTAATCATTTAAATACAGAAGAAAGAAAAACTTTAGAGAACCTCTTTAAGAAAAATAGAGATTTGTTTTTTTCGCGAAGGACAACAATTAAGTTGTGCACATAATATTCATTATGAAATCGTAACTACAACAGATAGACCAGTTTACGCAAAAATTTATCGGTACCCCCAAATCCAAGAACAAGAGATCAATAAACAAATTAAAGAAATTATTTCGCAAGGTATAATTCAAGAAAGTAATTCTCCATACAATAGTCCTCTTTGGATTGTGCCTAAGAAGTTAGACAATTCCTTACAAAAGAAATGGAGAATTGTGGTCGATTATAGAAAGCTTAACGAAGCCACAATTGATGACAAATTTCCAATTCCTAATATAGAAACTATATTAGATAAATTGGGAAGGTCTCAATACTTTACAACCTTAGACCTAGCTAAAGGCTTCCACCAAGTTTTAGTTAGAGAAAAGGATAGAAAAAAAACAGCCTTTTCGACTCCTCTCGGGCATTATGAGTTCACAAGAATGCCTTTCGGGCTTAAAAATGCCCCGGCGACTTTTCAATGATTGATTAACTCAGTTCTTAGAGAATGCATAAATCAAATATGCGTCGTCTACTTAGACGATATTCTTATATTTAGCTCATCTTTGAAAGAACACATTATTAGCGTTCAAAAAGTTCAAGATAAACTACGGCAACACAACCTTAAAATTCAAGTTGATAAGTGCAAGTTCTTTGCAAAAGAAACAGAATATTTGGGACACGTCTTAACGACGGAAGGGGTAATTCCAAATAAAAATAAAATTGAAAGCATTCAAAAGCTTCTGTTACCACAAAATACCAAACAAATAAAGTCATTTTTAGGCATAACTGGTTATTTTAGAAAATTTATTAAAGACTACGCGAAAATCGCGCAACCATTGACTAAGTATCTCAAAAAGGATACCAAAATTAATATGAATGATCCAAATTATATAGCCGCTTTCGAGAAACTCAAAATAATCCTCACAGATTCACCGGTTTTGAAGTACCCAGACTTCAACAAAAAATTTCAACTAACAACCGACGCAAGTGATTTTGCTATCGGATCTGTTCTTACTCAAGAAGGACACCCAATATGTTACGCAAGTCGTACATTAAACGATCATGAACGGAATTACTCCGTCACAGAAAAAGATTTATTAGCAATAGTTTGGTCTGTAAACTATTTTAGACCCTACATTTACGGTAGAGCTTTTGACTTACTTACAGATCATCAACCACTTAAATGGTTGCCAGCAAAGCATAAGGGAAAAGATATAAATCAAAGACTTCAGAGATGGTTACTACAACTCGGGGAATATAACAGTAGTATAGATTATATAAAAGGTAAAGAAAACAAAGCAGCAGATTTTATGAGTCGAATTAATTGCGAAACAGGTGAAATAAATGTGATTGAGACGCTCACAACTGAGGAGGGAGAGAAAGCTCCAAATTTTAACTTTGAAATTGATAACATGAGTATAGATAACACGATTCATTCACAAGAACACGAACAAAATAATAATTTCCCTATATTTGATACAGTAGTAAACAGATTTTATACACAAGTTATGCTTACGAACAATAAAAGCAAAGAAATTGAAATACTTAATAATAAAAGAATCATATATATTAATTCTGAAGATATTCAAGCAGAAAGACTTATAGACATATTTAGAAGATTTATAAAAAGAAAAGGACGAATAGGTATTTTTTCTGAACTATCAGAACACGAGTACAATTTAGTACAATTAAAGCTGATCGAGTTGTTTGACCCCACAAAACAAATAAAATTTTATAAATGTATGTACTATTGCACAAAATATGAAAAATGAAGACGATACCTTTAAACAGATAGCTAAATATCATAAAAATGAAACAGATCATGCAGGCATAAACGAAAATTATGCAGGTCTAAGAAAACCCATATACTTCAAAAATCTTAAAGAATTGATTCAAAAATATATTAATAACTGCGATACGTGTAATCAGGCTAAGTACGATAGAAAACCAATTAAGCCAAAATTCGAGCACACAGAAACTCCAACTGATAACAATCAAATAGTACACGCAGATAATTACACCATTTCCAAAAACAACTTTATGACTTTTATAGATAAATTCTCAAAACATTGTATAGCCTTTTATTTAGAAGACAAAAATAGCATTACCCTCAAAGAAAAATTGAGATTATACTTTTCAATTAAGGGCAAGCCTAATTAAATTGTTTTAGATAACGAATTTTAAAACACAAATGTAAAAAATTTTTTAAGACAAGAAAATATCGAAGTACACTTTACGAAACCAAACAGCCATACTGGCAACTCCGACATCGAAAGGTTTCATAATACTATTTGCGAAAAAATGCGAGTACTCACCGCAGAAAAATCAGAGCTAACAACTAAAGAAAGAAAGAATATATAAGTGCGTAGAGTGGTACAATAAATCAGTGCATTCATCAATTAAATGTAAACCAATAGACGTCTTAGAAGGTAGAATAGATAAAGAAAAGGTCCTGACAAATATGAAAAATATAAAAGATAGAGTAATCAACAAACTAAATAAAGATAGGGAAGAATATAACGAAGAAAGAGACGAAGGTTTAGTTAGAAATTATAAAGCACTCAGGCACAAACACGAACCTAGGTATAGAAAACTTAAGCTAGAAAACATACATCCTTCTAATATAAAAAGACCAACTAAATTTTCAGGCCAAATGGATCATACTAATGTTACTACTTAAACTGATGATGACAGACGAAACATTGAAGAACATCTAAAAGTTACTGACGACAATAATCACAAACTTATAACTCAAAATAACAAACAAGTTTTCATTAATAATAGTTTTAACCAAACCTTTTTAACTTTAAAAAAATCTATTGAAAAAGATAGATTCAAAATTTTATATCAATTCAATAATATAAAAAGCGAAACTGTAAAATTGAATAGCAAACTTTTATACTTAGAATCATTGATAAAAATTGGAATTTTAAAAGACAATGTCGAACACATTCAAAATAATATTGCTTCTAGTAGAACAGGTATAATGGGAAGTAACATTTTAAGTAAAGAAGAAATAATAAAATATGATATAAGTTTCGAAAAATTGAAAAATATAAAAATTGGTACAGCCTTATATAAAAATGAAAAAATTGTTTTTGTAATTCAAATACTTAATGAAATTATGGAGACTAACAAATATTTAGTCACCTCTTTAACAAATATGTACTTTGAAGAATTGATAATGAATGACGAAGAAATTATAAAACTAAATGAAACTGTATACAAATATGAAAAAAAATTTGACTTTAAAAACTTGAAAAAATTTAATTTATTTTTATATAATGACATTTGCATGAAAACAAAGAATTCTCAAATGAAAACTTTTGAAATAGAAAATGGATTGATTTTATTAAAGAATGTTCAAAATATAAATTTGTCAAGTTCTTGTGACAAAAGAATTATAAAATTAAACGGAAATTTTCTATTAAACTTTAACAATTGTGAAATCAAATTTAAAAACAAAACATTTGTAATCAAGAAAGATATATTTGAAGAAAGATTCATTATTCCTTACGAAATTAACCTTAGTATGACAAAGGAAAAACTTAGTTTTAATGATATTATTATGAAACAAATTGAAAATATAGAGCATATTAACGAACTCAAATTTAAACAAAAAAATCATGTTTTATTAAATGTATGTATCGGTATATTTGTATTAATTTCAATCATGGCTATAATAATTTATGTATACATTAAGTTTAAAAAGCTAAAGCAAACATTATATGTAACTCAGGAGAGTTTCAAACTAAAGGAGGGAGAGGTTACGTCCAGGTTAGCAACCCCAGACGGAACGGATGTCATATTATTGACAAATGCGAGTATTCCATCGTCAGCAACACGAGCCACCAATTTTGCAATCGATTGGTCGCAATAACAATTCCAGGAACTACGAAATACGCTGACGACATGATTAGTGTTCAGCTGCCTGAGACGGCCTCCAACAATAATTAATATTATAAATTTAGTCTAAAATATAACCGTGAAATGTAACGTTCTATCTTAAGATTCAATTATATTATGATTAAAGTTTTTTTTAACTTCAATATCTTTATCCGAAAATAAGGGAAAAAACGTATCAAACGTAACTAAATCGACGTCAACTGAATTTTTATGACAGCTGGCCAATCAGAAGGCCGATTTTTGACAGTTCTATCTGTCAAAAGTCGTCGTTTAACGCGTCCAATAATAATTCTTAACGATGTGAAGATGATTGTGAAATGACATTACTACAACAACTGATAGATGACAGCATGTTGCGGTGCGTTCCGGGTGTACAGCAGTACGTCACGTCACGTTACGGGGGGAAATTATATTATTTGATTGTAATGCTGAGGAATGATCTTGGGATATGCAAATGTTTTTTTAGAGACTTATGGTGATTCTATTTACATGCATGTAGATGGAACAAATTTGCTTCCTTTCTTTTTTTTTTTTTTTTTACACTATCAGATCTTATTCAAATGGAGCTTAAAGCAAGCATCAGCAGATGAATGAAGATTTGCCGACACATAAAATGTGTCCCACTGGCTCATCACTTAGTGCAGGTATTAGTTGTTAGTAGGCACAATGCAACAAAAACAAAAACACTTGCACATAAAAAGATGAAAACATATAAAGACAAAATTAAACAAAATTACACAGAAACATTTAGGATCGTGGAGCACTGGTTCTGAAGATAGTTTTTAAATTACTTTTATTTAAATTAAAATCCAACACACCATTGTTCAAGTTATATAACTTACTCATCCGCGTGAGAGGCTCATGCATGCCATAATTGGCTCTGTGATGTTCAATATTAAAAAGCTCAGAACTTCGAAGGTGGTACGACCGTCCGCGGTAGTTAAAACCAATTAAGGCTAACAGATCCGATGAATCAATTTGTCCAGAGATAAGTTGATGGAGAAAAATTAAGTCATTGTTTACTCTACGTTGATATACAGATTGTATCTGCAAAAGCCTTATCCGATGCTCGTATGGTGGCAGGTTATAAGGATCAGCCCATGGAAGGCCTTTAAGAGCAAAGCGAATAAAATTATGCTGGACTGATTCAATACGTTTCTTATGGATTTCATAGAAAGGGGTCCATACTTGTGAGGCATACTCAAGATGCGGCCTAACATAACAGTTATACAAAGAGAGGGTAACGTATGGATCGTTAAATTCCTTTGCCCACCGTTTTATGAATCCAAGCATTGAGTTCGCCTTTTTTACAATAAGGTTAACATGTTCAGAAAATTCCAGATTAGCACTGAAATTAACACCTAAGTCCTTAAAACTAAAAACACGACTAATTTTATTTTGTGTTATACAATATTCAAAATTACTTGGAACGTTTTTCTTTGAGAAAGTAATAGTTTGGCATTTTATAGGATTAAGAGTTAACCCATTTTTATTACACCAAATACTGAAACTATCAAGATCAGCCTGCAAAAGAGTATGATCATTGGGAGATTTGATTGATTTATAAATTTTCATATCATCTGCAAATATGAGAATCTCACTAAAGCGTATAAAAGAAGAAACGTCATTTATAGCAAGAATAAATAAGAATGGACCCAAATGGCTTCCCTGGGGAACGCCTGAATGGGCAACGAAAGTATTAGAAAGGGAATTTCTAAATTTAACCTGGTAAGTTCTATTTTTTAGGTAGGATTTGATCCATGATATAAAAAGAGTAGGGAAACCGTATGCTTGCAGTTTAAAAACAATAATATTATGACTGAGTTGGTCAAATGCTTTAGAAAAATCTGTGTATATGCAATCAACTTCAGAACCACCTTCTATTGCATTTGAACAATTATGTAAAAAGGTAAGAAGGTTTGTAACAGTAGACCTTTTCTGCACGAAACCGTGTTGCTGTTTACATATAATGTTCTTACCAAAGAACAAGAGGCTTTCACATACAACCTGTTCAAAAAGCTTAGGGATACAGGACAATTTAGAAATAGGTCTATAGTTCTTGATGTCAAATTTGTCTCCTTTTTTAAAAACAGGAGTGAGAAATGATTTCTTCCAGAATGACGGAAATTTCCCAGACTTTAACGAAAGCTCAAATAATAATTGCAAGGGCTGCACTAATACACGACTACACTTTTTCAGTCCAATTGGGGGTATACCGTCAGGGCCATAGGAGCTATCGTCATTTAATAATGACAAAAAGTATAAGACCCTATCTTGTTCCATAGGAATAGTGTTAAAACTTACTTGCGAGTAGGAGTTCACGTCTTTAAAAAAATCTTTATCAACACTTACATGGGTATCAACAAAGGAGTTTAAAAAATTATTTGCAAACGCATTGCAAATATCACTGGGATTTTGTATCGAAGAATTTTCATATATAAAACTTGCTGGGAAGCCATCCGAATTTTTCTTTGAGTTAACAAAATGCCAGAAGCTTTTAGGGTCATGTTTTAAAGAGATTCCCATTTCGTTAACATAGTTGGAGTATAAAGCTTTTGAAAGATTATTAAATTCTTCAAAAAGGGTTATATACTGCTCAAAGATTTTTTGAGAAAGGGTTTTTATGTAAACTTTCCATACTTTATTTCTCTTGTTTCGAAGAGATTTAAGCTCTTGTGTATACCAAGGGTGACAAAAATTATTATTTTTAGATCTTTTCGTAGGTACAGAATTATTTATACAGCTTCTGAGTATATTATAAAACCCAGTTACCGCATTGTCAATATTTGTAGAATCTAATATATTTTCAATATTAGATCTACTTATAACATCAGAAAGCAACTGAAAATTTGTCTTACGAAAATCAAAAACATAAGAACAGTCTTGTGGATAACAATTATCAAGAAGATGGCTGCTCAGGTCAAAAAATATATCCAGAGGTGGATGGTAGTTGTCTATATTAGTAATGCCAGAACTAGATTCGAGAACAACAGTACTAATAGCGTCAGAAGAAAATACTAAATCGAGTACTCGATTTTTAAAATTTTTAATACAGCTTACTTGCTGTAAGTCAGTAGAATAAATACCATCTAAAGAAAAAAGCTCTGTTTGTGAAGATGTTGATGTAGCTTCTTGATAAGAACCATCTTCCGAAGGAACCCACTCTATATGGGGCAGATTAAAATCTCCGAGAAGTAAAATATTGCTGTTGGAGCAAGACAAGTCAATAATAAAGTCTAAGGCCATAGCAAGTTCATTATACAATTCGATTGAACTTTTTGGTGGAATATATACATTTAAAACATATATTAGCTTAGACTGTATTGTTATTTTGATACATACTAAGTCAATAGAAAGAACAAATGGAAAAGAAATAGACGTTGATAAAAGACGATTACGAACAGCGATCAGAACACCGCCTCCTACTTCTTTAGGTTTATCAACATGACGATCTTTTCTGTAAACTAAGAACTCTTGATTGAAAAGTTCTGTGTCCAAATAGCTAGAATTCAGCCAGGTTTCTGTTAAAGCAAAGATGTCATGTGAAAAAGCTTGAGAGTTAGTATATAAATTGGCAGTTTTGCTGCGAAGCCCTCTAACATTCTGATAAAAGAGGGTAATCCTGTTCAGTTTTTTGCTGCCGAATTTTTCGATATAACTCGCCGAGGTCTGTTTTTTTTGACAGTTGTGAATTCTTTTACAAGAGCTTCAGTTGGCCAGTTATTATTGTTAATGATTGAATCGAAAAGTGTGGGATTGGCAACTATTTTAAAAGAAGAAACGAAACTATTTACTTTGCTAAGCTTCGTGCATTTAATAGACGTTTTGTCAGGAATGCATTTGTTAGATACTAAATGAGAAACAATATCATCAACAACAATATCTGGATTCAAACGCGATACGAAAATAGACTTCGGTTTCGGGACAGCCTCGATAGGTCTAGGACAAGAATCTGTTGATACAAGATGATCCGATATGGTTTCACAATCCATATCACGATCTATATCTGAAATAGGCATTAAAGTAGGATTGATGGTCTGAGATGAAACAGGTGAAACCGAAGTATTATTAAGGTTTGAACAGCTCCTGAGATTAGTTCGCTTTGGGGGAGGACTCGTATTTTTAATCACTGATTTTTCTCGTACCCTTTTCTTACCATTTTTAACAACTGGGGCAAGAAGAATACTAGAAGATGAAGAGGATTCTGCAAACAAATCCTTGTCAACTGATGAGACAGAAGCAAGGGGAGGTCCTTGGATCAGATCATCAGTTGATGTTGACATGTTAACCTTATTATTTAAAGGACAAAAAGTGGATACGTTTGAGACTGCAGTATTGAAATTTGTAAGCAAGTCCTCAAACCCTGCAGACAGTTTTAATATGTTTTCTTTGAAAGAATTCATCTTAAAAGCTAGCTGCGAAATGGATATTTTGCGGCAGTCGGTACAGTACCAAAAGGCAATTTTCGAAGCTATTATTTTTTCAATGAATGCATTCGTGGAACCAACACATTTGGCATGATAAAGATTGCCACAGGTTCCAAAACATGCAAACAAGGGCTGATTGTTTGAGCTATCAGGGCAGGCTGTTGCGGAGCAAACCATTATCGCGATTTAGAAAAAACTAAAAATATTATATAAAAATGATATAAAAAATAAACCAATAAAAAATTATTGTTTTTAGTTAAAAAAAAAAAAAAAAAATTAAAATTAAAATGAAAGAGAAGAGAAAAAAAAATAAAATAAAAAAGAAGATTGCAGACGGTGGGATGCGAACCCACGAGGCGAATATCTGAGAATGAAGTATTATCTAATTGAGCTACCAAGCTCCTTAAAATGTAATGGATTTTTGTTAAATTAAAATAAAAAATACTAAAATTAAAATGAGAAAAGCTCAAATTAAGGGGAAATTTAACGTTAGCTTAAGGTGAGCACATACACAGAACCAAATTAAAAGCACTTAATCACACACGCAAATGAATCAAATAACAATTAAAATTAAATAAATAAGAATATGGGTGACTTAATCAAACAATTGTTTTCACCGCGCACTGTATTTAAACAAATTATTTATTATGAATTTTAATTTAAATATATAAAATATCACTAGAAAAAGTGATATTGGTCAAAAATTATAATTAAAACACAGTAATTAGATTAGAAAAACAAATTTAAAGTCGCGATGATTTGGAGATCCAACACAACACATTAGAACCAGTGCTGACACTCGACGCATCTTAATTGTAACCATTGGGACAGAGACTTCGAAGAACTGAATTAGATGTAATATTTAAAATTAATATGAGCAACGAATTTTATAAAAAAAAAGTACTATTTTATTTTACAGTTTTGAAAAATCACACTTCAAAGTTTTTTTTTACCTTTTTTTTTGCAATTTTTGAGTTTAAAGTCCGTTTTTTCAAAGACTATGCATATGTTTCACTTGATTTAAAAAACATCTAATAGAAAATAGTATTGGCTTTAAAAACATTAATATAAAACTTAGTTGTAAGTATTACCGTTATTTTTAAATATTTGTTTTAAATTTTTAGCACTGTTTTTATAAAATTGCCCCTCCCGCCCAAATGGTGGGAAATAGACTCTCCCCACCCGTAGTAAAAAATGCTTGTATTGATCTGTTCTACAAAAAAACAGTAATCGATTCTTGGCGCCAAAGTTATCGTACTCGTGCCCAGTTTGAAATCCCGAATTCACATTTAGTAATTTTCCATTTTCTCAAAAACCAGAAAACATAAAATCATTTTGTTTTCAGTTTATGATTTAAAATTGATATGAGCAACGAATTTTATAAAATAAAAGAGTATTTTATTTTACAGTTTTGAAAAATCACACTTCAAATTTTTTTTACCTTTTTTTTCGCAATTTTTGAGTTTAAAGTCCGTTTTTTCAAAGACTATTCATTGGTTTCACTTGATTTAAAGAACATCTAATAGAAAAAAAGTATTGGCTTTAAAAAAAGATATAAAACTTAGTTGTAAGTATTACCGTTATTTTTTAATACTTGTCTTAAATTTTTAGCACTGTTTTTATAAAATTGCCCCTCCCGCCCAAACGGAGGGAGGGTAAAAAATGCTTGTATTGATCTGTTCTTCAAAAAACAGTTATCAATTCTTGGCGCCAAAGTTATCGTACTCGTGCCGAAGCATCAGATTAATTAAAATATTATAATTATTTTTATTACCAGAAGAGCTCTATATGCGAAGCTCTTTAATAAAGAAGTCTATAGCTTTGAACAAATAAAAGAAAATATAAAGCAGGTACATAGCAAACCAAGCAACGGAGTTAGGAATACGTCGAAGTACTTGGAACCCTGGTTTGATAGAAGTTGTGAGAAAGAAAGAAACGCATCGAATGCGTGGCTTAAACCGTTTCGTAAAACAAATGATTCTGGAGCGAAAAATTGTATCTTGAAGCAAACAAACATTTTAAATACATAGTCGTTAAAAAGAAGAAGGAATTTTACGAGGCAGAGGCTAAAAAAATGGCTCTAAGTAAGTTCAGCTATGTGTTTTGGCACCTAGCAAGAAAACGGGAATGTCTCATAGATTTGGGCAGGTAATAAAAAACGATTTTACGAGGCAGAGGCTAAAAAAATGGCTCTAAGAAAGTTCAGCTATGTGTTTTGGCACCTAGCAAGAAAACGGGAATGTCTCATAGATTTGGGCAGGTAATAAAAATCCTGTATCAGAAACACTAAAGAAGCTGTTTGGAATGGGAACCAGAGCTCAGAGTGGTTTCAAAATAATGTCGAATTCCTTTCATTTTGCCAGATCTGATCGGAAAAGTTGACTTTTTTTCTTACTATGGATCTGGAATAAAAAAGTTGCTTATTTTCTTTGATTGTATTGTGTATATTTCTGTAGAAGCGATTTTAATTATTCACTATACTTTACTTTATTGACAGATTGCACAATTTACAACAAAATTCATGCACAATATATTGTTTTCAATAATTTTAATTCCTCAAATTTCTATTAAAATAAACCACACTACAAAATTAAAATGCTTATCGGACAGAATGAAAATAAAATCATTTAAGTGTGTGTAAATCTTGCTACAAATCGCAATTCATGTCGAACTCCGAAAAGTTGATCTGAAGGGGAAAAAAAGCAACTTTTTTGTCTATGGATCATGATTATTTAAGATTTTTTCCCCTCAGATCAATCTTTTTCCGAAAAACGCAACTTAAGTCCGAAAAAAGTCAACTTTTTATTTGAAAGGAATTCGACATAAGCATGAGTAATGTTGAATTCCTTGGAAATAAAAAGTCAACTTTTTTCGGACTAAAGTTGCTTTTCTTCGAAAATCATGTTCCATGCACAAGAAAAAGTTAATTTTTTTCCCCTCAGATCAACTTTTCTTGAATCTTGATTTGATAGCAAGATTCAAACGTATTTGAACACATAGTTAACAGATTTGATTCCTTCTGTCAGACGAGTCTGTTAGTTGTGAAGTTTGATTTATTTTAATAGGGATTTCCCAAATAAAATAATTTAAAAAGAATCTATTGAACTTAAATTTGTGAATAAAGTGAGTTACAGTGATTTGTTAAGATTGTAACATAATATATACACAATACAATCACAAAAAAAAGCAACTTCGTTGTTTCAACATCCATGGGAAGGAAACAAAAATCAACTTTTCCGATAGAATCTGAAAAAGTCCAAGGAACTCGACATAAGACGGGGCTGCACATTAAACCCTAGTTTGTTTGCGCTCTTTATAAAAGATCTAACCGACTTTTTGCCGGGAGGCACAAAATAAGGAGGGATCCAAATAAAATCTCTTTTATTTGCGGATGATATAATGCTCATGCCTTACTCGCTTGAAATACTACAACTGATGATAAACTTATGGAGTCTTGTGGTGAATTTGGATAAATCGAAAGTGATGATTGTATAAAAAAAAGTGGAGGTGGAAATTGTGCCAACGAAAAATGGTATTACAACTGTAAAGTCATTTTGGTTGTGAAAGAATATAAGTATGTTGGAGTTTATCTCACAAAAAATATGGGTATGGAAAGACATTTGAAAGAAAATCTATCCAAAGCCAAGACCGCAATTAACGTCTCATGGACAATTTGTTTCAACAATAATCACATAGCGCATAGCAGTAGGTATACCGGGTATTTGAGGCAGTTTGAATATGATTGAGACTGGATTGTCAATATTGGTTATAAAACCGCTTAAAATACAAATGAACTATAACCTAAAAGTAGTGCAAATGCAAACAAATTAACTCCCAAAAAAGGCAACAATGCAAATGGTGTCAACAAAAAACTGGGTTTTTCAAGAATTGGTTGGAATTGGCTGGAGAATGTGGTATGGACTTTTATATTAGTCTAGAGGACACAAGAAGCTGTAAACCTGCATTATATGGACTAATTGAGCGGAAAGATATGCTAACAAGGGAAAAATACAAAGAAGAAGCTGCTGCTTCTCTTCATAGAGTAATTTCTAGCCAACTGGAGTATTCTTTTCAATAAAGGAACTATTGTAGAGATGAATGCAAGATAGAGGAAATGGCAATGATGTTTCGATTGAGAGAGGAACTACTGAGCTTAATTACGTACCATACAGATAAGACCTACCTATTAAATCAAATACAATATGGCTTGATGAACAAAAAACATGTCAATTTCCAAAATAATGCTTAAGGAGAACGTATAGGAGAAACCAAATACTAATACAACACGGTGTTTTAGAAGAAAGTATTTTATATCCAATCAATTAAAGAAGTCCAGATTCAAAAGATTAAATGATTGGGAGTTCATATATTAATCAAAAAGCTGCATAACAAGGTCCTTACTGACAATTTTGGTTTTGCTGACTCAACACTTCTAAAATTATTGAAAACATGAAAAATTGTTGATTGATATTTTTTTTAATATTTTTGGTAAGCTTCAAAATAGTTTTGATTAATTTTAATTTTATTTGCTACCTGATGATGGTTTGTAATCAAACCGAATCGCATTGTAAATTAAAAATAAGTTCACTATTTTATTTGAAAACAAAAACAAGACTTTAATATTTATTATTATTTTTTAATTAACCTCTTAATTTGCAATGAAAAATAAGATTCAACTAGCTCTCTATCTATACTACCAAAACAATTATTTTCTTCCGTTTTACTCCTTCTTACTAGTGAATTGCAACGGTGCTGTAAAATGAGGCTTAGGGTAATAAGGCCAACTATCAAAAGCTGGCCTTAGCAAAGTGCAATTAAGTCAATTTATGTTGGGGAAAAAGGCCAACTTTAATATAAAGCTGAAAATCGCTGCATTTCTTTTTTTTCGTATATTGTTGCAGATCTCGAAAACTATCAATGATATTTAAAACAAATTTTAAACACCAAAATGTTGAGCTTTATATGTTGACCCTTTATATTTGTTTAAAATGAGTTTTTAATCTATAAAACATAACATTTTTTAGGAATGAAGATAGATCAAACTAACGGTTCATTAAACAAAACAAAAATGCTACTAGATAGAGCATACCTTACTCTAGGGGCGATGTTCCTTATTTTTTTTTCTTATTTTTTATCAAGCGGTTTAACGTAACAAACCAAAAGAAAAATAAGAACAAATAATTTAGACCCCTATTACTTTGGATCAGTGAATGGTACACACACAATGAGTACATGTAATAAATTAATTTTCCAAACTCTAGGTACAATGTTTTTTATTTTTATTCATGTTCTTACCAATTTAATATAGCAAAATGAATACACATAAAAAAGTGAAATTAACGTTTTTTTTTAATTGGTGCATTAATTGCATTATACGAAAAGTTCAGCTGAACAATTTTTAGCTTCAATGATCTGAAACTAAAATATGTTTGTGATAAGGTATACACTGCTGGTCACTTGAATAGGTTCAACTTTTGTCGCACCTTACTAAAAGCCTCTCTTCATATCTAATACAATAACTTGACTTTGTTTCGTATGTACTGAAAGAGTATTAACATGCGCTTAGTTCTGAGGAAAAAATATTAGTCTGAAAACTAACTGTTATTCTTAAATTTTTGGTTCATTTGAATAGGTTCAGCATTTTTGGTTTGCTCTTGCATTTTTAATTGTGCGAATTTCGTAGAGTCCAAAACATGTTAAGATTAAAAAAGATATTCTGCTACAGAAATAGTTTCAAAATATATTTTTTGAAAGACTGCTGTTAGGCTAGAAGCCATTACAGAGGTTTAGGTCAAAATTCAGAAACATTTTAAATTATAAAACTAACGGAACATGATATTTCGAAAACTTAAATATCAGTATTTAGCTTAGTTTATACTGTGTCAAGAACTGTGTCAAGAAATACAGTGCAGACCTCAATAATAAACACAAAATAATAGTTTAAGAAAGAGTAATTTATTGATTTTAATTTGAATTTGTGAAAATTTTCTGACCAACAAAATTTAAAAAAAAATTTGAAAAACACAAAAGGTTTGAAAAACAGCTATTTTGTGTCATAAATTAAGAATTTAAGATTTTTAAAAAAATTAGATTGCTCAGAAAATTTTAAAAATTCACATTAAAATCAATAAATTACTCTTTCTATACTATTATTATGGGTTTATTCTCGAGGTCTGCACTGTAACTCCCAATTAAGTACTTGTTCTTGACACATGATAAGCTAAGCTAAATACTAATATTTAAGTTTTCGAAATATCATGTCCCGTTAGTTTTATCATTCAAAATGTTTCTGAATTTAGACCTTAACATCTGTAATGGCTTCTAGCCTGCCAGCAGTCTTTCAAAAAATATATTTTCAAATTATTTCTTTAGCAGAATATCGCTTTTAGTCTTAACATGTATTGGACTCTACGAAATTGAACCTATTCAAATGAACCAAAAATGTTGCTTGTTTTTGTCAATGAATTCAATAAAGTAAGTTTTTAAGAATAACAGTTAGTTTTCAGACTAATATTTTTCCCCAGAACTAAGCGTATGTTTAAATTCTTTCAGTACATATAAAACAAAATTGAGTTATTGTATTAGATATGACGAGAGGCTTATAGTAAGGTGCGACAAAAGTTGAACCTATTCAAATGACCATCAGTGTATACTGCATATTATCTAGACTCGAATAGTTACCTTACTATTTTGAAGTATCAACTTTTACTCATCTTGAAATAAAAGCCATCTAGAACAGCAGTCACAATTAAAGAGAAAATAAACATCTTGTAGTCTTCTTCAGTTTTTTTTTAGTAGTCCAGACATCGGAAATCAGCCCACATTCTACCAGTGTTGCAAAACGACATACAATTGTACCTACTTTTTTTTTTTGATACAATTGATTTTCAAAAATACGGAGTTTAACCTTCCTCAATTTAGTAATTTTTTCAGTTTGACTCAAATAGATTTTGATTAACCATAATTACAATTCGTTTGAAGCTATTGCATTATCTGCTTGCTCATCCATTTTGTCTTCTGGTTTTCAACATATTTATAAACTATTACGATATTAATTTCAAGATGAATCTTTATATTACATTTAAAAAATTTTCCCAAATGCAGTTGTAAATAGGGTGAAACAAATTTTTTTATAAACAGTATAGACCATGAAGCGCAAAGCAATTTTTATTTGTAATCTCACTGAAAAAGGCCTTGAAATACCATATTTTCTTTCAAACATTGTATTTAGTTGATGCAGAATTTCTTACTGAATATCCCCACATTGAACTGCAAGACGCTGGCTTTTTAAACTGTATTTTTAATTTTTGAGTGCTATCGAATAATGGCCACAGAATAAATAGAATGGAATAAAAATTACAAGAATCAATTAAAATTGATAAACATAATCAATTATTAAAAATAGTATCGGGTATTATGATAAAAGATTTTGATAAAATCAAAAAACTTTCAAAACTTAGTTTTTATTATAAAAGGATCTTGTTGGAAAATAATTACACCATTTTCATTGAGGATAAGCTTTAAACCAAACATTCAATGGAATATCTAAAATTTAAGTTAATTATTCTATAACACATTCAAGCATAGGCTATATGAATTGTCAATGTAAGTTACTTATTTATTTTTATTTTGTTACGTTATTAAAGTAACCAAAAAATGACCAAAAAAAAAGCTTATTTGACAAAAAAGTACACTTTGATTGAGTTTTCAGTACAACGAAAAAATATAATTTTTCACCCCTGCATTTTACAAGTGTGACACTGGCACACAGGTCATCAACTTGTAATCCTCTGTCTCCTCCCGCAGAAAAAAATTTTTACACGCGCTTCTCTATACATGAATACGTGTGAACAGCAAAATGCTAAATTGTAAGAATGTATGGTCTAGCCAAATTTGACAGTCCCATTCGAAATGCACAGGCACGCATACAGAGTTAAATCTCTGCAGTTTTGAAAGTTTGTATTCAAAAGTGGGTGGAGCCTCCTGAGTTGACGTTCTATTTATTTATTATTCTATGCACTGGCACCATGTTTGTGCATAACAAGCATATAGTGTTTGAAATATCAGACGAATTAGTCAGTATTTTATTTCTTATTTTTTCAAGATTTTCCCTCACACTAAATTGAAGTGGTCAACACAAGACAAAATTATAATTATCCTACTCAAAGTGATAGTTATAACTGTGGCATTTTTGTTATACATTTCATAGAAAATATACTTAATGGAAATGTGTCATGTATAAGTCAAATAGTCCCAATCTCTAAAAGAGAAAATTTGAAAAATTAAATACTGACTGATTCGCCAGA
Organism: Baccha elongata; assembly: GCA_951217065.1. Lineage (NCBI taxonomy): Eukaryota > Metazoa > Arthropoda > Insecta > Diptera > Syrphidae > Baccha > Baccha elongata. The sequence goes on from CATNUY010000146.1 coordinate 105,150, forward strand.
ATGATGTTTCAAACACTATATGCTTGTCTTGCGGGCGCGATGAGTCAAAGACCGGTCTCCAAACATAGTGCCAGTGTCACACTAGTAAAAGGTGGGCTGATTTCCGATATCTGGACTACTTAAAAAAACTGAAAAAGAATTACAAGATGTTCGTTTTCTCTTTAATTGTGACTGCTGTTTTAGATGGATTTTTTTCCAAGAAGAGTAAAAGTTGATTCTTCAAAATAATAATGTAACTATTTGAATCTAGATAAACGTTAATTTATTTTTTTTATGTGTATCCATTTTTCTATATGAAATTGGTACAAACATGAACTAAAAAAAATAAAAAAAAACATCGTACCTAGAGTTTGTAAAACTAATTTCTTACATGTACTTTTTACATGTGTACCATTCACTGATCCAAAGTTATAGGGGTCCAAACGTTTCGTCAATTTTGCCTGTGAAAAACCGAAAAAAACGAACGGTCTTTTTCAATATATGTTCGTTTAAAAAGCATGCGATGTTTCAATGAATGTGGGCAAAATGTACAGAGCAGGTTTTTAAATTGAAATTTATTCATTCCTTAACAACTTTTACAAAAGCAGACAAAGTTCCAACGTGGGAGCACCTCAAAAAATCCAATTAAAAATGGCGGATTGAATGCTATCTAAAATGTATGGCGTCCAATAGTGCTAATAGATATTGAATAGGCCTAAACGCTGACACTTATTTCTGTTTCTTTTGTCAACACTTACGTCGACTTTTTGTTTGACTGGGGAAATAGTTATAGGGTGTAAATCGGTGTTTATCGTGATGTTAAAATCGATCAAAGTAAAGATGTTTTCTTATTTTTTCATATGGCAATTATATATTTGTTGGGATACTGTACGCCTACCTATGTTTATAAATGCGTGCTTCATGTAAAATCAAACTTTTATTTATGAAAAATTAAAAATTTTAATGAACTTTATAACCATGAACAAAAAGCAAACCCTCCCATGAGCGATTCCTGCGCATTCGATTGACATTTCAACTGTCATTGGTAGAAGTACGAAAAAAATTAGCTCCTTTGAAAAATTAAGATTTAAAATTAAAATACGTTCTTCTCATTTTGTTTTAATTATTTTTTATTAAAAAAAAAAAGTTACATTTATTTGATTGATTGAATAATACCTACATACTCATATAAATAGTTCGAGTAACACAAATTGAAATAGATTAACTAAACAAAGTAAAAATTAGACAGCCAACAAACGGGATACTTCTACATGAATAAGCGGAAAGTAACAGAAATTTCACCGGAATCGATCCATTGCCACAAAAAATCCAGCACACAAAACCAACAATGGAAGTTGCAAAATTAAATGTTCTTGAGCAAAAACACTTCTCAACGTGATCTTATCTGACAAATTAAAGGATCTTGCGACAAAAACGGATGTTAATTTACTCTCACAAGAAATTTCATCTCTAAAAACAAGCCATAATGACTGACAGATGTGAGTTATTGGAGTCTCAAATGGAATTATTGTCCCGCAAATATAACGAGAATACCATAGTCCTGCACCTCCCTTTAGACGAGAAGGCAGATGCAGTCAACTCAGCCATACAGACTTGCAAAACCCTTCTCAAATTAAAAGATGATGATGATATTCTTGTCAAAAACACCCAAAATACAGAACACAACAACAAAAAGAGTGACCATTTTGTTAGAACTCGACTACTGATTCTGTTCGACATATAATTTCAACTTCAAGTCAGCTTAAAGGAACGGGGATAAGTGTGCACCGCGAATAATCACTTCTATACAGAAAAAAGAGACAAACTTTGTTTGAAACAAAAAATAAACTTCTCGCACTAAATCCATCGGCTAAAATTTAAGTGAAAAGACACAAACTGCAAATTGATGAAGAAAAAATTAATTATAAATTTGCACGCGGATTGATCATCAAAACAACAACTGAGATGACGTTCATACAACAACAATTTTATTAAACTAAGTATATTAAGCTATAATATAGCTGGTATTAGAAACAAACTAATGTTGGTTGACTTTTTCAAACTATTTCAAAAATACGATATTATTATATTGATTGAAACTTTTCTTGAACGAAATTTCCAAATATTTTAAAGATTTTAATATCAGCTACATTCCTGCAGTAAGAAATAATATTCACGGTAGAGCTAGTGGTGGTATTATCTGGTATTAAAAAAAGGAAAAATTTTAGTTTTGTTAAGATTAGACATATTAATGAAAAATTAATTATTAAAATAGATGGTAATAATAACCGGAAAAAGCCACTTTATTGTACCTTTATATTTAAATTATACTAATTGGTTGAATGATTTCAATGAGCTTAATGATTTTTTAAATAATTTAAACTCTAGTAATATAATGTTAATCGGAGATCTGAATGCTATTGGGCTTTTTCAGAATGCTTACTTAGAGCAGTTGAATTCTCGGCCGAATTTACTATCAACTAGAAAATCTAAATATGACACTTTGAATGGTAGGGCCTTAACGAAGTTACTTGAGAGTTTTGGTTTTTGGGTTCTGAACGGTATGACGAAAGCGATGTAGAAGGTGAATCTATATTTGTAAGCGGTCAAGGAAGTTCAGTTATTGATATTTGTGCAGTCTCTGGTGAATGGCTTCAGGCTTTAAATGATTTTGAAGTCTTAGTCGCAATTTTTTCGACCCACTTTCCGATCCTCGCATGCGTTAGTTTTAGTCAAGAAACTCCTGTCGCTGTAACAAACAACAATAAAACCAAGCTAAGGTGGTTACCTCATAAAATTTTACTTATTTGAGAATTCTTGTGTTCCTCAAACCTTTAACGACGCCGTTATTATTTCCATTTTTAAAAAAGGAGATGCAAGTTTGCCTGAGAATAACAGGGGGATATCAATTCTTAACTCTATTAGGAAGGTACAGTTTTGAAAACACGACTTTCAAACTATGTAGAGTCAAATCAACGATGTTTCAAGCCGGTTTTCATTCTGGATTTTCGACGTGTGATCATGTTTTCGCTTTGTCAAGTATTGCCTCTAAATACACACAGAGAAAAGGAAAGCTTTATGTCTGTTTTATTGACTTTAAATCAGCCTTCGACAAGTTCAACCGGCAAACTCCGATGTACAAAATGACTTCCTAAAAAAACCAAAACTACGTACCAAAACTTTTTATGTGGAACCAATGCGACAGTTTGGGATGGGTCTGAGACGTCAAACTGGTTTGAAACAACTGCAGGTGTTCCTCAAGGGTGTATCCTGAGTCCAATTTTCTTTGCTCTATTCATTGACGATGTTTGTGACAGCTTGCCTGGGGGTGTCAGTATTTCAAAAATTTTGGTTAAAGTACTACTCTATGCGGATGATCTTGTCATGTTAGCCGATAATTCTTCTTCTTTACAACTTCAAATTAACAGGCTTCAGAGGTACTACAATACCTGGGATCTGAAGATTAATACCCTGAAAACGAAAATTATGGTGTTCGAAGTTTGGAAATGCAAGAGGTTGAGCGAGGAATGCTGGTTTTTGGAAGGAGACGCATAGAGGTGGTACAGGAATTCAAGTATCTGGGAGTACTGATGTCCGCAAATACAAGTTTTACAAGGCATGTTAAGGAAAAAAGTAAAGAAGCCAAAATTGCACTTAGCGTTATGTGGGCAATTTTTTTCGGAAACCAAAATATCAATTTGGGATCAAAGTATCGTGTTTTTGAGGCCACAATAAATGCCTGTATGTGTTATGGTGTTCAAGCCTTTGGTCATACATACTTTGAAGAATTTGAAATTATTCAAAGGTTCTTCTTTAAACATCTTTTTCGCTTACCAAATTCTACTCCTACTTTATGTTATCCACGTGGAGTCAGATATAACCCAAATTTATATACGAAATTTGAAGGCAAATTCCATTTGCATAAGTCAATCATGACTAACCTTTTGCGTACACAACCGTCACCATTCAAACAATGGAACGCGCTTGCATGTTTTCATGGCATCTGCTTTGATATCAGAATAATTTGGATCTCATAATGTTCGAATATTAAAGCCTTCCAAAAGTAACGTTAGGCCAAAATCCAAAACGATGCTTTCCTAATGTACTTTTGTGCTCATAAATAACGAAATCAATCAACATGGGTTTCTTAGTGGTAGGTCAACCACTACAAACCTCGTAGACTTTGTCTCCGGCACCATTTGCGCTATAGATTCTGGGGAAGGAGCTGATGTCATAGCAACCGACCCAAGCAAAACGTTTGATAAAATATCACCTCTTATACTCTTATTCTCTTTAAACTTAAGGCACTCGGCTTTCAACCCTCCTTTATCGTATGGATCCAATCTTATTTGAGTGAAAGTCAATATAAGGTCCTTTTTAGAGGTCATGAGTCTGACCCCATCTTTGCAACTTCTGGATTTCCACAAGGAAGTCATCTTTGCCCTCTGATTTGCATCTTAACTTTTAATGATGTTGACTGTGTCATTAAGGACTCTTTGATTTCTGTATATGCTGACGACAAAAAAATTTACAGATACATTTCCTCTCCGAACGATTCATATCTTCTTCAAAAAGATCTTAACAGATTTTCCACCTGGTGCCAAGAGAATTTCCTGGAGCTTAACGTTAGCAAATGTCAAGCTATAACGTACACCCGGAAACGCTCTCTACTCTCCTCTCGCGTTTACTTAATTGGTAATGAGAAAGTTAAAGTTGTTGATTCTCTGTGTGATTTAGGAGTTGTGTGTAATAAGAAACTTAATTTTAGATCTCACATCTCCATATCAATTAATAGAGCCAACTCTACACTTGGTTTTATCAACCGGTGGTCAAAAGAATTCTCAGAGCCCTATGTTACTGAATCTCTATACCTTACATTTGTCAGGCCCCTTCTTGAATATGCCAGCCAGGTATGGTCACCCTTTTATGTTTCTCACTCCCCTCGTATCAAAGCCGTTCAACGAAGATTCCTTCGTTTTGCACTTCGTGGATTACCCTGGCCCGATATGTTTCACCTCCCACCATATGAAGATCGTCTTCAGCTCATTAATTTGCAACCACTTGATATACGTCGCAAAGAAGCTGACATTGTATTTATTCATCAACTTTTAGCAGGTAACTGCGCTTCTTCAAAAAATAGAAATCTGAGATCGATGTCACTCTTTGACGTTAACTTCCACCGCGCAAACTATGAAATTAATGAACCAATGACCCGCATGCTTCGTACTTCTAACAGAATGTAAAATTTCCTTGACTTTAATTTCAGCAAACACTCTCTTAAGACATCTCTCTATACCAACTCTTAACCTTATCACTTTCCATTTCTAAACAGCGCACTCGCTCTCAACATCTTTACCTCTAACACGAAACCGAAGTTCTTAAGTTATATAGATACCTTAGACGTAAGTTTTGTTGCTTATATTAAGCTAATAAAGTTAAACAATCTTCTTGCTAAATAAATAAATAAATAAAAAGTATGTCAAACAATAAGTTCTCTTTAAAGTGAGGAATGTTTCAAAAAGCATGTGTCTAACAAAAAGATAACTTTAAAGTTGACTGTCTAATTTAACAGAATAAAAGTTGTTTTAGGATTTTGTTAAACTCATAGCAAAAGTAAGCATAATGCTAAAGTGAATTCAGCATTTTAATTCACAATTATAAAAAGAAGATTTTGGTGTAAAAATTAAAAATTCGCGCATGTTTTTCATTTTTACACCACAAATTGATCCTTCCTTGGTTTAAATTTTGTTCGTTCAGCTCTTGATCCTTTTTCTTGTTGATACTTATGTCGAATTCCTTTGAAATAAAAAGTTGACTTTTTTCGGACTAAAGTCGCTTTTTTCGGACTAAAGTTGCTTTTTTTCCCAAAATCATGATCCATAGACAAGAAAAAGTTGCTTTTTTCCCCTTAGATCAACTTTTCTTGAATCTCGATTTGATAGCAAGATTCACATATATGTATTTGCACACATACTTAACAGTTTTGATTTCTTCTGTCAGACGAGCCGTTTAATTGTGTAGTTTGGTTTATTTTAATATAGATTTCTCAAATAAAATAATTTTAAAATAATCTATTGGACGTGAGCCTTGTTGTTAGTAGTGCAATATGTTAATAAAGTGAACTTAAGTGAATTGTTTAGATCGCGTCTATAAAATATACACCACACAATTACAGAAAAAAAAGCAACTTTGTTGTTTCAACATCCATAGGAAGAAAAAAAAGTCAACTTTTCCGATCAAATCTGAAAAAATCTAAAGAATTCGACATTAGGTTCTGAACTTATCCAGTTTTTATTCATATTTACGTATGTATGTACTTATTTATGTCTTCTATAGGCTATAGCTTTACTGCAAGTTAAGGTGTTCATAGTTTACTATTAATTTAAAAAAAATATTGTAGGAGCCAGAACACTCAACTGTGCTTGGTTTTTATTTAAATAAATAAATACGCAACACTCATATAGGTGTCTGCATAATGTAGGTTCATATGTACCAACCTACCTACCTCTGTAATGAAAACAATTTCAACATATCTAAAGGGTTTTCCAATAAGAGATGTTATTTTGATATTCAAAGAAAAATGGCATTTGAGATAAATGATCGGATGTTTATTTCATTATAAAGAGGAAGGTATGCCGTTAATAATGGAACACAACATTAGTCAAATGGCCGCCACGACCACGCTTACAGGACCATATCCTTTTCATGAAATTTTCCATAACCAAATCGCAAAGTGGCTGCCCTATGTCCTCGATAGCCTCACGAATTCCATCTTTGAGGTCTTGAATCGACGCTGGGCTGTTGGCGTAGACCTTATCTTTCACGTGGCCCCAAAGGAAGAAGTCGCAAGGTGTTAAATCACAAGATCTCGGTGGCCAATTGTGATCACCTCTTCGAGAGATAACACGGTCCGGAAAATTTTCCCGTAAAAGATCGATGGTTTCATTGCTTGTGTGGCACGTAGCGCCGTCTTGTTGAAAGCAAACGTTGTCCAGATCAATACCATCCAATCAAAATCATTAATCATCTCTCGATAGCGCAATCCATTGACCATAACTGTTGCTCCAGCCTCATTTTCGAAAAAGTAAGATCCAATGACCCCGCTAGACCATAAACCGCACCAAACAGTCACGCGTTGAGGATGGAGAGGCTTTTCAACAATAACTTTTGGGTTTTCCGAGCCCCAGATGCGACAGTTTTGCTTGTTGACGTAGAAGTGGAAATGCGCCTCCGAGGTGGAAATGGGCCTCATCAGTCAAGATGATTTTTCGATGAAATTCCGGATCATTTTCATGCATTTCAAGGACCCATCAGCAAAGACACGATGTTGTTGATGATCAGCCGGCTTGAGTTCTTGTGTTAACTGAACTTTATAAGCCTTAAGACCCAAGTCTTTATGCACAATACGGTGAAATGACGTTTGTGGAATGCCTAATTCCAAAGAACGACGAGAAATGGACAAACCTGGGTTTTCTTCAACACTTTGGGCTACAACAGCAATATTCTCAGTTGTTCTTGAGCGACGTGCACGGGTTTTATTCTTCACATCATTAACTTGTCCTAACAGCTCGAATTTGTCCACCAATTTCTGTATTGCGGTCCGACAAGGTGCTTCACGACGACCCAAAAATGTTTTAGTTTTACGAACCGTCTCTGCCAAATTTTCACCATTTTTATAGTGAATTTTAATAATTTCCATGCGTTGTTGAAGCGTGTATCGTTCCATTTTTATTAATAACGTAGTTTCTACTTGTCAAATGTCAAAAAATGACAGCTTCAAAAGTGACAGCTACCGATATAGCGGGCTAATCAAAATAACACCTCTTATTGGAAAACCCTTTATGACTGATAAATTAACCTACATATGATAGATAGATAGATAGATAGATAGATTTCGATTTATTATTTGTTTAAAGAATATGTACAATTTACAAAATATAAACAATCATTTAAGCTTGGCTTTGCCGTCTGCACCTACATATGTATATCCTTATAAATATATACCTATCTACCTATATATATATTATCCTACTACTATATAAAAGAGTAGTTTTGTTAGTTTATTTGTTATATTGTTACTGGGGTAAAACACATATAACAACAAACTATTCTTTTCTAAAATTTATTGTAACAATTACTTTTAACTGTTCGTCAGGTTTTAGGATATTAAAAATAACAAAATACACTCTAAAACTGGGTTAATTCAAAAAAAAAACTTTTGCCCGGCGAACAATTAAAGTAATTTTTCTAACCATTTCGATGTTTCACGTTTCCAATCTTTTCTAACAACTGTCATCAGTGAATATTAAAGAAAGCTCACAAAATATTTCACGGGCATTTCGACCAACTGTCATACCTACCATTGCTAAACTTATTGAGGATTGGTAAAGTTGATATGCGCAGCGAGTAGTCAAAATTAGTAATACGTTATCGTTGGTCTTTAGTACAAACTTGACTACTACTGCGCTACACGTATATGATGAAGTGAAAAAACACTACTACGTAGTCACCATAAGTATCGAATTGAGGAGATGCGAAATTCGGTCATAAATTCTTAATATTTTCTGTTTTTAAGCGATCATGTTGGATAAGTACAAACTTGACTACTGCTGCGCAACACGTATATGATAAAGTTGAAATGCGCGACAAGTAGTCAAAATAAGAACTAAGTTATCTTTGCTCTTTATTACAAACCTGATTACTGCAGCGCCAAAACATGAATTTGACGTTTGACGTAAAATGATTTGACAAATTACTTTTTACTGTCAGATACAACAGCGATGGCATTTGAATCCGTCACCCCCATAGTCAAAGCTGTCAAATTATTGCATTCATTTTGTGCGCCAAACCTATACCAGATAATTTCCTATGCCTCCAAACGGTTCGCCAACAAACGTTAAATGCATCACTTTGACTTTTCACGTAAAAACAGCGATGACATTTGAATCTGTCACCTTTAAGGTGAAAGGTGTCAAGCTATTGAATTAATTTTTTATTTGACAAATAACTTTCACAAATGTCTATTTGAATCTGTCACCTTTAGACGATGTTCACATTGGACGTACTCATCCGACGTAAATATGGAGTTTTACCATCTTGTCAAAGCTCACACTATGGAGAAGACAGATTGAAATATGTATCGCGCTTTTTTCAAACTGTCAAACTCAAGATCTTGGAGAAAACAATTTGGAAATAATTTTTAAATGCGGTATTCTTTTTTGTGTGAAATTTGTGATTTCCGTGGCTTAAAAATTTATTTTAATTAGCAAAACCAACAATTTTCACAATTTTCGCGCACAAATCTTTAAAATTCCCGCTTTTGTTTTCAATCAATTTTTCAACAATGATAAAAAAAAAATCAGCTGTTCACCATACTGCTGTTTTTGACAATTCTGTGAGAACGAGAAAGAGATATATCGTTGTTACCTAAAAAGCCCTATTGACGTTTCTATATTTTGTCCCATTCCCAATCAGCATTTGACGTTTGTTGGCGAACTATTTGGAGGCATTGGGAATTGTCTGGTATAGGTTTGGCGCAAACAATGAATTCAATAATTTGACAGCTTTAACTATAGGTAGGGGTGACAAATTCAAATGCCATCGCTGTTTTATCTGACAGTAAAAAGTAATTTGTCAAATCCAACGCGTCATCGTTTTACGTCAAACGTCAAGTTCATGCTTTGGCGCTGCAGTAATCAGGTTTGTACTAAAGAGCAAAGATTCCTTAGTTCTTATTTTGACTACCTGCTTCTCCTCAATTACGATATTAATATCACCAGCAGAGGGCTTAATAACAATCTATACTGTATAGGAGACTCCTTTTCCGGTTTGAAAATGATGATGTACAGATGGCGTTGCTAATAGGTTAGAGAAAAATATGCATATCGTAGACAAGCACCAAAACAAATTGATTAAAATTAAATTTACCGTAAATCTGAACCAGAAAGGTTATATAAAAAAATTTAAAAAAAAAATTCAAAAATCACCGGTCCAAAAACAACAAAAACAAGCAGAAGTAGCAGAAATGTCAGAAAAAGAAAAAATGGAAATTTCGAACTGCTCTTCGTTAAATTTCGATGATGACTTCCCTGAAGAGAAAGATGAGAAGTTTGACAATGATTCTACTTCCCTTGAAATTTTGAATTTAGATATATTATAATAAAATAAAAATAAATAAATAAAAAAAAAATGAGTCCAAATGTATTTTTGTTTTTTATTAAAACAAGGATTAGGAATATAGACATCGTTCTAGGCTGAGTGCACCGAGTGCCCGGGCAACGCCGGGTACTTTCTGCTAGTATTTACATATGTACGTTTTTAGGTATATATGTGTTATGTACATTGCACAATGTATACATGTATATGCATATTTACATATAAGTACCTATACCTACCTGTAATAAAAACCATTTCAACATCTATGACTAATTTCTTTGTATTTGAGTTTCTATGATTGAAATTTTATTTTTGCATTTGTGTTGCAGTACCTCTCCATAGTACAAAAAAAAAAATGCGGCGCAGGCCGACAGCGGGAAACGAACAGTCATTCTCCAGAACGACAGTACGATTTCATACAATTTTCCCGTCTGACTGTTTTTTTTTTTTTGCATTTAATTTAATTTTTTATTTTTTCATTTCCTTATATCTAACTTAATGCTAGACAAAAAATCTTAAACAATTAGCTTACATATTAACTTAACTTACTTACTGGCCCCATGCGGGCGCTCTAAATTAAACTATGACTATATTTAAATAATGCATTTTGACGTAAAAAAAAACTTATATAAAATTCATGATTACTTAAAACTAACGAGAAAATTATTAAAAATAACTCATTTTCTATATAATTTTCTTTTTTTTTAATTTTTTTATAAATTTTTACGTTATAACGAAATAAAACTATTTTAAACTACATTATATCTAAATAAAATAACTTAAAAACTAGAACAGCCACCAGCATTTTTTTTGTGCATACGCATATGCACACTCATGTATATATGTACATATATATGAGCATATATGTACATATAAACATATATACTGGCAACTGCATGTACCCACATACTATAAATTTATGTACTTTTTATTATTATTTTTTTTGGTGCCACCGTCACTGTTCTACCTACTCTACCTATATTTACCTTAGAACTATCTAAGTCGGCCAAAGCAACAACGTGGTCAACTTTCAATATCAAGGTTTCAATTTTTTGACTTGTTAACAAAGTCCTTTATAGACATCGTTCTACTCTACTGAACCGCAGACGTTCTGCTCCGTTCCCAGCGCCGACGTCCCGATCGTAAAGGAGTCGCCGATCCACAGTCCTACGGCCGACGACGTGGTAGATTAACAGAACCGCCAATCTATCCTGTATCAGCCCACGACTGTCTAAAAAGAGGAATGTCTCGGGCGGAATGCAACCGTTAAGACGTACACTTTCACTATACTCATCATTGGGGTAGTAAGCCCCAAAAATAAGTTCATTGGTCGAGGTCATCGCTCTTGCAATGTGACCCCGAATCAGCTTGATTAAAATGTTATCTATCCTGTTTATATTGGCCCTGTTGTATAGAACCTCGTTGGCATAGTAATGTGTGTACTCCGACTCTGGTGTTCTGTGTAATCCAAGGCAGCGTCTAAGACACTGCCTCTCAAACACCCGAATCTTTTCCATTTGAGATGGGGCAACGTTGAACCACACAGGGCACCCATAGGCAATCATTGGCTGGATAAGGGCCATGTAGCAAATCACCTTTACTCTGCTGTTAAGGCGTGTGCTATAAAACAACCGTCTTGTCATCCCAAAGGCTCCCCTAGCTCTGGCCAGAGCAGCATCTATATGTCGATTGAAATATAGATACTGATCTAGGCAGATACCAAGGTACTTTACTACATCTTTACTCGCCAGTGGATGTCGACTTGCTCCAACGATCACTAGATTTCTCCAGTTCTTTCTTGTATCCCTAGAAATCTTAGACAGAGGGGTTCTAAACAGGATAGTTTCTGGTTTCTGAAAATTAATTTTTAACTTCCAGTCATCACAGTATCGCTGAATCTTGTCGAAGTCACGCTGCGGAAGAATTCTGATGACTTCAACTTTTGGACCCGTTCTGTACGCTACAAGATCATCGGCATACGCAATTGAATGAGTTAGACTATCTATCAGATCGCTGGTGTAAATACAAAAAAGAATCGGCAAGTTCACAGCTCCTTGCTGTAGACCATTTTCAATATCAAAAGTTGTGGTAGAAGTTACATTGCCACTTTTGACAACAAACTTTCTACCATTGAGCATGTCATGAAGCATAAATAACAGTGGTTTACTTATGCCAAATCTAGTTAGCTTCAGATAAAGACCCTCTAACCATACGGTATCGAAAGCCTTCTCTAAATAAACCAGAACGGCACCCGTGCATTGATTTTTCGCTTTGTTCCATTGAACATCAGAAACTTACTTAGACGCGGCATGAATAGTGTCATGCCCCGCCTTAAAGCCAAACTGATTATCTGGAATAATATTTTTGTCCTCAGCCCACTTGAACAGAGCTCTATTGAGAATCTTTTCGAATACCTTACTGATACTTGGAAGAAGACTTATCGACCGAAGATTTGCCAGATTGGAGCTGTCCTTTCCCTTTTTGGGGAGAGGATGGACCACAGCTGTTTTCCAACTCACTGGATAATATGCATTATTCAATGCGTTGTTGAACAGTGTGGTATAAATGTCTATGGTTTCCTCGGGGAGATGTCGTAACACAATGTTGGGTATACCATCGACCCCCGCATATTTCTTTTTCTTTAATGTTTGAAAAATTAACTGAAGTTCTACCTTCGAAATTAACAATGAACTGGGTCCATTTCGCTCGGCGATGGTGGCGTTTGCCAAATTTTCGTCATTTAACACGGTGAAACTGGTATTCTCAGATCGCCATTGCGTTATGTTATTTCCAAGATTGAAATTGTGCATCAAGGCTCTGTTCTCCAGGTCATGATTCGGACGAATGCTATCATTCACCTTATACACTTGGTAGAAAGCAGCCCCTACAGCTGCTACCTTTTCCTGAGGATCTTGTATCTCAAAAAAGTTATCATCGAAAACGGCACCCTCTGGATCTATTTCCGCTTTCGTAAGTACGTCTTCGTTATCTGTTGTCCTCTGGAGTTTAAGACATGGAAGTTCGTTTTGATCATTTCTTCTAAATATCTTATTTATTTGGGGAAACATACTAGGGTCACTAGAATTAACGGCCCGAATTCTGTTATACCGATATAAATTAATAGACAATCTATAATTTTGTTTAATCAGAACATTAATGTCTTTGATCGACGACTCGTTACCCATTGTACCACGGACACGATTAAATTGTGCTAGCCATGTTGGTGTTTTCTCCGCTTTGGAGTGTTTTGAATTACTAATTGAACGAAACATTTTTAGGGGAAAACTTTATTCACGCCGAATTGAGTGTTCTCTCCAAGGAATGTACTTTACTCAAGAAGGCACACTTGGAGTGTTCCCTCAGTTTTTATTCACACCACCCAATAAGGCAACTATATTGGTTTCGTGAAAACAAAAATGTCGATGTTTTTATCAAACATGACGATGATAGAGTAGCCCAAAATAGGAGGTTTCGTCATGCCTTCCGTCGGTCTGTCTGTGTCGATGTGTGTTAATAAGGTTGTATGTGCAACGAAATACACCCCAAACGAATTGACTATTTTTTCTCAAATTTCCCGTATTGCACTTTTTGTGGATGAAAAAAAGAAATTTCATTTCAGTTCGGCTATAGCGGTTACCTACCATTTTATAACGGTTTTACTTTTTCAGGTTTCTGGGTAAAAATGTAAATTACGAGTATTTGGTGCTAACGTTGTTTTTTTTAATTTTGCCATAAGTGATAACCCTATTTCATTAAAATTTGGTACGGCACTTTAGATAATTATTTAACATAAAACAAAATTTGTGTGATCATTAGATTGTTAATGTTAGGTATAAGTCACTTTTTGAAAATTTACGTAAGAGCATTTTTTAAAATTCGAAATGAAATGCAAAATCAGAAAGTTTAATAACATAGACTTTAAAAAATTATCCCACCTACAATTTCAAAAAGTGACTTATTACATTTAGCCATCTGACCACAGATTTAATGTTTTTCGTTAATCAAACGTTTTAAAAACATAAATCCCCTTTATTATCTTTTTTTTAGCAAAATGCTAATTTTTTCAACATCAAGGTTATTTCTCTCAGAGAGAATATCCGTTCTCTCCCAAAAAACAATTTTGTAAAAAGTAATCACTGCATCAGTGGCGTGTTACTACGGGGGGAGCAAAGGGGCAATTGACCCCCAGAGCCATCAAAAATACATACATTTGTCTACATTGCTCCATACAAATATTGGAAAAACTTCAATTTTGGAACACCGTGCCCCTTATCATTTATTCACAAATCATATATGGGTAATTATACTTAAAACATCAATATTTGTATTCGGAATAACAGCAACTCTATTATGGCTTTTTTCAGCTATTCTGTTACTTATTCTGTTACTTACTAATGCTTTTCAATGTAAAGATCGTGCTGCAAACCATCAGGGAGTGACAGAATAGCTGCAAATTTTTTTGAAGCTATTCTGTTAATCCCTGATGGCTTCCAGCACGATCTTTACATTTAAGCATGAAAAATTAATTTTGCCTCGTCAAAATATTCTATATAGATAACCAACAGCTGCTTGAAACATCCTTGAGGAACAATTTTAAAAGTTCCTTCCATAAAGATGGTTCTGTTGGTCGGTGGAATATTCTCTTCAATCAGTTTAGTTGTTTTATGGGATGAAAATAAACAATAGGTAAATTGTCCTTCTTCCATAATACACGACGTGTAAAATGGCAAAAGATCTGGCTCATCTTATGAAAAATTAAATAAGGCCCCAAATTGTTTTTAAAATAAAATGAAATTAAGCCCCAAAACTAGTGTTGGGGTTTTATTTCATTGGGGCCTTATTTCATAATGAAATTATGCCCAAAAAAAATGAAATAAGGCCTCAAAAAATGAAATAACACCCCAAAATTTGAAAAAATTCGTCGTTGTTGTTTTGTGTGCTTTTTATTTGGGACTTATTTCATTTTTTTTGGGGCCCTGTTTCCTGGGGCCTAATTTCGCGGAGCCCTCTTTTATAGCTACTACTATATCTAAGATGCCTTCCAAAATGGTGTTGAAGAGGTTGCATTGAAGAGTATCTTTTTGCCTGAATCATTTATTCATATCAAAATCCCTAAACATGTTTTTTTCTAGTTTGAGTTTGACTCAGATGCGGATGTTATCTAACGTCATTCTACACATCTGAACGCGTTGATTGAGGTATCAAGGTGAGAAGTCGTGAGTATGGAACTAGTGTTCTTGAGTCTTTTTGTCTTTTTAAAAAATTCCAGGTCTAAGACTACACCACACTGATAAGAATCTATCAGGTTGTACATGAATCGCTTAAGACGCTCTGAGGGTGACATGCTTCACTTTAACTGCATTTTTACAACGGTGCACGGATCTTTCCAAATATATCGCATCATAGATCATTAAATCCTTCTGTGGCATTTTATTCATCATCACCGTGGCAGTATTGTTGGCTCTTTTGCATGCATGCCCAGGGCCGGACTAAGACATTTTGCCACCCTAGTCAGATCGTAAATTGCCGCCCATCTCCCGCTTTTTCACTCACCTAATGTTGTTTACGTATATGTGATTTGCATAATAAGAGGATATAATATTCCACGTTACTTATGATTAATAAAATAATTAAAACTAAATTAATTTATTCCGATATACATTTGTTTTCATCGTTTCTACAATTTATTGATATGCACCTATTTTTATGATATAAACACCAATAGATTAGAATAGATTAGATTAAGAATTCATTTATTATTTCGATTTGTTTGATACAATATTTATAATTTTTATGAATGTATAGCTATGGCATTGCCGTCAGCTAGGTTAGCAAATTATGTACATTGTATGTTCGGTAATAGTAAACATTTAACTTGAAATACTTTAGCAAATTATACTTGGTTCGGAAACTTATATTCCCTTTGTTTAGTTTATATAATTTATATGCTTTGTTTTTTAGATTTTTGAGAGCCGGGCTCGAATTATATTGTTTTTTAAATATTTTTTTGGTAGGTACATGTTTCTCAATCGCATTATTTAAAGCAGACGTAAAAACAGAGTAATCAATTTCTAAATCTGAATCGGTTAACGAAAAAGATAACAAATACTCAACCATTGCATCAAAATGAGCTCTTTTATAATCAAAGGTATAAGTATGACTGACATTGGTAATTGTTAAATAATTATAACATATTATATCTGCTTCAATTGCAAAGTGGTGCATGGAATTGCTAACAATAGGAAAATTGGATTTTTCAATAACAGATCAAGAATACGATTAAGGTTGTTATGCTCATAGTTGACTTGTACTTAATCATAAGTGCCTTAAAAATCAATTTCAGTGGATTCTATTTAAGTAGTAACATCAAAAGGTGTCGAATATTTGTCTTATAAGTCAATTATCCATTTTATTTCACCAATATGAATCTCCAATTACTCAAAGAAGTCGAGGGATTAAGAAGATTAAATTTTTGGGAGTCCATATATTTATCAATAAGCTGCATAATAAGGCTTTAATATAAAGTTTGATTTTACTGACAGAACATCAAAAGGGTTTTGATTTTTCGTCAAACAAATGCACGCATACAGACTTATTTTTACAAACACTACATTACAGATTGACGTCAAATGTTTAAAGGTCGCTTTAAATTCAATGTAGCTCTCTAGCCATTGTACCAAAACAATTATTTTCTATCTTTCGAGTCCTTCTAACACTAACTAGTGTCGTGAAACACCTGTTACATTTAATAGGCAATGTTCCTTACATTCATTAAGTAGAGTAGGTAGAACAGTGACGGTGGCACCAAAAAAAGTACATAAGTAAATGTATTTGTATGTGGGTACTTGCGGTTGTGAATGTATATGTATATATGTATATGAACATATATACATGTGTATGGGCGTACGCGAGTGTGCATATGCGTATGCAAAAAAAAAAAAAAAAAAAAAAAAAAAAAATTGCTGGTGGCTGTTCTAGTTTTTAAGTTATTTTAAGTAGTTTTAATTAGATATAATGTAGTTTAAGTTAGTTTTAATTTAGTTTTAATTAGTTTTATTAGGTAAAGGGTAGCTTTAAGTTTTATAAAAAAATTAAAAAATGATATAGAAAATGAGTTTTTTTTTTAAATAATTTTCTCGTTAGTTTTAAGTAATCATGAATTGTAATAATAAGTTATTTTTCGTCGAAAGACATTTTTTAAGTATAGTCATAGTTTAATTTAGAGCGCCCGCATGGGGCCAGTAAGTTAGTTAAGTTAATATGGTAAGCTAGTTGTTTAAGATTTTTTGTCTAGCATTAAGATAGATATAAGGAAATGACAAAATAAAAATGAATTAAAAATGAAAAAAAAAAAAAAAAAATGTTCCTTACATTCAAACATGTAAAAATATTATTATCAAACATTATTGTTGGTAAGTCCCATACATACCGATGATAGAGCAGCCCAAAAAAGGAGATTTCGTCATGTCTTTATGTCGTCATGGACTTTAAAAAATTATAGTACGTAAAATTTCAAAAAGAGACTTATAACATTTATAAGAAAATTAATTAAAATAATAACAACGACTATTGCTAGTTATTAAATTTTTGTTTTTTTTTACTAAAAACAAAATAAAAATTAACAATAGTTGTTGTTGATATTTTAATTTATTTTCTTTTGTATCAACCTAGCCACGGGTTACATTTTTTCATAAAGGTTCGACTTTAACCAAAGTTTTCCTTTAACATATATAATTCGCAGTGCTGTTTTGCCTTGCGTTTTATATGGTCACTTAGATACATACATCGACCAAAATAAAATATGTGTCTTCGGAGAGTGTGGACGGTATAATTGAAGATGCCTATCGTTCACACTCAGGCGAAACACATTGGAGTATAGGCTATTAAACCTCCTCTTTTGAATTTCATTAATTTGATGCTCTACTAAAATCAAAATAAAAACTTGTTGTTGTAATTATTTTAATTTATTTTCTTTTGTAAACAACCTCCACGGATTAAAATTTTTCATAAAGGTTCCAATTTAACCAAATTTTTCCTTTAATTCTCAGCGCTGCTGTTTTGATTTGCGCTTTATATGGTCACTTACATCTTAGGAGAGTGTGGACGGCCTATTTGATGATGCCTACCGCTACTGTTCACACTGAGGCGAAACACATCGGAGTATAGGCTACTAAACCTTTTTTTTATAACATTTAGCCATCTCACCACAGATTTGATGTTTTTGGCTAATCAAACGTTTTCTAACAGCTACCATACAAATAAAACTCAATCTCACGTTGAGGTCATTTTCTTATATATTTCCTGACAGATCCACGTAGACCATACCCACCCAAAAATGAACATAATCTACGTGTTTGTAATTTTCATGTATTATGTATATGATGTGACCTTTGGTTTATCAACTTTTTGAATTAATAAATGAGTATTGTATTACTTATCCACTTTTACCAATCACCTATTCGTTAGGTGAAGTACAATGTACAAACATAAATAAATATAGGTTTTAATCAACAAGCAAAGGATTTTCGTTGATGGATTAACTATATCCCTACCTAGCAAACAAAAAATTTAAAATTTTTGATCAGATGAAGGTGAGATTTACGAAAATTATCTCGTTTTAAAAGATATTTTATTCTTTACAAACTTTTTTCCAAGGTTTGTGTATAAAATTCTCAGTAAAGATAAAGAACTTCAGGAGCGAAGATAATCAAAAACAGTAGGTAAACCTTTTTATTACAGTTCATATCAGTCATCTACCGATCAAATCTCAGAAAATATTAAAAATACAAATAAACTTTGTAGACAACTTTTTTTGGATTTTTTGCTTTGCCCAATAATTGTTTTTGGGAAGGATAAAGTGTATTTCAGTTATAACTGAAAAAGGGTCCTTCAATCCTCCACTAACACCTTGCTAGATTAATAGGAATGAGGACTTGTATTCTGTTAGCCTCTTAACTAACGTAACTAAAGTTTTAGATCAAGCAAGTTCTTCTCCCCTGTATTTGACAACCTTTTCTTTGACTGGGCTGCTTTCAATATACAATATTTGTTTGGTGTTGTAATAAATTTGTGGGTAACTTGCATAAGTAACGTTTTAAAGTTTTTTGTTTCTTATTCATCTATTTCATTCATCATAATGATTTAAAAAAATAAAAGAACTTTTTATTGATGCTAACTAATTTGTATTTTATAAAAAAAATATTTAGGTTGAAAAGAGGATTTTCACATACTTCTCTCCAAGTTTTGTAGGTTTGTTTGCTATAGGCGTACGTGAAAACCTAACATTTAGGTAATATCAATAAAATATAACGTACCAAATGTTTCTCAAGTAGTTGTTTCCATGGTTTGTTGGAATAATCCGATTTTTAAATTAATATTTTTTTTTTAATTTACCACTTATTTCGTACATTTGATTCACAAAAATTTCGTATCTTATTTTCTTTCTCTACTTCTGTTTTCAATATTAATTTATTAAAAAAAATTATAACACTTTTTAATATTGACTCGCCATATAAAGGGTCTATTTTTTACGAAACAAGTTGCTAGCGTGTCGGAGGCGACTGTTACTGTGAGACTAGCACGTATTAAGTTTAAAGATTTACCAAAGTATGTGCCTTGGTCTATCAATTCAGCAATATAGACTCTCTCGTGGGATGATGTTTTTAGTATAGAAAATAAAATGAAAAAGCTACCATCTAGATAAGAGCGCCTTGACAAAAACAATGTGTGCGTTGGGTTTTTACTGATAAAGTGATAAGGTACTTTAAGAGAATTGTTAACTTTGTTTTCTCTTTTTCGGAAGCAAAATTTTTCCGAATATTTAAAGTGTGAATTTGTTGTGGTAGGACGGGGTTTTCTATCGGAGAATATTTATTTTTGTTTGTTAATCACACTATGTATAACCACGACACAAAAATAGGGAAGGCACTTTTTATTGATGAATGGAGGAAATCTACATCATTACTAAGTTTAACCTCGTTCAACTTAGCTATGATCTAGTTTTATGAGATAAATCTCATTAAAAATGTCAATTTTGCGTTATCTGTCACATTTACTTATATTGTTTTGCATTTCGTGTTTTTAATTTTATGTTTCGCTTAACATTTGGTGTTTTTTATTTGTTTCTTAGTCAAATTTATCATCTGGGTACTATATAATTAAGATTTTCATTCTGAATCCCAATCCAAAAAGTGACATTTTGTAGTTATGTTTTCTTGAATGTTATATTGCTATTGTGTGTGTAAAAATAAATTCTGAAATTGTGATTTAAGTGATGTGAAATACCAGTAAAATAGTTTTATTTAAATTTCCAAAATATATTTGTTGGCTTATTTTAGTTCAATCAGAAAAAAAAAACTTTGTTCTCGGAAGAATTTTAAATTCATGTAAAATTGTGATTTATAAATTGTTGGCTCAACAAAAATTTCTTGCATCAAATACTCATTCTCAACTTATTAAAAATCAAATTATTAATTTTAAGAAAACATTCTTTCTAAAACTATTTTTGTATTCTTAATCATTTTTAAAAACCAAAAATTGTTGATCCAACAGAAAAAATTTTGTAAGTAGTAATTTTTATTTCATATTAAGTGAATAATTCCTTTCAAAAAAAAATTGTTGATTCAACAATTAATTCTTCAGATTACAATTATTATCAAGAATAAAAGGTCTTTTAAACAAGTATTTTTGTGTATCAAATTGGCTCAGTGGAGAGCGCACAGGAACATCATGCTGGAGAACTCGAGCTCGAGCCCCGGTGGAGTAAACAGGTATTACTTTAAAAAAAATATTACAATAGTACAATGTTAAACAAACTTGTTATGAGGACCTGGAGAGAAACGTCAAACGAAATAACTTCTTGTCTGTCATTTATTCGTGGAGGGCAAACAAAAGGCGCGATAAAGTTGTTTTTCCTGCAATTTGAAAAATTATTTGTAATTTTTCTTAATATTTCAATAAATAATATATCTAATAAAGTCTTTTTTTAGAAAATGGAGACTTCGGTGTACGGGATTGGATGAAAAAAGAAAGAAGGAGTACATCGAAAAGATAGCCACGATTGCCGCCAAAGATCGCTACCTCCTCAGGTGCACGGAGCAGTGTTTTCCGAAGAATGTTAGTTAAACTCCAGCTTGCCTCCTGTCGAAGTGTTCATTCCTTGAAGAAGATAATTAATAGCTGTATTTTACTATCCCCTCTGATCTGATCCGGTTTAGATTTGCGTCATGAAATACACGCAAACAACAACAACACAAGATCCATCTTTGTTTCTAGATATTGCAAAACTCCAATCCATTAATAAAATACGGCTAATGATCTTCAGATATTTAAGATTCTTCGGCAGACACTTCTCCGTGCACCTGAGGAGGTAGGGATCTTTGGCGGCAATCGTGGCGATTTTTCTTATGTGCTCCTTCTTTCTTTTTTATCATCCTATCCCTTGGTGTACACTGAAATCACAATTTTCTGAAAAAAACTTTTATTATATATATTATTTATTGAAATATTAAGAAAAATTACAAATAAATTCTCAAATTACCAGCAAAACAGCTTTAGCCCGCCTTTTGTTTGCCCTCCACATTCAGTGAATGACACTTGAGATTTGGTAGCTGTCAAAAGGTATAGAGCCCTATTGAAGGAAAAAGCTAAAGCATAAAAAATTAAAAAAATCAAATAAATAAAAAGAATTAAAATAAAACAAAGTCACCCATTTTCTTTTTTGAAATTTTGATAGTTTTATGTTAAGTTGAACTTAATGGGTTGTGACGAGTATCAGTAAATGGACCTTAGTGTAACCGGTAAAATGATTTATTTTAGACTTTTTTTTTAATTAGGTCTGCAGGAAAGTTCGTAATTATTGCGTTTATTCAAACGGCGATAAAATCTTAAAATATAATGTGCATAATGTTTTTATATAATTATAGTACCTATTTTTTTTTTTTTTAACAAAACACGATTTAACTACCAAGTACAAATGCTTGATATGACTTTCCCTAATATTACTTATGCAAACTTTTTTACCATGTTTGAGGCAAAAAAGGGTTTTTGGCAGGTGCTTTTAGATTTAACGATGTTTTGGACTCCGTTATTTGGAATAATGCGATGGAACTGCATTCCATTTGAAAAGGCCCCCCAATGTGCATGAGATTTTGAGTGCAAATAAAATAAATAGGTATAGATGATGCCCCGGAGAGCATAACCGAAATCTAAAATTATTTTAAGCAGAATTAGGACAGAAGAATTTTGTCCCCGGAAGAATTTCTACCCTTAACCATTTTTTTTTTACAGCCAGATTTTTAAAAAGCAGGATTTTGCAAACCAGTTTTGTTGAGAAGCAAAATTTCTAACCGCTCCCAACTTTTGCATATACAAACCAAACTTAAAAATTGCGAAAAAAAATTATTCAGTATATATGAAATCATGACAAAATAAATGGCACGACTGGGTCGCACAAACTTGCTCCTGTCGCAAGGTACTTACGTGTAGATAAAAGAATTAAATAAAATACAAACAACTGAATTTTGACCCAGAATTTTGAAAAGCAGAATATTGTCAACCAGAATGAAAAAAAGCAGAATTTTGAAAAGCAGAACTTTGAAACCAGAATTTAGACCCGTCACCTTTTGGGTGGGGGTCATATTTCTGTCGGGGTCAAAATTCTTTTGCATAGTTATGCTTTGAAAATTCTGATTTTCAAAACTATGCCCTTCAAAATTTTCCTTTTAAAAATTCTACACATAATGTGGAAAAGAATAGTTTTGGAAAATGTTGAAACGAAAATGTTTGTACATAGCTTTCACGATTTTTACCTAAACTGTCAGTTTAGGTAAACATATAATAAAAATAAAATTTTTCGAAAACAAATATGTTATACCTATCTTAATTCATATTGGGTCCAGCCCACTAGCCCACTTATCAAAAAACTGAATTTTATAAAACACTGATTATAAGATTTCGAAATATTTAATATCAAAATAAGTTCTAAAAACAAAGTTAAAAACAACAATATTAAACAGAAATATTGGTACACCATCTAATTTTTGATAGTTACTGCATTGTATATACATTTCTATAGTATTTTCATGCTGAATAATCACCGCCTGGCAATCTTAAGAAACTTGTAAATAACACATTTTTAGGTTGGTGCATTTGCTAGTTGTCTATTCTGTTACCCTGACTACAGTCGTAAACATAAAAGTTTACGTCAGCAACACAATTCAATAACCACCACGACGACTCACTTCCCACGATTTTGATAACAGCAGCACATTCCTGTCTACGACCTGTCCCATCAACGGATATCTGATATGCACGCGCAACACAGGCAGTTGGCAAACGGTGGGAAATGCAATCTTGCATTTCTAAATCAAAAGTAGATTTGTATTCTTTATCTTTTTTAATTTGTTCAATGTTTAGTTTTAAGTTATCTCTTGTCTTGTTAACATATAATCAAATTTAATCAATAAAGATATTTTTTTTATGAACATTCTCAACGTATTTAAATAATTGGCGCCCGAGCAGGGACAGTGCTGTGCAAAAAGTAATTTACAAATTGAAATATTAGAGTTAAATATTAATAAGAAAAAATTTAAAGAAATTTACAAATCGAAATATTAAAGTGAAATATTAATAATTAATCACGCGTTAAAGAAAAAAAAAACGAAGGAAAAGTTAAAGGAATTTACAAGTTGAAATATTAAAGTGAAATATTAATAATTGATTACGCGAAAAAGAAAAAACGAATGAAAAATTTAAAGAAATTTACAAGCTGAAATATTAAAGTGGAAATATTAATAATAATTAAACAAACGTAAAAGTTAAACCGAAAGAATTTGTTGTGATAAAAAGCAACGGAAATAATAAAAAATAGTGAATAAGAACAATAATAAAGAAAATAGAACTGAAGGTGTAATAAAGTGAAAGACAAAAAGAAGACAAAAGGAAAAGTACCCGAGTCACCGTGGGACCGAAGAATCCTCACGGACAAAAAGGAACAATACTTGACCGGCACAGGACTGCATCATGGAAATATTATTGTAAGCATACAAGTATTTATTCAAAATCAAAATACTAACGTTTATATTAAAGTAAGATAGAATTATAATTAATTTCATTAAAAATCGGATCAAACCATCCAATCGGACCAATCTAGAGATCTAGAAGGTCTTGAAAGAATCCCCGATGTAGTAAAAAGCTTGCGGGAATTTTCAGGACAACCTGGCGAATTCAGCTCATGGAAAAAGAAAGTAGATAGGATACTTAAAATTTACGAACCTGTCCGTAGTTCACCCAAATATTTTGGGATTTTGAGCGTAATTCCCAAAACCGACCTAGATATCATCCCCCTGCTAACAAGCGGCCAAATTCCCAACAGGTCCACAACCCAGGGAAGTTCCAAAGACTTTATCATACCACCTCAAAGGATGTTCCAATCGGCAAGGAATCCAATGAACAGCAGCAGTATGGAGTTTACGAGGACCCCTCTCCTCCAGAAGAATATGACGATGACCTAGACGATTAGATTGAATTACAAGAGGATGAACAAGTGGAGCAAGACCAGTCTGAGGAAGTTCATTTTTTAGACTAAACAGCTCTTCGCTCCCGTATTTCGAATTCACGGCGAAGAGTGGAAAAACCTTTACATTTTTGGTCGACACCGGGTCGAACATAAAGCCATATTCTTTGCTAACTCCATAAGCGGTAACTCTAGGATAAGCAATCACGCTAACCTGGACCTTTTCGGCCCAAATATTCCTAAAATAAAATTGTATATGCTCCCTGGCTTAAAAACATTTGACGGTATTCTCGGGAACGACAGTCTGAAAGAACTGGGTGCCGTTATTTATACGAAGGACAATTTCTTTGTAATTAATAACGACATCGAAATTCCTCTTAAGCAACAGATGTCCCAAGCCGTTAATTCCATACTAAGCAGTAAGATTTCTCATTTTCCTCCCGATCAAATCCATCGATTATCACAAGTTTTCAACAAATGCCTAAACCTTTTTGCTGATCCTGACGTCAAATTAACCTACACCTCAAGAGTAAAAGGGGAAATCAGAACAACATCTAACGACCCAGTGTATTCAAGGTCATATCCATACCCAATGGCTCTGAAAGAGAAGGTAGAAGCTCAACTTAAAGAACTCTTGAAAGACGGAATAATAAGACCATCGAAGTCTGCGTACAACTCTCCCGTGTGGATTGTGTCAAAAAAACCAGACGCAGAAGGAAATAAGAAATACAGGATGGTTATCGACTACAGGAAATTAAACCTGATAACTGTAACAGAGAAATATCCCATCCCCGAAATCAATGAAGTCTTGTCAAATTTGGGAAATAATAAATATTTCACAACAATCGACCTTAAGAGCGGATTTCATCAAATACCTTTAAGAGAATGCGATATAGAAAAGACGGCATTTTCAGTAAATAATGGGAAATTTGAATTCCTTCGACTTCCTTTTGGTCTGAAAAATGCGCCATCGAAATTTCAAAGAACACTCGATGACATACTACGTGATCACATAGGTGTCAGATGTTACGTCTACATCGATGACAATATTATCTTTAGTAAAACCGAAGAAAATCACTATAAAGATGTCGAGCTTATCTTTAAAACGTTAGAATCCGCAAATATGAAAAATCAGTTAGAGAAATCAAACTTCTTCCGAACCCAAGTTGAATTTTTGGGCTTCGTCGTATCAGAAAATGGTATCAAAACAAATCCGGAGAAAGTAAGTGCAATAGCGAACTTTCCTCCACCCAAAATGTTAAAAGACCTTCGGTCGTTCCTTGGCATGTCAGGGTATTACCGCAGATTTGTAAAGGATTACGCTTAAATTGCAAAACCCCTGACATCCCTCTTGAGAGGGGAGGATGGACGAGTGTCCAAGACCCAGTCAAAACAAAAATTAATCCACTTAGACCAAAAAGCAATTGAATCCTTCAACAAAATAAAGATCATTTTAATTTCTAACGAAATTATGCTTGCCTACCCAGACTTTTCACAAGAATTTGATCTTACCACTGATGCATCAAATTACGCAATCGGTGTAGTCCTTTCACAGGACAATAGACCAATTACTTTCCTGTCTAGATCCTAGAATAAGACCGAGGAATCGTATGCTACCAACGAGAAGGACATGCTCGCCATCATTTGGGAACTTGGCTCCCTTCGCGATTTCCTATAGGGGTCAAAAAGAGTGAAAATCTTTACAGACCATCAACCTCTCACGTTTGCGCTGAGCAACAAAAATTCAAACACTAAGATGAAAAGATGGAAGGCAAAGCTCGAAGAATACAACTATGAGCTTCACTACAAGCCGGGTAGAGTTAACGTTGTTGGGGGCAGTCTATCCAGACCACCAAATATCGAAATTAATTCCATGACAGCTAGCATCCACAGTGATGACAGCTCATCTCATAATCTAACTCCCTCAGTTGAAGTTCCTATTAATGCCTTTAGAAACCAATTGATATTAACAATCGGTCAAACATCTTGTTATCAATTAAAACAACCTTTCCCTAGCTATAACCGTCATATTTTGACAGAATCTGGGTACACCAAAGAAATGTTAATAGGTATTTTTAAGCGGTACCTAAATCCCCATTTAATAAATGGTTTGAAAACAGACCATGGCCATCATTCAAGAACTTTACCCACTCCACTTTACAAATTATAGAATACATTACACTCAGTTAGAAGTTACAGATGTTCCCAACGATACTGAACAAGAAGAGTTAATCCTAAACACACACAGAAGGGCTCACAGAAATGCATCTGAAAACAGGCTTCAAATACTACAGAAATATTACTTTCCAAGAATGAATGCAAGAATTTAAAATTTCCTTAAGCGATGTAACATTTGTAAGAAAAACAAGTACGGCAGACATCCTAACAAAATTTATATAAATGAAACACCCCTGCCTTCCTATCCAGGACATATCATTCACATTGATATTTTTTCCACTCAAAATGTTTTAGTGTTAACTGTAATAGATAAATTTTCGAAACTAGCCCTTACCAAAATTATTGAATATAGGTCAGTAGAAGACTTGAAACAACCATTAAGGGATACCCTCTTTCATTTCGGTGTGCCCGAGCACGTCGTCATCGACAGTTAAAAGTCCTTAAATTCTGTGTCTCTCACAGCCATGATGGAAGAACTAAATATAACCATCTACCAAACACCACCCTACAAGAGCGAAGTAAACGGCCAAGTAGAAAGATTCCATTCTACTTTGACTGAAATCATGCGATGCATTAATTCCGAATTGCAAATTACTCAATTCAGCGATCTTCTCGGAGTACAGCTCCACCATCCATTTGAAGACCGGAAAAAAACCAATAGAGCTTTTTATAGCCGGGATCAGAGAGACTCTCCAGAGCTCTACGAAAAGGCAAGGAAAGATAACATAGAGAGAATTAAGGAAAAGCAAGTTAAGGACATGCAGGTTCATAATAAATTCCGAAAACCACCCAAACATTACCAAGTAGGTGAAGAAATTTTCGTTAGGCATAACAAACGAATAGGGTCCAAGCTAACCGTACGCTATAAAATCGAAATGTAAAGGAAGATAAAAATACCACAATTTTCACTGGAACAGGGAAAACAGTTCATAAAAGCAACATCAGAAACTAATAACTTTCTAAAAACATTCCAGGTTTTTCTATGCAATGGCTTGCGCCGAAGTAAAAATAATGGATTATTCCAACTCACAGATTTTTGCTATAAACAATGGGTTGGCAAAAATTCAGAATGGAAACTTTAAAATCATTCACACCATTGATCTGGACAAATACGAAGAGTTTATTAACCAGACTAATACTACCCTCCTCTCAACAAACATCAAATCCCAATTTGAACTTACACAGATAAAGGACATACTGGCTTACATTAAACCTAACAGAAACAAGACATCACTAAATTTTATAGGGTCTGCATGGAAGTGGCTCGCAGGAAGCCCTGACCATGATGACCTTGTCCTTATTGAAAATAAAAGTGATAACCTAATTAAAAATAATGAACATCAAATTGTAATAAACGAATTGTACAACAATAGGATAAACAATATTACTTCTGTTACAAATACAATTTTAAAAGAAATAAGAGAAAATAAATATTTAGATAACGAATTATTTGTAACCCTTAAATATAAGATAAAAATTATGAAAGAAGAGCTAATTAACATTAAGTACGAAAAATTTCCCTCAAAAACTATCTCTCAAACCTGTTAAGAGAAATAATAAAAGAGTTAAGTTACCAAATGAAAACAAATGTGAAATTCATTCAAAAAATATTGTAGAAACTACTAATTCTGATTGCATTCCCAACCTGATTAGAAATTCTTCATGCCTCATCACGAATTCTCAGCAAATTCCTAACATCGAGATGATTGAGTCAGGCGTCATCTTCCTCAACCAATTTCAGGACAACATTACAATAGACGGAATCGAACATCCTCTGAATGGAAGTTTCCTCATTTAATTTCATAACGCAACAATTGAAATTAAAGATCAAGTCTACCGCTCCGAGGAAACAACATCTATCCAAGTTTTACCTGCCGTTATCCAACCACAGCCATATGAAAAGGAGATCAAAGAAGTACTTTCCTTAGAGATGATGCATGAGCTTCACATTAACAACATGAAGCACATTAAAAAGCTCGAAGTAAACAATCTAATCCAACAATCGATCTCTCATGGAACCATAATGATGATCATCATCGGCATCTTACTTGTAGCAATTCTTATAAGAAGGAAGCAGACAATGATTAACATCAATCATGAGGAAATTCATCAAGAGAATCTACCGGAAATTCACGAAATTCCAACTACCTTCAAACCTTAACCACCTAAAAAGTCCTAGCATCCCCAGCATCTACGATGCTCCATACTTTTGAGTGTTGGATGAGGACATCCAGATTTAAGAAGGGAGGAGTTAACGTCAGCAACACATTTCAATAACCACCACGACGACTCACTTCCCACGATTTTCACATTCACATTCCTGTCTACGACCTGTCTCATCAACGGATATCTTATATGCACGCGCAACACAGGCAGTTGGCAAACGGTGGGAAATGCAATCTTGCATTTCTAAATCAAAAGTAGATTTGTATTCTTTATCTTTTTCAATTTGTTCAAAGTTTAGTTTTAAGTTATCTCTTGTCTTGTTAACATGTAATCAAATTTAATCAATAAAGATATTTTTTTTTTATGAACATTCTCAACGTATTTAAATAATTCATATGGCTTTTGTTTTGTTTACGACTCTTGTCAGGGAAATATGGATTTTAGATATACAATAAAATACATTAAACATTGTTAATTTGTTTTGTTGACGACTATTGTAAGGGTATCAGAATAGACGCTTAGTAAATGTAAGAACCTCCAAATGTGCGTTTCACAAGTTCCTTTAGATGGTGCTGCTCCATGATTGTACAGTAGAAATTTATATACAATGGTTATTGGCTGAACAGAATTTTGTAGCATGCAGTTGCAGCATGAAGTTTGTCCAATGTAAAAAAGTACCAAGCTGCATACGCGAAAGTTATGAAGTTGAGTTAAATTGTGTTGTACTACATCCTATATGCTACAGCTTACAGCTACAGGCTTTAATATAAAGATAGGTGCAATTAAATGCTTTAAAAAGATCTATAGTACATTCATGTATGTAGATATACAAACAAATTATTTGTCATTGTAAGTGTATAGCTAAGAGTGAGTCAAGACGCAAAGTTTTGTTATAGGTCGCTTAAGGACACCATTTTGTGTCTTTACATCTGCCATTATCGAAAAAGTGAAAATTTAAAGGACCGTGACTTGTTTTATATTTTTGTTTAATAATTTTGTCTTAAATAATATTTCCAAGACTTATTTTGTTAATTAATGGAGTTTTATAAAATTGTTGTAGATGTTCAAATGTTTTTTTTTCAAGAAGAATTTTTGAGTAACATGCAAAAAAAAAACAGTATTTCTCTATCATCGTAATGTCATCATAACGATTAGGCAGACGGCAAAGCCATGCTTAAATTGATTGTTTATTCAAATTGATAAAAATAATTGCAAGATAATAAAAGACTTGTCTGATCTAAGAAAATTAAAAATCATAACGATTGGGTACCTGAAAAAAAAGGCTCTTTTATCTTTTTCAAATTTCGGAAAATTACAACCGTCTCCTATTAATTGAGTATAGTAAAAATGTACTGTACATTGCTTAAACCATGTCAAACCCTTATACGAGTATTATGAGTAGTATGCAAAATCTTTAAAAAACATTTGTCGCTTAGAAGCATAAAGTAACTGTTGGGGTGTGAAGTATTTCACTCGCTAGTTCTTAATACCTCGTTAAAAAAAAACAAAGAAGAGGATTTCGTTTGCCAAGTATAAAATCTTTATTGGTTGAAAGCCTTACCTCGAAGAAAATTGATTCAAGAAGAAAATTAGATTAATATAAAAATGGTAGAGTGAGTATCGCTTGCAAGATAAAAGGTATAAATAAGCGACATATGTAAAAAAAAGAATTATACGGAGATGTGCTATGAGCTTATACAATTTTCACCTTAACATTGCCGGCCGCCTCGCAGCATTGGCTGTAAAACCGTTATATAAATTCAAAAAAAAGTGGCAGCACTGGTTTTATTTACTGTGGTCGTGTTTTGTTTAGCTCTTCAGTTTTATTTTGTTTTTGTGAATTTATCATAAGATAAGAAGTCTATTAATTATTTAATTTCATTTTAATTTACAAATAAGTATTTTTTTTGTATAATGTGGTAATATGTTTACTTCTCTTTGATTGCTACATAATATATTTTCATATTTTTGTTTTCCCATTTGTAAATTTGAAGTGATTTTTTTTTGCTGATATAGTGGTAGTTTGATTTTGATGGTGTTATTTTTAGTGTTGTTACCTATTAATATTATCATCATAAAAGCTCTTTTGATGTCATAATAATTTTTAGTACTATCTTGTTATTTTAATTTTGCTCCAAATTCATTTTTTCATTGAGCTCGCTGGTTGTCATTTTTTTAATTTTTAATTCATTTTTTATTTTTCATTTTCTTATATCTATCTTAATGCTAGACAAAAAATCTTAAACAACTAGCTTACATATTAACTTAACTAACTTACTGGCCCCATGCGGGCGCTCTAAATTAAACTGTGACTATACTTAAACCATGCCTTTCGACGTAAAATAACTTATATTTAAAATTCATGATAACTTAAAACTAACGAGAAAATTATTAAAAAAAACTCATTATCTATATCATTGTTTTTTAAAATTTTTTATAAAACTTAAAGCTACCCTTTACCTAAATAAAACTTATTAAAACTAAATTAAAACTAACTTAAACTACATTATATCAAATTAAAACTACTTAAAATAACTTAAAAACTAGAACAGCCACCAGCAGTTTTTTTTTTTTTTTTTTTTTTTGTGCCACCGTCCTGTTCTACCTACTCTACTCTACCTATATTTACCTTAGAACTATGTAAGTCGGCCAAAGCAATAATGTGGTCAACTTTCAATATCACGGTGGTCACCCAACCACCAGAATTTTTTGACTTGTTCAATTAAGTCCTTTCTGTCCCGAAGGGCACAGCTCTACTGAACCGCAGACGCTCTGCTCCGTTCCCTGAGCCGACGTCCCGATCGTAAAGAAGTCGCCGATCCACAGTCCTACGGCTGACGTGGTAGATTAACGGAACCGCCAATCTATCCTGTATCAGCCCACGACTGTCTAAATAGAGGAATGTCTCGGGCGGGGTGAAACCGTTAAGACGTACACTTTCGCTATACTCATCATTGGGGTAGTAAGCCCCAAAAATAAGTCCATTGGTTGAGGTCATCGCTCTTGCAATGTGACCCCGAATCAGCTTGATTAAAAAGTTATCTATCCTGTTTATATTGGCCCTGTTGTATAGAACCTCGTTGGCATAGTAATGTGTGTACTCCGACTCTGGTGTTCTGTGCAATCCAAGGCAGCGTCTAAGACACTGCCTCTCAAACACCCGAATCTTTTCCATTTGAGATGGGGCAACGTTGAACCACACAGGGCACCCATAGGCAATCATTGGCCGGATAAGGGCCATGTAGCAAATCACCTTTACTCTGCTGTCGAGGCGGCTGCTATAGAACAACCGTCTTGTCAACCCAAAGGCTCCCCTAGCTCTGGTCAGAGCAGCATCTACATGTCGATTGAAATATAGATACTGATCTAGCCAGATGCCAAGGTACTTTACCACATCTTTACTTGCCAGTGGATGTCCACTTGGTCCAACGATCACTAGATTTCTCCAGTTCTTTCTTGTATCCCTAGAAGCCCTAGACAACGGGGTTCTAAACAGGATAGTTTCTGACTTCTGGAAGTTAATTTTTAACTTCCAGTCATCACAATATCGCTGAATCTTGTCGAAGTCACGCTGCAAGAGAGTTCTAATGACTACAACTTTTGGACCGGTCCTGTACGCTACAAGGTCATCGGCATACGCAATTGCATGAGTGAGACTACCTATCAGATCGCTGGTGTAAATACTAAAAAGAATCGGCGAGTTCACAGCTCCTTGCTGTAGACCGTTTTTAATATCAAATGTTGTGGTAGAAGTTACATTGCCACTTTTGACAACAAACTTTCTACCATTGAGCATGTCATGAAGCATATATAACAGTGGTTTACTTATGCCAAGTCTAGTTAACTTCAGATAAAGACCCTCTAACCATACGGTGTCGAAAGCCTTCTCTAAATCAACCAGAACGGCACCCGTGCATTGATTTTTCGCTTTGTTCCATTGAACATCAGAAACTTAGCTCGCTGGTTGTGCGTGTCTGCGCGTGGTTGAGTTCATACAAGTGATAAATTTTTTCAGGTTCGAATCCCAGGCAAAACTATTTGTTCTTACTTTCTTTTTTTTTTTTTTCTTATTTAATTTTTGTTGTTTCTTTACTTTATTTCATTTTTAGTATTTATTTTCCAATGAATTGTTCAGCTGTTAAGTGTCTTGAGCATTCGGACTCAGTCACCCTTTTCGAATGCTTTGGTCCTTGTGGTCAATCTTTCCACGCCAAGTGCATTGGCTCAACTAGTGCTTTTATTGAAAAGATAATTTCTTCAAAAATTACTTTTTGGTATTGTGCTAATTGTAGGCAACTGTCTCTTTCCCAACTTTCTTTTAAAATGTCGGCTTTGAAAACAGATGTCTTGAAAATTTCGAAGACATTTGAAGATCTCTTAGTGCATTTCAATTCCATAGTTTCAAATGTCAACTCGTTTCCGTTATCAACTGAAACATCTGTTAAATCTACTTCAACAGATGATGAAATCATAGTTTCCACTGAAATAATAAATCAGAAAATTTCTAGTTCTTCTAAGAGCAAGAAAAGAGGCCGCGAGGGTTCATCGTCATCGAAAAACCCTTACCCTGCTCCTAAACGTACGAACCTTAGGAGCAATAATAATAAAACAGTTGTAAACGCTTCAGTTCCTGTCCAGGAAATGAACATTTCACCCGCCATAATTTTAAATGCTGACTTAGATCAACCAGTAGCTTCCGTTGATACGCCCATCCAAAAAGTTGAGATTGAAAATCCTACCATTAGTTCTCTTCCCGTGATAACCTCTGTAGCACCGAAAAAAATTGAATCAGTACCTAGTCCCAAATTAGTATTTGTGTCCCGACTGGACCCCAAACTTCAATCCAGTGATATACTCCAACATCTGGTGGACATCAAATGTATCTCTTCTTCTTCATGCATTAAATGCACTAAAATCAGTAAACCTGATAGCTTCGTATCCTCTTTTAAAATAACAGCTCCCTCATCATTATTTGATGATCTTTGTAATAGCAATTATTGGCCTACCGATACTCTTGTTAAGGAATTTTCGGTGCGTTCTAAACAAAGAGTTAATCGAAAATCTTCGGAAATCCCTGCTTCAAAAAACTAAATAGGTTATCCCTCTTCTATCAGAACGTTAGAGGGATTCGCAGCAAAACTGCTGAAACTTTCAAAAAATCTCAGGCTTTTCCGCATGATATCATTGTTCTTACTGAAACATGGCTCAATGACACCTTTTTAGACAAGGAAATTTTTGACGAAGAGTTCAATGTTTTCAGAAGAGATCGTCATGTAGATAAGCCCAAAGAAGTTGGTGGTGGTGTTTTGATTGCTGTTCGTAATCACCTTACATCTAATCTTGTCTCTTTCCCTTTTAATATATCAGTTGAACTTATTTGCCTTAGAATTTCAATTGAATCCAAAGATTTTTTTATTCTGAATGTTTATATTCCTCCTAAAAGTCCAGTAGCAATTTATTCTGAGGTCTCCTTAGTTTTGGATCATGTAATTGTTACAGCTGGCTTTAATAGTAATATTTTACTGGTGGGTGACTTCAATTTGCCTAACGTTAATTGGATCCCCTCAGAAGACGAGTCCTATTTTGAAGCATCCCCTACTTCCTCTCAACAGGAGCTTCTTCTTTTGGATAATATTATTTGTACTGACTTACAGCAAGTAAACTGTATTAAAAACTTTAAAAATCGAATTCTCGATTTAGTCTTTTCATCTAACGCTGCTAGTGTTTTTGTGGTAGAATCTGCCACAGCCTTATCTAATATAGACAGCTACCATCCTCCCCTTCATATATTTTTGAATTTGAGCTGCCATTTGCTCAATAACACTCAGTCGCATGACTGTTCATATTCTCTTGATTTTCGTAAAGCTAATTTTCAATTACTTTATGATGAATTAAGTTCCTCTGGTATTTCAGATATTTCTTTAACTAATATTGACGTCGCAGTTACTGAATCTTATACTATTTTCAATAACTGCTTAGCAAAATCTGTTCCTACTAAACTTCCAAAGTTTCATATCCATGGTTTACAAAGGAGCTCACATCTCTTCGTAACAAAAGAAATAAGGCTTGGAAAACTTATATCAAAAGTCTTTCTACTTTGGATCATAATGTGTATATTTCGCTTTTTGAGCAGTTTAATAACCTTTCTAAAAGTTTATACTCTGACTACTTAAAGGAAATGGAGGTTTCATTGAAACTTGATCCAAAGAAATTTTGGAATTTTGTAAATTCAAAAAAGAAGTCTGACGGATATCCAATAAACTTTGTTTATAATGATTCTTCGTTAACGAGCTCTTCTGATATCTGTAATGCATTTTCAGAAAATTTTAGTAACTCTTTTATTGACACTCGTGTTGATATTGATGTTGAATTCTTTGAATATTTGCGTGACTGTCCTCAAGTTACTTTTAACAACGTTCCGATGGAACATGACAAAATTTTACATTTTCTTTCATTGCTTAAAGATGACTACTCTCCAGGCCCAGATGGCATTCCTCCAATTATACTGAAAAAAAGTAGCTCCATTATAGCTTTTCCTCTTCAACTTCTTTTCGAGCTATCCCTTAAGTCGGGGAAATTTCCCAGTGTATGGAAAAAATCATTTATTACACCCGTTTTTAAAAAGGGTAGTAAGTCTGACATAAAGAACTACAGACCGATTGCCAAACTCTCTTGTATTCCAAAGCTATTTGAGCAAGTGGTTTGTAATAGTATGACGTTTTTCTGCAAAAATATTATCTGTAATCAACAACATGGATTTATGCAGAGGCGGTCAACGGTAACGAACCTTCTAACGTTTTTACACAAGTGCTCCAATGCTTTGGAGAACGGACAGGAACTAGATTGCATTTATACCGACTTTTCAAAAGCTTTTGACCAACTTTCACACGACATTATAATTTTTAAACTTAAGGCCTTTGGATTTTCTGCTGGATTTATTGATTGGATATATTCTTATCTTCAAAATAGATCCTACCAGGTGAAATTCAGAAAAACATTTTCAAACCCTTTTACTGCCAACTCTGGAGTACCGCAAGGAAGTCATTTAGGTCCCATTCATTTTATTCTTGCTATTAATGATGTAACTTCATGTATTCGCAATAGTGAAATTCTGATTTTTGCTGACGATATGAAGATTTTTAAATCTATATGCTCAAGCGGTGATCGTGTGAATCTGCAAGCCGACATTGATAGCTTTTGTACTTGGTGCAGCAAGAATGGATTAAACCTTAACCCAGCGAAATGTCAAACTATGACTTTTTCAAAGAAACGAGTACCCATCATATTTGACTATAATATTTCACAACATACATTGTGCCGTGTTGTTAGTTTTAAAGATCTTGGAATCGTCTTCAATTCAAGTCTAGATTTCACAGAGCACATCAACTCTCTTGTTAAAAAGGCTAACTCAATGTTAGGTTTTGTAAAAAGATGGTCCAAAGAGTTTCAAGACCCTTATGTTACCCTATCTTTATACAATTGTTTTGTTCGTCCGCATCTGGAATACGCATCGCAGGTATGGACTCCGTTCTATGATGTTCATAGATCTAGGATAGAGGCAGTTCAGCATAATTTTGTTCGTTTTGCCTTAAAAGGTCTTCCCTGGACAGATCCTTATAACCTTCCACCTTATGAACACCGAATTCAGCTTCTACACATTCAGTCCTTGTTACAAAGGCGTGTAAATAACGATATAGTTTTTATCCACCAACTTCTTTCGGGCGCATTAGATGCACCTGATCTACTTACTTGTGTTGGACTCAATTATCGTGGGGGTGCTCACCATCTGCGTAGCCTTGAGCTCCTACATTGTCCACACCATCGGACTA
Source organism: Baccha elongata (assembly GCA_951217065.1). Lineage (NCBI taxonomy): Eukaryota > Metazoa > Arthropoda > Insecta > Diptera > Syrphidae > Baccha > Baccha elongata. The sequence continues at coordinate 141,972 of CATNUY010000146.1, forward strand.
AGTATGGTATAAATGAGCCGCTTACCCGCATGTGCAGGCTTTTCAATTTAAATTCTGAAATGATTGATTTCAATGACAATAAAATAAATCTTGAGAACGTACTTAAAACCAGTGCTCCACGCTTTTAGTTCATGTTTTATGTATTTTGTACTGTTAAATTATATGTTTTATTGTATTATAGTGCTTGTGTTATTGTTGTGATTTGTTTTACATTACTAACAACTAACACCAGCACTAAGTGATGAGCCAGTGGAACACATAATAATGTGTTGGCAAATCTTTGTTCATAAGCTGAAGCTTGCTCTAAGCTCCTTATGAACAGGATCTGATAGTGTAAACAAAAAAAGCTGCAAATAGTTTTTAGTTTGGATACTAAACTCTTCTAATACAAAAACTTATTCTTTAAAGATGTAATTCAAAGTTTAAAGATACATGATATTTCTAAAAGTTAATTTTAGAATACTAATAATAATAAGTAATAAAATAATATATTAATGCGGGCATTAATATAAAGATAGGTGCAATTAAATACTTTTAATAGATCTATAGTACATTTATGTATGTATGTAAATAATTTGTAATTGTAAGTGTATAGCTAAGAGTGAGTCAAGATGCAAAGTTTTGTTATAGGTCGCTTAAGGACACCTTTTTGTGTCTTTACATCTGCGACGCGAATTCTTTTATCAGGCCCAGGATAGACCTTTAAAATACGGCCAAGACGCCATTCATTTGGGGGGAGATTCTCATCTCTGATAACCACTGGCACTAAATCATCTAGAGCGATGTCCCTTTGTGGATGTTTCCATTTGTATCTTTTATGTAGTTCTTAAAGATATTCATCTTTCCATCGACGACAAAATTGATGATGCAAAACTTTGATTTTTTACCATCTCTTAATGCAGGTTAGAGAATTTTCGTCAATCGAAGGTTCTATAGGCGCGAGCAAAGGTCCACCGCGAAGAAAATGTTCAATGGTTAGAGGGGGAATGTCGTTTGAATTTTCAGATATTGGAAAAATGGGCCTGGAGTTAAGGCAAGCTTCTATTCTAGCGAGAAGAGTGGAAAATTCTTCGAAAGTGAATTTATTATTTTCACCTGCTACTTTTCGGAAGTGAAGCTTGAAGCTCTTAACTCCAGCTTCCCATCGCCCACCCATATGTGGTGCCACAGGTGGAATGAATTTCCATTCCATATTTCGATCTTTGTATCTTTTAGATACTTCAACAGATACGGATTTTAAAAATTGTTTATAATTGTTTGAAATAATTTTGTTTGCGCCGACAAAGTGGGTTCCATTATCAGAAAAAAGAGTCCTGGGCATGCCACGGTGGCTAATAAATCTATTGAGGGCTGCTAAAAAAGGATTCGGTGCTTAAATCACTAGTAGCTTCCAGAGGTATAGCTCTCGTTGCAAAACATACGAAAAGTCACACGTATCCTTTCGTCACACGGCAATACCTACCTGCAAAGCTTTTAATCGAAAATGGTCCCGCAAAGTCTAGGCCCGTATTAGTGAACGGAGACGAGATAACTGTTCGTTCGAGTGGCAATGCACCCATAATTTGGTTTTGAGTTTTCTTTTTCTGTAACATGTAAGGCTTGCACAAATGGATAAATTTTTTGACTAAATTCATAGCCTTTGGAATCCAAAATTCGCATCGAATACAAGTTGGATTACAAGTTGGTTTCCACCGTTCAACAAGTTCTACCAGTGATCGTTTCAATATTAGTTGAAACTGTATTACTAAATGTTTTAATTGGTTGCCTCTCCAAGTCATCTTCGCCTGCAGCTTTTAAAAGAGACTGAGCCCAAAGAGACTGGTGTTGACGAAGCCAGGTAGGACAATCCCACCACAAACTATTAGTTTTGAGTTCTGTTGGTAAAATGCCCCTTGTGGGCAAATCCGCAGGATTATCGCCTGACCGGACATGTCTCCATTAAGTATTGGGGACACAAGTTTGGGTTTTGGAAACCTATTAGCCACGAAAGTTTACCATATAGAAGCTGTTTTATCCAGCCATGCTAGAACTATGGAACTATCCGTCCAGAGATACAACTCTTGATTGGAGCATTTGAGTTTTATTATAACTTTATCAAAAGTTTTGCCATAAGAACCGCGCCACAAAGTTCTAGTCATGATAAAGGAATTTGTTTCACTGATGTGACTTTGCTTTTGCAGCATATTAAATGATATGACCAACAATTTTAACTGATTTGAACGCGTAAAAAAAGGTAGCTGCGTATGCACTCTCAGATGCGTCACAAAATCCGTGAATTTGAAATTCATTTAATGGATGATATTGTATCCATCGAGGAACTTGAATACTCTTAAATAAAACTTGAGAAAAATGAAAGATAATCTTTTAACTTAGGCAAGCAGAAGAAGTGAAAGATGTTCATCCCAATCTCTTTGGTTCTGGTCCACATACTTAGCTTAATAATCTAAAATAGTTCGATTAAACCTTTCCACTTATCCGTCGGATTGAGGGTGAAGTGGTGTTGTACGGGTTTTGTCTATTCCGAATCATTTCATAACCTCTGCAAATACTCCGGATTCGAAATTTCGACCTTGATCTGAATGCAACATTAAAAGGGCTCCAAAACGTGAAAAAACATGCTCAACCAATGCCTCTGCCACAACCTCCGCTGTTTGATTGGGTACTGCCAAAGCTTTAAATACTAATATGTACTTGTTACCTCTTGTTGTTAGTGGTAGCGGCCCCAAGATGTCCACAGCCACTCGTTCGAAGGGAGCCATATTAAAAATCTGAAGTTGAGCTTTGTTTCGAGGAAGTGGACTTTTTCGGGATTGGCAGACATAACAGCTTTGACACCATTGCCGCACATCGGTGGAACAATCGATCCAGTAATACTTGGTTTTAATTTTATTGAGTGTTTTTTCTGCAGAAAAGTGGCCACCTGTTGGACTGTCGTGCATTGCTTTCAACACACATTCTTTTTGCGAAGACGGGATCAATACTTGTATACGCGTATCAAATCGGTCCTCAAACTTACGAACCAAAGTCCCATCCTGCAATGAAGACCACATAGCTAAATATGCCTTCAAATGTGGATGTAGTGATTTATCATCTGGTGGCGGAGAACTCGATTTCAACCAATTTATCAACTTGCTTAGATGTTCGTCGTTTGCTTGAGCTGTTTGTAAATCGTTGCTGATGGTAATGAGATTGACAAAAAAAACTGCTCTCTTTTTTCAAGTTTTTCACATTTACGGCATTCTAACCCACACGGACGACGAGAGAGAGCATCAGCGTTGTTATGCTGCTTTCCTGGTCGATGTTCAATTACGAAACTAAATTCTTGCAGCCTCTCCAACCAACGGGAAATTTGACCCTCAGGCTCTTTAAAACTCAACAGCCATCGAAATGAAGATCGGTACGCATGGTAAAACAGCGACCGATGAGGTATTGTTTAATTGATGTAAAGCCTTTACCACGGCCAAAAGCTCTTTTCTGGTGGTACAATAGTTGCGCCTTGGTTTCGACAGTGTTTTACTGTAGTACTCGATTACTACCTCATCGTCATCCTACAGTTGGGATAAAATTGCACCCTAAGCATAGTTACTTGCGTCAGTATCTACAATAAACCTGCCATCTGCTTAAAGATTAGCCAGAACGGGCGAGGCAGTAAGACAGTTTTTTAGTTGTTGGAACGCTTTGTCACATGGTGGAGTCCAGTCGAATCTCCGATTTTTCTCAGAAAGCATATTGAGAGGTTTGGCTAGAAGAGAGAAACTTTTAATAAATCTTCGGTAATATGCACACAAACCAAGGAACGACTGTACTTCCGCTGCAATTTTTTCCGGATCAGCTTGTAAACCAGCCTCGCTCAATAAGTGTCCCAAGTACACTTTTTTGAAACAGATTACATTTGTTGGGAGAAAGTTTTTTAACCCGGCTGCATTCAATCTGTGAAAAACTATTTTCAGATTGTTTAATGCTTCTTCAAACGATGGGGCGTAAACGACTTTATCGTCTATGTATGGCAAACACACTTCTGCGGAAGGCCTTTGAGGATTAGCTCAGGTACTCTTTGGAAAGTCGCTGCTCCATTTGCTAAACCGTAAGCCATGACATTAAACTCCTACAATCCATTTTTTTTTTTTTTTTTTTGTATATTAAGGCCGTGTACGAACAGCGTTAAAATTTTATCCTCTGGCTAATTTTTGACGTTTGAGTTGAGGTAAATAAATGTTTAGCTTTCTGATGTGCGAACTGGATTAAATGGGATTTTTAACTATAATATAATTTTTAAATTTCCCTACAAGAATTGAAAAATTTCCCTTCTTTTTGCTTGAATACGTGGAAATATACCAAACTGTTTTAAGGTTGATGTTCGGTGTTTTAATTTGTATTTGTAAAAAAAACCTTCAATTTTATAATACTATTTAATTCTTTGTTGATGAAACTAACTAAGATTTCCGTACACAACCAAGTTGGATAAATGCAAAGTTGTAATTTCGGAAATCAAAAGTTTCGCAGTACTCAATATTTTATGTTTTAGCTATTATAAATTACATTTTGGTAAGGAAAAAATTATAATTACTTTTGGCTGATGTAAAAATACAATTTCTACAACCACAACCTCTCTGCCCCTTTGTTATTAAGAAAAAACTGCAACTTTTTTGCTTATTTCGACTATAGTTTCTTTCTTGTACATTTTTTCGAAACAAAAAACTAATAACGAAAATAGTAGAAAACAAAATTTCAAACAAGTGTGATATAGAAAGTTTATTTGTATGATCGATGATTCACCCAAAAGAACCTAAAAGTTGGTTTTTTTTTTTCAAAATATTGAGTTTCTTTGACTTTTAAAGCGCAATAAGTTAGTGATGGTTGATTTTAGTGAGAGAGTTTTCATTATCAATCTTTTGGAGAATTCAATTTAACTATCCTATGCAACTTTTTAATAACTAAAGAACGATATAATGGAATGAGGATTGATTAAAAAAAAGTATATAAAACATGCTAATTAAGTGGCTCTATTTGTGTTTAGTAATTAGTTTTTTTTTTCGATAAAATGTACCAGAAAGAAGTTATAAGTTGAATAAGCCGATTTTTTGCAGTTTTTTCCTGATAGCAAATTGGGCGGAGGTGTGGTGTGGAAATTGTTTTTTTTTTATCACCAAACATCCTATACCTACAACATATCAAAAATTTAGAACTACCCAACCTTTTGTAGGTTAAATTCTCTTTATTTGATGTACTATGAAATTCCCTAAAAAAAAATAAAAACGCAAATTTGAAATTTCGAAAGCAAATTTATTAATGATTTGCAATTTCATTATTGTGGCTTTTCTAAATTGAATTGTGTTTTGTTAAAGAAATAAAATTGAACTATTCTGTGAAATAATTAAAATTATGGGAAATTTTAAACGCGGTACAAAACACTGGTTTGGCACCGAACTTCAAAAAAAAAAAAACAAATTTGTTTCACAATAAATAGGAATGTTAAAAAAGTATTATCGGTTAATTTAAGTAATTGTTCGTTCATAACACAATTATATTAAGCGGAATTCACAAAAGCACAAACGGGAAATTTGACGTCAACATATAAACAAACAAAAAACAAAAAATAAATGCAATTAAATGAATACAACAAAACACACGTCATCACACTGGTTTTTGGTAGCGGAACTTCCAAAAGAAAAATAAAAAATTTGTTTCACAGAATAGAAATGTAAAACATCGGTTGCTTATTATTTGTTCGTTAAATATTAGAGTTATATAAAACACAAACGAAAAATTCGATATAAGTCGAAAAAACAAAAACAAATGCGAATGAAAGCAATGGAACAATCAAAACAAACACATTACGCCGACTATCTCTCTCACTCCTTCATAGGCATAGAAAATTATCCACTGGCTAAAATTTTAGCCTGCTCCAGAGCAGGCTTAATTTTTGAAGTTTATATTCACCACACTAGTGTCATAATTTAGCCAATGGATACAATTTTAACGCTGTTCGCACACGGATTAAGTTTTTATATTTCAATTTTCTTATAACTACTTACTTGCTAGACAAAAACCTTAACAACTAGCTTACATATTAACTTAACTAACTTAATGGCCCTATACGAGCGCTCTAAATTATACCATAACCAACTTAAAATTATTGCCTTTCGGCGTACCTAGCTTAAATATTATAGAAATGTATTTATTAATGAAAAATAAGAAAATTAGGAAAAAAACTTATTATATGTATCATTTTTTTATTTTTTATAAAACTTAAAACTACACTTAAAACTACTTAAAATAACTTAAGACTAGAACAGCCACAGCAACGGTTTTTTTTTTCTTTTTAGTGCCACCATGATTGTTTTGTAATAACCTAGCCTACTTTTAAAGCCAAGGACACGCCTAAACCTGCGCAAGTCAAACCAAGGCAATAAACTCAATTAGTGAACTTTTATTATTATTTATTTTTTAAATTTTATTAGTTATTTTACATATGATTCAACCACCAGAACTGGCGATTTTGGTCCAATCTATCTATCTGGTCCCTTTCGGACACAGCCCTACTGAACCGAAGGCGCTCTGCTCCGCTTTCTGCGACGACGTCACGACCATAAAAAAGTCGCTTATCCACAGTTTTTCGGCCGACGTGGTAGATCAGCGGTACCGCCGAACTATCCTGTATCAGCCCTCGACTGTCTAAAAAGAGGAAAGCGTCGGGTGGGATAAATCCGCTTAGACACACACTTTCGTAGTATTCATCTTTGGGGTAGTAAGCCCCGAAAATCAAGCCATTAGTTGAAGTCATCGCTCTTGCAATATGACCCCGAATCAGCTTGATTAAAAAATTATCTATTCTGTTTATGTTAGCCCTGTTGTATAGAACCTCGTTGGAATAATATTTTATGTACTCCGACTCTGGTGTTCTTTGCAATCCAAGGCAGTGTCTAAGACACTGCCTCTCAAATACCTGAATCTTTTCCATTTGAGATGGTGCAACGTTGAACCACACAGGACATCCATAGGCAATCATCGGCCTGATTAAAGCCATGTAACAAATCACCTTCACCCTGCTATCAAGATGGCTGCTGTAAAACAGGCGTCTTGTCAGGGCAAAGGCTCCCCTAGCTCTGGTCAGAGCAGCATCTATATGTCTGTTGAAATACAGATATTGATCCAGCCAGATGCCAAGGTACTTCACGACACTTTTACTTGCCAGTGGCTGTCCAAGGGGTCCAACGATCACAAGTTTTCGCCAATTCTTTCTCGTATCCGCAGAATCTCTAGACAAAGTGGTTCTAAACAGAATAGTTTCGCATTTCTGAAAGTTGATTTTCAACTTCCAGTCATCGCAATATTGCTGAATCTTGTCGAAGTCACGCTGCAAGAGAATTTTGATAATTTTATTAGTTATTTTACATATGATTCAACCACCAGAACTGGCGATTTTGGTCCAATCTATCTATCTGGTCCCTTTCGGACACAGCCCTACTGAACCGAAGGCGCTCTGCTCCGCTTTCTGCGACGACGTCACGACCATAAAAAAGTCGCTTATCCACAGTTTTTCGGCCGACGTGGTAGATCAGCGGTACCGCCGAACTATCCTGTATCAGCCCTCGACTGTCTAAAAAGAGGAAAGCGTCGGGTGGGATAAATCCGCTTAGACACACACTTTCGTAGTATTCATCTTTGGGGTAGTAAGCCCCGAAAATCAAGCCATTAGTTGAAGTCATCGCTCTTGCAATATGACCCCGAATCAGCTTGATTAAAAAATTATCTATTCTGTTTATGTTAGCCCTGTTGTATAGAACCTCGTTGGAATAATATTTTACGTACTCCGACTCTGGTGTTCTTTGCAATCCAAGGCAGTGTCTAAGACACTGCCTCTCAAATACCTGAATCTTTTCCATTTGAGATGGTGCAACGTTGAACCACACAGGACATCCATAGGCAATCATCGGCCTGATTAAAGCCATGTAACAAATCACCTTCACCCTGCTATCAAGATGGCTGCTGTAAAACAGGCGTCTTGTCAGGGCAAAGGCTCCCCTAGCTCTGGTCAGAGCAGCATCTATATGTCTGTTGAAATACAGATATTGATCCAGCCAGATGCCAAGGTACTTCACGACACTTTTACTTGCCAGTGGCTGTCCAAGGGGTCCAACGATCACAAGTTTTCGCCAATTCTTTCTCGTATCCGCAGAATCTCTAGACAAAGTGGTTCTAAACAGAATAGTTTCGCATTTCTGAAAGTTGATTTTCAACTTCCAGTCATCGCAATATTGCTGAATCTTGTCGAAGTCACGCTGCAAGAGAATTTTGATAACTTCAACTTTTGGACCTGTTCTGTACGCTATTTGATCATCGGCATACGCAATTGCATGAGTTAGACTACTTATAAGATCGCTAGTGTAAATGTTGAAAAGAATCGGCGAGTTAACCGCTCCCTGCTGCAGACCATTTTTTATTTCAAATATTTTGGTAGACGTTACACTGCCACTCTTGACAACAAACTTTCTACCGTTGAGCATATCATAAAGTATATACAATAATGATTTACTAATACCAAGTCTGGTCAGCTTAAGATACAGACCTTCTTACCATACGGTGTCGAAAGCTTTCTCCAAATCAACCAGACAGGCACCCGTGCACTGTTTTTTCGCATTGTTCCATTGAATTTCAGAAACAAGCTTAGACGCGGCATGAATAGTATCGTGTCCTGCCTTAAAGCCAAACTGTTTATCAGGAATAATATTTTTGTCCTCAGCCCATTTGAACAAAGCCCTATTGAGAACTTTTTCGAATACCTTACTGATACTCGGAAGGAGACTTATCGACCGTAGATTTGCCGGATTGGAGTTATCCTTCCCCTTTTTAGAGAGAGGATGTACCACTGCTGTCTTCCAACGCACTGGATAATATGCATTATTCAGTGCGTTGTTAAACAATGTTGGGTAAATGTCGCCTGCATCCTGAGGTAGATGTCGTAGTACAATGTTGGATATACCATCTACTCCTGCCGACTTCTTTTTCTTCAATGAATCGAAAATGATCTGAAGTTCTAGCTTCGAAATTAACAGGGAATCAGACCCGTTTCGCTCGGCGATGATGGCGTTTGCCAAGTGTTCTTCATTGAACCCCAAAAAAGAGCGGTTCTCGGATCGCCATTGCGTTATATCATTTCGAAGGTCATAGTGGTGAAGCAGGGCTCTGCTTTCCAGTTCATGATTTGGGCGAATACTGGTATTCACCTTATACACTTGCTGAAAAGCAGCCCCCACAGCCTCCACTTTCTCCTTAGGATCCTCGATAATGAAGAAATCATCATTAAAAACGGCATCCCCTGGATCTATGCCTGCGTTCAAAAGTAAGTTTTCGAATTGATTGATGTTTTTAATCGAAGACTTCAGAGTCCCAATCTCCGAATTATGTCTATCAGTGAACCGTCTGTTCAAAAGTTTTAGTCTTGTGAGCAGTCCACTTTTTTGTCTGTGTAGTGCGTCAATTGTCGCGTTTCGGTACTTGGCAGTAGCGTCTTGTTCTTTGTAACGTGGAATAGTTGTACTCATTGTTTGTTTTATGGCCTCGTCTATTTGTAGTAGGTATCCGTTGATCTCTTCGTTTGTTAAATTTCTGTCATTAGGTGGAGATATGTTTCTTAAACGTAATTCTCTTGTCAAAGTGTTGGAAAAGCGTGACCATCGCATTTTACTAAAGTTGTAAGTATGTTCAGGCACATACTCCTCTAACTCCACGAGTTCGTTTGGAAGTTGAATCACAACAAAAAGTCCGTTGTGGTCACTGTCGTAGTCAATCGTTTGTAAACAGTTGTTTGTATCTTGAGTCACTGTATCAGTAATTGTCAGTCTTGAATCAATTAGCAGTAGGTCCAGAAATGCACCGCTTCTTGGAAACGACGGCCTATCTGTAGCAAAAAGATCGATTCTATACTCAATATTGTACCGACCCATCCAATTAAATAGATGGTTCCCTCTAGGATTTTGTATTTGATTTCCCCAATATTCATGTTTGGCGTTCCAATCACCGGCCATGAGATAAAAGTTCTCCTCCAAATTCAATCTAAGGCATTCAAAAAGTTTTTCGAGTTCTGCTGTAAAATTAGCTGGCTGAGGTGCTTCTGGTGCGTACACCGCGATTACATACATTCGTTTCCCCTGGTGGAGAGGAATGCATATGGTGCAGGCTTCTAGCAACCCGAACCTGCGCACTTCATTCTTATAAATTACTTTATGACTAATGCTCTTTCGTACAAAGATTGCGACCCCACCCCCTTGTGAGGAATTTGGCCGGTCCCTTCTTACGATATTGTAGTTATTATGAGTCAGTTTGTGCTTCTGATTTAGCTTAGTTTCGCTAGCCAAAAGCACATCAGGACTTTGATCTTGCAAGAGGTGAAAGAGATTTGCTCTTCGTTCGGTCCTAATCAGTGAATTTACATTCACAGCGACGACTTTTAAGGGTCTATCTGGCAGCGCGCCTTTAACCGTTAAGCGTTAAGCTCGGCAGAATAGAGTAGAGATGATCCACTCTAGTTGCCTGCTCTTTTTGAAGACCTGTTAACTGACCCTGAATGGCCAGCAACACAGTCATTAGATCCGCCTCTTTCGCCGACGCCTTAGGCACGGGGACCTGTTTGGCTACCATTGGTTGAGGCTGTACTGTTCTTTCCCTTTCAGACGCCATTTGGGCGTAAGAAATCTGGGCGTTGGGAGAGGACGGGCTGGTGGTCGTTTCTCCTCTATTATTTTCTTTGAGACTATTTTGTTTTTTTTCATGTCCTGAAACTTTGGACATCCCCGATAGTTATTAGGGTGTCCTCCGCTATGACAAAGTACGCATTTAAGCTGGGTTCTGTCGATAACCCGTTCCTGCCCTAGTTTGCATTCCCCTGACTTGTGATTCTCTCCACACTTTACGCATCGTGACAGCATTTCGCAGTTCGCTGCGGCGTGGCCGAACCTTTGGCAGCGCATGCATTGAAGCATGTCACCGCACCTTTTTAATTTATCCCAAGTTACAACCTGGTAGTCTAGGACGGAAATACTCCTTAGTCTATCCAGTTTGCTTTTGGGTGAGAGCTGGACCAGGAAGAACGGTAGTTTCCGCATCTCCCGTCTGGCCTTTACTGTGGTAAATGGCTTGACTCCGATAAAGTCGAGATCGCCATTCGCCATTTTCCGGAGCTCAGCCAAGAGTGCCTGTGGTTCCGTTGAGGAATCTATGCCCTTCAAGAGGACCGTTTGGAGTTTGTCTTCTTTTGGCGTAATTCTGTGGTTGAATCTTTAAGAAGACTTCTTATTTTTGTATGCTGTTCAACTGTGAAGCAGTGTTTAGCATGCCTATCTGCGCTTAATCTTTTAATTGTAAAATTATTGCCTATGGCTGACTTACACAGATTTATTGTATCCTGTAGCTCCATTTTGTAGGTGTTGATTGGTGGCACTTTTTCTTTTTTATTTTTTTTGGTTTGTGACTGCTGCTGATGATTCGGCCGCTGTTGGTTCTGCTGCTGTTGGTTCGTCCTCTGTTGTTGCTGTGACATCTGTTGTGTTTGTTGTTGCTGCTGCTGCTGCTGTGATTGTTGTTGTTCTGCTTGTTGTTTGCATGTTTGTTGTTGCTGTTGTGTTTGTTGTTGTTGCTTTTGTGGTTGTGATGGCTGTGGCTCTAGTTGTTGCCTTATCATTTGCTGTTGAAGTGTCTGCTGCGCTTTTACTTGCATGGCATTTTTTTTCGCCCGCTGTTGTGCTGCTTTTTCAGCCTCCTCTAGGACCTTTATCTTTTTGCGCTCAACAGCATCAAGGTTCTCTTTTTCTCTACGCGCCTCTTGTTTTTGTTTAAGAGCTTGAACCATTTCAGTAAGGCGCGTTATTTGCTCTGTAAGGGAATTTATTTCGTCCTCCTCATCTCTCTCTTAATTTTCAGAGTCTGATGATTGAGCTCCTGACGTCAAGTCAAGCAGCTTGCTGTCACCTGTGAAGTGCCCTTCACCACCATCCGAAATATATTCCATCTCATCGGCGGTGTCGGACACTGTGTTTTCCAATTGTTGTTGGATTTTTTCTGCTGCAGTTGCCTTGGCTATGCGCGTCATTTCCCTCCCTTCAGCTGGCAGCTCAGCTGTGGTTGCTTGTTAATAGCGCTTTGCATCGTCATTCAGATTCTTCCTTGTCTTTTTCCTTTTCTTTGGGGCCGTGGTGGCTACATCTTTCGATGAACCCGCTATATCGGCTGTTGTATCATTCAAAGTGCTTTTTGTTGGGGGACCATCTTTCGATGTCCCCGTTTTTTTAACCATCTGCTTTTGTTTTTGGTGACGATTTTTAATTATTTCGTCCCTCTACCAACTGGGCTACCTCGCCGCTTAAAATTGGTAAGTTAATTGCCGATGCTGATTGTGCAATTATAGCACTTAATATTTAAAATGAATTTAACTCAACTTGAACTACCGAAATTTATTATGTATGCTGGGAAAGTCGTCAATGCGTCCGTATGCTTTCACAGCTGAAGATCGACTCCCACAATCCATCTCCAATAGAAAATGCTGTCTTCTCCTTATCGGCTTCCTCCATTTCGACTTGCCTGTAACCATTGGCAGCGTCTACCGTAGCAAACCACTTAGATCCAGCGACTGCATCAAAAATTAAAATTGCAAGCGGCAAGGGGTATGAATCTTTTCGTTTAAGCGCCGGTAGTCTATTCAAAATCGAATTGAATCCATCTTTTTTGCGTACCAACACAACGGGCGAGCACCGAGGACTGCTAGATATGCTTCTCCATATCTACCAGAAGCTTCCTAGCTTCTTCACGTTTGGCAAATGGAAAACGTCTTGGTGGCTGTTTTATTGGACGTGCGTCCCCTGTCTGGATATTGTGTTTCAAACATTAATTCTTCCTCTGTCCTCAGGCCCCCTCGAAAATACACTTTGAAAACGGGTTAGAAAGCGCTTGAACTCAAATTTCTGTTATGTATCTAACTCTGAAGCACATCTTTCGAAAAGAGTTTGTACCAAAGGGTGTAGCCTTAGGTCAATACGGAAAATACAGGGTCAGCAACTGCCAATACTTCATCCATCTTAAGAACGTCTTCCCTTGCGAATATATCAGCTGCTCTTATAACTACTTTTTCATCTTTTGAGTTACAAAGCACCGACAAATTCGGATAACTTTCTTTTTGGTCGAAAGTTTCTACCAAAACGCCAATGTTTGGCATCATTGGGCATTCGAGCTGAAGATTCTTTTCTGCCGTTATATCTGACAGCTCCTCGTGTAATTTCAATAAAAAGCATTGAGTCGGAAGATTATCAAGTGGAAGAACTTCGTCCTGGATGTGCAAACAAATTCTGTTAAAATCTATGGTGCATCTAAATTTAGCTAAAAAGTCTATTCCGAAAATGCAATCAGCAAATATGTTAGCGACATACGCGTCATGTTGAATGACCAACGATCCAAAGCATGCAACGATCCACTTGCATGCAATCGAGAACCGGGGATTTTTGCCCTGTTGCACTTGTTATGGTGACGCCTGGTAGGATTCGTGTGAAAGATTTATCGATTATTCTAGGATGAACGATGGTATGAGTAGCACCAGTGTCGACAGTAAATTTGCAACCCCTGTCCTCGATTTTTCCAGAAACAGAAACATGTGCTTGAGAAGATGCACAGCCCACGCGAATAATTAGAGCCTGATTTTTAGCCGTTAACGTTGGCTCTTGAAAGCTAACGGCCTGGTTTTTACCGAATCTTCTTTAGTTGATTTCGAAGAAACAATCCCAATAATAACTGCATGGTCCCCCCGTTCTGCCCTCTGTATTGCAAATTTAACTCTAGTACCTGTGTTAAGTTGATAACATATTTCTTTTTGAAGTGCCTTACGGTGGAAATAAATGTCCGGTTGGTCAATGTCTCGTGAAATGAAGCCGAAACCTCGCTTCGAATGAATAAATTTTACTACCCCTTCAAAAATCTGGGGTTTATCATTAATGTCTGAAGCAATGTTCGAAACTTTGGCTGAAATATGCTTCTCTAGTTCAGCTTTCGATCGTTTCCCGAAAAATTGTTATAAATGGGTTGCTGTTCGTCACCTACTTCTGCAACGGCAGTTCTTATGGATCGTCTAGCCATGCGTGTTGCAACAAAGCTCGATTCAACCTTCAGGGCATGTTGAAGTGCTAGTTCGATTGTCACACAAGTAGATTCTCTTACTCGATGTTGTACCTCTACATCGCACAAACCATCGACAAACTGCGCTAAGGCAATACGGTTCTTTGCATCCTCCGGGCAGTCACGAAAGGCGATGTTTGTTAAACGTAGCAGATCAGTTGCGAAATCGACGAGTCTTTCGTCGCTTTTCTGCACGCGACTTCTTAATTGTAGGTGTGCTAAATGTTTTTCGTTGACTGCACTGAAGCGTATTTCCATTTCGACACATCATCATCATCATCGGCTCGACAACCGGGGTCCGGTCCTGGCCTCTGTTGTGCTTTATTTATTTTTTTTTTTATTGAGACGCACGGATCTCAATTGGGGTCTTACCTTTCTAAGTGTTCTTTTTAAAAATAAAAACAAGTAAACGTATTTGAGCTTTTTATATTTAAATAAACAATTTTACACAAGTTGATAACATTTATATTTTTCAATTAAGACTTGAATGATTTTGTAATAATATAGAAGAATTAGAAATAACAAGTATTTGTGTTGTTGACCGCCCGATACTGACTGGCTGATAATACCGACTCGAAAAAGAAAAAGGAAATTATGCTACATCAGCAAAATTGTGCCAGTGTGTAGATAATTGGGATCAATGCACGTTTAATGGATTTGGTAAAGGGAGTGCATTGATTGGAAAAATGAAAATGATGATTTGGGAATTTGGGTTTTATTTCAATGGGCAATGAAATTGAAGAAGTTTAATTTAAATGGAGCGATCGTTGATCGCTAGGTTGGTGACTTTGGAGTTGAATGGAATTTGTATAGGTAATTAAAAGGAAATGATGATGTGGGAATATTAAATGGTTTTGGGTTGAATGAAAGGAAATTAGGTAATAGGGTAATGGACGCAGGAGGTTGTAGAGTGCGTACTTTACAACACCTCCCCCTTAAGAACGAAACTTGTACCTTGGAGTGGTGTGAGTTTCGGCTTTAGAAGATGGAATTGGAAGTGAACGAGAAAGGTTAGATGGAGCTAAACGAGGTGTAGGTGTTGGTAATGGTTCTGGAATTTGTTCAATGGTTTGGACTGGATTCGAGATTTTTATTTCTTCTAATGGCATGGAATTCGATATTTGAGTATTTACGGAAGTTTTTTTTATACTTCGCATATTTCGCATGAATAGTATAATTATGAGCATAAGTAAGGCGGAAAACATTGTAAGAGGGAACACGACTATCATATTATTACTTCCGTGATCGACTTTTGGATATATGATCTGGGAATTTTCTATATTTTCTATATCTTTACTGATGGAGCTAAGTTCATCAATTTGATTATGTATATTAAAAGATTTTGTCACATAGCTGGGAATTTTCTCAAATTGTGGTAGTGTTATGTTAAACGAAAGGTTAGGATTTGATGAAATAAAATTGAGATTAGTTATTGTTTCGAAATTTGTTTTGGAGTTTAAAGATTGGTATCTTGTATTTGCTATACAGTTCGGTTGGATCTTAAGAATACCAGTTGCATTTAATTTGATTTGAGAGTTAAGGTTTTGGCATTTAATCATAAGGTTTTCTGGGTTTGGGGAAACGAAAATCCAAGAGTTGGAGTCTGCTAGCTGAAGGAAAATTGGGTGATGTATTTGCATTACTTGAGTATTGCAATTACTGATTTCACTTGGCAGAATAGAAAGTAAATTCAGTTCGCAGGCATTGCTTGAAGATGTGAATAGGATTGGCGCGTTTCTCTCGCAAAGATAGTTATTTTTTGTAGTTGTTTGACATCTGTCTAAGTCATGTTTATCAAAGAGGAAATACGATTGTTTTTCTGAGTCTACGATGAGAAAAGGTTTTTCGGGGATTATAATTGCATAAGTTTTGTTTTTGATGAGATTTGGTATGCTAGTCATTTTATAAACGTTATAGTTTTTTGAAGAAGTAAGAGGAATTCTTAATACGAAATTAATTTGGTTGTCAATATAGTAAACATGAGTTTCTAAGAGATTAAAGAGTGTGTCTATATATTGCTCTTGTAAAGGAAGTGGTAAGCGATTTTCTTCTGGAAGAAGTAATTGTATCTTTTTAATTTCTTCGGTGAGTTTAGAAGGATCAATAAGGTATGGATGAAGTTTTCCATGGGCTGCGTAGTAAATAGCGTCAAGGAGGTGATCTTTGGTTGAATAATAATATTCTGATAAGGAGTTGAACATCGTAAAAAGTTCGTTTAGTTGAAGAAAGGATTTATTTATTATGTTGTTACTATTTGAGTTTTTGCTTACTTGATTAATAATTTTACTGGTTTCTTCAATTTTTTCTTCTATCTTAATAATTTGGTCGTTTGTAAGGTTTAATTGATGGATGATATTTTTCGATATTGAAATTTGTTTTCCATGTAATTGGGATTCGTAATATTGTTGTTGTTTAAGTTTGTTTATATGATGAGTAAAGGTTTTTGCGTCTTCGTCATCGAGGGTACCAAATATTTGCTTGGATATAGAACCAATAGCATTTATTAATCCTCTCTTTTGCAGTCTAGGTTTTATAGTGGTTCCTAAGTATTTATTTATAATTTGGTCTTGTGATTTTATTCGATCAAGTACCATAGTAGAAAGGTGTAACGGTATAACCATCCTCCACTCATAAGAGTGGAATCAGATTTGCCCTTCCATCCTATAGATACAAGATCTATAGATGTCGTTGGATGGAAGGGTGTCCAGTAGGCCAGGACCAGGGTAGGCATGCTTGCTTGACCTTGGGCATAGCTCGTCGGTTTGTGGGTCGGGGTCTTTTGGCCTGCCTATCTGGACTACCGTGAATTACATGCCTTTTTAAAACTACTCTAAACGGAAAAACAAAGCGAAAATTAAAATAAGCTAGGACAGATCATAATATGTATGAACAGACGGACAAAACAAAAAGTAAAATAAGCTACGTTAATCAGTTAAATTTACAAACAAATGTTAGGAAGCGGAAAGAACAATCTCCTAAGCTGATCACCTACTAGTCCTTTTAATGCACCCGGTATCTTTGGTGGTATTGGTACCGTTGAGCATCCCTCCCCTTTGCCAACTCATTACTGAGAAAGCACCATGGCTGTCGCGTGCTCAAAATATGCGACAGCCCCTAACATAAGGCCTAAAGCCTCACCTGCATCACTCAGATGCCCAGGACTCCCATATCCTGCCTGCCACCAATCACTCCAAAGGATACTTAATCCTCCATTGATATTAGATTATCTCCCATTAAGAACAAACAAAATATTTTCGTATAACACTTAAATACTCATACATGTTTATTTTATTAAAATGTTAATCAATGGTATTATATTTAAATTATTATTATATTACTAAATTACAATCAAGACAGTAATAAATTTTTACTATGAACAAACTAGTGACACTATTGTGCCTGAAAGTTTGAAATTAAATAATAAAACAAATAATATTCACATACACATAGGTATTTATACTAAGTAAATTGTATGTACATTCATATTCAAATGAAAATTCAAACTCAAATTTAAATAATAACTAAATGTAAAACAAAAAAAAAATGATATTGGTATATACATATACATATGAACCAAAAATAAGCATACCTGTATCCTGTTGTTGTGCGCACAGCAGTTGGATCCAGCGTAGGTATCTGTTTTTTTAAAAAAAAATAATCTCTAACACATACTAAATTCAGAATGAATTTTCAATTGTGAGCAATTAAGTTAATAAAAATGGAAGATCAAATAAAAAAAAACAAACTCAAATTTAAATAAAATAAATTCAACCCAAGATGCGTTAAACAAACAGAGAGATTCAATATTAGAATAATAGTTTTTTTTTTTTTTTTTTTTTCTTAAACAACAACAAAAACAAGCGCACTGAATTTTTGATTGGTAATCCTTCTCATTGATCTGCTGCAACACTTTCAGGAATATAAAATATTTTGAAAAGTTTAATTCTTTTAGTCACTTATACATGATTTCCATTTCGAGAAAACGAGGAATTGTTCATGCATGTCAATATTTGATTTGTTAAATATTGCAATTGGATGCAAACACATACACATATGCAATTGCAATTGGATGCAAACACATACACATAGGTACACATCTTTTTTAATTTTTCTCTTTTTTTTTTTTTTTTTAAACCACCTGAACACAATGTTATACAGAAAAATATCTGCCTTTCATTCTTTTAGTTTTGATTTATGTAATTAAAATCGTTTTTTACATATTATACATAATATTTTTGTTCACTTTTTCGAAGAAAATAAAATTAAAAGATGCAACCTTCATTTTTCTGATAATGTTTTTTCGAGCACTTTCCAAACACAAATTATTCCACATCACAATCCAAAATTTTCAATTCAAAAACTCAATATCCAACTATATCCTTTGACAATTCAAAATCGAATCCTCAAAAAAATTTCAAAAAAAAAATCTTCAAAATCAAGTTTGTTTATCCCCAATAAACAAACTAAGTGTGGCTACTTGAACAAAACAAATTTCAGACAGTAGATTTTTGCCTGAGTAGATATGGTTTTCTTATTATGAGCCCCATATATGTTGTAAGCTCTTTAGAAACGATCCTACAAAACTTTTCAATCCGACGCCAGCCTGCTGTTAAGGAATGAAAAGAAAAAGTCGTTTTGAGCTTTTAATGATATTACTGTCAAGTTCGTATGTCCTTGGCGTGAAAAACACCCAACAAATTACCTTTCATGTCTTCTAACTCATACAAGCTATTTCCTGAAATGGAACGGACTTTAGCTTTGACGAACTTTGGACAAAGTTTTGCATTTATGCGTTTAAACTTATCACTCTGCACAAAGTTTCGCTTGTATACAATGTCACCAACATTAAACTTCACATCTTTACTGCGAGTGATATAAGTGTGTTCGTACACTAGATGAGCCTTTTCCAGTGATTGTTTAATGTTGGCGTGTATCATGTTCATTTTTGACGATTTTGGCAACAGCTGAAACTCTGGGTTATTAACTGCTGTGAGCGATCTCAGTAGTTTGTAATCAGAGCCGTGTTCTAACTTACACTGTCCAAATAGTGCTTCGTATGGTGACATATCAATGGCTGAGTGGATCGTCGTTCGAAGTGCACTGGCAATTGATGAAAGGTGCCTGTCCCAATGCCTTTGATCATTTTGCAGATAGGAACGAATTGCACTCAGGATTGAGCGATTCACTCTCTCGCTTGCATTAGCTTGCGGGGAGTACACAGCTGTTTTGATATGTGTCACACCATACGAAGACAAAAATTTGGCAAACTCCTTACTCACAAACTGAGTTCCATTGTCCGACAACAAGGACTCTGGTACACCGAACACTGAAAATATTTGCTCTTCCAGAAATCTGATGGCGTTTTCACTGGTTGCCTTCCGTAAAGGATGAATGTGAACAAATTTTGTCAACTGGTCCAAACAAACGATGATTTGAGTGTTACCGTTAATTGACCTAGGATACGGTCCCAAGAAGTCAATAAAGATATGTTGATATGGCCTCTCTACTATAAATGCTTTTCCCATTTTTGGCCTCAACACTGTGTTAGGGGCCTTCGAGACTTTGCACACATCACAATTTGCTATGATGGATTTTACTTCAGCCGCCATATTAGGCCAGTAAAACCTATCACGAAGACGATACAAAGTCTTAGCTATACCGCCATGCGAGGCTTTTGGCGGTTGATGTGCCAGAAGGATTATGGATTTGGTTAATTCCGATGGAACCCATAACTTCCACACCATGTCATCTTCGACTGGGTTGCCTGTACAATGTTTTACTTTTTTGTACACATACCCATCAGAGACTTGCAGATCAGGAAGCTGATCCCCATTGTCACTGATTGTCTTTATAAGCTTCACATATTCCTCTGATTTAAAATTTAAATCATTAAGGTCAATATGAAGGACATCGTGCGAGTTTTCTAACATTGGAACATCACCGAGAACATCAACAGCGTATACTCGCGGTAACGCGTCCGGGACAACGTGTTGAGATCCACGGCGGTGTTCTATATCAAAACTGAAACCTTGAAGCTTTAAGCTCCATCGAGCTAACCTACCATGCAAATCCTTTTGGTTCATCAACCACTTCAAACTTGCATGATCAGTTACTATTTTGAAGGTATGCCCTTCTACATATGGTCGGAATTTTTTTACGCCTAAAACTGCGGCTAAGCACTCTTGTTCAGTCACAGAATAATTGCGCTGAGCTTTATTAAGTTTATGGGAATAATAATAGATTGGTCGTTCAACACCCTCATCGTCCTCTTGGCACAATACACAGCCAATACCGGTGCTGGATGCATCGCAAAGTATCTTGAATGGTTTCGAATAATCAGGGTTGACAAGAATTGGGGCGGTTGTAAGTGCCTCCTTGAGTTGATTAAAGGCATTAACTGCTTCGGGACCAAACTCGAACTTTACACCTTTCTTCAAAGTATTAGTAATAGGTGCAGCGATTCCTGAATAATCCCTTACAAATCTTCGATACCAGCCAGATAGTCCAAGAAATCTTCTCACCTGTCTAGCATTTTTGGGAACTGGAAATTCCGTGATGGAAGAAACCTTTTCTGAATTTATTTTCAGGCATCCCTCACCCACAACATACCCAAGATAATCCAACTCTTTGAAACAGAGTTTGGACTTATCTACGTTAATAGTAAGTCCAGCCTCTGTTAATCGAGCAGCAACTATTTTGAGCATCCTTATATGTTCTTCAAATGTGGCGGTAACAATTAGCAGATCATCGACGTAAGGAAAAACATTCTCTCTGTACTGATGCGGCACTACCTTGTCAATTAGCTTACACATACGCTGTGCTGCGTTGCATAAACCAAAAGGCATGACGTTAAATTGAAGCAAAGGCAATCCCGGAATGGTAAACGCAGTCTTTTCCTTTGAACTTTCATCCAACGGTATCTGCCAAAAGGCGTCTTTCAGGTCCACACTCGAAAAGAAATGTGAATCTGAAATACGACTTAGCAAACCTTCAATATTTGGAACTGGACCTGCAAATTTCTTTGAGACGGAATTGACCTTCCTGAAGTCTAGGCAGAGTCGGTGTTTGCCATTTGACTTTTTCACTAGAACAACAGGAGAGCTCCAAGCACTGTTGCTTTCTTCAATTACGCCCAACTGAAACATTCGATCCACTTCTTCATAAAGAAGCTTTTGAACCGCTGGTGATACAGGATAGTGTCTTTGTTTAATAGGGGCAGCATCACCGGTGTCGATGTGATGCTCTTCAATTTTGGTTCGTCCTAGGCCAAGTACAGCAAAAGAGGGAAACAATGCTTTCACTTCCTCTAGTGCTACTAATTGTTCCGATGATAGTTGATGAACATTCGGGTCAGTTTGTTGGGTTTGAGTAGTCTGATTTAACTCAGAAATAATATGTGGAGCAAGATTGAACAGCTTCCAAAAATCGACTCCAAGATAGAGTTTCTGTTCTAAAGTGGGAATAACGAACAAGCGAATTTCTTTTTCTAGTCCATTGTACTTGATTTTCACAATTGCAGATCCAACAATGGCCTGTTTCTGTCCACTAGCTGTACTAGCTGTACTGACTTCTGACGAAAACCTTTTGTATGGAATTCCGTTTTCCCGAAGGAACTCCAAAGCACCTAAACCTAGGCAACTAATGGATGCTCCTGAATCCAGGAGACCGAAAACTGTTGCGTTGCTTATTTGTACTTTTGCATAAGATCTAGGGTCGTCAGAACCCAGTAGAGTTGTGGAAGAAACAGCTTTATGCATTGCTTTCTTTTCTGCAAAGCGTTGGCGGAGTTTTGTGATTTTATCAGAGGTACGACTTTGGCGACTTGGACTATTATTGAAAATACGAGCACGAACTTGTTCGTAATTCAGAAGACGCTCATGAAGCGTAGGTCTTTGCTGATGTTTAGATGGTAGTTCAGATTTATTAAGCCGGTTTTTTTAAAATTTGTATCGGAGGTAGGTTTAATGACGTAAAGTCAGAAGGGTTTTCTGTTTCTATATCATTTAAGACTTCCGGAAAGGATTGTCCGGTCTTTTCGTCTGGGAGCAACGTTCCCCGGATTGTATATTGCTCCTCATTCGGTTTCCCGAACAATTAGGGCAACGAGGAGTTGTAGTGTCAGGCAGTCCGCATCTGAAGCAAAATAGAGAACGCTGTGAACTAGGACATTGATGAAAGGAATGACCTCGTTCTTTGCAGTTCCAGCATTCAATTGAATTTGGTTGACGAGGAGATTTTGAAACTTCGACGGCTTCTAGAGACTGAACGTAGGCATCATCTTCAGTTTCAAAGTCTAATTCATTAATTTTTCTGTGATGAAATTGTTGTTCTTTGGAAAATTGATTATACCTAGCATTATCAAGTTCATACTTTTCAATGTTTCGGCAAGTGTAAACCATTTCTGGCAAGCTAGCTGTCCTGAAAGTTAAGAGTTTGCCACCAATTTTCGGACATACGTTTTTCCGCAAGAGAAAAATTAAATTTTCACTCCCCCGAGGGTTTCTAAGCCGAGAGTTAAGTTGAAGTATGTCGGAATAAAAGCTGTCAAATGACTCCCTTGAGCCTTGCCGACGATCGTCCATTTTTCGCCCTAGCTCTTCATCAGTTTCCAGACTTCTAAAATGCTCCACTAGAGCAATTTTCAAATCGCACCAAACTAGCCGTGGATGGGTTTTGAGGTGAATCCAAAACCAAGTGCTCACTTCACCGTCTATGAAATGGTGGAAATTACGAACAATTTCATCCCAATCAACGTTATAGGATTCTCGAAGATGTTCCAATCTAAAAAGTAAATCGTCAACAGTCATATTGCGATTATCATATTTTAGACCCCATTTATGGAAATCAAAATTCCTGTGGTGACGATTGGAATTATGACTTTCCCTCTGTGGTCTAAAATCCGGACTGGCATCGTTAAGACGCAGTTGGTCAAATTGACCAAAGAAGTCGGGACAAAAATCAGCCTCATGTCGGCGATGATAACCACGCACATTATGGGTGGGCTCTGGGAAGAGTCTGTTTCCGTTTGTATGGTTCAAACTTTTAGCTGGAGTCGGAGCTCTTAGCGTTTCTCGAATAACAAGTGCCACTTCATTTCTCATTCTCTCTCTCTCTTTCTCTAATTCTTGCTTCAAATCTACTAAATTTTGTTCGTTTTGAGAAGCAAGAGTGGACGAAACTATCCGACTAACATATGATTCTAGATCAACGTTGGCTGTTTCCGGTTGGCAGCTAATCTCGGCCACAGACTTAGAAGTGTTACTTGTAGACGGAATTACTGTTCTAATATTATGAGTTGGAATAGGTGTTAATACCTGCTGGTGAAATGGTGAAAAATTGGGTGTATTAGAAACTTTTGGGGAACTACCATTTAAAGGATTCCTCGGAGCAGGAAGTGGTGTCGTGCTCATAAGAGGATTTTCCAAAAATGCTGAAAAGTTATCCTCCATACGACGAGGATACCTAAAGTTGTAAGGCATGTTATTGTCTTCTTTCTGTAAATGTGCCATGTTGATTTATTAAAAAAAATTATGAGAAAAAAAAAAATCAAATTATAACTATTGTTGTTGTTGCTATTATTGTTTTTATTGTTACTGTTTTTATTGCAAACTTCAAACAAAAATAAACAAATATACACGCTAATTGGATATATTTTTAACAGGTTGGAGTTATGGTTGGCAAACAGGATGAAAATCCGGAACATCATGAGCTCCGCTTGTGCATTAAAAGAAGTTTCAGATCAGATTTAAGTGCCTCAGTTCTCAACTCGACACAACTGCTGGTGCTTGAAAAATGACATTCTGCTTAACAGACGAATTGGTACTGTGTCTTCCAATCCCGGACAGCATGCATTGAAAACCACCAGAAGGATGCCGAATCAAGAACTGAGCGGGTAGGTTTAGGAAATTGCAACCATGCAACCACAGCAACAAAAGAAAGATTAGAGTCACTCTTCTTTCCGGACAGTAACCACATAAAATTACAAAATCCTAAACCGAAAACTTGAGAAACCGAAAGGCGATTTGAACAGAAACAAAATTCCATACAAAGACAATTCAATCTGTATGCCTTGCAAACAATCGTCAGGAATTCAGATCTTTCGCAAAAATCAACAGAACCAACGTCCATTGAAAGACGAGAGATAATGAAAAATCTGAATTCCTAAGAACCGTAAGAAGTCATATAAGAAAACTATTAGTCCGCCTCCAAACATGGATAGAAACAAAAATTAAAAAAAAAAAAAAAATGGAATTATAAAGTTAAAATTAAATTTGAATTACAAAAGACAAAAAAATAGTGATCACAAAGAAAAACAACTAAAATGCCCCAGAAGATGTCGGGGAAACTCTTTTCAGAGCTCTGCCCCACGTTATGGGCGCCACCTGTAACGGTATAACCATCCTCCACTCATAAGAGTGGAATCAGATTTGCCCTTCCATCCTATAGATACAGGATCTATAGATGTCGTTGGATGGAAGGGTGTCCAGTAGGCCAGGACCAGGGTAGGCATGCTTGCTTGACCTTGGGCATAGCTCGTCGGTTTGTGGGTCGGGGTCTTTTGGCCTGCCTATCTGAACTACCGTGAATTACATGCCTTTTTAAAACTACTCTAAACGGAAAAACAAAGCGAAAATTAAAATAAGCTAGGACAGATCATAATATGTATGAACAGACGGACAAAACAAAAAGTAAAATAAGCTACGTTAATCAGTTAAATTTACAAACAAATGTTAGGAAGCGGAAAGAACAATCTCCTAAGCTGATCACCTACTAGTCCTTTTAATGCACCCGGTATCTTTGGTGGTATTGGTACCGTTGAGCATCCCTCCCCTTTGCCAACTCATTACTGAGAAAGCACCATGGCTGTCGCGTGCTCAAAATATGCGACAGCCCCTAACATAAGGCCTAAAGCCTCACCTGCATCACTCAGATGCCCAGGACTCCCATATCCTGCCTGCCACCAATCACTCCAAAGGATACTTAATCCTCCATTGATATTAGATTATCTCCCATTAAGAACAAACAAAATATTTTCGTATAACACTTAAATACTCATACATGTTTATTTTATTAAAATGTTAATTAATGGTATTATATTTAAATTATTATTATATTACTAAATTACAATCAAGACAGTAATAAATTTTTACTATAAACAAACTAGTGACACTATTGTGCCTGAAAGTTTGAAATTAAATAATAAAACAAATAATATTCACATACACATAGGTATTTATACTAAGTAAATTGTATGTACATTCATATTCAAATGAAAATTCAAACTCAAATTTAAATAATAACTAAATGTAAAACAAAAAAAAATGATATTGGTATATACATATACATATGAACCAAAAATAAGCATACCTGTATCCTGTTGTTGTGCGCACAGCAGTTGGATCCAGCGTAGGTATCTGTTTTTTTAAAAAAAAATAATCTCTAACACATACTAAATTCAGAATGAATTTTCAATTGTGAGCAATTAAGTTAATAAAAATGGAAGATCAAATAAAAAAAAACAAACTCAAATTTAAATAAAATAAATTCAACCCAAGATGCGTTAAACAAACAGAGAGATTCAATATTAGAATAATAGTTTTTTTTTTTTTTTTTTTCTTAAACAACAACAAAAACAAGCGCACTGAATTTTTGATTGGTAATCCTTCTCATTGATCTGCTGCAACACTTTCAGGAATATAAAATATTTTGAAAAGTTTAATTCTTTTAGTCACTTATACATGATTTCCATTTCGAGAAAACGAGGAATTGTTCATGCATGTCAATATTTGATTTGTTAAATATTGCAATTGGATGCAAACACATACACATAGGTACACATCTTTTTTAATTTTTCTCTTTTTTTTTTTTTTAAACCACCTGAACACAATGTTATACAGAAAAATATCTGCCTTTCATTCTTTTAGTTTTGATTTATGTAATTAAAATCGTTTTTTACATATTATACATAATATTTTTGTTCACTTTTTCGAAGAAAATAAAATTAAAAGATGCAACCTTCATTTTTCTGATAATGTTTTTTCGAGCACTTTCCAAACACAAATTATTCCACATCACAATCCAAAATTTTCAATTCAAAAACTCAATATCCAACTATATCCTTTGACAATTCAAAATCGAATCCTCAAAAAAATTTCAAAAAAAAAAAAATCTTCAAAATCAAGTTTGTTTATTTATATTATCAAGTTTGTTTGTTTATACTTGAACAAAACAAATTTCAGACAGTAGATTTTTGCCTGAGTAGATATGGTTTTCTTATTATGAGCCCCATATATGTTGTAAGCTCTTTAGAAACGATCCTACAAAGGGTAGGAAGAGATTCACATTGGGATAGGTTTTCGTGAGAAGAAAGAAGTTGTTTGCATGAAGATAGAATTTTGTCATAGGTCAGTAAAATAGAATTATATTGTAATTTAAGTTCGGTAAGGTTAGTATAAATGACTAAGTTCCATTGATTAGAAAAAAGCTTAAGATTACCAACGTATTCGTAGTACAGCCCTGTTTTGTTTTGCAAGTCGATGATTTCATATAGTTGCTCGTTGTTATGTATATTCGTTTGGCAGCTCAAGATTAGGTTGTAGATGAGAGTCACAATTAAAAGTTTCTCCATTTCTGGAAAGGAATATTGAGATTGAGGTAAATTAGTTAGGTTGAATAAATTTTTAGTCTGTTGTTATGAACTTTTGTTATTTTGTTCTTTATTTTAATATTTGAGTTTACTCCTGACGTAGATATGATTTCGTATGGTCCTGACCAAAGGGGAAGTAATTTTTTATTTGTATTTTTGGGATTGCTTTCATTTTTGAGTAAAACTAGGTTTCCTATTTGAAAATCAACAGGGTTTTGTTTCTTATCGTATTGTAGTTTTGAGGATTCCTTACTCTTGAGCAGTTTTTCTCTTGCTATCTTATGGCAGTGTTGAAGTCTTGATTTAAGTTCGTTGGCATAAAGGTCGTAATTGTAACAAATTTCAGGATTTCTTGTTACGCTAGAAGGAAGTTCAACCTGTCTACCATACATGAGTTCGAACGGAGTAAATGACGTTGAAGTATTCGGGGTCGTGTTATGGACGAAAACGGCATATTTTATCCAGCTATCCCAATCATCTTGAGATTTGTTGATAAAACAACGAAGATACTCAACGAAGTTTCTGTGACTTCTTTCGCAAGAACCATTTGACTGTGGTCGGTATGCAGTAGTTTGGAGTTTATTAATTTTAAGAAGCTTACATACATTTTTGAATATTTCACTAAGGAAGTTTTGGCCTTGATCTGACAACACGTATTTGGGTGTGCCATATCGAAATATTATTTCCTTGACGAACGCCTCGGCGATTGTGTTCGCCTCTTGGTTGGGTATTGGTATAGCATCGGTGTATTTCGTGAGGTCGTCAATGAATGTTAGGAGGTATCTGTTTTTATTGTTGGTCATAGGATATGGACCAACGATATCGATGGAAATTTTTTCGAATGGTTCCTTAGCGGTTGAAGTTATGACCATTGTTTCCATCGTGTACTTTGTTACCTTGTTTTTCTGACACAATTCGCAGTTTTTTATGTAGTTTTTTATATCTCGGAACATATTCTTCCATTTGTGATATAATTGAATCCGTTTGAAGGTTCTGTTGACACCACAGTGTCCATCTATAGGATTTGAGTGGAATTCCTTGAGAATTGTTTTTATATCGTTCTCTGATAGGTCTTGTTTTGCTGAAGGAAAAGTCGAAAAGTTAGTAGTTTTGGCTAAAGACGTTGAGCAAGAATTAGAGTTTGTTTTTGAAGATGTTGAAGGATTCGAAGATGAAGAATTAGAATTTATCGATGAAGGAAAGGCTTCTGGATCAATATTTGAAGATGTGGGACAAGAATTAGTAGCGTTTGAACAAGAATTGGTATTTAATGATTTGGAACTGGAATTGGAATAAGACGATGTTGGAGACGAAATTGTATTTATAGAATTGGTTTTGAACAAGAATTAGAAGTTGAAGATTTAGAAGACGAATTTGAATTTATTGATGATGGACAAGAATTAGTAATTGGCGATGAAGACAAATTTGTATCTGTTGGTGATGATGAATTAGAAACTGACGATGTAGAAAAAGAATTGGTACTTGCAGACGATATAGGAGATGATGAAGATGACGAATTTTGAGAAGAAGTAGAAGAAGATTTTGTACCAGATCGAAGAGTCATTTTCGCAACTCTGCTAAGACAGTCAGCGTTTGTATTTTGATCACCTTTTTTATGAATGATTTCATATTCAAACTCTTCGAGCTGTAGACGATATCTCATCATTCTGGAATTTATATCTTTACAGTTGTGAATATAAACTAGAGGTTTATGATCAGTGTATAGTTGAAATTTTCTACCATACAGATAAGGTCTGAAATGTTTGACTGACCAAACAATAGCTAAAAGTTCCTTATCAGTAGTAGAATAATTTTTTTCGCTTTTATTAAGAGTTCGTGATGCATAAGATATAGGAAGGTCATTACCAATTTCACCTTGCGAAAGGACACTACCAATAGCTACATCGCTAGCATCCGTTGTTAAGATAAAGTTTTTGGTGAAATCAGGATATTGAAGAAGGGGCGGATTAATTAGTCTTTCTTTTAATCCATGAAAGGAATTTGAACAAAGAGGAGTCCAGTCAAAACGAACATCCTTGCGTAAAAGATTAGTAAGGGGTTTGGAAATTTTTGCAAAATCTTTTATGAAACGGCGATAATATCCAGCGAGTCCCAAAAAGCTTTTTATTTCTTTGGGATTTTTGGGTTGAGTGAAATTCTTCACGCATTCGATTTTTTGCGGATCAGGTTTGATACCTGATTCATTTATCACGTGTCCTAGGTAAGTGAGTTCCGTTCGCAAAAACTGGCATTTTTCGGGTTGCAATTTAAGATTATGTATTTTGAGACGTTCAAAGATTTCTTTTAATTTCAAATTGTGTTCATCTAAGGTTTTACCATAGACCACGATGTCATCCATGTAAACGAAAGTTTTTATACCTTGAAGACCAGTCAATACATTATTCATTAACCGTTGGAAGGTGGCTGGGGCACCTTTTAATCCATAAGGCATTCTAATGAATTCGTAATGACCAAAAGGTGAAGAGAAAGCGGTCTTCTCTCTATCTTCCGGTCTAACTTGGATTTGATGGAATCCACTGGCGAGATCTAAAGTAGAAAAAAATTTTGAACTTCCCAACTGATCTAGAATATCAGTTATGTTGGGTAATGGAAATGCATCACCGACAGTTTTGTCGTTGAGTTTGCGAAAATCGACGACGATTCTCCATTTCTTATTACCATCTTTATCAGGTTTCTTAGGGACAACGATAAGAGGAAAATTCCATGGACTATTCGATGGCTGGATTATATTATCGTCCATCATCTCGTGGATTTGTTTGTCAACTTCTAATCGTTGTGCTTCCGGCAACCTGTAGGGTTAGTATCGATTCTTTTTCATTCTTCGACATGTGATCTGTCACGACTGACTCTTTTATAGCTTGGATTCTATCATATGATTCGGGATAATTTTGAATTCGTAAAATGTTATAGTTGGAGACCTCATCGAATATAAGGTCTTCAGTATTAAATTCAATAGGAGATTCAGAAGAATTAACGACGGATATGTAGGAGATAGAACTATTGGCAGGAGTAATGCTGTTGGCAATATATAATCCATTAGAAAATTGTTGGGAGAGGCATATACTTTCCACATTAACATCTTTAAGAACAGGGACTACGGTTTCGGATCTAGGTGGGATAGTGACTAAATTTGAAGGGATTAAATCATATTCAATAATGAAATTTTTAAAAGAGAATGTAAGCATTTTAGTCCCATAGTCGATCTGAGCTTTATGATCATCGAGAAAATTGTTACCTATGATTCCTTCAGTGCTTATAGGGAAGTTTTTATCTACAACGTGAAAGGGATAAGAAATAGTAATATTTTTGGGTAGGTTTATGCGTAAGTATATAACACCCTTAGTACGAATCACGGAATCTGTAATTCCAGATAATGAGTGAATAATGTTTGAGTCGATGGTTAGTTCTGGTTTTAATTTGTCTATTTCAATCAGACAAATTTCACTACCACCATCGATGAGAAATTTCGAAGGTTGAAGATTTAGCAAGGTTTCGGATGAAATTTTTATTGAGTCTACTCTACTTATTTTATTATTTAAGTTTATTTGAAAGATGTGGCGAGATGAGATTAAGTTTGAGTCCGAAGCCTGCCACTGGTTCCGGCCTCTGAAAGGTTTTCCGTGTGCTTATTTGTTGAGGCAGAGGCAATTGGATTAGTATTGTTTTGATTTCTATTGTTGTTATACTCTCTTTTTCTGCATTCGTTTATATGATGTCCTAGATTCTTACAATAACTACAAGTAATTGTAACCTTTTTAACCTCACTCTTGAAGGAAGGAAGTTGTTCCTTGTTTTTCTTTGAGTAGCATTGTTCGATGCTATGTCCGGTTTTCTTGCAATAATTACATGAAATTAAATTTCTAGATTTAGAATGAAACGAGGTAGTAGGAGTTTGGGACAAATAACTGAATTCATTTTTCTCTTCTAGTACAGCAGTCTCTATAGCTTCAGTGAGAGATGTAAATCGCGAGGCTTTTATTATTAGTCCTATCTTGGGATTAAGACCCCTTTCAAAAGCCTTTAGAGCAGTTTTGCGGTTAAGGCTCAAAATTGTCTGCGAATGCTCTGAGCCTTCGCTAGCAACGCAAGCATCGTTCAGATTTGCTAGCGTTTGTTCCAATCTATTGGAATAAGAACGCACCGTCTCGTTTGTTCTTTGTTTAGTATAAATAAGCTCTAATTGGAGTTGGGACAAGGATTTGGTTTCTAAAAATTGTTGAATTAATTTTTCTCTAAGGGATTCCCAAGTGGAAAATTCCGTATATTTTACTATATTGTACGCCGGGCCAATTAGTTTCGTTTTTATTATAAGGAGTAGGATTGAGGTTTCGGATGCGGGGATGTCTTCTGCTATTAGATTACACGCATTTAAAAATTTATGTAGATGTGCCCTGTTCCCATCAAATTCGGGAATCAATTTAAGAGCAAAAGATCTATCTAATTTTGGAGCCATTTTGGATTCAGTTTCTACAATGAAATTGTCAGAGGAAGAGGAACCCTCGGTAGTACCAGTTTCAGAATCTTCTGAGTCGGATGTTTCGACACTCTTATTTTCGGACATAAACTGATAATATTACAAAAACAATATTGGACATAAATTGATAATATAAAAAAAATTTACAAAATATTTTAATTCAAGCTCAAAAAAAATTAGGCTAATAGAAGGTAATGATAAATATGATAATAATAATAATAGTAAAAGTAGGTAATAATATTTGGTAAAAATCAATATGTATCTAATATATTTTATTTTTAAATTCTTGCTCTTTTTATTTTATGAATTAAATAATTAAAGTTGAGATGATGGTTGGCTAAAGATGAATATGTTGGAGATGTAGTAGATTAAAGATGAGAGATGTTAAAGATGTTGTAGATTAGAGATGACTTGATTGTCTTTTGTTTTCGTTGCAACCCCTTGGGTTGGTTAATTGTCTTTTTTTTTTTTTTTAAGTATTTTGAGACCTTTTACTTTTAATATGTTTGTTATAAATTGTTTCACATTTCATTAGCACTCTGTTTTTTTTTTTTTTTTTTAACTTGTTTGTAGTTTTTTTATTTTTATCGAGAAAACAAACTGTAGGTATCACTTGTTGTAAAATTTTTTTGTACTCTATTGTGTTGTTTTTGTTTTGTTTTAATGTTCACTGTTTGAAAGGCACTTTACACTTTTCAGGCAAACCCCACATCTGACACCAATTTTTATGTTGTGCTTTATTTATTTTTTTTTATTGAGACGCACGGATCTCAATTGGGGTCTTACCTTTCTAAGTGTTCTTTTTAAAAATAAAAACAAGTAAACGTATTTGAGCTTTTTATATTTAAATAAACGATTTTACACAAGTTGATAACATTTATATTTTTCAATTAAGACTTGAATGATTTTGTAATAATATAGAAGAATTAGAAATAACAAGTATTTGTGTTGTTGACCGCCCGATACTTATTTTATTATTTAAGTTTATTTGAAAGATGTGGCGAGATGAGATTAAGTTTGAGTCCGAAGCCTGCCACTGGTTCCGGCCTCTGAAAGGTTTTCCGTGTGCTTATTTGTTGAGGCAGAGGCAATTGGATTAGTATTGTTTTGATTTCTATTGTTGTTATACTCTCTTTTTCTGCATTCGTTTATATGATGTCCTAGATTCTTACAATAACTACAAGTAATTGTAACCTTTTTAACCTCACTCTTGAAGGAAGGAAGTTGTTCCTTGTTTTTCTTTGAGTAGCATTGTTCGATGCTATGTCCGGTTTTCTTGCAATAATTACATGAAATTAAATTTCTAGATTTAGAATGAAACGAGGTAGTAGGAGTTTGGGACAAATAACTGAATTCATTTTTCTCTTCTAGTACAGCAGTCTCTATAGCTTCAGTGAGAGATGTAAATCGCGAGGCTTTTATTATTAGTCCTATCTTGGGATTAAGACCCCTTTCAAAAGCCTTTAGAGCAGTTTTGCGGTTAAGGCTCAAAATTGTCTGCGAATGCTCTGAGCCTTCGCTAGCAACGCAAGCATCGTTCAGATTTGCTAGCGTTTGTTCCAATCTATTGGAATAAGAACGCACCGTCTCGTTTGTTCTTTGTTTAGTATAAATAAGCTCTAATTGGAGTTGGGACAAGGATTTGGTTTCTAAAAATTGTTGAATTAATTTTTCTCTAAGGGATTCCCAAGTGGAAAATTCCGTATATTTTACTATATTGTACGCCGGGCCAATTAGTTTCGTTTTTATTATAAGGAGTAGGATTGAGGTTTCGGATGCGGGGATGTCTTCTGCTATTAGATTACACGCATTTAAAAATTTATGTAGATGTGCCCTGTTCCCATCAAATTCGGGAATCAATTTAAGAGCAAAAGATCTATCTAATTTTGGAGCCATTTTGGATTCAGTTTCTACAATGAAATTGTCAGAGGAAGAGGAACCCTCGGTAGTACCAGTTTCAGAATCTTCTGAGTCGGATGTTTCGACACTCTTATTTTCGGACATAAACTGATAATATTACAAAAACAATATTGGACATAAATTGATAATATAAAAAAAATTTACAAAATATTTTAATTCAAGCTCAAAAAAAATTAGGCTAATAGAAGGTAATGATAAATATGATAATAATAATAATAGTAAAAGTAGGTAATAATATTTGGTAAAAATCAATATGTATCTAATATATTTTATTTTTAAATTCTTGCTCTTTTTATTTTATGAATTAAATAATTAAAGTTGAGATGATGGTTGGCTAAAGATGAATATGTTGGAGATGTAGTAGATTAAAGATGAGAGATGTTAAAGATGTTGTAGATTAGAGATGACTTGATTGTCTTTTGTTTTCGTTGCAACCCCTTGGGTTGGTTAATTGTCTTTTTTTTTTTTTTAAGTATTTTGAGACCTTTTACTTTTAATATGTTTGTTATAAATTGTTTCACATTTCATTAGCACTCTGTTTTTTTTTTTTTTTTTAACTTGTTTGTAGTTTTTTTATTTTTATCGAGAAAACAAACTGTAGGTATCACTTGTTGTAAAATTTTTTTGTACTCTATTGTGTTGTTTTTGTTTTGTTTTAATGTTCACTGTTTGAAAGGCACTTTACACTTTTCAGGCAAACCCCACATCTGACACCAATTTTTATGTTGTGCTTTATTTATGTTTTTTTATTGAGACGCACGGATCTCAATTGGGGTCTTACCTTTCTAAGTGTTCTTTTTAAAAATAAAAACAAGTAAACGTATTTGAGCTTTTTATATTTAAATAAACAATTTTACACAAGTTGATAACATTTATATTTTTCAATTAAGACTTGAATGATTTTGTAATAATATAGAAGAATTAGAAATAACAAGTATTTGTGTTGTTGACCGCCCGATACTGACTGACTGATACTACCGACTCGAAAAAGAAAAAGGAAATTATGCTACATCAGCAAAATTGTGCCAGTGTGTAGATAATTGGGATCAATGCACGTTTAATGGATTTGGTAAAGGGAGTGCATTGATTGGAAAAATGAAAATGATGATTTGGGAATTTGGGTTTCATTTCAATGGGCAATGAAATTGAAGAAGTTTAATTTAAATGGAGCGATCGTTGATCGCTAGGTTGGTGACTTTGGAGTTGTTGAATGGAATTTGTATAGGTAATTAAAAGGAAATGATGATGTGGGAATATTAAATGGTTTTGGGTTGAATGAAAGGAAATTAGGTAATAGGGTAATGGACGCAGGAGGTTGTAGAGTGCGTACTTTACAACACCTCCTTCAACAAGTCTCTCCACCTATCCCGTTCTCGAGCCGACGCCATCCAGTTGCGCACCCCAAGGCTCCGGGCGTACTGGTCTACGCCATCTCTCCAGCGCAAGCATGGTCTACCACGCTGTCGTCTGCCATAGAATGTACCACAAAGAACTTTATGAGCAGGTTCCTCTTCGCTCATGCGAGCTAGGTGCCCTGCCCACCGAAGTCTACCGAGCCTAATTTTTGTCACGATATCTGCTTCAAGGTAGATTGCGTACAATTCATGATTGTACCGTCTCCGGAATCGTCCTTCCTCACATATGGGGCCAACAATTCTCCTTAAGACTTTTCTCTCGAACGCGGCTAAGAGGTCAGAGTGCCTTTTGCTAAGCACCCAAGTCTCGGATCCATATGTGAGTACTGGCAGGACCATGGTTCTGTACAGCAGTACAGTACCATCGAGATTATAATCTCGACACATACGAGATAATAATCTTCTCGGACGGATTTGCTGAGCATTTCGAATAACGCCAAAGCTGTGCCACGGAAAAAGGCTGGCACGTAGGCTGATTTAAGTTCATTGTTCCACCCAATGGCAGCACAAACAGAATCAAAGTGAAGGCGGTATTGGGCCCTTGAGGAACGACCATCAAACTCCTTTGGGGTTAACGCCACCCGTGCTGGTGGCGGAGTTGTAGATGCGAAGGTGTTCCACATGTTCCATGGTGCCATTGTGCTAGTCAATGGTGCGGTAGCTTGAATTGAAGTGAGGTTACCTCTTCTCGGCGTTGCAGTTGATTGCAGCGGCCGCTGTGGTGGTTCTCGTCATCTTCGAGATCAATAAGCTGATCCACAGTAAGACGTTTTGTTGTTTGATGGTTTGATAATTCCTGTTGACTTAGAGTTGGCTGTACACGAACGTTGTTTATTGTACTTGGTGGACCGTGACGAACTTCTGGAGTTGAGCAATTTGCCAGAAACGAAATTCGCAAAGAATTGAATCCCTCTGCCAAGTTTTCCATCATGCGTTAGAGGTAATCCAAGCGATCAGTCTGCATCTTTAAAATTTAAATGATAAAATTAAATAATGTTTTTCACCTGACACCAATGTTAAATAAAACTTGAGAAAAATGAAAGATACGTCTTTTTACTTCAGGTCTTACTTTATTTCTGCCTTAACCTCTAAGAAGAAACCTCGTTTTTACATTCTTTTGATATTTGATGTTTATCATGAAATCGTTTAAACCTTAACACAAAGGGTCTTGTTCAGTTGCAAAGCCTTAGTGAATCCATTCACGTAACAATACTTTGAATCAGTGGAAGGTTTGCCAGAAAGGATTGCAAGCGGCTACGCGCTAGGGGCTTAATCTGTTTGTCCCAGGACGTCCCATTCATGCTTAACTTGCTGCATGAGTATCTTAGCAATTATTATGACTGGAGCTAACCAACCAGCTGGGTCAAACAAACGTGCGATCACAGAAAGAACTGACCTCTTAGTGAGATCCATTTCTGAAAAAAGAACTGAAAGGAATCAAGTTTTGCATTCCATTAATGCCAAGAGTTTTGGATACACTTTTGTCTTCAAGTTTCAAAATGTCTTCATAATAAAGTTGTGACGCTGAAATCGTTTGTATTATGCTCGCGGCAGTTGGATGTCCACTTTCGCAAAGGAAAGCCCGCTGAGTTGAGAGCTTTGATTAACTCATTTTGTGATTTTAACGCAGTCTCAACTTCATGAGCACCGGAGAGGAAATCATCAACGTAAAAATCTTACTTTAAAATTGCAGAAGCTAAAGGAAAAGTGTCCTGCACATCGTAAGAAAGTTTCTAAAGAGTGCGAATGGCTAAATATGGTGCACAATTCACACCAAAGGTAACCGTTTTAAGTTCATATGCTTCTTCGCGATTGTGTTTATTTTCTCGATGGCGGAACCAAATGCGTTGATATAGAGTATGGTCAGAATGGACCATGGAAAAAATGCCGATACATTTTTTCGATATCCGCACTGAAAACATATGGATATAACCGCCAATTTAGAATTAAGGTTGTTAAGTCAGATTGTAAAACAACACCAGTGTGCAGCAAGTTGTTTAAGCTCACACCATTACTGGGCTTGTTTGAAGCATTGAAAACACCGCGAATTTTAGTCGAAATACTATCTAGCTTAATAACTGCATGGTTGGCAGATAATATGAACACAACTTATTATCTAAGAAAATTTAATTGGAAGGAACAACTTCTATATGGCCAAGTGTAGAATATTCTTGTAATACTTGGTTGTATTTAATATACAAATCGGGACTTTTTTCTAATGTCTTTTCCATACGTTGATATGTACTGCCTTAAAGCTAAGTCTCGAGAACGACCTAGTTCTGGATTGGGGTTTTTAAAAAGAAGGTACACAATGTAACGACCATCAGAACCTCTTGAAGTTGTTTCCGAATAAAGGTTTTCACAAAATGTATCCTCTTCAAATAGAGGCTTGGGTTCAAGAATTTCTTCAACTTCCCAAAATTGTGCAAGCTGTTTATCTAAGGAAGTTTTGCAAAAATACGAGAGGACAGTTGAATACGACCTGATAGTGTCTTTAAGAGGACCTGATAAGATCCAACCAAATATGGTGTTTTGGGCCATAAGTGAACATAAAACATTAGTTTTTAAGCCAATTGAGGGATAAAGATCCATTCCAATAACTAGATCTATTTTGGATTTTTCATAGAAAAATGGATCTGCTAATTCAAAGTCAAATGGACCGAAAACTTCTGTTTTAATAATATTAGTTGAAGGTAAATTACTAGTAAAATTTTTTTTACCTGAAGGAAAAACGGCTATCGGGAGCAAATGGGTATACAAAGTAAAAACGAACGCAGATGGTAGAATACAGCGCTGTAAGGCTAGACTCGTGGCACAAGAGTTTTTACAAAAGTATGGTACGGATTATGACGAAGTTTTTGCGCCGGTTGTTCTCCAAACCACTTTCAGGACTCTACTCTCAGTCGCAGCAGCTCGTAATTTTGTTGTTCATCATTTTGATGCAAAAACTGCATTTTTGAATGCAGGGTTGGAAGAGACCATACATATGAAGCAACCTCCAGGCTTCCATAATGGAAACGAAAGTAAAGTATGCTTATTCAATAAAAGTATATACGGGTTGAAACAAGCAGCTAAATCTTGGAATAAAGCACTTCATGATGTACTCATAAAGGCCGGTTTTCAGCAAAGTTACAACGATCCATGCTTATATTCGGGTAAAGTTAACAATATTTTCGGTTACATCATTATATACGTCGATGATATACTGGTTGCCTGTTCTACAGCTATTATGGTGCATGAAATTGAACGAATGCTGTCATAGAGTTTTGAAATCAAGGATCTGGGACCGATTAAAAACTACCTAGGAATGCAAGTGACTCAGGACGAGAACGGTAACTATGAATTGTGTCAAGAGGCGTATATAATGAAGACTGCTTTGGATTTCGGACTTCAGGATGCAAAATCAGCAAAAACTCCAATGGAGGTCAATTATGGTCGAACAAGCTTATCTTCGGATAAATTAGAAAATAATATAAAGTATAGGCAATTAATTGGATGTTTACTATATCTCTCAGTGAATACAAGACCGGACATCTCTGCCTGTGTGAGTATCTTAGCTCAAAAGGTATAGTGCCAACAAACGAAGATTGGGTCCAATTAAAGAGAGTCGTTTAATATCTTAAAGGAACATCAAAAATAAAGTTGAAGCTAAGTAACCTACAGCTAAAAGAATCATCGTTGATTGGTTATGCAGATGCAACATGGGCGGACGACAAAAGTGAGAGGAAATCAAATAGCGGACGAATATTTTTCCTTAACGGAGGAACCATTAGTTGGACGTGTCGTTAACAGAATCTGGTGGCGTCGTCTTTATGTGAAGCGGAGCTTATATCATTAGCAGAAGCAGCAAAGGAGGCGAAATGGTTGCGACAGTTACTCAACGATCTACATGTTACAATTGACGAACCTACGGTAATTTTGGAGGACAATCAGAGCTGTTTAAAATTGGTGAGTGACGACAAGTTTTCGTATAAAATCAAGCACATGGATATCAAATACAAGATGGTCAAAGATATGTTCAAGAAGGGTATTGTTCGGTGTGAATATTGCATTACTGAGGAAATGATTTCGGACCTGTTGACGAAACCCTTAACAGCAGTTAAGCATCACAATCTTCGAAAACGATGCAATGTTGATTGATGAGTGAACGAGGAGGAGTGTTGAGTGCGCACATAGCTTAAGCGTCAAATACATTTTGACAGCACCAGAAAAATAGTACAATCTCTTTTACTCTTTCACTCTATGCATTCTTATTCTTCTTATATATTCCATTTATAACCTCTTTTCTAGATTGTGCATTAAAAACTTCTTTTAATTCTTTTATTAAAAACTTATAATTAAATACAAAAATTGTTGTTTGTTCTTTAACTGGATCTATATTTCTTCAGTACATATAGGTATAAAGACTCTGGCATTTTGATTTTAAATGAGAAGATGATAAACAATTGTTACAATATTTCAAAGAATTAACTTTTGATTTTCGATCTTGAATAGACATTTGAATAAAAAATGGGCAAATTCGAAGAGTATGATTGCGAGGTATTGAAAAGTTTGCAAACATAGCTATTAGTTTTAGTATGGAACGATCGATGCTGCTGCTTATCTTTATTCGGTTGAAAAACTTGTGTTTTATAAGCTGGTTATTTTGTTTTGGATGAATATTTTATATCTGAAACTGTTTCTAACACTATGTAACGATTAGTGAGAAAATTGTCAATGGAAGACCAGGTTAGAATCGCTTTGGGATTTTCGACTGATTGTTCCCGTATAGACAGAGTTTTTTCAGGAAGCTTACTAGAACATAAATAAACTATAATAGGATCCCAAGAATCTGTATTTATTTTATGAGCTCGAAGAATCAAAAAGTTGTCCTTTATCTCACGTTGTAAATTTCGAATATCTTTTCCGGACTCTATGGAAACGTTATACAAATTAAAGAGGTTTTTCAATTGATTATTTACAAGAATTCTTGTATTTTCAAATTGATCACTCAATGCTCTCCACGCCAGTTGAAAACTGTCATCAGTGAGAGGAAATTTTGAAACAATATTGTTTGCATGACCCTTTGTCTTGGAATGGAGATGAAATAACTTTTGCACCGGGCATAATTTTGGGTGATTGATAAAAACCGCCGTAAACATATCTCGAAATGAGGGCCATGTTAAATAATCACCAAAAAATATGTGTCACACGCGGGAAATTTTATGCATTGAAAATAATCAATATTAGTCGTGTTTTGTTGGTAATTTTTAGTTAGTCAGCACTGGGAAGAACAAATGAAACGCTATATTCACTTTTGTATCCACTTTTTTATTTTATTTCAAAGTTGGTATTCTTGACTTTAGCCAAGCCGAAGTTTCAAATAATTTTATGGATGTGTCTGCAAAGTATGGCTATTTATATATGCCGAGTTGGTCAACTTGTACCCCACCTTCCACTACAAACAAATAAGAATCGGATAAATAATCATTTTTTAGCTTGAATATTACCAAATTAAAATCCAAATTATATAATTTTGTTTAAAGATCCTCTTTGACCAATTTTTATTTGTTTTTAGGCGAAAAGTTCAAAATCATCAAAACTTTTTTGCAACTCTCGTAGGTTGAAAGCTTCTTACTTCTTCCGCAAAACGCGTCCCTAAAGGAAAACACATTGAACACAACCATTAATAATCATTGTATATGGAGTCCATGTATTAACCTGTCATAGGTACCACCAACCTTTAAGCAAAAAATGTATTGACATTATATTTCGCGCCAAAAATTTCCAGGCGTTCCAGGATTTTATCTTCACTTTTATGTTCACTTTAATTACTGAACAATTTATCGCCACTTTTCGTATCCCATACACAATTTTGCTAAAGTGACTAAACACTTACCAATAAAACACGCCTAGTATAACAAAGGACTCTTGTGAAGAATTTGCAGAAGATACTGGTTTAGATACTGAAGGTTGAACAGGAAAACTATCAGCCAAAATTAAATTTAATTTTTTACTTGATTCTATTATATCACTTAAACAATTGATAAAAGTATTGCCGCATAAAAGTTACTTTGACTTGACAGATTCCATGTCTTCATCTGACATAGAATCGTTTGCATCTGATAATAAACAAACCGTATAGAATCCTTTGATTTCGGACCAAAGAGCTTTTAATTCACTTTTCGATGCTTCTAATCTAGATGGAGTGTGACAAACAAGGGAAATCGAATCGAAATTTGAGCAGAATGCACAGCAGATCGGCAGCAACAATAAATTTATCAAGGGATATAATAGTTTAATAAAGTTAATTAATATGAAGGTAGAAGAGAAGAAAACACTCACCCCAAGAATCTAATAAAATAGATTGATAATGCGATCATAATTTTTTGTTTAACATTTTTAAAACTTTGCACTTAATCACTTTTTCTTACAATTCACTTTTAATTTTATTTTTATTTCAATAAATTGATTTTGTATGTAAAATTTAGATTATAATTTTTTTTTCTTTTTTCTGTAAGCATACATACATAATATATGTTATAAATATGAAAATATTTTTTTTCTCTTTTTTTTATACATAATTTTTACAACCGATCTTTTAAGGGATTTTGGTTTTATTTAAATTGATATTAATTTAATTGATATTAGACGTAAAGGTTTTAAGGAATCGAAAAAAAAAACGAAAAGAAAAGTTCTCTAAAATTTTACTGCGCTTGATCGATGGCGAGCGTAAGATGTGCGGCGTACGGGGGTTGTTGCTGGACGGTGATCTTTAGCTATGC
This sequence comes from Baccha elongata, assembly GCA_951217065.1. NCBI lineage: Eukaryota > Metazoa > Arthropoda > Insecta > Diptera > Syrphidae > Baccha > Baccha elongata. Next base: position 183,369 of record CATNUY010000146.1, read on the forward strand.
GTCAAGTTATTGGGAACTTGAGCTTAAAATGATCAAGATAGAAGGGTAAGCAAATGATGGCAGGTAGAAGATAGATGACACTGGACTTCTTAATGTAGGTAAGCTATAGGGAACTCACTCAACTCACTCGATTTGGAGTCTTACTGGTGTAATCTATGCAAATGGCGATGATTGTAGATTGTGATGCGCTATAATCTCGTTGATCTGGATGATCGTGTTGAACTATTAGATATAGGGATCTTATCGGTTGAGTTAGATGATCACTTTTCCATGCAAAGAATAGGGACTTTGCTTATAAATGATGAATAAAAACGCGGTTCGATGGACCAAATGTTGGGGTGTGAAGTATTTCACTCGCTGGTTCTTAATTCCTCGTAAAAAAGCAAAGAAGAGAATTTCGTTTGCCAAGTATAAAATCTTTATTGGTTGAAGGCACGTCTTACCTCGATGAAAATTGATTCAAGAAGAAAGTTGGATTAATATAAAAATGGTAAAGTGAGTTCCGCTTGCAAGATAAAAGGTATAAATAAGCGACATCTGTTAGAAAATTTAAAGACTATACAAACTGCAAGAATTATACAGAGATGTGCTATGAGCTTACAATTTTCACCTGAAAATAACTATTTTCTGAATTTCTGTTACATTGGGTTCCAGCCACTAATTTAGCCAATTTTGGAAGAGCAAGTGGAGGTTTTATGTACGGTATTAAAAATAGTAATATTATATATATATTTTAATGAAAATAATTTACTTAATTATGTAAAACAAAATTTTTCCAACTTAAATTATTATATAATAATTGTACCAACATAAATTTATAGCAATAATTGAAATTTGGAATTTGAATCTTTTCAAAATTGTCTGAATACATGTGATTTCGAAACTCTTATGATTGTAATAGGGGATATGAATGCAAAAAAGGTGAAAAACATACAGAAACGGTACATAACGAACCTTTTAAAAATAAATCAGTTCTAAGAGAAAAGATGGTATCTAGAGATAAGATTATTACTACGAATGGTCGAAAATTCTTGCAAATGTGTTAAACAAACGATTTATTCATTCTTAACGGATGTAGCAAATTCGATGATAATTGAGAATTCAAATTTATAGGAGGTGCAGGTTAATCAGTAGTTGATTACTGTGCAGTATCCATGGCTTGGGCAAATAGAATAGAATACTTTAAAGATGAATCTAAATTTTTTTATGATCATATGCCGTTAGTAGTTTACTTTAATATTGATGAGACCATAGAAAATTATATTTACAAATTCGCCCTACTCCCCAAAATAATTTGGAGAGAATATAAAAAAGAAATGTACATCATAAAATTAGTTCTATACTAGTAAGGTCTACACAAAATGCATCGATTTCTTTGATGTCTGAAGACAAAATAAACTTTCTCGTTAAATGTATTAAAGAAGTGGCAAATGTTAGACCCAATTCAAAACCACGTTAATACAAACAACTCTGGTTTGACAATGAATATCTTTAAGAAAGAAATCTATCATTCACGCTACTAAGGAAATTTAAATCTTCTTCAAATCTGAACGAAACACTATCAAAACAGTATCAAGAAGCGAATAAAAAATACAAAGATTTGTGTAAATTGAAGCGTAAAGAATATTTCAGGACTTTCAAGCACTAAAACAGTAAACACTTTTGGTAACAAATTATTCAATAGAAGGGACAGGAATCAATACGTGGTACCAAAATTAATATCACCAATCTTGCTGCATACTTTAAACTATTACTAAATCCTCATCCATCACTTAACAGTTTTTATACGCGGAACCCTTTCTGTGTGATGAACTCCTTGATCGCAAGATGACTATAAGTGAATTACAAACTGCACTCTATAAAACAGCAAAAAAAAAAAGCCCTATGACCTGACAGGATTCCGAACGAATTTTATAAAAATGCACCACAAAATGCTAGAATCATTTAACTGTATTTTTGATACTGGAGATATAACTCAAAGTTTTCGAGATTCGATAGTGTATCCAAACGTACCAAGTAACTATAGAGGTATATCATTTATGAATGCAACCCCAAAAATATTTGCTTCTATTCTGCTAGAGCGTATTCAGCTTTGGATAAATAGAAATGAAGTTCTAAGCGAATATCAATCTGGCGTGCGTAAGGGTTACTCCACAATAGATAATATCTTCATACTGACTTCTATATCACAATAGATTGGATTTTATTTTTTTTTTCTTCAAATCAATATATACAATGTTTTTTTATACAATCAAAATAAAATAACAGGCCGTGGTGTTACCGTCTGCCTAAATGACCTTTAAAACAGTTTTTTTTACAATATAGCAATAAATATTTATAATAATTTTTCTTGTTTTTTAAAATTTTTAAATTGAATATATTTCTTAAACAGAAGTAGTACAATTATGTTAAGAGGTTTGTTCGTGCATATTGGCACTTTGGTTCAATTTTCATTGCACCATTGAGTGCACTCTTATTGAAAAGTACTAAATTGCCAGTATGCACGAACACACCCGCATTTTTCATTTTTCAAACATGTCCTTCTGTCATGTCACTGTCATGTATAAATGTCAAAAAGACAGAACAAAAATCCTCATTCATTCAAGCGCTTTCATCCTCGTCAATTGATTTTCTTTTTTTGCAAAGTTTAGCTTTTTTTCTTTTTTTGCCAACAAAAAGTTGCTAGTCTTTTTTTGAGTATTAAGTAATTTATTTTTGTAAATCTATAAAAATTTATAAAAAATCTATAAAAAAAACTATAAAAATCTTAAAGTCTAATTATTTCAACGTGTGCCATCATACGAGATTGTCGCCGAAACATTGGTCCATCAGAGCCCTAAAATAAAAGCGCCAGTGCAGCGAAGAAACGACGTAACTGTACGTACAGTTCGTTAGGCAACACCATAACGACGCCAACAAGCGAACGGAATTTTTTACCGTTGCTGCCAACGGAATTTGATGGGTTTTTTTTTTTGCTGCTGTGGCTGGCTGTGGTCACTGCTACAACTCAAGCTGTTTGCTGCCTTTTATATTTAGAGGAATTATTGAATATTTGTGAACCCAGTGAGTTCGATTTTTGGGTGGTTGTCATCTGGCCGGGCTATTGCTATAGCCGCCTGGATTTTTGGTGGTGACGCCATATTTATTGTGCCCCATACAACAGACAACCGGAATCTTTTGTACCGTTGCTGCCAACGGAATTTGTCTCTTTTTGCTGCCATCTGGAGATTGGTTGCGGTTGCTATGGTCACGTCCACAACTCAAGTTGCTGGCCCTTATTTTTGCTGTTGTCTGGCCTGATTGTTGCAATTGCCACTGCCACATACTTTTTCTGGCTGCTGCGTCATTTTTCGAGCAGTGTTGGGCTTCAACTATCATCAGAGCACCTTTTTGCGTTGCCGTGTTACTGCTCGAGCTGTTGCTGCTGATCCTCTGAATGTGCTGAGTTGTATAGAGCCAAACTATAGGCTATCTTTTTGGAATTGTCGTCTGACCTGTTGCTGCTGTTGGAATTTGCTTGGTTGTTTCCGTCAGAAACCAACAAAATTCGCATAATAATATTTGCATTTAAAACGCAAATTTGTGTTGGTACCTATCGACGTTCCTGAAGACTTCGCACATTGATTTGTTCAACATCAAGCCATACATTCCTGTAAAGACGAGGTACAGTTGCTGCTGTTTTTTAAATTGCCATTGCTATCAACAAATTTGAAAAGACATCACCTGATCACAATCAACAATCAACATTATATTATATATAAATATGTAAATGTACAGGGTAAGTGAAAAAATTGATTTTTTGATTGGCATTAGTACTTTTATATATATATATATACATTTGTATCTTTTTGCTCAAGGGTATTTGACGTTGCGTCGCCCCCTCACCCCGCTTTAACTATTTTGATACCTATAATATATCTTGACATTTTTTTGAGTGGTAGCATACAATTCATAAAATTATAAAATAGGCTTCGATTTTTTTTTTTTCACTTTTTTTAAATCGATTTTCAATGGATGCATTTTTCTAAACGATAAACAATTTTCTGATTTCATCTTTAATATCTCAATCGGTGGTTAAGACGTTTCTTGGGTATAGAGAGCGCTCAACGTTTTCACCCAGTCATTTTTTTTTTAAACGGTTCTTTTGAGAACCAAACTGCTGTTTGCCGTTGGAACATTCTCGACTTTTATACGAGAAATAATTTTGCAGTTTAGAATAGAAGTTATTTAACTTTGTTCTTTGTTTTTGAATCCTTTCTTTCAATTCTTTTTTTTTTTGATCTCAACTGGTTGTGATTGAATAAAACATTCTCGACACTTGTGCGAGAAATAATATTTGCCGCTTGGGACATAAGATATTTAAACTTTGTTCTGAAATTTTGTTTTTTTTGGATTTCAACTAGTTGTGATAGACTAAAACATTCTCGACAACTGTGCGAGAAATATTTTTTGCATTTTGGGACAAAAGTTAGTTAAATTTTGTTGTGAATACTTTTTATTTTTTAATTTCAACTGGTTGTAGGTAACTTATTAACGCATTCTCGACACTTGTGCGAGAGATAACTTTTGTCGCTTGGGACATAAGTTATTAAACCAATTGCTCGGAATCTTTTATTTAATTTTTTTTTGAATTTCAACTGGTTGGGACTTACTAACGCATTCTCGACATTTGTGCGAGAAATAATTTTTTGCAGTTTGGGACAGAAGTCATTTAACTTTGTTCTGAATCTTTTGAAACTTTTTTTTTTCAATTTTTTCGGATTTCAACTAGTTGTAATTGCGAAAAATAATTTTTGTTTGCCGTTTGGGAGATAAGTTTTTTATACCTTTTCGGAATTTTTTTCCTAATTTTTTTTATTGAACAATCTGCTGATTTCAACCAAATTATTCATCACTCGTTCCATCAATATAAAACGCTCACCGTTTTCCCCCAGTCATTTTTTTTTTAAAGGTTCTTTTCAGAACCAAATTCATTGATTTGAAACCACGGTCTGTGTAACTCCATTGCGATGTCGCTACTGGATGACTTCATTTTCTCAGCCGATTTGTTGACAAAGTTTCATGCATCGGCTAAAGAGGTTCCTGAATCTAAGCATACACTTTCCACTTTGACTGCCAGAAAAGCCGAACTCAAGGAATTATGGGCTGACATCAAAGCGAAGGATGTTTTATGTGCCCGGTCGAAAGAATTTCCTTCCGACCAAGAAGCGATTGAGACTAAATACGTAAACAGTAATGAAACGTATTTTTCTTGTTTAGCCTTGTTTTTGGATCACGAAAAAGACTAGTCAACCATTCTCAGATAAAAGAACCTTCGTCACCCAATATCCAACCACCAGGTACACCCTTATCTTCAAGACACTGTCTTAAGTTGCCACCATGTGACACGGATGTATTCCAAGGTGACTATCTATCATGGCCAGCATTTCGGGACATGTTTGATGCAGTTTACATCAAACATTTAAGTCTGGGAGATGTCGAAAAATTATTTCATTTACGAGCCAAAACCAGAGGTGACGCTTATCGTTTGGTCAGTCAATTTCCGTTAATAAATGCGAGCTTTCATTTAGCTTGGGAAGCACTTCGGGCAGCATATGACAATACACGTATCCTTGTCAACAATCAGGTCAAAAAACTTTTTAATTTACCTTCGGCAAATGAGGAATCGGCTAGGTCAATTCGAGCTTTGCAAAGCATTATTAACGACTCAATAACGATACTGAAAGCGCACAATGTTCAAACGGACCACTGGGATCCGATATTAGTTTTTGCATGCTCAAACAAACTTCCAAAAACAACTCTAATGCTCTGGGAACAATCCTTAGAGGATCCAACAAAAGTTCCAACGTGGAAAGAACTAGACAAATTTCTTAGTTCGCGGTTTCAAGTGTTGGAGTCCGTTGCGGATACAACATCGTCAAAATTAGTGACTACAAACAATCTACCTAAATTTCTTGCTAACGCGGGAGTGTCCAATTGTAAAATTTGTTCGGAAGAACATTCCATCTATGAGTGTAAAAAATTTTTAGCAATGCCAATTCCTTCTCGAATTGCGATGGTACATCAATATAAAATGTGCAATAATTGCTTGAGTACCAAACATCTGAAATTTGCGTGTGGCAGTAAACATTCATGTAGCGTTTGTAAAAAGCGCCATCACTCACTACTGCATTTAGTTTCGAACCCCAACACTAACAATGCTAGTACATCTTCTAAAATACAGTCCACTTCTCAAAAAGCTATTTCGACTGACACGCAAATATCTGCATCTGCTCAGCCATTTGTTCCACATGTTTCCGCTCAAAACTATTTTGTTTCATCGCAACGAAGAATCTTGCTTGCAACTGCCTTAGTTAGCATTGTTGGAAGGGAATCAAACCACATTGTGCGAGCACTCATAGACCCCGGCTCTGAAATATCTTTCATTTCAGAAGCTGTTCAAAAACGCCTTAACTTACCGTTTGTGAATAAGGATACTACAGTTTCGGGAATAAGTGGAAATCATGCAACCACTTCAAAAAAACTTTGCTCTTTTTCAATAAATTTTTTCGAAAACGAAGAAATTACACTTTCAGTCCAAGCTATTGTGCTTAAATCGCTCACAAACAACCTTCCTAGTACTTCATTCTCTCTGGTTGATACCAATCGATTTGGTGCTCTCAAATTAGCTGATTCGTCCTTCAACAAATCCTCTCAAGTTGATCTCCTCATCGGTGCAGATTTATATCCATCTATCATTCGCAACGGATTACAAATTATTTCCGATTCACTTGTTGCGCAAAATACCATTTTTGGTTGGATACTTTCTGGCCCAGTTCCGGAATCATTTCAATCCTTCTCTACTCACGTTTTATCCACTGAAGGTTCCAACACTTTAGACCAAGAGATTCGAAAATTTTGGGAGCTTGAGGAAGTACCAACCACTAATGTTCGATCTGTCGAGGACTGCTTTTGTGACGAGTTATACAAGAAAACGACCACACGACGTGCTGACGGGAGATATGTTGTCCGTCTGCCTTTCAAACCGCGAACCGCAAAAAGCAAATTGGGCCTTTCGAGATTTATCGCTTTTAAACAGTTTTCACGAACTGAAAGATCTTTAGCTTTAAAAGCGGATCTTAAATCCCAATATTCGAAAGTTATTTCAGAGTACCTGTCACTTCATCATATGCGAAAAGTAGCTCCCTTAGAGAAAGTTGAAAATGGAAAAGTAAAATCGTTCTACCTCCCACATCACGCAGCCATAAAACCGGAAAGCACTACTACTCGCGTCATTTTTAATGCTTCAAATGCGTCATCAAGTGGTATAAGCTTGAACGATTTATTGTATCCTGGGCCGATCCTGCAGCAAGATTTGTCTTCATTAATAATTCGCTGGTGATTTTTTAAGTACGTTTTCAATGCGGACATAGAAAAGATGTATCGCCAAATTTTGATTGACCCACAAGACACCCCATTTCAGCGAATCCTTTTCCGCGACTCTCCTCATTCAGAGATTGAAGACTTTGAGCTATTAACTATCACTTTTGGAGTTAATTGTGCCCCCTATTTGGCCATCCGTACTCTCTTGCAACTGCCAGAAGATGGAAAAGTTGAATTCCCTTTGGCATCTAAAATTTTGCAATCTGAGTTTTATGTGGACGATGTATTGTCTGGTGCTCACAGTATTCAAGCCGCACAAAAGGCTCAAACAGAACTTATCACTTTACTTGAGTCAGCTGGGTTTCCGCTTCGAAAGTGCACCTCGAACACTCCTTGTTTACTCGATCATTTGCCTCGAGAACATATTTTGTGCGAAAACTTTTTACGGCTTGATGCGGACAGCACCACAAAAACTTTAGGGGTACGGTGGAATGCAAAGGAGGATACATTTTATTTCTCTACTCAACAAATTATTTTGTCAAAAAGTCCCACAAAACGTGAAGTTTTTTCCCAAAGAGCAAGGCTATTTGATCCTGCAGGGTGGTTGGCCCCCGTAGTGATAAGTGCAAAAATGCTGATGCAAAAGATTTGGACTCAACAAACTGATTGGAACGACCCTATAAAAACTGACACTTTTAGAACGTGGAAAATTTTTGCTGAATCTTTAGGTGAAATACAATCTATTCAAATTCCACGATGGGTTGAGTATTGTCCTACGTCAAAGGTTCAATTCCACGGATTTTGCGATTCCTCAGAGAAGGCTTATGCTGTGGCGTTATATATACGCGTTAGTCATTTAAATGGTAATACTTCATTTCACTTGGTCTGTGCAAAATCCAAAGTAGCGCCCATTAAATCGGTGTCTTTGCCCCGCCTCGAGTTGTGTGGAGCACTATTACTTTCAAAGTTGATGAAATTTTATTTGCAAAGTTTTCCAGTACATTCGTTTGATAATTTTTTGTGGACAGACTCATTCATCGTTTTAGCTTGGCTTAAGAAGCCACCCTGCGTCTGGAAAACATTTGTCGCTAATCGCACCAGTGAGATTCTGGACAATGTCGGAAATGCTTCTTGGAGACATGTCAAATCGGGAGACAATCCAGCGGACTTAGCCACCCGAGGTTTGATGCCCTCTGAATTGAGGTTTAATACACTTTGGTGGAAAGGGCCTTCATGGCTCTGTGAGCCTACTGCCCAATGACCTATTTCATTGCCATCCCCCCTTTGTGTTGACGATCTCGAACAAAAACCTGTTGTCTCTTTGGTAGTTCAGCAAAATCATGAAGACATCCTTGACCGTTTTTCTACATTGCCACGTGCATTACGCGTTATTTCGTATATTTTACGTTTTATTTACAAGGCCTCAAAAAGGCGCAATCAATGCTTCACCAATGATTCTCTTGACGTTTCGCACCAAGAATTAGAATTTGCAAAAAATCGTTTAATAATGCTGGCACAAAGTGCTCATTATCCCAAGGAACATTCTTTACTATTGGAAAAGAAACCCATTCCCTTGAAAAGTTCAATTTTGTCGTTCAACCCATTCTTTGATGTCAAGGGGTTGCTTAGAGTTAATGGTCGAATCACAAAATCAGATCTTTCATATAACGAGCAATATCCCATCATTTTGCAATACAAATCAAGATTTTCCACTCTACTGATTCGCTTTATCCATGAAATTTCAATCCATGGAGGCAATTCTCTTATGCTCCGGTTAGTTCGTCAATGTTTTTGGGTCCCGAAATTAAAAAATCTCATCAAATTATGCATACGTCAGTGCAAGACTTGTATTATTCATAAAAAAGAATTAAGTAAGCAAATGATGGCGGCTTTACCTCCAGAAAGATGTACTTTCTCACCTCCCTTTACGTTTACAGGAATTGACTTTGCAGGCCCCTTTGTTATAAAAAGCTTCAATGCACGAAATTGTCGTATGTCCAAGGGATATGTTTGTGTTTTCGTCTGTTTTTCAACTAAGGCAATTCACCTTGAGGCAGCTAGCGATTTGTCATCGGAAGTATTTTTAGCAGCATTTGCTAGGTTTACAGCATGACGAGGTCTACCAAAGGAGGTGTTTTCTGATAACGGGACGAATTTCATCGGAGCTGATACTGTGTTGAAGAAAACGTTTAAGAAATTTATCTCTTCCATCTCTCAAGAAACTAGTGCGAAATATGGTATTCAGGGTCTTAAGTGGAATTTTATTCCTCCAGGGGCTCCACACATGGGCGGCTTATGAGAAGCCGGTGTAAAGAGCTTTAAGAACCACTTTAGGAAACTAGAAGCCTGTACCAAATTCACCTTTGAGGAGTTTGCCACTATTTTAGCACGTATTGAGGCGTGTCTGAATTCTCGCCCTATTTCAGCAATGTCAAATGACCCATCCGACTTGTTGGCATTGACACCCGGTCATTTCTTGCGTGGAAGTCCAATTTTAACCTTTCCTGAACCCAATATTACCAACCAAAATTTATCATTGATCAATCGATGGGAAAAAGTGAAATTCCTCCATCAGCAATTTGGTAGCAGATGGAAAGAGGAGTATTTAAAAGAGTTGCATCAGAGGTTCAAGTGGAAATACCCTCAAGAAAATGTCAAGGTAGATGATTTGGTAGTTGTTAAAAATGAAAACTTACCTTCAACTGAGTGGCGCTTAGGGCGTGTAACCAATGTACACCCCGGTGCTGATGGTAGGGTGAGGGTGGCGACGGTTAAAACCCAACATGGGGAGTTAACACGGCCCATTGTAAAGCTATGCCTTTCGCCAAAAGACTAAATCTTAATAAATGTCTATCAAAATTTTAGTTTTTACGCTTACTTTATTTAAATAGTTTTTTTTTTGGCGCATCTCGCCAAGGCGGGCAGTAATGTTCGTGCATATTGGCACTTTGGTTCAATTTTCATTGCACCATTGAGTGCACTCTTATTGAAAAGTACTAAATTGCCAGTATGCACGAACACACCCGCATTTTTCATTTTTCAAAACATGTCCTTCTGTCATGTCACTGTCATGTATAAATGTCAAAAAGACAGAACAAAAATCCTCATTCATTCAAGCGCTTTCATCCTCGTCAATTGATTTTCTTTTTTTGCAAAGTTTAGCTTTTTTTCTTTTTTTGCCAACAAAAAGTTGCTAGTCTTTTTTTGAGTATTAAGTAATTTATTTTTGTAAATCTATAAAAATTTATAAAAAATCTATAAAAAAAACTATAAAAATCTTAAAGTCTAATTAATTCAACGTGTGCCATCATACGAGATTGTCGCCGAAACAGGTTTAATAATTATTATTTAGTGTAAGTTGCGACAATATATGGATAATATAACAGAAATTATAAGTATCATGTTTAAATTCAGTTGAGTAATTTAATCAAAATCTATATTATAAATGTACATAAGTATTATTTAAAGTTTAATACAGAAATCTTTGAGCTATAAATAATTTGATCTTTGATTTTCACAATATTTCTTAAGGAATGCCAGAAAACTGTACGTGTTTTTTGTAGATTTCAGAACTGCACTTGATTCAATAGACCGTAATTCCTTATTTTACAAACTATAATATGAGGGAATGTCAACTAAACTTTTGAAAGTACGAGAAAAACTTGTACAAAAACACTCGCCAAGCAGTATGGGACAGACAAAATACTTCGGATTGGTTCGAGACTCGGTCTGTCGTTAAACATGTATTGTTTCCAATCTTTATAGATGACGTTTCAACCCACCTTTCTGCTGGAGTAAGAATTGGAGACCTGGTCTTTAAAATACTCCTAAACGCAGACGGTATATTACTCCTAGCAGAATCACTCCAAAGTTCACAGATGATGATAAACAATTTTTTTAACTTCTGCAAAATATAGAACCTAACCAATAAACTCGATAAGTCAAAAACAATGGTGATTTTAGAAAGCCAAACCAAACCAGGAAAGTGTGAAAAATGGTATTTTAATCGAGAAAAAATCGAAATAGTTTCCGAGTCATGTGACAGTATTGATATTTTAAGAATAATGCTCAATTTCCCATAAAATTTAGAAACTAGAATTAACTATTGCACTAATTTATCCACATTATTTTTCGACTGTTAATTTTAAATATAATATTGGTAAATATGTTTATTACACAGTTTTAAAAATCAATCTGGCAGACGGCAGCGGCACAGCCAAAAATGTTTATTTTATTCCATATAAAACAAAAACAAATTTGTCGAAAGTGTATCTGAATGAAATAAACCTCAACCTAACCTCGTTAGAGTCATTTTCAATAAACTACAACCGTTTAAGGAAGGTTAACGTTAAGAAGGCCTAAAACATAAATTCGAATTTTTCCTCTAAGTAATCACCAAAAAGTCGTGGGTAGCACTTTGTTTGAAGAAAATCCATCCAAAAATCAGTCCAACCGTTTAAGCTGTAGCTTGCTGAACAGACAACCGCACATACGCACATATGCACACCCGTACAGACAGACCGACGGACACGGCGTGACCAAACCATAATTGCAGTAATATGGTCATTGAATAAGTCATCTTGTTTTATATTGTGATTTAGAGTCAACTCCATTCATACAAAACATCTTTACAAAAAAGAGACACCTATGCGCCACCTAGGGGGTAATAAAATAGTTTAAGTTGGTCCCTATAACATCAGCAATCTGTCAGTGAGAGTCCAGTCGAAATCAATCCAGCCGTTTCCCAGCTAAGCTCGAAAAAACTCGTGATGGCATTTTTGATTGCAAGATTGAAAAAGTTATTCAAATATTTTTGATGATTGCAATTGCAAGAAATCATTCTAAATCAATAATTGCGTCTTCTATTATAAGAGGTTTCTGTTCCATTGAAGATGGGACCAATGGCAAACATTTTAGTTTCTTGACTTAATTCATATATTATGGACTTTTATGTATTCGCGTAAGGGCAAAATCTGCGATAAAGAAAAAATCAACAGTTTTATTGTACCATTTCCTTTTTACTTGCTCAATAGGGCAAGTATTGGTGTCGTGTAAAAAAAAATCGAGGTCTTAATCAAAACTGACATTACGATACTAGAAAAGCATAAAAAAAAGGTTTTGTCGTGCCGTCCGTCGGTCTGACTGTGCTGATGTGCGTGTGTTTGGTTGTCTGTGCAGCGACCTACAGCCTAAACGGATTTACGGATTTAGTTCAAATTTCGTACATAGCTCTTTTTAATGATTCCCTAGAGATTTAATTCGAATTTTTGTTTTAGCCCGGCTATAACGGGTAGCTGCCATATAAGGGTTTTAGTTTGTCAAAATTTTCTCGAAAACGGCTGTAACGATTTTGATAAAAATTGGTGTACGTTATAATTGCAGTAATTTTAATATAACTGCATTTCAGGTTTCTGGCTAAAAATGCACATAACGGAGATTTGGTGTTAACGGTTTTTAAAAATTTGGCCATAACTTAATATATATGTAAATATTTTTAACCTGACATTTAACACAAGATGGCATTCACAGTTTTTAGCTAAACAACCGTTTAATGGTAGCTGCCATACAACTTGATCTCACGTTTAGTCCAATTTTTTATATATTATGTAATAACTTTCTTCAGAATTTTATAAATTTAAATTTTTTTAGTTCCATAGTTTGCTACAAGAGCAAGTTCGTGCGACCCAGCTGTGCATTTTATTTTTCATATTTTTTATTAGATATCTTTTTGTATTTGCATTTCACACTTTTTTTGGATCATTTTTAATTTTTTAATGGCGAAATATCTCTCGTTGACTCTTCTAAACTTATCTTTATTCACAAGTTAACTTTTTGGGTACTTCCCTGGTCAGTAGGTAGCTCCCTTAGAAGTTATTGTGTCAGGGGAAAGACGGCAGAGGCCAAATTTAAAATTTTAAACTGAATAAGTTAACATTGTTTTTTTTTTATATGGAACATCATATACCCACATCATTGCTCAATTGAACGGATAGTAAATGCATATAAATTAAGTGAGTTTCAGGGGAGAGACAAACTCACCTTTCGAAACTAATGCTCTGCACTTTTGCGTCCAACCAACTAGCAAATGAAAGCGATCTTATAGCTCATGTCCTAAGTATTTACTTTGACTTTTGAGGAATCAAGGTAATCTCAAACATATCGAGGTAGATGTCGCTAAATGAGAATACCATGAACAAAAAATCATACCCTTTAGTAATTGTAAGCTCGTTCAAATAAACTTTCTGATGATGACAAATATGACAACGATTTCATGTAAACACTATCAATATCGATCTCACCCTCTATTTGTAATTTTTCAACGACATAACACTCTGAAACGCTCTTACATTATTTTTAAATGTTTTGGTTCACCCACTAACTTATTTCAGATTGGATTCTTAGCTGACAGGGGTGTAAGCAAAAATAATATTTTTTTTTTACTTTCTAAATTCTTTTCTGTAGTTTCTCAAATTATTATTGCAAAAGTTACTTTTATGGAACTGTACAGGAATCCTTTATTTGCAACACGAATACTAAATAACCATACTGATACTTTTTTTTCTATCGTACAAAAATATTCCAGACAAGTCTTCGCCCTAGAAATCCACAAACCCTTTTTTGCTGATTCACAAGCTCATAATTTTTTTGTTTAACTCTTAAAATATATCGGCTGTTTGGGTCTTAAGTCCATTTGAAACTGACGTGTGCTCGTAGTCATTAACGAAGTTCACAAGTCCAAGATAAAAAAAACTCAAAACAATTTAGACTTTGGAACTCTTCATTGTATTTTACTTAATCTATTAGTAGGCAGCAAAATAAAATTAGCAAAAAAATAAACCTGTTAAAACAGCTTAGTATAGAAAAGGAAAATCTTCAGAAATTCATTTAAAATTGTTTGTATTAGAACATGTTCATGTTTTTATTTTTTTACAGAAATAATGCATACATTTAAGCTCATTCCATAAATAATTTTTTAATGAAAAATGTAAACGAATTTAAGAACATTTATAAAATTTTTAAGACTTTTTTTATTTTTGAGTAGGCAAGTTTCTATGCTTGTTCCGAAAAAAAAAACATTTGATTTACTTAGGCCGTGTGTTAACAGCGTTTAAAGGGGAGTTACATTTTATCATTGAATTTAAACACATGAGAATTTCATCCGGTGAATATAAACTTCAAAACTTTAACCTGATCTGGGAGTCAATACCCGATCTGTGAAACTGTGATATTATAAATTTTATCACGCCTCAGCGTTAAATTTGATTTTCTATTTATGAAAAACTTTTCATACTGAAAAATATCTTATCACAGTTTAATCATTCTGTGAAGAGCAAAACGCGCTTACAACCCTTACACTGAGGGAAAAAAGGCAAATTAAAATTCGATAGACAGTTTTTGATTTTCGTTTAATAATGGTATCTTATCTCTTGTAAATTCGTTTGAATTAATTTTTTTCTCATACTTTGATTTTAAAATGTTCGTATTCGAAGCGTAATACATCTGCTTAAATAAAAGTGGTTTTCTCTGATCGAACGTAGTTTTTTATCTGGTTATATCATTTTGGACTTTTTAATACAAACATTGACAGCTATTTATCATAATTAGTTCGAGAATCGCATTGTGCAAGTTTATGAAGAGATACAATGAAATGTCTCTGTGAAGAGATAAATGATACATTTTGTATCACTTTACAGCTTCACATATCGCGAAATGAACCCCTAGAGCAGACTCAAATTTTAGCCGAGGATAATTTGCTATACTTTTGTAATTTAAAA
Source organism: Baccha elongata (assembly GCA_951217065.1). NCBI lineage: Eukaryota > Metazoa > Arthropoda > Insecta > Diptera > Syrphidae > Baccha > Baccha elongata. The sequence goes on from CATNUY010000146.1 coordinate 198,506, forward strand.
TATTTGTTTGATTTTTTATATATAACTTTATAACTTTTCTAAAAAAATTATATTATTCAAAAAATTTTATCTGTATAGCTATCTGTAAAACTATCATCTATAAAGCAAACATCTAGAAAGTTGTAGTAAAAATCTATCTCACTACCACGACAGCGAACTGATTTTATATTATATCAACGATATATATATCATATGCCGACCAATTTAAAAAAAAATTTTTTATTTTCATAACATGAGTAGTAATTTGGAAATGCCTAACACTAACACCAAACTTAGCCAAACATACTCTATACGACATTTCAGATTAAATTGAATTCAACTCAAGTATCATACAATTTGCATAAGAGGTATCCATCTATCGGAAGATAGATAAAATAAATACTCCTTTAAGTAATAGGAGATGGAAATTAAATGAACATGGTACAGTAAGAAAAGTAAGTTGAACATGCGCAAAAATATTGGCGTGAATTAAGAGAAAGAGAGTTATGCACGACTACTATCACAACTCATGTACGAGAGGAATATAAAATATCAGACGGTAATAGCGATGTGCGAAAGAGTGAAATCTCGATCTATTGCCAGAGTATTTATGACGTCACAAATGTACTAGTACAAAAAGTAATGTATTTTTTAAAACCAAGTAGAATTTTATTAAATAGGTACATTGTAACAAAACATATAATGGTTAGCAGTCATCATCAATATATGCATAATAGTCTGAAAATTTACTTGAGTGAAAAAGAGTAGAAGAAATATTCTAGGTAGAGAGACAAAGGTAGAGTGAATCATCAGAAAATAACTTACCAAGGCAGTATTATAGTAGGTCAGTAGCAAAATAGTGGAATAATGAAAAAGAAGATAGAAATACTTACAGTAGTTAGAAGAAAACCAACAAAAAAACTGAGTAAGAAAAAATCTCTTTTATCATTGTAGCCGAACTTAAACAGGTAATCTGGAAGAAGAAAAATATTTGGAATCAAGCAAGAAGAGTACAACTAGGTTAAAACAGCGCAAAATATTCATCAGTGTCAAGAACCGAGGAACAAGTACCCAAAAGTACACAGGTAAAATGTTACAAATAAACTTTGTAGAATCTAGTACAAATTCGTAACTCGTAGATAAATAGCGTTGACATTTTTAGAAACTTTATGCTTACCGTAGAAATTGGCTAGAACTGCTTGTAAAACTGAATAAATATCTCTTCCGACATGTTTGTCAAATTTTTATCACCTAAAATATATGCTTATTCAATGGAAAGTTCACGGACTAACTAAAAATACGTACCGAACATATATCTACACGATATTTACCTTCAAACTGCTGAAAAAAAATAAAGAATATGTAATTTTCCTAACTTCATCTTTTTCATAAGTAAAGCTTCACGCAATTTAATTTCAATTTCAAAGAAACTAAGTTTTCTGTAAAATAAAAATAGGAGCTTACGAAAATTGTAATAACTACGACTCTCGAAATGAGATCATTCAGAAACATTCAATTCAATAAATCTAGCGTAATAGATTAGTACCTGCACGGAAAAAGGAAACTGCAACCAAGTTCATAAAAAACGAAGCCGTCATATTTGCAGAGAGCAATAAAAAAATCATAACAGGCCGACTCCACGAGCTATAATTTCTCTCAGAATGTGTATCCTGCAATGAAATAGTCAATGGAGTCGCGTTGTTTCTCGTTATGTTGGGATATCAGATATCCCTCTCTAAGATTTCGTCTTGACGAAGATGTCTGATATAAATTTGACAGATGAGTTTTTTTTTTCCTTTTTATAGGTAGATGACAATTTTATTTCATTATTTTTTGTCTCTCGTGCTGGTCGTTGCTCTTCGTTCTTTTGCGTTTCGGTTGTATTCTTTGTTGTTTTGTACTTTTAAAGTAAAAAAGTTGATTGACATAGAAATATATATTTATGGAAATGCATTTAATAATAATTTCTTTAAATGGGAACCTGTACATTGTACACACCTAGCTGAAAAAAAAATTAAATTTACATAAAAATCATTTCTTTAAAAATAAAATATACTTTATGAGTGTGTAGTAACTACAACATTAATTTATCTATCTAAAATATTAACTAACAAAGTAAAAACCATTATTTCTAAGGAAGCAAAAAAAATATCGAAAGAAATTTGTCGTTTATCCGCAATGTTGACACGTCAACTTCTCTTTCATCAATGAAATGTCAAGACATGAATTGCCCAGCAAAGAAAAAAGAAATGCTCTGGTATAGATACAGAGATGTAGCTATGCGATACAGATATCAAGTGGAGTCGGTGTGTAAGCCAATTGGACGGAGAAAAACTTTAAAAACATAGTTGACAAGATACCCAAGAAACTTTAAGAAATTCTTTCCAAATCCACGCTTCCTAAAAAGAAAATCGTTTCCAAGTGTTCCAAAGTGTATAGTGCGAAAAAGTAACCATACTTATTAATAAAAAGATACCACCCACTAAAATTATAAAGCTGAAAAAAATTCATTCAATAAAGGAGTACGACATAGTTAAAAAAGGTAAGAAGCCACCCTTATTTTAAGAAGTGAAAATTTTTCTTTTATTTTTACAACGCGTATAAAAATTTTTCTTGACACACCACGAGTTCTTTTTCGAAAATTCCAATTAGATCAAAAAAAGCTTAAGTTAATGTGCAACCACGAATTAGTATCAAAAAGACACCAAATAATCGACGCATTGGAGCGTCAGACAGACCCTCATCTGTCTGTAGCCAATCCCATAAAAAAAAATAGTCAGAAACTGTACTGATTCCAAGAAACACAAAGTGGTGGACACTGTGTTACAATTTTTCCCGCACGACGAGGAATATTATTATTAATATTAATATATTTATTAAACTACTTAAACTTTTAATCTAACCGCGAACAACAAATAAAATATCAAAGGTACACACGACCGCGACGACGAAGACTAAACTAAAACAATTACCAAAAAAAAATAGGTAATTGATGCGATGATAAAAAAAAACTGGTTTTTCTTGTTTATGATAAACAACACGGCGAATACAAAATTGTAACCAACAGAAAAGATGATGCTGCTTCCTCAGCCTAGCTCAGCTGGTCGTAGGTTCGCGAATTATTTAATCGATAAAATGATTGATAATAAAAAAACAAATCGATGATAAAAAGAAAATATAAAAAGGAGGTATAGGTACCTGTTTGTACTTACTTGGTATACGTATGCAAATGCAGGTACGTATACAAGAAAGTCAAAAGGGTAAAGGGCGCCAGAAATTTTTTTTGAAAAAGGAAATTCCAAACCTTCGAAGCGGAAACGACGGTGAAAAGCCAAAGAAAAAAAATAAAAACAAAATGAATAATTATTTTAACTTCCCGAGTAGGGATTTTAATTATTCTTTATTTAGCTCAGGAAACCTTTCAAGCAGGATAAAAACCTGAGATCTTTTAAAACAAAACAAAAATTAACAATTTAAATAGGTATAGGTATTAAAATTAAACTAAGATGGACCACTTTCGCTTGGTCCCGAAATATAAAAAAATGCAATTACAACAGGTCGCGTGTCCTGCAATCTCAGGATAAATTCGACGCAGAAGTCAACCGAATATGTTTTTTTTTTCCTCAAAAAAAAACTCAATATGAAACTCAAAATCAACAAAAAAAAAACACTGTGTACTTATCTGTACCAACTGCAAAATTTTCCTTCCTTTTTCTCCTGTCTGCCTAGAATTTTCACTACAACACTTTAAATTATATCTTATCTAATCTCACTACTCTACTTTATTTTTAACTCTACAAAATCAAATTTTTCAGTTATCAACAATTTTTCTTTATTACAAATTTTTGAACCTCTCGTTCGTTTGACAGTCACTTAAGAAGTGTCCTTCCAAACTTTCTCCATGTTTGGAAAGTATCTTCTTTTTTTTGTCCCCTATGGTTTCGGCCAATCAGTACCCGCTAATCTCGATGACGAGATAATACAGCAATCACATAGCATTATTTGCGAATATGTGCTGTCATCATCGGAATTCAGCGGTCCTGCTTACTCCCATATAAAACCCAAGCTTACTGCATATTCATCATCGAATTCGCCGGCCACTGATCTTCTTACAGTGAATAGCTATTCGGTGAATGCATTCAGCCCATATTCCCACATTTTTATAAAAAGAAAAATAATTGAAAGCTGAAAAATCTAATGTCGGCTTACAATTATTTTTCCCCTCAAAACTAATACAATACAAAAAAAACAAAACAACAAAAAATTCAAGGCAGACAATATAAAACCATTTGAAGGAAAATATGGCAGTTTATATCTCCTATTTGTGACCTTAACTACTTCGGTGGACTTCTGTTCAGATTTGGGAGATTGGGGCTAGCAGATAGCGTTCCATCTTGTACAAATTATGTTTAAATTTATGACGGGCTCTCGGCCATTTTTAAACAACATCAACTTTCGGGAACAAAATGTCATCCGTGTTTATCTTCATCAGTATGCCCTTCTGGCTAGGCCAGGTTTATGGTTTCGGAGAGTAACTTCAGCCTTTATGTCTATGTTACAGTAGTACGTCCAACTACTATTTTGGTTCTTGGCTCACCAAATCAATGTTTTAATCGCATGACATCCGAAGATCTGTTTCTTCAAAATACTAAGAGATAGTACCGATGTCTGATGGACCATGGTTGCCCTACTCTCTCTCAGTAGGTTGAAAGAAACACATGAGAAGATAAAAATTAGTAGGAAGTAATGCAGGAATAAGGAATGGGACTGAGATGTAAAGAACAGTTTTTGTAACGGTAAATTTTACCGTGACAACTGCGTATCCACTGAAGAAATTCTCAGCGTGGAGAGCGAAAATATCACACAAAACCAATCCATTTAATCAAAGAATAGCCAGGTAAAATAATATATTTTTTTATTAAAGAAAAAAAAAGAAAGAAACATAGGTAGTGAAATAGTACATGACGCACGTACCGAAAATTTCACGCGGTACTCAAACCACATGGTAAATTCTTAACTAGTAACAGACAGCCAGGTAGTTTTACCATTTTTATCTTTCTTGTAGTTAGAATATAATAGTATGCAAATTTAATAGGTTCTAAAATATATTTGGTTTTGAAAAAACATAAAATTTTTGTAGAATACTAGATACATTTGTTACTAAATACTTATTCTAATGCACACATTAATTTCTACATCTAGTCAAGCGTTAATAGAGGTGTTCCAAAGGTATTCTATTGGTGAACCGATGCTCAAAGGAGGTACCCGCCGACGTAAAAGTACCCACACAGCATCCGATCACTGTGAATCCCACTTACACCACGATTATTAGCCTGCCTGGCTCATATAATCACTCAAATAATCAATTTTTAATCAGTCAATAATCAATCCATCGATCTGTATCTGTCAAAATTATTGAAAAGCAAAACATCCGAAGACAAATTACCAAAAAACTCAAAATTCACGAAGCCATGGTAATCAAGAAAACGAGTAAATTCATCAGGAGTACCTACAAAAATATCATCAAGTATTCAACGAGAACAACGAGGGAAAAGACAGCGAAGCGGCTCGCTAAATTTTTCATCGAGGGATCTCAACTGTACCGTAAAATTATTGTACACCTTTTACAATTCATTCGTCGTGGGACATCCAGCTTCAAGGATTCATCAATAGTTTGTCAAAGTATTAAAAATAAAACAGAGGCATGGTGAGGAATTTTTCTGTTGAAAAACTATATTGGTTTATTTATTAAAATATATTGGTGCAAATTAATTATTAAAACGTGAATATAAATATATACCCTTGATATACACTAGGAAGTGTAAGTACATAATTTATCTTTGAATTTTTGAGTCGAACCCATAAAAATTACCTTAATAAATATAAAGTTTCATTAGTCATCTTATCATAGTGCCGATAAGTTCCTACAAATAAAATAATTTTTGTATCTGTAGGATACACATCAATATAAATTATCGTGTTATAATTCAGAGTTTCATATTTTGATTGAAGTCTAAAGTGAAAATTTACAATCCTTTTGTTTTGGAAAAAGGGGATACTTGTGTATGCGACTTTTGTCGTCAAAATTATTCTGTTGCTGGTCAATTTTGAAATTATCTGTTTTTGAAGATATTTTTCAACTTTGATTTATTTATGTCATCTATGTCAATAGTAATAACTAAAATTTTTCTCTCGCGCTAAAAATAAAAATATTGGTCTCAGATTAATCGGTGTCGAACGTCATTCTATTGGATTTAAGGCCAAAGTTTGCGTCTTCCTTAACTGGTTTGGACTAGTCTCCAATACAGAGTTACAAAAGTCCAAAAGAAAAGACTTATGTTTATTTCGTTTGATATATCGTATTAGAGTCGGTTTTTACAAATAAATAAAAGAATATTTACCGAAATATTTCTTTACATCGCGGACCGAGAGGAGGAGAAATCTTCCAACCTCAAGCCTTCAGCTGCCTGAATAAGGCCAAATTTTTTTTAATCGCTAATTTTCTTTTGAGTCATAATTAGATAATTTTTCTTACTTTGTCTCTACTATGATAAACATAAGTAGAGGTTCTTTTTTATGGATATTTACCTACATATTTTGATTACTTTAGAAAATTTTTGCATTTGGGTTCGTATTTAACTATAGTTGAATATTCATGTCATCAAGAATAAATTATATATTGAGAAGTAGTATTAGTAAAAGAAAATAAGATTACTTGTAATAAAACTTTCAAGATAGAGATTGTATAGTTACATTTTTTTTTTGAGATTCTTTAAATTGTTTTTGAAACATATAAAAATTTCTGTTAGTCTTTAAGTTTATTGAATAAAAACTGTTTTAGGAATTGAACTTAAATTCATCATTTTTCATTTTCTTACAATTTGTTGTTAAATATGAGATCAAGTTTAGATCTCTCGGAAGTTATTCTTAAATTTCTAGAATTTCACAGGTCAGGATGAAGCAGTGAGGTCTTCAGGTGACGGAGTCGTGACGGGGATCGTTCGTAAGATGTCCTGAAGGGAAACATAACCCCCCCCCCACAGCAACAACAACTAAAGCCATGGGTATAACAACTGGTAGTGGATATAGGTAAACATGTATAGGTAGTGTGATCATATGGTACTTTCTTTTGAGGGATGTACCAATATGAATTTCGCGTCACAGGTATATCAACAGGGAAGTTATAGGAGGAAAAGGAAACTAGCCTTTTCTTTTATTACTTTTGGTCGGGTAGTTAGACGTCAGGGGGACACAAAACCATCTGTTTCTCCCAGCAACAATAAGGTTCCAGATAAATTCTCGGATATGATGGAACAAGGTCGGGTCTTGGGTGAAGACATCCGAAAGGACTATCATCATCTCGTCCTGTTTATGTAATTTCCACGTTCGCTTTTTAGCAATCATTCTTCTGTTTTTATCTATTTTTGACACTTCTTCGAAAACTCTTTCTCTGGCTCTTTTTGCTCTTTAGCATTCGCATCTGAATTATTTTTGAGTCAAACGTTACCTAGACTCCAGGTCAACTAATTGTAGCACCGGCTATTGACTCCTGCAGCATGACCTACTTCCTTGAACCGTTGAGCTGGCCAAGGCGAGTTTGTACTGACCTGAAGCGGCAGTTGAGCGGTAGTCACCCTGATGGTCGCGGCTTAGACGTGCCTAGTCATAGGTACTATAAGTCGAAATTAGCAGGTGTAGGATCCATTTATTTTTGTTTTATGATAAGGTTGATACGGAATTGTAGTTGGGTAGTGATACCTAACATATAACAATAGGTAGGAGGAGTAAGGTCCCTTCAACAAAGGTCACCAATTCCTAACCATTATTTCGATTTCAACGAACTTCACTATAAATACAAGATTTAATAATACATTCTTTTTGCAATCATGAGTATGATGATCCAAGGTGTGATTTAAATGATGTATATTTTACCTACGTACGTCGGGTCCTCTCGATGAGAGAAAGAGGAGGTGAGACAACCCTTTTGAAGGTTAGTGACCTTCAATGTTTGGGGATGTTTTCACTCTTCTTTTTTTCTGATCGATAGTACCCCACTTTTTATGATTTTGGATCCAGGGTTGGACTTCCACGCTACTGAAAAAATTATGGTAATATGAACATGAGATTTCAGTCCGTTGAATGGTTTTTAGGTTTTGAGTATGATCTGAGCGATTCATGTGTCTTTTCTTTTCTTTTGATATTTAAGCACGGATACATTTGCGGAACAAGTCCATCGATTCGCTTAACGGGAATTTTCACTGAAAGAAATTTGGAAATAATAGCTTTTTTGATTTCAGAGCTTCGGTCCCATAGGCGCGGGTATAGACTGATAATTTTTTTTGGCTTTACCAATCTCGTCTATTTATTCTATTTTTTTTTAAGTAGCGGGGTGGAACCATCCGTCCCGTCCTTTCCATCATGGCGCCCATACGTGTGGATCCCGAAGGAAGATTTAAGTTAAAATTAAAATAAGTTAAAAATAAAGAGTTTTTGATTTTTAAGTTTTTGAAGTAGATTTTTTTTGAGATTTACCATCGAGGGGTAATTGGCTTAAGTGACGACCGGTGATTGGTTGAAATTTATCCTAATTACGTCAGCAGCGATAACCTGTTCAATTATCTTTCACTCTCCTTAAAAACAAACATTTAGCAATATCGAATTGGTTCGAAATTAGATGTCCGTACTGGATATGATTTTTCATCTAGTAGCCGTCGCTTCTAATAAGAATCGTAATGAATTTTATTATGTAGTCTTTTTCTTTTTAAATGTCTGTTCTTTCGGCCGGTGAATGGTCGACTTTTTATCCTATTTATGTCTGTTTGCGAAAGCCAGACGGCTAAAATTAAGAAAAAGAAAATATCACACACAAATAAACAATTTCTATGCAACATCTATTATACTCTTTAGAGTGTTACGATAACTTTTTCCAAGAAATATTTTCGACGTATTGTTCCAACCTGATGTCCGCTAAGGGATATTATTTTTCCATAGGTCTGTAGCAGCAGGGGGATAAGATATTAGAAAAGAAAGATAGGAAAAGTTAAAGCAATTTGGAATGATAGTGGAAGTACATAAGATCATTACTGTTAAAAATTTTGTTGTTGTTGTGGGGGTTTTATTCAGGAACCGTGAAAATTTCAGTCACGACTCCAATCCTTTATGTATATAGAAAATTTTAAGAAAACTTAAGAAATTTAAAAATTAATAAAATTTTTATAGTTTGAGATTTTTTTTTTTGAAAACTTTAAATTCATTCATGCTGGTAGCAACTTTATTTAGATTTAGTACATGCTGGTAGCAAACATTCATTTTAAGATTTATTTATGCTGGTAGCAAACTTTGTAGATTTATTTCATTCATGCTGGTAGCGAAAATTTTAGAATTTAGTTTGATTTAGCAATTTTGTCTGGTGACAAAAGTTTTTTTTTTAAGTAATTATTATATTAAGATGTATTTCATTTAGTATTTGATTTATATAGTTCAGTAATTTAGAATCAAGTTAAGTAAATTTTTTTTAAGTAAGATTAAAAGTTTTCTTTTAGTCAATTTTAGTTTTGTGAATTCAAGGGGTTTACCCACAAGAGATTAGGTTAAGGTTAGTTAGTAAGTACTTTAGATTTAAATAAAAATATTTTTTTTGGTAGTTTGGAGAAAATTTTATACCTTCATTTCATTTATTAGGATCTCAAAAATATACTTTCTTGCTAAAAACACAAAAATTCTCTCTAAAACATATCTATACCAATCCATAACATATATCTCGTAAACCTTGCGAATATCAAGGAAATTTTCAAGCAACAAATAATTCACTCGACATGGGTAAGAAAAAAGGGTACCTATCTGATGGTAAAGGTAGTCGTAGACAACTTGACCCCGAGTCACCAAAGGACCGAAGGATAGCTAAACCTGAACCACATAATACCAGGTTCAGGAAAAACCAAGACATATACCAAAATATGACGATGGAAGCTGGAGAAGCTGTTGACGAAAGTCAAATAGATGAGGCAGGCCCGTCAAACGCAGGCAGAAGTGGAACCGAAAGAGCATAAATCGTGGCAAATGAGTTATTACAACAGACTCCCTACAGGCAACCAATCGAGGAAAGAACACCAATAAGACGTGATGAGGATTATGAGCAGCAGGATTGTTAGCAGCGGTTGGACTAAATCGAACAGAAGATCGAAAAGCATTACAAGATTCTTTGGCACAGAGTCAAGCCTTAATGCTGGAGAAAATGAACGAGGCTATGCAAAATGTATTGACTCAGTTCAACAATGCAAGACAAGCAACAGCTCCTACAGTGAAAGCTAAAGATTAAAACAATAATGAAAAACACCATTAATTTGAGATTACAATTTAAGACTTTTATTCGTTAAATGCATTTCGGTTGGTTTACCAACCATCATCAGCAACACGACTGAGAATATTTTATTAGTTTATTTAAAGAATATTACAAGGAGATAATAAAAGAGAATAACAAAGAAGAATAAATAAAATACCTAACGAATAGAACAGTTAAAAAGTGAAATGAGAAATTACAATCATAACAAGAACAATTCTGATTCAATGTTGCCATTATCGATGTTTAAAGCCGTGGTGTTGCGGTGTATATATAAACTTTCGTAGGCGTCCAATTTTCGGCGGTCGTTTATGCACTTAAGGAGGCGGACGTTGTCAATTGTTGTCGATAGATGTTGTTGTTGTATGGCGTGCATAGCAAAAGCAGATTTGTTTACTTCATGGTTTTTTATGTTGTTCATATGTTCCTTGAATCTCGTTTTCACTGCTCTCTTAGTTTGTCCATAATATTTTTTCTCACATTCGTTGCATGTAATTTCATATATGCCTGATTTGTCAAGTGTTTTTCTTTTGTCTTTTGTAGAGATTAAAACGTTTTTTAATTTTTGTTGGTTAGTATAAACGATATGAATGTTGTTTTTTCTAAATGATGATTTTAGGGTGTTTGTTATCTCTGGGACAAATGTCAAACTAGATCTTATGTTGTCGTGTACTTTTGTTTTATTTTGTGAAAATAAAGTTGATAGATTTGATTTTTCTTTTTTCTTTGAGTGTTGATATATGATTTTGTCAATTCTTTTTTGATTATATCCATTTGCCTTTGCAGTCAACGTCCGCCTCCTTAAGTGCATAAACGACCGCCGAAAATTGGACGCCTACGAAAGTTTATATATACACCGCAACACCACGGCTTTAAACATCGATAATGGCAACATTGAATCAGAATTGTTCTTGTTATGATTGTAATTTCTCATTTCACTTTTTAACTGTTCTATTCGTTAGGTATTTTATTTATTCTTCTTTGTTATTCTCTTTTATTATCTCCTTGTAATATTCTTTAAATAAACTAATAAAATATTCTCAGTCGTGTTGCTGATGATGGTTGGTAAACCAACCGAAATGCATTTAACGAATAAAAGTCTTAAATTGTAATCTCAAATTAATGGTGTTTTTCATTATTGTTTTAATCTTTAGCTTTCAAATACAGAGAGATTACGTTTTATTCCTTCTTTTTTATATATATATAAAAAAAAAAAAAAAAAAAAAAAAAAAAGCTCCTACAGTACCTTTATGCGACTTACCGACGCTCAATCCAAGAAATTACGAGCAGCGAAGAGAGCCTAATGCAAATCCTAGTTCCAACATGCCAGACTTTCCAAGGATATGGCCTGACAGAGCAGCTACAACTAGCCAAAGAGGAATAAGTAGAAATGCTGAACTCAACTTTCATGAACAACTGAATCAAATGCAATACAACAACACCTCCGCAAATAGAGACGCGCGAGTGCCGACGCCTTCACCAGCAGCATCAATTTACCGTTCACCACACTATCAAAAGAGGGGAATATCGTTCAACTCAAAGAACATGACAGTGGACGAATTTTCATTCAGATTAGATAAGGTCAAAGATAGCTACGGCGCGTCTTGGGACGAGATAGTTTCCAACTTTCACCATTTAGTGAGTGGTCCCGCTGAAGTATGGTATTGGATATACTTGAAAAACAACCCCCAAACTTCGTGGATAGCTTTGAAATTAGCACTGATCGACCACTATGGAAGTTTGGAAACGGACTCAGAAATATCAAGACAGATGGCCGAGAGGAAGCAAGCACCAGGTGAAAGCTTTGACGCATTTTACGATGCTATCCTGAAATTAAATTCTAAAATGAAAAACCCCCGTCCTAATGAAGAGCTGGCGGAGATCATCAAACAAAATGTAAAACGTCGAATGGGTGAACTATTATTAACTTTTCGTACCACTAGATTGGCTGATTTGGTGTATACTTGTCGTGAAATGGAACGTTACCTGACACAACATGAACCGATACGTCTGAGGATGCCACCTATATTCAATAACCCTATTAGAAAACAAGTGAGTGAGATAGAGATCCAAACCGAACCTGTTGTAGAAGAAATGTCTTTAGCTTTTGAAGCCTTCCAGCGAAACCGAAATCGTGATAACAAAATAAACTTCGATAAAGCAATTTGTTGGAATTGTCACAAGAACGGACATATATTCTTAGATTGCACGGAATCACAGAAAAGAATCTTCTGTTACCGATGTGGTCAACCGGATGTTCTATCCCCAAACTGTCTTAAGTGCAAGGGAAACCAATCATTGAGTCAGCGATCAGCCGAGAGGGAGCTGACAATGATGGGCAACTCGGGAAGTCCGATGTAAAACCTATACTTGTAACTGAGAAAAAAATAACCATTCAAAAAAAACCTGAAACTCAGAAAATCAAAAATTACAAGAATTCCAATTTTAAGACCTCTAAAATCACTTCACCAGAGGCAACTCGAATATACAGAAGCGCGAAAACGCATATATACTTATCCAATTCATAACAAAAAAAATCCAGAAATTAAGAAGCAGATTTATTCTGAAACGTAAGCTACACAGAGCGGTGAACATAGCCGAAGTAGAATGTTTGAAAAAATATCCACGTACCTACTTAAAAGTAGAATTATTTCAACATAAATGGCTTGGTTTACTCGACTCCGGAGCGAGCATTAGTTGCCTCGAAAACGGTGCCGCTAAACATCTTGAAGATGCTAATATTCCATATAAAAAATTTGATTCTAGTGTATCCACAGCTGATGGAACAAAACAGCGTATTGCTGGGGTGGTAACTACAAATATTACGTACAAAGATCTAGTTCTTCCGATCGACCTGTACATAGTGCCATCTTTAGCCCAAGATTTATATCTAGGCATCGATTTTTGGAAGACATTTAAGTTAGCTCCGCAGATAATATCTTCACTAGATACCGTTACCGAGATAACAACCGGTCAAGCCAACAAACCGGAATGTCTCTTATCTGTAGAGGAGTCTGTCATTTTGCAGAAAACAATTAAGCAATTTCCGTCATTCGCCGTTCGAGGTCTCGGACGGACTCATTTGATGAAACATTTCATAGACACGGGAGACGCAGAACCCATAAAACAACGTCACTATCCCATATCGCCAGCAGTACAAAGCCTTGTGTACACGGAATTGGATCGTATGATCTCGTTAGGTGTTATCGAGGAAAGCAAGAGTGCATGGTCTTCACCAGTCGTACTGGTAGGAAAACCCGGAAAGAATAGATTATGCCTCGATTTCCGAAAAGTTAACGCTGTAACGAAGAAAAATGCGAATAAAATTGCGCACATTGAAGGACTGCTAGCACGCCTTTACGAAACACGTTATATTTCTAGCGTGGATCTGAAGGATGCATACTGGCAGGTACCTCTGGAGAAAGAATCACGGGAGAAGACAGCGTTTACAGTCCCAGGGAGGCCGTTGTATCAATTTAAAGTAATTCCGTTCGGACTCTCGAATGCTGCGCAAAGTTTGACGAGCTTAATGGACAAAGAGATTCCTCGTGAGTTGAGAGAACAAGTGTTCATTTACTTAGATGATCTTTTGGTCATCTCAAAAGATTTTAACGATCACATTTTAACACTCAATAAAGTAGCAAAGCATCTTAACGATGCTGGTTTAACAATAAACGTAGAAAAATCTAAATTTTGTTTTCGTGAATTGCAATACCTAGGGTATATTGTTGGACAAGGATGTCTAAAAGCTGATCCGAACAAAGTGTAAGCGATAGCAGAGTTTCCTGTACCAACTACCTTACGACAAGTCCGTAGATTTCTAGGGATGGCCGGTTGGTACAGGCGATTCATCGAAAAATTTTCGACACTAACTGCTCCAATTTCGGACACGCTGAAAAAGAAGCAGACATTTGAATTTGGTCCCGAAGCTATTACAGCTTTAGAAGCAACGAAAAAAGCGTTGACTTCCGCTCCTGTTTTAATTAATCCAGATTTTAACAAACAATTCGTTATTTGTTGTGACGCCTCATCCACAGGGATAGGGTGTGTTCTTTGTCAACTAGACGAAGAAGGTAATGAAAAACCTATTTATTTTTATTCACAAAAATTAAATGCAGCTCAAAGAAATTACACCGTAACAGAACGAGAATGCTTAGCCGCTGTCCAAGGAATCTATAAATTTCGACCTTATGTCGAGGGGTATAAATTTGTTGTGATAATCGACCATGCGAGTCTACGGTGGCTGATGAACTTGAAGGATCCAATGGGAAGGTTAGCTCGATGGAGCCTCAAGCTTCAAAGATGGAGCCTCAAGCTTCAACGCCTGACGCGTTGTCAAGGGTCTATGAAGTAGACGCAATGGACACTGAGAAATCCACGCCTGAAACTACTTCCTCAGATTCACTTAACGTATTACATATTGATTTAAAGAACCAGGCCTTCGAGTCAGATGAGTACAAGCAAATTATTGCTCACGTCACGGAAAACAAAGAACGTTTACCTGATCTCCAAGTGTCTGAAAATTTCATATATAAAAGAATTAAGCACGCCACGGGGAATCCTATTCAAGAAGATTCAACCTGGAAGCTTTGGGTTCCATCGCAGCTGACCGGAACATTTCTAGAGCAAGCTCATTGCCCACCTAGATCGTCGCATGGGGGAATAGCAAAAACTTTATTCCGCCTCCGACAACAATTTTATTGGCCAGCGATGAGTAGTCAAGTGAGAGCATATATAAATAATTGTGAGGTTTGTAAAACAACAAAAGCACCGAATAGTACTTTACGTACTGAAATGGGGAAAGCTTTCACGGTGGACCGACCTTTCCAACATATCTATGTTGATTTTCTAGGGCCTTATCCTAGATCTAAACGGGGTAACACTTTTATAGTCATAGCACTTGATAAACTAACTAAATTCATGTTGATAAAACCACTTAAAAAAGCTAATTCTAATGATTTAATAAAATTTCTTACGGAAGAAATGTTTTTGTTATTCGGAGTTCCAGAAACATTGTTATCTGACAATGGTTCACAGTTAATTAGTAAGGGCTTCGGTACATGTTTAGAAAATCAGGCATATAAAGACAGCTTCATATGCACCTCAAGCTAACGCTAGCGAAAGAGTCAACAGATCGATACTAAGCGCCATACGTGCATATCTAGACCCCAACCAAACCAATTGGGATGTACATCTAAGTGAAATTAGCAATGCTCTACGCGCTTCTATACACAGTGTAATAGGTATGTCACCGTATGAAGCGTTATTCGGACAACAAATGGTCGAACATGGCTCTGACTATCAGCTATTGCGAAAATTAGATGGGTAAAACCAATCTGAAATAAACTGGTTGCCCAAAGCAGCAAAAATGGGTATTCTACATGCTTATTTGAAAACAGCTTTAAGCCAAGCCCATGAAAGCTATGAACACACGTATAACCTGAGAAGTAAATTGAAAACATTTAAAGTAGGCGACAAAGTTTATCGCAGGAATTTCACTCTCAGTAGTGCTGCTAAACATCTAAATGCAAAATTATGTAACAAATTTATAAAAGCTTATGTCATCAAAGTACTAGGTAACAATTTATATAAAGTTAAAGATGATAAAGGGTTTGAGATGGTAGTACATACCAAGGATCTACGTAAATAGAATGCTATACAGGTAGTGGCCTATCACAACCGGCTAATTCAACTGTGCACGAGACGAATAAGGGTCGTGGGGGTACTTATCGAACATAAAACATCATCATAAAACCTCAACTATAGTTATAATAATTTTTCTTTTCCATCGTCATCGTATGTAGTTACACTACCTACGAAGAAGATGTTTTGTAGGAAAAAACTATCTCATTACCATGACAGCGAATAACTGATTTTATATTATATCAACGATATATATATCATTTGCCGACCAATTTAAAAAAATTTTTTTTATTTTCATAACATGAGTAGTAATTTGGAAATGCCTAACACTAACACCAAACTTAGCCAAACATACTCTATACGACTTTTCAGATTAAATTGAATTCAACTCAAGTATCATACAATTTGCATAAAAGGTATCCATCTATCGGAAGATAGATAAAATAAATACTCCTTTAAGTAATAGGAGATGGAAATTAAATGAACATGGTACATTAAGAAAAGTAAGTTGAACATGCGCAAAAATATTGGCGTGAATTAAGAGAAAGAGCACGGAGAGTTATGCACGACTACTATCACAACTCATGTACGAGAGGAATATAAAATATCAGACGTTAATAGCGATGTGCGAAAGAGTGAAATCTCGATCTATTGCCAGAGTATTTATGACGTCACAAATGTACTAGTACAAAAAGTAATGTATTTTTCAAAACCAAGTAGAATTTTATTAAATAGGTACATTGTAACAAAACATATATAATGGTTAGCAGTCATCATCAATATATGCATAATAGTCTGAAAATTTATTTGAGCGAAAAAGAGTAGAAGAAATATTCTAGGTAGAGAGACAAAGGTAGAGTGAATCATCAGAAAATAACTTACCAAGGCAGTATTATAGTAGGTCAGTAGCAAAATAGTGGAATAATGAAAAAGAAGATAGAAATACTTACAGTAGTTAGAAGAAAACCAACAAAAAAATTGAGTAAGAAAAAATCTCTTTTATCATTGTAGCCGAACTTAAACAGGTAATCTGGAAGAAGAAAAATATTTGGAATCAAGCAAGAAGAGTACAACTAGGTTAAAACAACGCAAAATATTCATCAGTGTCAAGAACCGAGGAACAAGTACCCAAAAGTACACAGGTAAAATGTTACAAATAAACTTTGTAGAATCTAGTTCAAATTCGTAACTCGTAGAAAAATAGCGTTGACATTTTTAGAAACTTTATGCTTACCGTAGAAATTGGCTAGAACTGCTTGTAAAACTGAATAAATATCTCTTCCGACATGTTTGTTAAATTTTTATCACCTAAAATATATGCTTTTTCAATGGAAAGTTCACGGACTAACTAAAAATACGTACCGAACATATATCTACACGATATTTACCTTCAAACTGCTGAAAAGAAATAAAGAATATGTAATTTTCCTAACTTCATCTTTCATAAGTAATATAAAGACAGCTTCATATGCACCTCAAGCTAACGCTAGCGAAAGAGTCAACAGATCGATACTAAGCGCCATACGTGCATATCTAGACCCCAACCAAACCAATTGGGATGTACATCTAAGTGAAATTAGCAATGCTCTACGCGCTTCTATACACAGTGTAATAGGTATGTCACCGTATGAAGCGTTATTCGGACAGCAAATGGTCGAACATGGCTCTGACTATCAGCTATTGCGAAAATTAGATGGGTAAAACCAATCTGAAATAAACTGGTTGCCCAAAGCAGCAAAAATGGGTATTCTACATGCTTATTTGAAAACAGCTTTAAGCCAAGCCCATGAAAGCTATGAACACACGTATAACCTGAGAAGTAAATTGAAAACATTTAAAGTAGGCGACAAAGTTTATCGCAGGAATTTCACTCTCAGTAGTGCTGCTAAACATCTAAATGCAAAATTATGTAACAAATTTATAAAAGCTTATGTCATCAAAGTACTAGGTAACAATTTATATAAAGTTAAAGATGATAAAGGGTTTGAGATGGTAGTACATACCAAGGATCTACGTTAATAGAATGCTATACAGGTAGTGGCCTATCACAACCGGCTAACTCAACTGTGCACGAGACGAATAAGGGTCGTGGGGGTACTTATCGAACATAAAACATCATCATAAAACCTCAACTATAGTTATAATAATTTTTCTTTTCCATCGTCATCGTATGTAGTTACACTACCTACGAAGAAGATGTTTTGTAGGAAAAAACTATCTCACTACCATGACAGCGAATAACTGATTTTATATTATATCAACGATATATATATCATTTGCCGACCAATTTAAAAAAAAATTTTTTATTTTCATAACATGAGTAGTAATTTGGAAATGCCTAACACTAACACCAAACTTAGCCAAACATACTCTATACGACTTTTCAGATTAAATTGAATTCAACTCAAGTATCATACAATTTGCATAAAAGGTATCCATCTATCGGAAGATAGATAAAATAAATACTCCTTTAAGTAATAGGAGATGGAAATTAAATGAACATGGTACATTAAGAAAAGTAAGTTGAACATGCGCAAAAATATTGGCGTGAATTAAGAGAAAGAGCACGGAGAGTTATGCACGACTACTATCACAACTCATGTACGAGAGGAATATAAAATATCAGACGTTAATAGCGATGTGCGAAAGAGTGAAATCTCGATCTATTGCCAGAGTATTTATGACGTCACAAATGTACTAGTACAAAAAGTAATGTATTTTTTAAAACCAAGTAGAATTTTATTAAATAGGTACATTGTAACAAAACATATATAATGGTTAGCAGTCATCATCAATATATGCATAATAGTCTGAAAATTTATTTGAGCGAAAAAGAGTAGAAGAAATATTCTAGGTAGAGAGACAAAGGTAGAGTGAATCATCAGAAAATAACTTACCAAGGCAGTATTATAGTAGGTCAGTAGCAAAATAGTGGAATAATGAAAAAGAAGATAGAAATACTTACAGTAGTTAGAAGAAAACCAACAAAAAAATTGAGTAAGAAAAAATCTCTTTTATCATTGTAGCCGAACTTAAACAGGTAATCTGGAAGAAGAAAAATATTTGGAATCAAGCAAGAAGAGTACAACTAGGTTAAAACAACGCAAAATATTCATCAGTGTCAAGAACCGAGGAACAAGTACCCAAAAGTACACAGGTAAAATGTTACAAATAAACTTTGTAGAATCTAGTTCAAATTCGTAACTCGTAGAAAAATAGCGTTGACATTTTTAGAAACTTTATGCTTACCGTAGAAATTGGCTAGAACTGCTTGTAAAACTGAATAAATATCTCTTCCGACATGTTTGTTAAATTTTTATCACCTAAAATATATGCTTTTTCAATGGAAAGTTCACGGACTAACTAAAAATACGTACCGAACATATATCTACACGATATTTACCTTCAAACTGCTGAAAAGAAATAAAGAATATGTAATTTTCCTAACTTCATCTTTCATAAGTAAAGCTTCACGCAATTTAATTTCAATTTTAAAGAAACTTAAGCTAAGTGTACACGATTGGTAGATCTTACAATATTGTCAGATCTGTCAGTGAAAAACATGCTTACAATGTCTAACAACCGTGTAATCTTACAATTAATTGTAAGATCATTGTCTGACAATTAATTGTAAGGTTTCTGACAATCGTGTGTACGCTACCTGACAATCGTGTACTCTTACAATTAATTGTCAGAAAATTAATCTGACAATTAATTGTAAGACGATAAATTGTAAGATGTTTGACAACCGTGTACACACACAATTTATTGTCAGACCTACCAATATTTTTCTTATATGACGTTTCTGACAATTAAAAAATTGTCAGATGCACTTTTTTGAACATCTGCCAAGTTTTTCATTGTAAGACAATTTGCAGTTAATTTGAAAGTTGGTTTGTTGTTTATGAGGTGAGTATTCTTAAACATTAATTTTGTCTAGCAGTTAATTGTATAAAATTACTATTTAATAGAAAAAAACATGCAAAACCCGGAATTGGAAGTAGCAAATGCAAAAGTTCACCCGTTTTTGCCAAAAAATGTGCAGTCGCCCCTTCATCCACCTGCATTAAAAGTAAGGAAGCAAAAATGCTACCGAAAGAAGGTTGAAAGATAGTGGTCACATGACACAACCTTAAAACTAATTCAGGAAATTGAAGTGCGACGCATTCTGTGGGATGCTGGATGTCCAGACTACAAATTGCTAAAAGTAATTTTATGGCAAGAAGTCGCAGATTCATTTAATATAACCATACATGAATGCAAGGGCAAATGGGCGAATCTGTGCACTACAAAGCTGACAATTATTCATTGTGTGTACACGATTGGTAGTAGATCTACCAATCTCTTACAATTTATTGGTAGATATCCAGCCAATTGTACTACAATAAATTGTCAGCCAACTTCTGACAATAAATTGTAAGAGATTGGTAGATTTTCTACCAACCGTGTACACTGGCAATTAATTGTTAGCTCATTGGTAGATAATTGTCAGACATTGTCAGGTCTTACAATATTGTAAGATCTACCAATCGTGTACACTAAGCTTTAGTTTTCTGTAAAATAAAAAAGGAGCTTACGAAAATTGTAATAACTACGACTCTCGAAATGAGATCATTCAGAAACATTCAATTTAATAAATCTAGCGTAATAGATTAGTACCTGCACGGAAAAAGGAAACTGCAACCAAGTTCATAAAAAACGAAGCCGTCATATTTGCAGAGAGCAATAAAAAAATCATAACAGGCCGACTCCACGAGCTATAATTTCTCTCAGAATGTGTATCCTGCAATGAAATAGTCAATGGAGTCGCGTTGTTTCTCGTTATGTTGGGATATCAGATTTCCCTCTCTAAGATTTCGTCTTGACGAAGATGTCTGATATAAATTTGACAGATGAGTTTATTTTTTCCTTTTTATAGGTAGATGACAATTTTATTTCATTATTTTTTGTCTCTCGTGCTGGTCGTTGCTCTTCGTTCTTTTGCGTTTCGGTTGTATTCTCTGTTGTTTTGTACTTTTAAAGTAAAAAAGTTGATTGACATAGAAATATATATTTATGGAAATGCATTTAATAATAATTTCTTTAAATAGGAACCTGTACATTGTACACACCTAGCTGAAAAAAAAAATTAAATTTACATAAAAATCATTTCTTTAAAAATAAAATATACTTTATGAGCGTGTAGTAATTACAACATTAATTTATCTATCTAAAATATTAACTAACAAAGTAAAAACCATTATTTCTAAGGAAGCAAAAAAAATATCGAAAGAAATTTGTCGTTTATCCGCAATGTTGACACGTCAACTTCTCTTTCATCAATGAAATGTCAAGACATGAATTGCCCAGCAAAGAAAAAAGAAATGCTTTGGTATAGATACAGAGATGTAGCTATGCGATACAGATATCAAGTGGAGTCGGTGTGTAAGCCAATTGGACGGAGAAAAACTTTAAAAACATAGTTGACAAGATACCCAAAAAATTTTAAGAAATTCTTTCCAAATCCACGCTTCCTAAAAATAAAATCGTTTCCAAGTGTTCCAAAGTGTATAGTGCGAAAAAGTAACCATACTTATTAATAAAAAGATACCACCCACTAAAATTATAAAGCTGAAAAAAATTCATTCAATAAAGGAGTACGACATAGTTAAAAAAGGTAAGAAGCCACCCTTATTTTAAGAAGTGAAAATTTTTCTTTTATTTTTACAACGCGTATAAAAATTTTTCTTGACACACCACGAGTTCTTTTTCGAAAATTCCAATTAGATCAAAAAAAGCTTAAGTTAATGTGCAACCATGAATTAGTATCAAAAAGACACCAATTAATCGACGCATTGGAGCGTCAGACAGATCCTCATCTGTCTGTAGCCAATCCCATAAAAAAAAATAGTCAGAAACTGTACTGATTCCAAGAAACAAAAAGTGGTGGACACTGCGTATCCACTGAAGAAATTCTCAGCGTGGAGAGCGAAAATATAACACAAAACCAATCCATTTAATCAAAGAATAGCCAGGTAAAATAAATTTTTTATTAAAGAAAAAAAATAAAGAAACATAGGTAGTGAAATAGTACGTGACGCACGTACCGAAAATTTCACGCGGTACTCAAACCACATGGTCAATCCTTAACTAGTAACAGACAGCCAGGTAGTTTGACCATTTTTATCTTTCTTGTAGTTAGAATATAATAGTATGCAAATTTAATAGGTTCTAAAATATATTTGGTTTTGAAAAAATATAAAATTTTTGTAGAATACTAGATACATTTGTTACTAAATACTTATTCTAATGCACACATTAATTTTTACATGTAGTCAAGCGTTAATAGAGGTGTTCCAAAGATATTCTATTGGTGAACCGATGCTCAAAGGAGGTACCCGCCGACGTAAAAGTACCCACACAGCATCCGATCACTGTGAATCCCACTTACACCACGATTATTAGCCTGCCTGGCTCATATAATCACTCAAATAATCAATTTTTAATCAGTCAATAATCAATCCATCGATCTGTATCTGTCAAAATTATTGAAAAGCAAAACATCCGAAGACAAATTACCAAAAAACTCAAAATTCACGAAGCCATGGTAATCAAGAAAACGAGTAAATTCATCAGGAGTACCTACAAAAATATCATCAAGTATTCAACGAGAACAACGAGGGAAAAGACAGCGAAGCGGCTCGCTAAATTTTTCATCGAGGGATCTCAACTGTACCGTAAAATGATTGTACACCTTTTACAATACAATTCATTCGTCGTGGGACATCCAGCTTCAAGGATTCATCAATAGTTTGTCAAAGTATTAAAAATAAAACAGAGGCATGGTGAGGAATTTTTCTGTTGAAAAACTATAATGGTTTATTTATTAAAATATATTGGTGCAAATTAATTATTAAAACGTGAATATAAATATATACCCTTGATATACACTAGGAAGTGTAAGTGCATAATTTATCTTTGAATTTTTGAGTCGAACCCATAAAAATTACCTTAATAAATATAAAGTTTCATTAGTCATCTTATCATAGTGCCGATAAGTTCCTACAAATAAAATAATTTTTGTATCTGTATGATACACATCAATATAAACCATCTTTTATGATACATCTTTAGTAATATTCAAGTAAAATATAAAAATTTTCGTAAATATATTTCAGTATCTTTAGTGCACTGAAAAATAAAGTAATAAAACAAAAAGAAAAAGGCGTAGTACCTACATATATGGTAACATAAAGAAATTATCTATGTATACCTATTGTCTTCTGAAAGTTGATCAATGTTACATATAAAGTTTTTTTTTTTATCTTAAATTTCATTTCCAATATTCCTTGGACAGGAAATTGACAGCAAGAAGAACCTCGTACATAAATAAAAAAAGTAAAATTTCACGAATTAAATTTTTGTCGCAAAATTGTATAAAATAAATTTTTCATTACGAATTTTTTTTTTTGATACCTACGTATCGAAATGGAAATAGTGATTACTTTAACATCGTACGGCATAACTTTCAGGACTAATTGGAAATAACAAAAAGGTCCTTGAAAATATTAGTTTTAATATTTCTCATTGGAATCCGGTTACATACATATGATTATATGATCTTTTTCGATACTTATATCCATCGACTAAAACAAAGAAGATTACATTTTTTTTTTAAACTATATAGAGTACCTACGTTTTTTTTTTGTCCTTTTAGCGTCTGTTCTTTATGGTTAGAGTGCACTTTCACCGTCTACGAACCTACCTTTATAAACTTGAAAAACTATATTTTTATTTATTGAATATATTAATGAAACATATTTTTACAAAATTTTATTAAAATACATTGTAGAAAATTTAATACCATTCATTACTAAATTTAACTTGGTGGACGAATATACCTACCTACATCTTTATCGTGTTATAATTCAGAGTTTCATATTTTGATTGAAGTCTAAAGTGAAAATTTACAATCCTTTTGTTTTGGAAAAAGGGGATACTTGTGTATGCGACTTTTGTCGTCAAAATTATTCTGTTGCTGGTCAATTTTGAAATTATCTGTTTTTGAAGATATTTTTCAACTTTGATTCATTTATGTCATCTATGTCAATAGTAATAACTAAAATTTTTCTCTCGCGCTAAAAATAAAAATATTGTTCTCAGATTAATCGGTGTCGAACGTCATTCTATTGGATTTAAGGCCAAAGTTTGCGTCTTCCTTAACTGGTTTGGACTAGTCTCCAATACAGAGTTAAGCTGCCGTTACAAAAGTCCAAAAGAAAAGACGTATGTATGTTTATTTCGTTTGATATATCGTATTAGAGTCGGTTTTTACAAATAAATAAAAGAATATTTACCGAAATATTTCTTTACATCGCGGACCGAGAGGAGGAGAAATCTTCCAACCTCAAGCCTTCAGCTGCCTGAATAAGGCCAAATTTTTTTTAATCGCTAATTTTCTTTTGAGTCATAATTATATAATTTTTCTTACTTTGTCTCTACTATGATAAACATAAGTAGAGGTTCTTTTTTATGGATATTTACCTACATATTTTGATTACTTTAGAAAATTTTTGCATTTGGGTTCGTATTTAACTATAGTTGAATATTCATGTCATCAAGAATAAATTATATATTGAGAAGTAGTATTAGTAAAAGAAAATAAGATTACTTGTAATAAAACTTTCAAGATAGAGATTGTATAGTTACATTTTTTTTTTGAGATTCTTTAAATTGTTTTTGAAACATATAAAAATTTCTGTTAGTCTTTAAGTTTATTGAATAAAAACTGTTTTAGGAATTGAACTTAAATTCATCATTTTTCATTTTCTTACAATTTGTTGTTAAATATGAGATCAAGTTTAGATCTCTCGGAAGTTATTCTTAAATTTCTAGAATTTCACAGGTCAGGTTGAAGCAGTGAGGTCTTCAGGTGACGGAGTCGTGACGGGGATCGTTCGTAAGATGTCCTGAAGGGAAACATAACCCCCCCCCCACAGCAACAACAACTAAAGCCATGGGTATAACAACTGGTAGTGGATATAGGTAAACATGTATAGGTAGTGTGATCATATGGTACTTTCTTTTGAGGGATGTACCAATATGAATTTCGCGTCACAGGTATATCAACAGGGAAGTTATAGGAGGAAAAGGAAACTAGCCTTTTCTTTTATTACTTTTGGTCGGGTAGTTAGACGTCAGGGGGACACAAAACCATCTGTTTCTCCCAGCAACAATAAGGTTCCAGATAAATTCTCGGATATGATGGAACAAGGTAGGGTCTTGGGTGAAGACATCCGAAAGGACTATCATCATCTCGTCCTGTTTATGTAATTTCCACGTTCGCTTTTTAGCAATCATTCTTCTGTTTTTATCTATTTTTGACACTTCTTCGAAAACTCTTTCTCTGGCTCTTTTTGCTCTTTAGCATTCGCATCTGAATTATTTTTGAGTCAAACGTTACCTAGACTCCAGGTCAACTAATTGTAGCACCGGCTATTGACTCCTGCAGCATGACCTACTTCCTTGAACCGTTGAGCTGGCCAAGGCGAGTTTGTACTGACCTGAAGCGGCAGTTGAGCGGTAGTCACCCTGATGGTCGCGGCTTAGACGTGCCTAGTCATAGGTACTATAAGTCGAAATTAGCAGGTGTAGGATCCATTTATTTTTGTTTTATGATAAGGTTGATACGGAATTGTAGTTGGGTAGTGATACCTAACATATAACAATAGGTAGGAGGAGTAAGGTCCCTTCAACAAAGGTCACCAATTCCTAACCATTATTTCGATTTCAACGAACTTCACTATAAATACAAGATTTAATAATACATTCTTTTTGCAATCATGAGTATGATGATCCAAGGTGTGATTTAAATGATGTATATTTTACCTACGTACATCGGGTCCTCTCGATGAGAGAAAGAGGAGGTGAGACAACCCTTTTGAAGGTTAGTGACCTTCAATGTTTGGGGATGTTTTCACTCTTCTTTTTTTCTGATCGATAGTACCCCACTTTTTATGATTTTGGATCCAGGGTTGGACTTCCACGCTACTGAAAAAATTATGGTAATATGAACATGAGATTTCAGTCCGTTGAATGGTTTTTAGGTTTTGAGTATGATCTGAGCGATTCATGTGTCTTTTCTTTTCTTTTGATATTTAAGCACGGATACATTTGCGGAACAAGTCCATCGATTCGCTTAACGGGAATTTTCACTGAAAGAAATTTGGAAATAATAGCTTTTTTGATTTCAGAGCTTCGGTCCCATAGGCGCGGGTATAGACTGATAATTTTTTTTGGCTTTACCAATCTCGTCTATTTATTCTATTTTTTTTTAAGTAGCGGGGTGGAACCATCCGTCCCGTCCTTTCCATCATGGCGCCCATACGTGTGGATCCCGAAGGAAGATTTAAGTTAAAATTAAAATAAGTTAAAAATAAAGAGTTTTTGATTTTTAAGTT
Organism: Baccha elongata; assembly: GCA_951217065.1. NCBI lineage: Eukaryota > Metazoa > Arthropoda > Insecta > Diptera > Syrphidae > Baccha > Baccha elongata. The sequence goes on from CATNUY010000146.1 coordinate 224,906, forward strand.
TTTGAAGTAGATTTTTTTTGAGATTTACCATCGAGGGGTAATTGGCTTAAGTGACGACCGGTGATTGGTTGAAATTTATCCTAATTACGTCAGCAGCGATAACCTGTTCAATTATCTTTCACTCTCCTTAAAAACAAACATTTAGCAATATCGAATTGGTTCGAAATTAGATGTCCGTACTGGATATGATTTTTCATCTAGTAGCCGTCGCTTCTAATAAGAATCGTAATGAATTTTATTATGTAGTCTTTTTCTTTTTAAATGTCTGTTCTTTCGGCCGGTGAATGGTCGACTTTTTATCCTATTTATGTCTGTTTGCGAAAGCCAGACGGCTAAAATTAAGAAAAAGAAAATATCACACACAAATAAACAATTTCTATGCAACATCTATTATACTCTTTAGAGTGTTACGATAACTTTTTCCAAGAAATATTTTCGACGTATTGTTCCAACCTGATGTCCGCTAAGGGATATTATTTTTCCATAGGTCTGTAGCAGCAGGGGGATAAGATATTAGAAAAGAAAGATAGGAAAAGTTAAAGCAATTTGGAATGATAGTGGAAGTACATAAGATCATTACTGTTAAAAATTTTGTTGTTGTTGTGGGGGTTTTATTCAGGAACCGTGAAAATTTCAGTCACGACTCCAATCCTTTATGTATATAGAAAATTTTAAGAAAACTTAAGAAATTTAAAAATTAATAAAATTTTTATAGTTTGAGATTTTTTTTTTTTTGAAAACTTTAAATTCATTCATGCTGGTAGCAACTTTATTTAGATTTAGTACATGCTGGTAGCAAACATTCATTTTAAGATTTATTTATGCTGGTAGCAAACTTTGTAGATTTATTTCATTCATGCTGGTAGCGAAAATTTTAGAATTTAGTTTGATTTAGCAATTTTGTCTGGTGACAAAAGTTTTTTTTTTTAAGTAATTATTATATTAAGATGTATTTCATTTAGTATTTGATTTATATAGTTCAGTAATTTAGAATCAAGTTAAGTAAATTTTTTTTAAGTAAGATTAAAAGTTTTCTTTTAGTCAATTTTAGTTTTGTGAATTCAAGGGGTTTACCCACAAGAGATTAGGTTAAGGTTAGTTAGTAAGTACTTTAGATTTAAATAAAAATATTTTTTTTGGTAGTTTGGAGAAAATTTTATACCTTCATTTCATTTATTAGGCAGGCCCGTCAAACGCAGGCAGAAGTGGAACCGAAAGAGCATAAATCGTGGCAAATGAGTTATTACAACAGACTCCCTACAGGCAACCATTCGAGGAAAGAACACCAATAAGACGTGATGAGGATTATGAGCAGCAGGATTGTTAGCAGCGGTTGGACTAAATCGAACAGAAGATCGAAAAGCATTACAAGATTCTTTGGCACAGAGTCAAGCCTTAATGCTGGAGAAAATGAACGAGGCTATGCAAAATGTATTGACTCAGTTCAACAATGCAAGACAAGCAACAGCTCCTACAGTACCTTTATGCGACTTACCGACGCTCAATCCAAGAAATTACGAGCAGCGAAGAGAGCCTAATGCAAATCCTAGTTCCAACATGCCAGACTTTCCAAGGATATGGCCTGACAGAGCAGCTACAACTAGCCAAAGAGGAATAAGTAGAAATGCTGAACTCAACTTTCATGAACAACTGAATCAAATGCAATACAACAACACCTCCGCAAATAGAGACGCGCGAGTGCCGACGCCTTCACCAGCAGCATCAATTTACCGTTCACCACACTATCAAAAGAGGGGAATATCGTTCAACTCAAAGAACATGACAGTGGACGAATTTTCATTCAGATTAGATAAGGTCAAAGATAGCTACGGCGCGTCTTGGGACGAGATAGTTTCCAACTTTCACCATTTCGTGAGTGGTCCCGCTGAAGTATGGTATTGGATATACTTGAAAAACAACCCCCAAACTTCGTGGATAGCTTTGAAATTAGCACTGATCGACCACTATGGAAGTTTGGAAACGGACTCAGAAATATCAAGACAGATGGCCGAGAGGAAGCAAGCACCAGGTGAAAGCTTTGACGCATTTTACGATGCTATCCTGAAATTAAATTCTAAAATGAAAAACCCCCGTCCTAATGAAGAGCTGGCGGAGATCATCAAACAAAATGTAAAACGTCGAATGGGTGAACTATTATTAACTTTTCGTACCACTAGATTGGCTGATTTGGTGTATACTTGTCGTGAAATGGAACGTTACCTGACACAACATGAACCGATACGTCTGAGGATGCCACCTATATTCAATAACCCTATTAGAAAACAAGTGAGTGAGATAGAGATCCAAACCGAACCTGTTGTAGAAGAAATGTCTTTAGCTTTAGAAGCCTTCCAGCGAAACCGAAATCGTGATAACAAAATAAACTTCGATAAAGCAATTTGTTGGAATTGTCACAAGAACGGACATATATTCTTAGATTGCACGGAACCACAGAAGAGAATCTTCTGTTACCGATGTGGTCAACCGGATGTTCTATCCCCAAACTGTCTTAAGTGCAAGGGAAACCAATCATTGAGTCAGCGATCAGCCGAGAGGGAGCTGACAATGATGGGCAACTCGGGAAGTCCGATGTAAAACCTATACTTGTAACTGAGAAAAAAATAACCATTCAAAAAAAACCTGAAACTCAGAAAATCAAAAATTACAAGAATTCCAATTTTAAGACCTCTAAAATCACTTCACCAGAGGCAACTCGAATATACAGAAGCGCGAAAACGCATATATACTTATCCAATTCATAACAAAAAAAATCCAGAAATTAAGAAGCAGATTTATTCTGAAACGTAAGCTACACAGAGCGGTGAACATAGCCGAAGTAGAATGTTTGAAAAACGATCCACGTACCTACTTAAAAGAAGAATTATTTCAACATAAATGGCTTGGTTTACTCGACTCCGGAGCGAGCATTAGTTGCCTCGGTAACGGTGCCGCTAAACATCTTGAAGATGCTAATATTCCATATAAAAAATTTGATTCTAGTGTATCCACAGCTGATGGAACAAAACAGCGTATTGCTGGGGTGGTCACTACAAATATTACGTACAAAGATCTAGTTCTTCCGATCGACCTGTACATAGTGCCATCCTTAGCCCAAGATTTATATCTAGGCATCGATTTTTGGAAGACATTTAAATTAGCTCCGCAGATAATATCTTCACTAGATACCGTTACCGAGATAACAACCGGTCAAGCCAACAAACCGGAATGTCTCTTATCTGTAGAGGAGTCTGTCATTTTGCAGAAAACAATTAAGCAATTTCCGTCATTCGCCGTTCGAGGTCTCGGACGGACTCATTTGATGAAACATTTCATAGACACGGGAGACGCAGAACCCATAAAACAACGTCACTATCCCATATCGCCAGCAGTACATAGCCTTGTGTACACGGAATTGGATCGTATGATCTCGTTAGGTGTTATCGAGGAAAGCAAGAGTGCATGGTCTTCACCAGTCGTACTGGTAGGAAAACCCGGAAAGAATAGATTATGCCTCGATTTCCGAAAAGTTAACGCTGTAACGAAGAAAAATGCGAATAAAATTGCGCACATTGAAGGACTGCTAGCACGCCTTTCCGAAACACGTTATATTTCTAGCGTGGATCTGAAGGATGCATACTGGCAGGTACCTCTGGAGAAAGAATCACGGGAGAAGACAGCGTTTACAGTCCCAGGGAGGCCGTTGTATCAATTTAAAGTAATTCCGTTCGGACTCTCGAATGCTGCGCAAAGTTTGACGAGCTTAATGGACAAAGAGATTCCTCGTGAGTTGAGAGAACAAGTGTTCATTTACTTAGATGATCTTTTGGTCATCTCAAAAGATTTTAACGATCACATTTTAACACTCAATAAAGTAGCAAAGCATCTTAACGATACTGGTTTAACAATAAACGTAGAAAAATCTAAATTTTGTTTTCGTGAATTGCAATACCTAAGGTATATTGTTGGACAAGGATGTCTAAAAGCTGATCCGAACAAAGTGTAAGCGATAGCAGAGTTTCCTGTACCAACTACCTTACGACAAGTCCGTAGATTTCTAGGGATAGCCGGTTGGTACAGGCGATTCATCGAAAAATTTTCGACACTAACTGCTCCAATTTCGGACACGCTGAAAAAGAAGCAGACATTTGAATTTGGTCCCGAAGCTTTTACAGCTTTAGAAGCAACGAAAAAAGCGTTGACTTCCGCTCCTGTTTTAATTAATCCAGATTTTAACAAACAATTCGTTATTTGTTGTGACGCCTCATCCACAGGGATAGGGTGTGTTCTTTGTCAACTAGACGAAGAAGGTAATGACAACCATTCAAAAAAAACCTGAAACTCAGAAAATCAAAAATTACAAGAATTCCAATTTTAAGACCTCTAAAATCACTTCACCAGAGGCAACTCGAATATACAGAAGCGCGAAAACGCATATATACTTATCCAATTCATAACAAAAAAAATCCAGAAATTAAGAAGCAGATTTATTCTGAAACGTAAGCTACACAGAGCGGTGAACATAGCCGAAGTAGAATGTTTGAAAAACGATCCACGTACCTACTTAAAAGAAGAATTATTTCAACATAAACGGCTTGGTTTACTCGACTCCGGAGCGAGCATTAGTTGCCTCGGTAACGGTGCCGCTAAACATCTTGAAGATGCTAATATTCCATATAAAAAATTTGATTCTAGTGTATCCACAGCTGATGGAACAAAACAGCGTATTGCTGGGGTGGTCACTACAAATATTACGTACAAAGATCTAGTTTTTCCGATCGACCTGTACATAGTGCCATCTTTAGCCCAAGATTTATATCTAGGCATCGATTTTTGGAAGACATTTAAATTAGCTCCGCAGATAATATCTTCACTAGATACCGTTACCGAGATAACAACCGGTCAAGCCAACAAACCGGAATGTCTCTTATCTGTAGAGGAGTCTGTCATTTTGCAGAAAACAATTAAGCAATTTCCGTCATTCGCCGTTCGAGGTCTCGGACGGACTCATTTGATGAAACATTTCATAGACACGGGAGACGCAGAACCCATAAAACAACGTCACTATCCCATATCGCCAGCAGTACAAAGCCTTGTGTACACGGAATTGGATCGTATGATCTCGTTAGGTGTTATCGAGGAAAGCAAGAGTGCATGGTCTTCACCAGTCGTACTGGTAGGAAAACCCGGAAAGAATAGATTATGCCTCGATTTCCGAAAAGTTAACGCTGTAACGAAGAAAAATGCGAATAAAATTGCGCACATTGAAGGACTGCTAGCACGCCTTTACGAAACACGTTATATTTCTAGCGTGGATCTGAAGTGTTGTGCTTCATTTATTTTTTTTTTATTGAGACGCACGGATCTCAATTGGGGTCTTACCTTTCTAAGTGTTCTTTTTTAAAAATAAAAACAAGTAAACGTATTTGAGCTTTTTATATTTAAATCAACAATTTTACACAAGTTGATAACATTTATTTTTTTCAATTAAGACTTGAATGATTTTGTAATAATATAGAAGAATTAGAAATAACAAGTATTTGTGTTGTTGACCACCCGATACTGACTGACTGATACTACCGACTCGAAAAAGAAAAAGGAAATTATGCTACATCAGCAAAATTGTGCCAGTGTGTAGATAATTGGGATAAATGCACGTTTAATGGATTTGGTAAAGGGAGTGCATTGATTGGAAAAATGAAAATGATGATTTGGGAATTTGGGTTTTATTTCAATGGGCAATGAAATTGAAGAAGTTTAATTTAAATGGAGCGATCGTTGATCGCTAGGTTGGTGACTTTGGAGTTGAATTTTTTTTTGAATGGAATTTGTATAGGTAATTAAAAGGAAATGATGATGTTGGAATATTAAATGGTTTTGGGTTGAATGAAAGGAAATTAGGTAATAGGGTAATGGACGCAGGAGGTTGTAGAGTGCGTACTTTACAACACCTCCCCCCTTAAGAACGAAACTTGTACCTTGGAGTGGTGTGAGTTTCGGCTTTAGAAGATGGAATTGGAAGTGAACGAGAAAGGTTGGATGGAGCTAAACGAGGTGTAGGTGTTGGTAATGGTTCTGGAATTTGTTCAATGGTTTGGACTGGATTCGAGATTTTTATTTCTTCTAATGGCATGGAATTCGATATTTGAGTATTTACGGAAGTTTTTTTTTATACTTCGCATATTTCGCATGAATAGTATAATTATGACCATAAGTAAGGCGGAAAACATTGTAAGAAGGAACACGACTATCATATTATTACTTCCGTGATCGACTTTTGGATATATGATCTGGGAATTTTCTATATTTTCTATATCTTTACTGATGGAGCTAAGTTCATCAATTTGATTATGTATATTAAAAGATTTTGTCACGTAGCTGGGAATTTTCTCAAATTGTGGCAGTGTTATGTTAAACGAAAGGTTAGGATTTGATGAAATAAAATTGAGATTAGTTATTGTTTCGAAATTTGTTTTGGAGTTTAAAGATTGGTATCTTGTATTTGCTATACAGTTCGGTTGGATCTTAAGAATACCAGTTGCATTTAATTTGATTTGAGAGTTAAGGTTTTGGCATTTAATCATAAGGTTTTCTGGGTTTGGGGAAACGAAAATCCAAGAGTTGGAGTCTGCTAGCTGAAGGAAAATTGGGTGATGTATTTGCATTACTTGAGTATTGCAATTACTAATTTCACTTGGCAGAATAGAAAGTAAATTCAGTTCGCAGGCATTGCTTGAAGATGTGAATAGGATTGGCGCGTTTCTCTCGCAAAGATAGTTATTTTTTGTAGTTGTTTGACATCTGTCTAAGTCATGTTTATCAAAGAGGAAATACGATTGTTTTTCTGAGTCTACGATAAGAAAAGGTTTTTCGGGGATTATAATTGCATAAGTTTTGTTTTTGATGAGATTTGGTATGCTAGTCATTTTATAAACGTTATAGTTTTTTGAAGAAGTAAGAGGAATTCTTAATACAAAATTAATTTGGTTGTCAATATAGTAAACATGAGTTTCTAAGAGATTAAAGAGTGTGTCTATATGTTGCTCTTGTAAAGGAAGTGGTAAGCGATTTTCTTCTGGAAGAAGTAATTGTATCTTTTTAATTTCTTCGGTGAGTTTAGAAGGATCAATAAGGTATGGATGAAGTTTTCCATGGGCTGCGGAGTAAATAGCGTCAAGGAGGTGATCTTTGGTTGAATAATAATATTCTGATAAGGAGTTGAACATCGTAAAAAGTTCGTTTAGTTGAAGAAAGGATTTATTTATTATGTTGTTACTATTTGAGTTTTTGCTTACTTGATTAATAATTTTACTGGTTTCTTCAATTTTTTCTTCTATCTTAATAATTTGGTCGTTTGTAAGGTTTAATTGATGGATGATATTTTTCGATATTGAAATTTGTTTTCCATGTAATTGGGATTCGTAATATTGTTGTTGTTTAAGTTTGTTTATATGATGAGTAAAGGTTTTTGCGTCTTCGTCATCGAGGGTACCAAATATTTGCTTGGATATAGAACCAATAGCATTTATTAATCCTCTCTTTTGCAGTCTAGGTTTTATAGTGGTTCCTAAGTATTTATTTATAATTTGGTCTTGTGATTTTATTCGATCAAGTACCATAGTAGAAAGGGTAGGAAGAGATTCGCATTGGGATAGGTTTTCGTGAGAAGAAAGAAGTTGTTTGCATGAAGATAGAATTTTGTCATAGGTCAGTAAAATAGAATTATATTGTAATTTAAATTCGGTAAGGTTAGTATAAATGACTAAGTTCCATTGATTAGAAAAAAGCTTAAGATTACCAACGTATTCGTAGTACAGCCCTGTTTTGTTTTGCAAGTCGATGATTTAATATAGTTGCTCGTTGTTATGTATATTCGTTTGGCAGCTCAAGATTAGGTTGTAGATGAGAGTCACAATTAAAAGTTTCTCCATTTCTGGAAAGGAATATTGAGATTGAGGTAAATTAGTTAGGTTGAATAAATTTTTAGTCTGTTGTTATGAACTTTTGTTATTTTGTTCTTTATTTTAATATTTGAGTTTACTCCTGACGTAGATATGATTTCGTATGGTCCTGACCAAAGGGGAAGTAATTTTTTATTTGTATTTTTGGGATTGCTTTAATTTTTGAGTAAAACTAGGTTTCCTATTTGAAAATCAACAGGGTTTTGTTTCTTATCGTATTGTAGTTTTGAGGATTCCTTACTCTTGAGCAATTTTTCTCTTGCTATCTTATGGCAGTGTTGAAGTCTTGATTTAAGTTCATTGGCATAAAGGTCGTAATTGTAACAAATTTCAGGATTTCTTGTTACGCTAGAAGGAAGTTCAACCTGTCTACCATACATGAGTTCGAACGGAGTAAATGACGTTGAAGTATTCGGGGTCGTGTTATGGACGAAAACGGCATATTTTATCCAGCTATCCCAATCATCTTGAGATTTGTTGATAAAACAACGAAGATACTCAACGAAGTTTCTGTGACTTCTTTCGCAAGAACCATTTGATTGTGGTCGGTATGCAGTAGTTTGGAGTTTATTAATTTTAAGAAGCTTACATACATTTTTGAATATTTCACTAAGGAAGTTTTGGCCTTGATCTGACAACACGTATTTGGGTGTGCCATATCGAAATATTATTTCCTTGACGAACGCCTCGGCGATTGTGTTCGCCTCTTGGTTGGGTATTGGTATAGCATCGGTGTATTTCGTGAGGTCGTCAATGAATGTTAGGAGGTATCTGTTTTTATTGTTGGTCATAGGATATGGACCAACGATATCGATGGAAATTTTTTCGAATGGTTCCTTAGCGGTTGAAGTTATGACCATTGGTTCCATCGTGTACTTTGTTACCTTGTTTTTCTGACACAGTTCGCAGTTTTTTATGTAGTTTTTTATATCTCGGAACATATTCTTCCATTTGTGATATAATTGAATCCGTTTGAAGGTTCTGTTGACACCACAGTGTCCACCTATAGGATTTGAGTGGAATTCCTTGAGAATGGTTTTTATATCGTTCTCTGATAGGTCTTGTTTTGCTGAAGGAAAAGTCGAAAAGTTAGTAGTTTTGGCTAAAGACGTTGAGCAAGAATTACAGTTTGTTTTTGAAGATGTTGAAGGATTCGAAGATGAAGAATTAGAATTTATCGATGAAGGAAAGGCTTCTGGATCAATATTTGAAGGTGTGGGACAAGAATTAGTAGCGTTTGAACAAGAATTGGTATTTAATGATTTGGAACTGGAATTGGAATAAGACGATGTTGGAGACGAAATTGTATTTATAGAATTTGTACAAGAATTAGAAATTGGTTTTGAACAAGAATTAGAAGTTGAAGATTTAGAAGACGAATTTGAATTTATTGATGATGGACAAGAATTAGTAATTGGCGATGAAGACAAATTTGTATCTGTTGGTGATGATGAACAAGAATTAGAAATTGACGATGTAGAAAAAGAATTGGTACTTGCAGACGATATAGGAGATGATGAAGATGACGAATTTTGAGAAGAAGTAGAAGAAGATTTTGTACCAGATCGAAGAGTCATTTTCGCAACTCTGCTAAGACAGTCAGCGTTTGTATTTTGATCACCTTTTTTATGAATGATTTCATATTCAAACTCTTCGAGCTGTAGACGATATCTCATCATTCTGGAATTTATATCTTTACAGTTGTGAATATAAACTAGAGGTTTATGATCAGTGTATAGTTGAAATTTTCTACCATACAGATAAGGTCTGAAATGTTTGACTGACCAAACAATAGCTAAAAGTTCCTTATCAGTAGTAGAATAATTTTTTTCGCTTTTATTAAGAGTTCGTGATGCATAAGATATAGGAAGGTCATTACCAATTTCACCTTGCGAAAGGACACTACCAATAGCTACATCGCTAGCATCCGTTGTTAAGATAAAGTTTTTGGTGAAATACGAATATTGAAGAAGGGGCGGATTAATTAGTCTTTCTTTTAATCCATGAAAGGAATTTGAACAAAGAGGAGTCCAGTCAAAACGAACATCCTTGCGTAAAAGATTAGTAAGGGGTTTGGAAATTTTTGCAAAATCTTTTATGAAACGGCGATAATATCCAGCGAGTCCCAAAAAGCTTTTTATTTCTTTGGGATTTTTGGGTTGAGTGAAATTCTTCACGCATTCGATTTTTTGCGGATCAGGTTTGATACCTGATTCATTTATCACGTGTCCTAGGTAAGTGAGTTCCGTTCGCAAAAACTGGCATTTTTCGGGTTGCAATTTAAGATTATGTATTTTGAGACGTTCAAAGATTTCTTTTAATTTCAAATTGTGTTCATCTAAGGTCTTACCATAGACCACGATGTCATCCATGTAAACGAAAGTTTTTATACCTTGAAGACCAGTCAATACATTATTCATTAACCGTTGGAAGGTGGCTTTGGCACCTTTTAATCCATAAGGCATTCTAATGAATTCGTAATGACCAAAAGGTGAAGAGAAAGCGGTCTTCTCTCTATCTTCCGGTCTAACTTGGATTTGATGGAATCCACTGGCGAGATCTAAAGTAGAAAAAAATTTTGAACTTCCCAACTGATCTAGAATATCAGTTATGTTGGGTAATGGAAATGCATCACCGACAGTTTTGTCGTTGAGTTTGCGAAAATTGACGACGATTCTCCATTTCTTATTACCATCTTTATCAGGTTTCTTAGGGACAACGATAAGAGGAAAATTCCATGGACTATTCGATGGCTGGATTATATTATCGTCCATCATCTCGTGGATTTGTTTGTCAACTTCTAATCGTTGTGCTTCCGGCAACCTGTAGGGTTTGATATAGGTAGGTGTTGCATCCGGGGTAAGGATTGGGTGTTGTACAGAAGAGGTATGAGTTAACTTATCCCCTTTTAGATAGAAGAATTCGCTATACAAGATACACAGATTTAGTATCGATTCTTTTTCATTCTTCGACATGTGATCTGTCACGACTGACTCTTTTATAGCTTGGATTCTATCATATGATTCGGGATAATTTTGAATTCGTAAAATGTTATAGTTGGAGACCTCATCGAATATAAGGTCTTCAGTATTAAATTCAATAGGAGATTCAGAAGAATTAACGACGGATATGTAGGAGATAGAACTATTGGCAGGAGTAATGCTGTTGGCAATATATAATCCATTAGAAAATTGTTGGGAGAGGCATATACTGTCCACATTAACATCTTTAAGAACAAGGACTACGGTTTCGGATCTAGGTGGGATAGTGACTAAATTTGAAGGGATTAAATCATATTCAATAATAATGAAATTTTTAAAAGAGAATGTAAGCATTTTAGTCCCATAGTCGATCTGAGCTTTATGATCATCGAGAAAATTGTTACCTATGATTCCTTCAGTGCTTATAGGGAAGTTTTTATCTACAACGTGAAAGGGATAAGAAATAGTAATATTTTTGGGTAGGTTTATGCGTAAGTATATAACACCCTTAGTACGAATCACGGAATCTGTAATTCCAGATAATGAGTGAATAATGTTTGAGTCGATGGTTAGTTCTGGTTTTAATTTGTCTATTTTAATCAGACAAATTTCACTACCACCATCGATGAGAAATTTCGAAGGTTGAAGATTTAGCAAGGTTTCGGATGAAATTTTTATTGAGTCTACTCTACTTATTTTATTATTTAAGTTTATTTGAAAGATGTGGCGAGATGAGATTAAGTTTGAGTCCGAAGCCTGCCACTGGTTCCGGCCTCTGAAAGGTTTTCCGTGTGTTTATTTGTTGAGGCAGAGGCAATTGGATTAGTATTGTTATTGTAGGAGATGATGAAGATGACGAATTTTGAGAAGAAGTAGAAGAAGATTTTGTACCAGATCGAAGAGTCATTTTCGCAACTCTGCTAAGACAGTCAGCGTTTGTATTTTGATCACCTTTTTTATGAATGATTTCATATTCAAACTCTTCGAGCTGTAGACGATATCTCATCATTCTGGAATTTATATCTTTACAGTTGTGAATATAAACTAGAGGTTTATGATCAGTGTATAGTTGAAATTTTCTACCATACAGATAAGGTCTGAAATGTTTGACTGACCAAACAATAGCTAAAAGTTCCTTATCAGTAGTAGAATAATTTTTTTCGCTTTTATTAAGAGTTCGTGATGCATAAGATATAGGAAGGTCATTACCAATTTCACCTTGCGAAAGGACACTACCAATAGCTACATCGCTAGCATCCGTTGTTAAGATAAAGTTTTTGGTGAAATACGAATATTGAAGAAGGGGCGGATTAATTAGTCTTTCTTTTAATCCATGAAAGGAATTTGAACAAAGAGGAGTCCAGTCAAAACGAACATCCTTGCGTAAAAGATTAGTAAGGGGTTTGGAAATTTTTACAAAATCTTTTATGAAACGGCGATAATATCCAGCGAGTCCCAAAAAGCTTTTTATTTCTTTGGGATTTTTGGGTTGAGTGAAATTCTTCACGCATTCGATTTTTTGCGGATCAGGTTTGATACCTGATTCATTTATCACGTGTCCTAGGTAAGTGAGTTCCGTTCGCAAAAACTGGCATTTTTCGGGTTGCAATTTAAGATTATGTATTTTGAGACGTTCAAAGATTTCTTTTAATTTCAAATTGTGTTCATCTAAGGTCTTACCATAGACCACGATGTCATCCATGTAAACGAAAGTTTTTATACCTTGAAGACCAGTCAATACATTATTCATTAACCGTTGGAAGGTGGCTTTGGCACCTTTTAATCCATAAGGCATTCTAATGAATTCGTAATGACCAAAAGGTGAAGAGAAAGCGGTCTTCTCTCTATCTTCCGGTCTAACTTGGATTTGATGGAATCCACTGGCGAGATCTAAAGTAGAAAAAAATTTTGAACTTCCCAACTGATCTAGAATATCAGTTATGTTGGGTAATGGAAATGCATCACCGACAGTTTTGTCGTTGAGTTTGCGAAAATTGACGACGATTCTCCATTTCTTATTACCATCTTTATCAGGTTTCTTAGGGACAACGATAAGAGGAAAATTAAATGGACTATTCGATGGCTGGATTATATTATCGTCCATCATCTCGTGGATTTGTTTGTCAACTTCTAATCGTTGTGCTTCCGGCAACCTGTAGGGTTTGATATAGGTAGGTGTTGCATCCGGGGTAAGGATTGGGTGTTGTACAGAAGAGGTATGAGTTAACTTATCCCCTTTTAGATAGAAGAATTCGCTATACAAGATACACAGATTTAGTATCGATTCTTTTTCATTCTTCGACATGTGATCTGTCACGACTGACTCTTTTATAGCTTGGATTCTATCATATGATTCGGGATAATTTTGAATTCGTAAAATGTTATAGTTGGAGACCTCATCGAATATAAGGTCTTCAGTATTAAATTCAATAGGAGATTCAGAAGAATTAACGACGGATATGTAGGAGATAGAACTATTGGCAGGAGTAATGCTGTTGGCAATATATAATCCATTAGAAAATTGTTGGGAGAGGCATATACTGTCCACATTAACATCTTTAAGAACAAGGACTACGGTTTCGGATCTAGGTGGGATAGTGACTAAATTTGAAGGGATTAAATCATATTCAATAATAATGAAATTTTTAAAAGAGAATGTAAGCATTTTAGTCCCATAGTCGATCTGAGCTTTATGATCATCGAGAAAATTGTTACCTATGATTCCTTCAGTGCTTATAGGGAAGTTTTTATCTACAATGTGAAAGGGATAAGAAATAGTAATATTTTTGGGTAGGTTTATGCGTAAGTATATAACACCCTTAGTACGAATCACGGAATCTGTAATTCCAGATAATGAGTGAATAATGTTTGAGTCGATGGTTAGTTCTGGTTTTAATTTGTCTATTTTAATCAGACAAATTTCACTACCACCATCGATGAGAAATTTCGAAGGTTGAAGATTTAGCAAGGTTTCGGATGAAATTTTTATTGAGTCTACTCTACTTATTTTATTATTTAAGTTTATTTGAAAGATGTGGCGAGATGAGATTAAGTTTGAGTCCGAAGCCTGCCACTGGTTCCGGCCTCTGAAAGGTTTTCCGTGTGTTTATTTGTTGAGGCAGAGGCAATTGGATTAGTATTGTTTTGTTTTCTATTGTTGTTATACTCTCTTTTTCTGCATTCATTTATATGATGTCCTAGATTCTTACAATAACTACAAGTAATTGTAACCTTTTTAACCTCACTCTTGAAGGAAGGAAGTTGTTCCTTGTTTTTCTCTGAGTAGCATTGTTCGATGCTATGTCCGGTTTTCTTGCAATAATTACATGAAATTAAATTTCTAGATTTAGAATGAAACGAGGTAGTAGGAGTTTGGGACAAATAACTGAATTCATTTTTCTCTTCTAGTACAGCAGTCTCTATAGCTTCAGTGAGAGATGTAAATCGCGAGGCTTTTATTATTAGTCCTATCTTGGGATTAAGACCCCTTTCAAAAGCCTTTAGAGCAGTTTTGCGGTTAAGGCTCAAAATTGTCTGCGAATGCTCTGAGCCTTCGCTAGCAACGCAAGCATTGTTCAGATTTGCTAGCGTTTGTTCCAATCTATTGGAATAAGAACGCACCGTCTCGTTTGTTCTTTGTTAAGTATGAACAAGCTCTAATTGGAGTTGGGACAAGGATTTGGTTTCTAAAAATTGTTGAATTAATTTTTCTCTAAGGGATTCCCAAGTGGAAAATTCCGTATATTTTACTATATTGTACGCCGGGCCAATTAGTTTCGTTTTTATTATAAGGAGTAGGATTGAGGTTTCGGATGCGGGGATGTCTTCTGCTATTAGATTACACGCATTTAAAAATTTATGTAGATGTGCCCTGTTCCCATCAAATTCGGGAATCAATTTAAGAGCAAAAGATCTATTTAATTTTGGGGCCATTTTGGATTCAGTTTCTACAATGAAATTGTCAGAGGAAGAGGAACCCTCGGTAGTACCAGTTTCAGAATCTTCTGAGTCGGATGTTTCGACAATCTTATTTTCGGACATAAACTGATAATATTACAAAAACAATATTGGACATAAATTGATAATATAAAAAAAATTTACAAAATTTTAATTCAAGCTCAAAAAAAATTAGGCTAATAGAAGGTAATGATAAATATGATAATAATAATAATAGTAAAAGTAGGTAATAATATTTGGTAAAATCAATATGTATCTAATATATTTTATTTTTAAATTCTTGCTCTTTTTATTTTATGAATTAAATAATTAAAGTTGAGATGATGGTTGGCTAAAGATGAATATGTTGGAGATGTAGTAGATTAAAGATGAGAGATGTTAAAGATGTTGTAGATTAGAGATGACTTGATTGTCTTTTGTTTTCGTTGCAACCCCTTGGGTTGGTTAATTGTCTTTTTTTTTAAGTATTTTGAGACCTTTTACTTTTAATATGTTTGTTATAAATTGTTTCACATTTCATTAGCACTCTGTTTTTTTTTTTTTTTAACTTGTTTGTAGTTTTTTTATTTTTATCGAGAAAACAAACTGTAGGTATCACTTGTTGTAAAATTTGTTTTGTACTCTATTGTGTTGTTTTTGTTTTGTTTTAATGTTCACTGTTTGAAAGGCACTTTACACTTTTCAGGCAAACCCCACATCTGACACCAATTTTTATGTTGTGCTTTATTTATTTTTTTTTATTGAGACGCACGGATCTCAATTGGGGTCTTACCTTTCTAAGTGTTCTTTTTTAAAAATAAAAACAAGTAAACGTATTTGAGCTTTTTATATTTAAATCAACAATTTTACACAAGTTGATAACATTTATTTTTTTCAATTAAGACTTGAATGATTTTGTAATAATATAGAAGAATTAGAAATAACAAGTATTTGTGTTGTTGACCGCCCGATACTGACTGACTGATACTACCGACTCGAAAAAGAAAAAGGAAATTATGCTACATCAGCAAAATTGTGCCAGTGTGTAGATAATTGGGATCAATGCACGTTTAATGGATTTGGTAAAGGGAGTGCATTGATTGGAAAAATGAAAATGATGATTTGGGAATTTGGGTTTTATTTCAATGGGCAGTGAAATTGAAGAAGTTTAATTTAAATGGAGCGATCGTTGATCGCTAGGTTGGTGACTTTGGAGTTGAATGGAATTTGTATAGGTAATTAAAAGGAAATGATGATGAGGGAATATTAAATGGTTTTGGGTTGAATGAAAGGAAATTAGGTAATAGGGTAATGGACGCAGGAGGTTGTAGAGTGCGTACTTTACAACAGAAGGATGCATACTGGCAGGTACCTCTGGAGAAAGAATCACGGGAGAAGACAGCGTTTACAGTCCCAGGGAGGCCGTTGTATCAATTTAAAGTAATTCCGTTCGGACTCTCGAATGCTGCGCAAAGTTTGACGAGCTTAATGGACAAAGAGATTCCTCGTGAGTTGAGAGAACAAGTGTTCATTTACTTAGATGATCTTTTGGTCATCTCAAAAGATTTTAACGATCACATTTTAACACTCAATAAAGTAGCAAAGCATCTTAACGATACTGGTTTAACAATAAACGTAGAAAAATCTAAATTTTGTTTTCGTGAATTGCAATACCTAAGGTATATTGTTGGACAAGGATGTCTAAAAGCTGATCCGAACAAAGTGTAAGCGATAGCAGAGTTTCCTGTACCAACTACCTTACGACAAGTCCGTAGATTTCTAGGGATGGCCGGTTGGTACAGGCGATTCATCGAAAAATTTTCGACACTAACTGCTCCAATTTCGGACACGCTGAAAAAGAAGCAGACATTTGAATTTGGTCCCGAAGCTATTACAGCTTTAGAAGCAACGAAAAAAGCGTTGACTTCCGCTCCTGTTTTAATTAATACAGATTTTAACAAACAATTCGTTATTTGTTGTGACGCCTCATCCACAGGGATAGGGTGTGTTCTTTGTCAACTAGACGAAGAAGGTAATGAAAAACCTATTTATTTTTATTCACAAAAATTAAATGCAGCTCAAAGAAATTACACCGTAACAGAACGAGAATGCTTAGCCGCTGTCCAAGAAATCTATAAATTTCGACCTTATGTCGAGGGGTATAAATTTGTTGTGATAACCGACCATGCGAGTCTACGGTGGCTGATGAACTTGAAGGATCCAATGGGAAGGTTAGCTCGATGGAGCCTCAAGCTTCAAAGATGGAGCCTCAAGCTTCAAGCCTCAAGCTTCAACGCCTGACGCGTTGTCAAGGGTCTATGAAGTAGACGCAATGGACATTGAGAAATCCACGCCTGAAACTACTTCCTCAGATTCACTTAACGTATTACATATTGATTTAAAGAACCAGGCCTTCGAGTCAGATGAGTACAAGCAAATTATTGCTCACGTCACGGAAAACAAAGAACGTTTACCTGATCTCCAAGTGTCTGAAAATTTCATATATAAAAGAATTAAGCACGCCACGGGGAATCCTATTCAAGAAGATTCAACCTGGAAGCTTTGGGTTCCATCGCAGCTGACCGGAACATTTCTAGAGCAAGCTCATTGCCCACCTAGATCGTCGCATGGGGTAATAGCAAAAACTTTATACCGCCTCCGACAACAATTTTATTGGCCAGCGATGAGTAGTCAAGTGAGAGCATATATAAATAATTGTGAGGTTTGAAATGGGGAAAGCTTTCACGGTGGACCGACCTTTCCAACATATCTATGTTGATTTTCTAGGGCCTTATCCTAGATCTAAACGGGGTAACACTTTTATAGTCATAGCACTTGATAAACTAACTAAATTCATGTTGATAAAACCACTTAAAAAAGCTAATTCTAATGATTTAATAAAATTTCTTACGGAAGAAATGTTTTTGTTATTCGGAGTTCCAGAAACATTGTTATCTGACAGTGGTTCACAGTTAATTAGTAAGGGCTTCGGTACATGTTTAGAAAATCAGGCATATAAAGACAGCTTCATATGCACCTCAAGCTAACGCTAGCGAAAGAGTCAACAGATCGATACTAAGCGCCATACGTGCATATCTAGACCCCAACCAAACCAATTGGGATGTACACCTAAGTGAAATTAGCAATTCTCTACGCGCTTCTATACACAGTGTAATAGGTATGTCACCGTATGAAGCGTTATTCGGACAACAAATGGTCGAACATGGCTCTGACTATCAGCTATGGCGAAAATTAGATGGGTAAAACCAATTTGAAATAAAATGGTTGCCCAAAGCAGCAAAAATGGGTATTCTACATGCTTATTTGAAAACAGCTTTAAGCCAAGCCCATGAAAGCTATGAACACACGTATAACCTGAGAAGTAAATTGAAAACATTTAAAGTAGGCGACAAAGTTTATCGCAGGAATTTCACTCTCAGTAGTGCTGCTAAACATCTAAATGCAAAATTATGTAACAAATTTATAAAAGCTTATGTCATCAAAGTACTAGGTAACAATTTATATAAAATTAAAGATGATAAAGGGTTTGAGATGGTAGTACATACCAAGGATCTACGTAAATAGAATGCTATACAGGTAGTGGCCTATCACAACCGGCTAACTCAACTGTGCACGAGACGCATAAGGGTCGTGGGGGTACTTATCGAACATAAAACATCATCATAAAACCTCAACTATAGTTATAATAATTTTTCATTTCCATCGTCATCGTATGTAGTTACACTACCTACGAAGAAGATGTTTTGTAGGAAAAAACTATCTCACTACCATGACAGCGAATAACTGATTTTATATTATATCAACGATATATATATCATATGCCGACCAATTTAAAAAATTTTTTTTTATTTTCATAACATGAGTAGTAATTTAGAAATGCCTAACACTAACACCAAACTTAGCCAAACATACTCTATACGACTTTTCAGATTAAATTGAATTCAACTCAAGTATCATACAATTTGCATAAAAGGTATCCATCTATCGGAAGATAGATAAAATAAATACTCCTTTAAGTAATAGGAGATGGAAATTAAATGAACATGGTATAGTAAGAAAAGTAAGTTGAACATGCGCAAAAATATTGGCGTGAATTAAGAGAAAGAGCACGGAGAGTTATGCACGACTACTATCACAACTCATGTACGAGAGGAATATAAAATATCAGACGGTAATAGCGATGTGCGAAAGAGTGAAATCTCGATCTATTGCCAGAGTATTTATGACGTCACAAATGTACTAGTACAAAAGTAATGTATTTTTCAAAACCAAGTAGAATTTTATTAAATAGGTACATTGTAACAAAACATATATAATGGTTAGCAGTCATCATCAATATATGCATAATAGTCTGAAAATTTACTTGAGCGAAAAAGAGTAGAAGAAATATTCTAGGTAGAGAGACAAAGGTAGAGTGAATCATTAGAAAATAACTTACCAAGGCAGTATTATAGTAGGTCAGTAGCAAAATAGTGGAATAATGAAAAAGAAGATAGAAATACTTACAGTAGTTAGAAGAAAACCAACAAAAAAATTGAGTAAGAAAAAATCTCTTTTATCATTGTAGCCGAACTTAAACAGGTAATCTGGAAGAAGAAAAATATTTGGAATCAAGCAAGAAGAGTACAACTAGGTTAAAACAACGCAAAATATTCATCAGTGTCAAGAACTGAGGAACAAGTACCCAAAAGTACACAGGTAAAATGTTACAAATAAACTTTGTAGAATCTAGTACAAATTCGTAACTCGTAGAAAAATAGCGTTGACATTTTTAGAAACTTTATGCTTACCGTAGAAATTGGCTAGAACTGCTTGTAAAACTGAATAAATATCTCTTCCGACATGTTTGTTAAATTTTTATCACCTAAAATATATGCTTTTTCAATGGAAAGTTCACGGACTAACTAAAAATACGTACCGAACATATATCTACACGATATTTACCTTCAAACTGCTGAAAAGAAATAAAGAATATGTAATTTTCCTAACTTCATCTTTCATAAGTAAAGCTTCACGCAATTTAATTTCAATATTAAAGAAACTTAGTTTTCTGTAAAATAAAAAAGGAGCTTACGAAAATTGTAATAACTACGACTCTCGAAATGAGATCATTCAGAAACATTCAATTCAATAAATCTAGCGTAATAGATTAGTACCTGCACGGAAAAAGGAAACTGCAACCAAGTTCATAAAAAACGAAGCCGTCATATTTGCAGAGAGCAATAAAAAAATCATAACAGGCCGACTCCACGAGCTATAATTTCTCTCAGAATGTGTATCCTGCAATGAAATAGTCAATGGAGTCGCGTTGTTTCTCGTTATGTTGGGATATCAGATATCCCTCTCTAAGATTTCGTCTTGACGAAGATGTCTGATATAAATTTGACAGATGAGTTTTTTTTTTCCTTTTTATAGGTAGATGACAATTTTATTTCATTATTTTCTGTCTCTCGTGCTGGTCGTTGCTCTTCGTTCTTTTGCGTTTCGGTTGTATTCTCTGTTGTTTTGTACTTTTAAAGTAAAAAGTTGATTGACATAGAAATATATATTTATGGAAATGCATTTAATAATAATTTCTTTAAATAGGAACCTGTACATTGTACACACCTAGCTGAAAAAAAAAATTAAATTTACATAAAAATCATTTCTTTAAAAATAAAATATACTTTATGAGCGTGTAGTAACTACAACATTAATTTATCTATCTAAAATATTAACTAACAAAGTAAAAACCATTATTTCTAAGGAAGCAAAAAAAATATCGAAAGAAATTTGTCGTTTATCCGCAATGTTGACACGTCAACTTCTCTTTCATCAATGAAATGTCAAGACATGAATTGCCCAGCAAAGAAAAAAGAAATGCTCTGGTATAGATACAGAGATGTAGCTATGCGATACAGATATCAAGTGGAGTCGGTGTGTAAGCCAATTGGACGGAGTAAAACTTTAAAAACATAGTTGACAAGATACCCAAAAAACTGTAAGAAATTCTTTCCAAATCCACGCTTCCTAAAAAGAAAATCGTTTCCAAGTGATCCAAAGTGTATAGTGCGAAAAAGTAACCATACTTATTAATAAAAAGATACCACCCACTAAAATTATAAAGCTGAAAAAAATTCATTCAATAACGGAGTACGACATAGTTAAAAAAGGTAAGAAGCCACCCTTATTTTAAGAAGTGAAAATATTTCTTTTATTTTTACAACGCGTATAAAAATTTTTCTTGACACACCACGAGTTCTTTTTCGAAAATTCCAATTAGATCAAAAAAAGCTTAATTTAATGTGCAACCATGAATTAGTATCAAAAAGACACCAAATAATCGACGCATTGGAGCGTCAGACAGATCCTCATCTGTCTGTAGCCAATCCCATAAAAAAAATAGTCAGAAACTGTACTGATTCCAAGAAACACAAAGTGGTGGACACTGCGTATCCACTGAAGAAATTCTCAGCGTGGAGAGCGAAAATATAACACAAAACCAATCCATTTAATCAAAGAATAGCCAGGTAAAATAATATATTTTTTTATTAAAGAAAAAAAAAATAAAGAAACATAGGTAGTGAAATAGTACGTGACGCACGTACCGAAAATTTCACGCGGTACTCAAACCACATGGTAAATCCTTAACTAGTAACAGACAGCCAGGTAGTTTGACCATTTTTATCTTTCTTGTAGTTAGAATATAATAGTATGCAAATTTAATAGGTTCTAAAATATATTTGGTTTTGAAAAAACATAAAATTTTTGTAGAATACTAGATACATTTGTTACTAAATACTTATTCTAATGCACACATTAATTTTTACATCTAGTCAAGCGTTAATAGAGGTGTTCCAAAGGTATTCTATTGGTGAACCGATGCTCAAAGGAGGTACCCGCCGACGTAAAAGTACCCACACAGCATCCGATCACTGTGAATCCCACTTACACCACGATTATTATTAGCCTGCCTGGCTCATATAATCACTCAAATAATCAATTTTTAATCAGTCAATAATCAATCCATCGATCTGTATCTGTCAAAATTATTGAAAAGCAAAACATCCGAAGACAAATTACCAAAAAACTCAAAATTCACGAAGCCATGGTAATCAAGAAAACGAGTAAATTCATCAGGAGTACCTACAAAAATATCATCAAGTATTCAACGAGAACAACGAGGGAAAAGACAGCGAAGCGGCTCGCTAAATTTTTCATCGAGGGATCTCAACTGTACCGTAAAATGATTGTACACCTTTTACAATACAATTCATTCGTCGTGGGACATCCAGCTTCAAGGATTCATCAATAGTTTGTCAAAGTATTAAAAATAAAACAGAGGCATGGTGAGGAATTTTTCTGTTGAAAAACTATAATGGTTTATTTATTAAAATATATTGGTGCAAATTAATTATTAAAACGTGAATATAAATATATACCCTTGATATACACTAGGAAGTGTAAGTGCATAATTTATCTTTGAATTTTTGAGTCGAACCCATAAAAATTACCTTAATAAATATAAAGTTTCATTAGTCATCTTATCATAGTGCCGATAAGTTCCTACAAATAAAATAATTTTTGTATCTGTATGATACACATCAATATAAACCATCTTTTATGATACATCTTTAGTAATATTCAAGTAAAATATAAAAATTTTCGTAAATATATTTCAGTATCTTTAGTGCACTGAAAAATAAAGTAATAAAACAAAAAGAAAAAGGCGTAGTACCTACATATATGGTAACATAAAGAAATTATCTATGTATACCTATTATCTTCTGAAAGTTGATCAATGTTACATATAAAGTTTTTTTTTAATCTTAAATTTCATTTCCAATATTCCTTGGACAGGAAATTGACAGCAAGAAGAACCTCGTACATAAATAAAAAAAGTAAAATTTCACGAATTAAATTTTTGTCGCAAAATTGTATAAAATAAATTTTTCATTACGAATTTTTTTTTTTTGATACCTACGTATCGAAATGGAAATAGTGATTACTATAACATCGTACGGCATAACTTTCAGGACTAATTGGAAATAACAAAAAGGTCCTTGAAAATATTAGTTTTAATATTTCTCATTGGAATCCGGTTACATACATATGAGTATATGATCTTTTTCGATACTTATATCCATCGACTAAAACAAAGAAGATTACATTTTTTTTTAAACTATATAGAGTACCTACGTTTTTTTTTTGTCCTTTTAGCGTCTGTTCTTTATGGTTAGAGTGCACTTTCACCGTCTACGAACCTACCTTTATAAACTTGAAAAACTATATTTTTATTTATTTTTATAATATTATATTTTTACAAAATTTTATTAAAATACATTGTAGAAAATTTAATACCATTCATTACTAAATTTAACTTGGTGGACGAATATACCTACCTACATCTTTATCGTGTTATAATTCAGAGTTTCATATTTTGATTGAAGTCTAAAGTGAAAATTTACAATCCTTTTGTTTTGGAAAAAGGGGATACTTGTGTATGCGACTTTTGTCGTCAAAATTATTCTGTTGCTGGTCAATTTTGAAATTATCTGTTTTTGAAGATATTTTTCAACTTTGATTCATTTATGTCATCTATGTCAATAGTAATAACTAAAATTTTTCTCTCGCGCTAAAAATAAAAATATTGTTCTCAGATTAATCGGTGTCGAACGTCATTCTATTGGATTTAAGGCCAAAGTTTGCGTCTTCCTTAACTGGTTTGGACTAGTCTCCAATACAGAGTTAAGCTGCCGTTACAAAAGTCCAAAAGAAAAGACGTTTGTATGTTTATTTCGTTTGATATATCGTATTAGAGTCGGTTTTTACAAATAAATAAAAGAATATTTACCGAAATATTTCTTTACGGACCGAGAGGAGGAGAGAGGAGGAGAAATCTTCCAACCTCAAGAGTTCATCTGCCTGAATAAGGCCAAATTTTTTTTAATCGCTAATTTTCTTTTGAGTCATAATTATATAATTTTTCTTACTTTGTCTCTACTATGATAAACATAAGTAGAGGTTCTTTTTTATGGATATTTACCTACATATTTTGATTACTTTAGAAAATTTTTGCATTTGGGTTCGTATTTAACTATAGTTGAATATTCATGTCATCAAGAATAAATTATATATTGAGAAGTAGTATTAGTAAAAGAAAATAAGATTACTTTCAATAAAACTTTCAAGATAGAGATTGTATAGTTACATTTTTTTTTTGAGATTCTTTAAATTGTTTTTGAAACATATAAAAATTTCTGTTAGTCTTTAAGTTTATTGAATAAAAACTGTTTTAGGTATTGAACTTAAATTCATCATTTTTCATTTTCTTACAATTTGTTGTTAAATATGAGATCAAGTTTAGATCTCTCGGAAGTTATTCTTAAATTTCTAGAATTTCACAGGTCAGGATGAAGCAGTGAGGTCTTCAGGTGACGGAGTCGTGACGGGGATCGTTCGTAAGATGTCCTGAAGGGAAACATAACCCCCCCCCCACAGCAACAACAACTAAAGCCATGGGTATAACAACTGGTAGTGGATATAGGTGAACATGTATAGGTAGTGTGATCATATGGTACTTTCTTTTGAGGGATGTACCAATATGAATTTCGCGTCACAGGTATATCAACAGGGAAGTTATAGGAGGAAAAGGAAACTAGCCTTTTCTTTTATTACTTTTGGTCGGGTAGTTAGACGTCAGGGGGAGACAAAACCATCTGTTTCTCCCAGCAACAATAAGGTTCCAGATAAATTCTCGGATATGATGGAACAAGGTAGGGTCTTGGGTGAAGACATCCGAAAGGACTATCATCATCTCGTCCTGTTTATGTAATTTCCACGTTCGCTTTTTAGCAATCATTCTTCTGTTTTTATCTATTTTTGACACTTCTTCGAAAACTCTTTCTCTGGCTCTTTTTGCTCTTTAGCATTCGCATCTGAATTATTTTTGAGTCAAACGTTACCTAGACTCCAGGTCAACTAATTGTAGCACCGGCTATTGTCTCCTGCAGCATGACCTACTTCCTTCAACCGTTGAGCTGGCCAAGGCGAGTTTGTACTGACCTGAAGCGGCAGTTGAGTGGTCACCCTGATGGTCGCGGCTTAGACGTGCCTAGTCATAGGTACTATAAGTCGAAATTAGCAGGTGTAGGATCCATTTATTTTTTTTTATGATAAGGTTGATACGGAATTGTAGTTGGGTAGTACCTAACATATAACAATAGGTAGGAGGAGTAAGGTCCCTTCAACAAAGGTCACCAATTCCTAACCATAATTTCGATTTCAACGAACTTCACTATAAATACAAGATTTAATAATACATTCTTTTTGCAATCATGAGTATGATGATCCAAGGTGTGATTTAAATGATGTATATTTTACCTACGTACGTCGGGTCCTCTCGATGAGAGAAAGAGGAGGTGAGACAACCCTTTTGAAGGTTAGTGACCTTCAATGTTTGGGGATGTTTTCACTCTTCTTTTTTTCTGATCGATAGTACCCCACTTTTTATGATTTTGGATCCAGGGTTGGACTTCCACGCTACTGAAAAAATTATGGTAATATGAACATGAGATTTCAGTCCGTTGAATGGTTTTTAGGTTTTGAGTATGATCTGAGCGATTCATGTGTCTTTTCTTTTCTTTTGATATTTAAGCACGGATACATTTGCGGAACAAGTCCATCGATTCGCTTAACGGGAATTTTCACTGAAAGAAATTTGGAAATAATAGCTTTTTTGATTTCAGAGCTTCGGTCCCATAGGCGCGGGTATAGACTGATAATTTTTTTTGGCTTTACCAATCTCGTCTATTTATTCTATTTTTTTTTAAGTAGCGGGGTGGAACCATCCGTCCCGTCCTTTCCAACATGGCGCCCATACGTGTGGATCCCGAAGGAAGATTTAAGTTAAAATTAAAATAAGTTAAAAATAAAGAGTTTTTGATTTTTAAGTTTTTGAAGTAGATTTTTTTTGAGATTTACCATCGAGGGGTAATTGGCTTAAGTGACGACCGGTGATTGGTTGAAATTTATCCTAATTACGTCAGCAGCGATAACCTGTTCAATTATCTTTCACTCTCCTTAAAAACAAACATTTAGCAATATCGAATTGGTTCGAAATTAGATGTCCGTACTGGATATGATTTTTCATCTAGTAGCCGTCGCTTCTAATAAGAATCGTAATGAATTTTATTATGTAGTCTTTTTCTTTTTAAATGTCTGTTCTTTCGGCCGGTGAATGGTCGACTTTTTATCCTATTTATGTCTGTTTGCGAAAGCCAGACGGCTAAAATTAAGAAAAAGAAAATATCACACACAAATAAACAATTTCTATGCAACATCTATTATACTCTTTAGAGTGTTACGATAACTTTTTCCAAGAAATATTTTCGACGTATTGTTCCAACCTGATGTCCGCTAAGGGATATTATTTTTCCATAGGTCTGTAGCAGCAGGGGGATAAGATATTAGAAAAGAAAGATAGGAAAAGTTAAAGCAATTTGGAATGATAGTGGAAGTACATAAGATCATTACTGTTAAAAATTTTGTTGTTGTTGTGGGGGTTTTATTCAGGAACCGTGAAAATTTCAGTCACGACTCCAATCCTTTATGTATATAGAAAATTTTAAGAAAACTTAAGAAATTTAAAAATTAATAAAATTTTTATAGTTTGAGATTTTTTTTTTTGAAAACTTTAAATTCATTCATGCTGGTAGCAACTTTATTTAGATTTAGTACATGCTGGTAGCAAACATTCATTTTAAGATTTATTTATGCTGGTAGCAAACTTTGTAGATTTATTTCATTCATGCTGGTAGCGAAAATTTTAGAATTTAGTTTGATTTAGCAATTTTGTCTGGTGACAAAAGTTTTTTTTTTAAGTAATTATTATATTAAGATGTATTTCATTTAGTATTTGATTTATATAGTTCAGTAATTTAGAATCAAGTTAAGTAAATTTTTTTAAGTAAGATTAAAAGTTTTCTTTTAGTCACTTTCTTGCTAAAAACACAAAAATTCTCTCTAAAACATATCTATACCAATCCATAACATATATCTCGTAAACCTTGCGAATATCAAGGAAATTTTCAAGCAACAAATAATTCACTCGACATGGGTAAGAAAAAAGGGTACCTATCTGATGGTAAAGGTAGTCGTAGACAACTTGACCCCGAGTCACCAAAGGACCGAAGGATAGCTAAACCTGAACCACATAATACCAGGTTCAGGAAAAACCAAGACATATACCAAAATATGACGATGGAAGCTGGAGAAGCTGTTGACGAAAGTCAAATAGATGAGGCAGGCCCGTCAAACGCAGGCAGAAGTGGAACCGAAAGAGCATAAATCGTGGCAAATGAGTTATTACAACAGACTCCCTACAGGCAACCATTCGAGGAAAGAACACCAATAAGACGTGATGAGGATTATGAGCAGCAGGATTGTTAGCAGCGGTTGGACTAAATCGAACAGAAGATCGAAAAGCATTACAAGATTCTTTGGCACAGAGTCAAGCCTTAATGCTGGAGAAAATGAACGAGGCTATGCAAAATGTATTGACTCAGTTCAACAATGCAAGACAAGCAACAGCTCCTACAGTACCTTTATGCGACTTACCGACGCTCAATCCAAGAAATTACGAGCAGCGAAGAGAGCCTAATGCAAATCCTAGTTCCAACATGCCAGACTTTCCAAGGATATGGCCTGACAGAGCAGCTACAACTAGCCAAAGAGGAATAAGTAGAAATGCTGAACTCAACTTTCATGAACAACTGAATCAAATGCAATACAACAACACCTCCGCAAATAGAGACGCGCGAGTGCCGACGCCTTCACCAGCAGCATCAATTTACCGTTTACCACACTATCAAAAGAGGGGAATATCGTTCAACTCAAAGAACATGACAGTGGACGAATTTTCATTCAGATTAGATAAGGTCAAAGATAGCTACGGCGCGTCTTGGGACGAGATAGTTTCCAACTTTCACCATTTCGTGAGTGGTCCCGCTGAAGTATGGTATTGGATATACTTGAAAATCAACCCCCAAACTTCGTGGATAGCTTTGAAATTAGCACTGATCGACCACTATGGAAGTTTGGAAACGGACTCAGAAATATCAAGACAGATGGCCGAGAGGAAGCAAGCACCAGGTGAAAGCTTTGACGCATTTTACGATGCTATCCTGAAATTAAATTCTAAAATGAAAAACCCCCGTCCTAATGAAGAGCTGGCGGAGATCATCAAACAAAATGTAAAACGTCGAATGGGTGAACTATTATTAACTTTTCGTACCACTAGATTGGCTGATTTGGTGTATACTTGTCGTGAAATGGAACGTTACCTGACACAACATGAACCGATACGTCTGAGGATGCAACCTATATTCAATAACCCTATTAGAAAACAAGTGAGTGAGATAGAGATCCAAACCGAACCTGTTGTAGAAGAAATGTCTTTAGCTTTAGAAGCCTTCAGCGAAACCGAAATCGTGATAACAAAATAAACTTCGATAAAGCAATTTGTTGGAATTGTCACAAGAACGGACATATATTCTTAGATTGCACGGAACCACAGAAAAGAATCTTCTGTTACCGATGTGGTCAACCGGATGTTCTATCCCCAAACTGTCTTAAGTGCAAGGGAAACCAATCATTGAGTCAGCGATCAGCCGAGAGGGAGCTGACAATGATGGGCAACTCGGGAAGTCCGATGTAAAACCTATACTTTTAACTGAGAAAAAAATAACCATTCAAAAAAAACCTGAAACTCAGAAAATCAAAAATTACAAGAATTCCAATTTTAAGACCTCTAAAATCACTTCACCAGAGGCAACTCGAATATACAGAAGCGCGAAAACGCATATATACTTATCCAATTCATAACAAAAAAAATCCAGAAATTAAGAAGCAGATTTATTCTGAAACGTAAGCTACACAGAGCGGTGAACATAGCCGAAGTAGAATGTTTGAAAAACGATCCACGTACCTACTTAAAAGAAGAATTATTTCAACATAAATGGCTTGGTTTACTCGACTCCGGAGCGAGCATTAGTTGCCTCGGTAACGGTGCCGCTAAACATCTTGAAGATGCTAATATTCCATATAAAAAATTTGATTCTAGTGTATCCACAGCTGATGGAACAAAACAGCGTATTGCTGGGGTGGTCACTACAAATATTACGTACAAAGATCTAGTTCTTCCGATCGACCTGTACATAGTGCCATCCTTAGCCCAAGATTTATATCTAGGCATCGATTTTTGGAAGACATTTAAATTAGCTCCGCAGATAATATCTTCACTAGATACCGTTACCGAGATAACAACCGGTCAAGCCAACAAACCGGAATGTCTCTTATCTGTAGAGGAGTCTGTCATTTTGCAGAAAACAATTAAGCAATTTCCGTCATTCGCCGTTCGAGGTCTCGGACGGACTCATTTGATGAAACATTTCATAGACACGGGAGACGCAGAACCCATAAAACAACGTCACTATCCCATATCGCCAGCAGTACATAGCCTTGTGTACACGGAATTGGATCGTATGATCTCGTTAGGTGTTATCGAGGAAAGCAAGAGTGCATGGTCTTCACCAGTCGTACTGGTAGGAAAACCCGGAAAGAATAGATTATGCCTCGATTTCCGAAAAGTTAACGCTGTAACGAAGAAAAATGCGAATAAAATTGCGCACATTGAAGGACTGCTAGCACGCCTTTCCGAAACACGTTATATTTCTAGCGTGGATCTGAAGGATGCATACTGGCAGGTACCTCTGGAGAAAGAATCACGGGAGAAGACAGCGTTTACAGTCCCAGGGAGGCCGTTGTATCAATTTAAAGTAATTCCGTTCGGACTCTCGAATGCTGCGCAAAGTTTGACGAGCTTAATGGACAAAGAGATTCCTCGTGAGTTGAGAGAACAAGTGTTCATTTACTTAGATGATCTTTTGGTCATCTCAAAAGATTTTAACGATCACATTTTAACACTCAATAAAGTAGCAAAGCATCTTAACGATACTGGTTTAACAATAAACGTAGAAAAATCTAAATTTTGTTTTCGTGAATTGCAATACCTAAGGTATATTGTTGGACAAGGATGTCTAAAAGCTGATCCGAACAAAGTGTAAGCGATAGCAGAGTTTCCTGTACCAACTACCTTACGACAAGTCCGTAGATTTCTAGGGATGGCCGGTTGGTACAGGCGATTCATCGAAAAATTTTCGACACTAACTGCTCCAATTTCGGACACGCTGAAAAAGAAGCAGACATTTGAATTTGGTCCCGAAGCTATTACAGCTTTAGAAGCAACGAAAAAAGCGTTGACTTCCGCTCCTGTTTTAATTAATCCAGATTTTAACAAACAATTCGTTATTTGTTGTGACGCCTCATCCACAGGGATAGGGTGTGTTCTTTGTCAACTAGACGAAGAAGGTAATGAAAAACCTATTTATTTTTATTCACAAAAATTAAATGCAGCTCAAAGAAATTACACCGTAACAGAACGAGAATGCTTAGCCGCTGTCCAAGGAATCTATAAATTTCGACCTTATGTCGAGGGGTATAAATTTGTTGTGATAACCGACCATGCGAGTCTACGGTGGCTGATGAACTTAAAGGATCCAATGGGAAGGTTAGCTCGATGGAGCCTCAAGCTTCAAAGATGGAGCCTCAAGCTTCAAGCCTCAAGCTTCAACGCCTGACGCGTTGTCAAGGGTCTATGAAGTAGACGCAATGGACATTGAGAAATCCACGCCTGAAACTACTTCCTCAGATTCACTTAACGTATTACATATTGATTTAAAGAACCAGGCCTTCGAGTCAGATGAGTACAAGCAAATTATTGCTCACGTCACGGAAAACAAAGAACGTTTACCTGATCTCCAAGTGTCTGAAAATTTCATATATAAAAGAATTAAGCACGCCACGGGGAATCCTATTCAAGAAGATTCAACCTGGAAGCTTTGGGTTCCATCGCAGCTGACCGGAACATTTCTAGAGCAAGCTCATTGCCCACCTAGATCGTCGCATGGGGGAATAGCAAAAACTTTATTCCGCCTCCGACAACAATTTTATTGGCCAGCGATGAGTAGTCAAGTGAGAGCATATATAAATAATTGTGAGGTTTGTAAAACAACAAAAGCACCGAATAGTACTTTACGTACTGAAATGGGGAAAGCTTTCACGGTGGACCGACCTTTCCAACATATCTATGTTGATTTTCTAGGGCCTTATCCTAGATCTAAACGGGGTAACACTTTTATAGTCATAGCACTTGATAAACTAACTAAATTCATGTTGATAAAACCACTTAAAAAAGCTAATTCTAATGATTTAATAAAATTTCTTACGGAAGAAATGTTTTTGTTATTCGGAGTTCCAGAAACATTGTTATCTGACAGTGGTTCACAGTTAATTAGTAAGGGCTTCGGTACATGTTTAGAAAATCAGGCATATAAAGACAGCTTCATATGCACCTCAAGCTAACGCTAGCGAAAGAGTCAACAGATCGATACTAAGCGCCATACGTGCATATCTAGACCCCAACCAAACCAATTGGGATGTACACCTAAGTGAAATTAGCAATTCTCTACGCGCTTCTATACACAGTGTAATAGGTATGTCACCGTATGAAGCGTTATTCGGACAACAAATGGTCGAACATGGCTCTGACTATCAGCTATTGCGAAAATTAGATGGGTAAAACCAATTTGAAATAAACTGGTTGCCCAAAGCAGCAAAAATGGGTATTCTACATGCTTATTTGAAAACAGCTTTAAGCCAAGCCCATGAAAGCTATGAACACACGTATAACCTGAGAAGTAAATTGAAAACATTTAAAGTAGGCGACAAAGTTTATCGCAGGAATTTCACTCTCAGTAGTGCTGCTAAACATCTAAATGCAAAATTATGTAACAAATTTATAAAAGCTTATGTCATCAAAGTACTAGGTAACAATTTATATAAAATTAAAGATGATAAAGGGTTTGAGATGGTAGTACATACCAAGGATCTACGTAAATAGAATGCTATACAGGTAGTGGCCTATCACAACCGGCTAACTCAACTGTGCACGAGACGCATAAGGGTCGTGGGGGTACTTATCGAACATAAAACATCATCATAAAACCTCAACTATAGTTATAATAATTTTTCATTTCCATCGTCATCGTATGTAGTTACACTACCTACGAAGAAGATGTTTTGTAGGAAAAAACTATCTCACTACCACGACAGCGAATAACTGATTTTATATTATATCAACGATATATATATCATATGCCGACCAATTAAAAATTTTTTTTTTTATTTTCATAACATGAGTAGTAATTTGGAAATGCCTAACACTAACACCAAACTTAGCCAAACTTACTCTATACGACTTTTCAGATTAAATTGAATTCAACTCAAGTATCATACAATTTGCATAAAAGGTATCCATCTATCGGAAGATAGATAAAATAAATACTCCTTTAAGTAATAGGAGATGGAAATTAAATGTACATGGTACAGTAAGAAAAGTAAGTTGAACATGCGCAAAAATATTGGCGTGAATTAAGAGAAAGAGCACGGAGAGTTATGCACGACTACTATCACAACTCATGTACGAGAGGAATATAAAATGTCAGACGGTAATAGCGATGTGCGAAAGAGTGAAATCTCGATCTATTGCCAGAGTATTTATGACGTCACAAATGTACTAGTACAAAAAGTAATGTGTTTTTTAAAACCAAAGAGAATTTTATTAAATAGGTACATTGTAACAAAAGATATATATAATGGTTAGCAGTCATCATCAATATATGCATAATAGTCTGAAAATTTACTTGAGTGAAAAAGAGTAGAAGAAATATTCTAGGTAGAGAGACAAAGGTAGAGTGAATCATCAGAAAATAACTTACCAAAGCAGTATTATAGTAGGTCAGTAGCAAAAAAGTGGAATAATGAAAAAGATAGAAATACTTACAGTAGTTAGAAGAAAACCAACAAAAAAACTGAGTAAGAAAAAATCTCTTTTATCATTGTAGCCGAACTTAAACAGGTAATCTGGAAGAAGAAAAATATTTGGAATCAAGCAAGAAGAGTACAACTAGGTTAAAACAACGCAAAATATTCATCAGTGTCAAGAACCGAGGAACAAGTACCCAAAAGTACACAGGTAAAATGTTACAAATAAACTTTGTAGAATCTAGTACAAATTCGTAACTCGTAGAAAAATAGCGTTGACATTTTTAGAAACTTTATGCTTACCGTAGAAATTGGCTAGAACTGCTTGTTTTTATGGAAATGCATTTAATAATAATTTCTTTAAATAGGAACCTGTACATTGTACACACCTAGCTGAAAAAAAAATTAAATTTACATAAAAATCATTTCTTTAAAAATAAAATATACTTTATGAGTGTGTAGTAACTACAACATTAATTTATCTATCTAAAATATTAACTAACAAAGTAAAAACCATTATTTCTAAGGAAGCAAAAAAAATATCGAAAGAAATTTGTCGTTTATCCGCAATGTTGACACGTCAACTTCTCTTACATCAATGAAATGTCAAGACATGAATTGCCCAGCAAAGAAAAAAGAAATGCTCTGGTATAGATACAGAGATGTAGCTATGCGATACAGATATCAAGTGGAGTCGGTGTGTAAGCCAATTGGACGGAGAAAAACTTTAAAAACATAGTTGACAAGATACCCAAAAAACTTTAAGAAATTCTTTCCAAATCCACGCTTCCTAAAAAGAAAATCGTTTCCAAGTGTTCCAAAGTGTATAGTGCGAAAAAGTAACCATACTTATTAATAAAAAGATACCACCCACTAAAATTATAAAGCTGAAAAAAATTCATTCAATAAAGGAGTACGACATAGTTAAAAAAGGTAAGAAGCCACCCTTATTTTAAGAAGTGAAAATTTTTCTTTTATTTTTACAACGCGTATAAAAATTTTTCTTGACACACCACGAGTTCTTTTTCGAAAATTCCAATTAGATCAAAAAAAGCTTAAGTTAATGTGCAACCACGAATTAGTATCAAAAAGACACCAAATAATCGACGCATTGGAGCGTCAGACAGATCCTCATCTGTCTGTAGCCAATCCCATAAAAAAAATAGTCAGAAACTGTACTGATTCCAAGAAACAAAGTGGTGGGCACTGTGTTACAATTTTTCCCGCACGACGAGGAATATTATTATTAATATTAATATATTTATTAAACTATTTAAACTTTTAATCTAACCGCGAACAACAAATAAAATATCAATGGTACACACGACCGCGACGACGAAGACTAAACTAAAACAATTACCAAAAAAAAATAGGTAATTGATGCGATGATAAAAAAAACTGGTTTTTCTTGTTTATGATAAACAACACGGCGAATACAAAATTGTAACCAACAGAAAAGATGATGCTGCTTCCTCAGCCTAGCTCAGCTGGTCGTAGGTTCGCGAATTATTTAATCGATAAAATGATTGATAATGAAAATAACAAATCGATGATAAAAAGAAAATATAAAAAGGAGGTATAGGTACCTGTTTGTACTTACTTGGTATACGTATGCAAATGCAGGTACGTATACAAGAAAGTCAAAAGGGTAAAGGGCGCCAGAAATTTTTTTTGAAAAAGGAAATTCCAAACCTTCGAAGCGGAAACGACGGTGAAAAGCCAAAGAAAAAAAATAAAAACAAAATGAATAATTATTTTAACTTCCCGAGTAGGGATTTTAATTATTCTTTATTTAGCTCAGGAAACCTTTCAAGCAGGATAAAAACCTGAGATCTTTTAAAACAAAACAAAAATTAACAATTTAAATAGGTATAGGTATTAAAATTAAACTAAGATGGACCACTTTCGCTTGGTCCCGAAATATAAAAAAATGCAATTACAACAGGTCGCGTGTCCTGCAATCTCAGGATAAATTCGACGCAGAAGTCAACCGAATATGTTTTTTTTTTCCTCAAAAAAAAACTCAATATGAAACTCAAAATCAACAAAAAAAAACACTGTGTACTTATCTGTACCAACTGCAAAATTTTCCTTCCTTTTTCTCCTGTCTGCCTAGAATTTTCACTACAACACTTTAAAATAAAATATCTAATCTCACTACTCTACTTTATTTTTAACTCTACAAAATCAAATTTTTCAGTTATCAACAATTTTTCTTTATTACAAATTTTTGAACCTCTCGTTCGTTTGACAGTCACTTAAGTGTCCTTCCAAACTTTCACCATGTTTGGAAAGCATCTTTTTTTTTGTCCCCTATGGTTTCGGCCAATTCAGTACCCGCTAATCTCGATGACGAGATAATACAGCAATCACATAGCATTATTTGCGAATATGTGCTGTCGTCATCGAAATTCAGCGGTCCTGCTTACTCCCATATAAAACCCAAGCTTACTGCATATTCATCATCGAATTCGCCGTCCACTGATCTTCTTACAGTGAAGAGCTATTCGATGAATGCATTCAGCCCATATTCCCACATTTTTATAAAAAGAAAAATAATTGTAAGCTGAAAAATCTAATGTCGGCTTACAATTATTTTTCCCCTCAAAACTAATACAATGCAAAAAAAACAAAACAACAAAAAATTCAAGGCAGACAATATAAAAACATTTGAAGGAAAATATGGCAGTTTATATCTCCTATTTGTGACCTTAACTACTTCGGTGGACTTCTGTTCAGATTTGGGGGATTCGGGCTAGCAGATAGCGTTCCATCTTGTACAAATTATATTTAAATTTATGACGGGCTCTCGGCCATTTTTAAACAACATCAACTTTCGGGAACAAAATGTCATCCGTGTTTATCTTCATCAGTATGCCCTTCTGGCTAGGCCAGGTTTATGGTTTCGGAGAGTAACTTCAGCCTTTATGTCTATGTTACAGTAGTACGTCCAACTACTATTTTGGTTCTTGGCTCACCAAATCAATGTTTTAATCGCATGACATCCGAAGATCTGTTTCTTCAAAATACTAAGAGATAGTACCGATGTCTGATGGACCATGGTTGCCCTACTCTCTCTCAGTAGGTTGAAAGAAACACCTGAGAAGATAAAAATTAGTAGGAAGTAATGCAGGAATAAGGAATGGGACTGAGATGTAAAGAACAGTTTTTGTAACGGTAAATTTTACCGTGACAAATCCCACCCTTTCCTACTTGGAAATGTCTTACTTTTTTTTATACAAAAAAATATAAGTCATTTCCTACGGCTCGATCTGGTAAAACAGCACAAACAAAGTAATGGATCCCATCAGGCCAAGTATGGCAGTCTTTCAAGCAAAACAAAAAAAATCAAAATTAAAATTTTAAAATTACAAGAAAAAAATAAACAAAATTTAATCATATAACTCAACTTTACGCTAAAAGGGACTTTTTAGACTCAATCATTTTCGGTCAATGAAGTGAACGGTTTTAGATCTTTAGTGTGCCAAGTGCCACGATCTTTACCATTTTCATCTTCAAGGACATATGTCCAGGGGGACAATCTTTTTCTTACTTTAAAAGTTCCCACAAACTTTGGTGCCAGCTTTGCCGCATAATAATTTGCAGCGTCCGAAAGGACAAAATTTCTCCGCCACACAACGTCATTTGGAAGATATTGAACATCTCTCCTCCTGCGTTGTAGGCTTCCGACGATTTTTTGGATGCTGCCTGAATTTTGGCAGCGATTTCTATTCTTAGTTTTCTAAATCTATCTCCTAAATCGCTGCCTGAATCTAAACGACTAGTTCTATCTACAATCTCATCACTAAGCTGTACTACATCTTGCCCACTAGTGGACATCTCTCTACCAAAATTAGCATAATAAGGACTAACTCCTAAAACATCATGCTGCGAAGTGCGGATGGCACAAGCTACTTTTGCAAGCTGAGAATCCCAAACTCTGTGATTCTCAGATACATAGGCCCTTAATGTTGTCTTAATAATTTGATTGATTCTCTCCGCAGGATTAGCCTGAGGATGATAGTGTGGAGTAGGTAAATCTAATCTTCGACGAATATCCATCACAGAGGGCCTTTAGTTCCCTACTCCTAAATTGGGGTCCGTTGTCGCAAATGACAACTTTTGGAACACCAAACAACAGAAAAACGTTGTCTTCTAACTCTTCTCTTCTCTTTAGTGCAAATAACAATGGACATTTGGTTAAATAATCTACTACTGTGAGGATATATATGAAACCCCTACTGGACTTGGGTAATGGACCTACTAAATCCACACTAATCATCTCCCACGGAGAAGAATCACCTATTCTCTCAGTCATAAGACCGGCTGGCTTGTCGGTAAATTGGCTTCACTTGTTGACACGTACTACATTTTCTAACATATTTAGCTACATCTGATCTCATTTTTGGTCAATAATATTTGGCAGCTACTCTAGCAAATGTTTTTCTAACCCCCATGTGTCCAGCCAATGGACTGTCATGACACTCTCTAAGAATAGCTAATCTATCTTTTCTACCTACAACTAACTTCCATTCTTCGTTAATTTCATGAACTACTATATGTTTGGATTTGACAAATTTAAAAAGTTTTTCACTATCTACTCTCCACGACGGATAAGCTAACGGGTTTAATTCAACTGCCGAAATCATTTTAGCCACCCAAGGGTCTATATCCTCATCCGAAATACCAGCCACTACTGGGACTCCCCGAGATAACATGTCGGGTAGGACATGTTCTTTTCCCCTACGGTGAATTAAAATATAGT
The DNA here is from genome assembly GCA_951217065.1 of Baccha elongata. NCBI lineage: Eukaryota > Metazoa > Arthropoda > Insecta > Diptera > Syrphidae > Baccha > Baccha elongata. Next base: position 262,489 of record CATNUY010000146.1, read on the forward strand.
CGAATTGCTGCAGCCGTACTGCCCAGCGCGCTAGTCTACCCTGTGGGTCTTTTTACTCAACCAAATCAATGAGTAGTGATCAGTTACGACCGTGAAGTGAACACCTTCAATGTACGGTCGCAACTTCTCAATTGCCCACAAAACTGCTAAACATTCTTTTTCAGTAGTTGAATAGTTCCTTTCAGATCTATTCAAAGACCTACTCAAGTAACAAATTATTTTTTACCCCTCTGGAAATGTTTGAGATAACACGGCACCGATGCCGTAATCAGACGCGTCAGTTTGGACCACAAATGGAATACTGAAATCCGGACATGTCAAAATAGGAGCCGTTATTAAGCATTCCTTAGCTTTTCTAAAACTGTCTTCACATTCTTGTGGCCAGACGAACTTTTTGCTCTTTTTCAGCAAATCTGTTAATGGACTAACTAACATAGCGAAATTTGGTACGAAGCGTCTGTACCACGAAACTGTCCCTACAAAACTTCTCACTTCTTTTACATTTTTAGGTGCAGGAATTCTAACCATACTATCTACCTTTTCTGGATCCACATGTAACCCATTCCGATCTACTACATAACCTAAAAATTTAAGGGATGGTCTGCAAAAGTTGCACTTCTCCCGACCTACTTTTAAACCTGCCTCACGCAATCTTTTTAAAACCTCGTTCAGAATTTCGAGATGTTTTTCGAAGGTATCTGTAACGATAATAATATCGTCCAGATAAACAAAAACGAACGGCTCCAACTCAGGCCCTAAAACGCTGTCAATGAATCTTTGCCAAGTTGCAGGAGCATTGTGTAAGCCGAATGGCATACGTTTAAATTGAAAAAGACCCCTACCCGGTACTGTGAAAGCAGTAAATTTACGAGATTCCTCCGACATTGAAATCTGCCAATACGCGGATTTTATGTCAAGTGACGTCAAAAATTTCGCGTTCCTAAGCTTATCTAAAATAGCTGAAATTCTCGGAAGTGGATACGCGTCTCTCTCTGTTACCTGATTTAACTTTCTATAATCGACGCAGAACCTAAAGGTATCATCTTTCTTTTTAATTAAAACTATAGGAGATGCCCAAGGGCTTTTTGATTTTTCAATCACATCATCATCGAACATTTCCTGAAATTACCCCTGAACAAATCATCAATTAAAATGTTTAGTTTCGCCGTTTGAATATCGTCCAACTCAGACTTTTCTGTGATAGATGTAGTTTCTATCGAAGCCACCATTTCCTGGCTTGAAAAATTCCACATGCGGGAACGAAGATCCGGGACGTTTCCCGATAGTGCCCGAAAATCTGCACCGAGTATCATCGCATGTGGGAGGGAAGGTATAACTAAACATTCAATCAAAATTGATTTGCTCTCAACAACAATGGGTAGATTTAAAACCCCTAAGACCCCTACACCTGCACCATCTGCTAAACTGACCTGCCTAACATTTGATTTATCTAACTGAAGCCCTAAATCTTTCAAAATTCTCCACGCGTCTCTACAAACTTTTGTTCGCGATGCCCCAGAATCTAATAATCCCAAAAACCTAATCCCATAAATATTTACCCCTAAATATGGACGTCTATCGTCCCTAAACGTGTCTAACGCTGGTCGTCAGCAGGCGACCTAGCTAATGACGAAGGCGGCGCTCTTGCCCTGCTGGCCCAAGAGTCCGCTGCCTGTTTCCCAAACAGCGTCTACAATTACGCTGTGAAGCTCCCAAAGTGCCACAACCCAAACAACGTCTAGGAGCGGAACAGGTATTTGAAAGATAATCTTCCCTGTTACAATTAAAGCAATGTATGGTGCGATTGGGTGGTGGGTTATGATTAGGAGTTGGGTTACGATTAACTGTAACCTCTTCCTGAACGGACGCAACATAAGCCACGTCAGGCTCCAAAGACTGCCTAGAGTGAATATTGGGAGGAGGAACAAAAGATTCTACGTTGGTTCTTATCGTCTCCAACTTTCTACCCAACGCAACAAGTTCGCTGACTGATTTGATTTCAGCCAGCCCCAGCTGCGTTTGGTAAAAGGGAGCGATGTTCTTCATAAGAATAGACAATTTTCTACTCTCACTCAACTGTTCCGAAAATCTCTTGAAAAGTGTCTGCATGAGTGCAATGTAAATGCCCATTGACTCATCCTTCCCCTGGGTGCGCCGTCTGATCTCATCCAACAAGAGATAATTGGATGGCAAAAACTCCAGTTTCAATTCTCTAACTAACTCTTTCCAAGTAGAAATGCTGTCCCTAATCGCCCTAAACCAAAGAAGTGCCTTCCCAGAAAAGAGATCCACCGCTGATTCATACAATCGAGCCTCAGAAACACCTCTGGACTCGCTTAGCTCTTCGACTCTCTCCAAAAACATATTTACTGATGAGCCCGACCGCTCACCAGAAAACTTAACATCCCATTTCTCAATTCGCTCCGAATTACGCTCATCCAAATGTTGAAAAATGGGGCTCCCTCGTCGTTCGACTGGCACAGGTGGAAACGCATCTATGCCTGCTGTTGACTTGCTGGTTCCTGCACTTGCTTGGGGTTCTGCCTCTTCTCCTTCAATCAAACTTTCCATCACCATCAATAATTCACCTCTCAAATCTGCGACCCCATTTACCTCATCAGAAGACTCCGCCTTTGCCCTACAAATCCTACCAAGACACCATTCAATTTTGGTTTGAATCTTTAAAAACTCTGCCGACTTTGAATTCTTTGGCGGGGTTTTTAAAAGATTCTTGATTTCTAAAACTTTGGCTTGAACAGCCTTGAAATCCTCTTCAAAAGAAAAAGGGTAGTGAGGGTACTCGGCAAGGATGGAACCAGCAAGCTCAAGAACTCTTGAGGATCTTAGCGTGGTTCTCATGGTATCCACCGTACCCTCCTTAAGACCACGGGTTTGCAACTCATAGAGAAGTTCTTCTTTGGATAGCCTATTAATATCCATTTTAAAGAAAAAAAAACACAACTTTCAAGCCAAGCGCAAGAAAAAAAAAATGAAATCTATCAAAATCCACAAGCTCACCAAAACTAAATAACACACTGCACAAAAAAAAAATGTAACCAAAAGATTGTAAGCAAAAAAAAAAAATTTTTGAAAATCCAACAAACAAAAATTAGACCAACAAAAAAAAATCGACAATTAAAACCTTGGTATGGTCACACCAACGAAATTCTTATTGAACATACAATCAATAATTGAAAACTTAAAAAAAAATATTATGTATCTCTCACAATTACCTACTTACTTGCTTGAAAAAAATTAAATCCTGTTTGAAAGGGTTAAAGAAAAAAAAACTGCACAAATTTAATTTACTAACAATTTACAAAAATAATCCCGATATTAATTTGCCGTCGGCAGTTATTAATTATTTATATATAACACACAAAAAAAACTGCGAAAATTTAATTTACTAGTAAATTTAAGAAGAAAAAAAAATACAAAATCAATTAGCCGTCGGCAGTTATTAATAGTTAATATGCAAAGTATGTTTTTTTTTCACTCACAACTTGATAAAAAAAACCTTGTTAAAGGAAAAATCACTTTGATATCGAAGATTTCTTATAAAACTAAGAATTATATAATTCACAAAAAAAAAAATAACCAAATTTTGTTTTTCAACAAAAAAAATGTACTCCCAAAGAGAAAGGGTAGGTACACAGATTCAGGAAAAATTAATTTTCCGTAAAAAAAAATATTATGCAAAACTACAGCAAAATAATGAAACTCTTTCGTATAAAGAAAGAAAGAGACAAACTAAAAGGCCGAATTTATCGAATTATAAAATGGAAAACAATTTTAGTTTATATATGTACCTACTATGAATTAATTTAAAAAAACAAGATATTTATTTAATGTATATTTAATTATTTAATTTACTAAAGTAAAATTAGAAAACTAAAAAAAAACTCACTTTAAATCCACGTAGGGATTTACTATATGTACCTCACTTATACACAACACTTTGTTTTCCAATTATATATTATATGGATGTAGGTATTTAAGTACCGATGTACCTACATATGTATATACGACACCAGCAACTGCAATTTATTTTCCTTCGATAGGGACAATTTAACAACTATGGGAGAAGAAAAAAACACAGGCAAAGTAAACAAAATAACAAGAATATATCGTAGAATAAAAACGTCCGTATTATATTATTAAAACAAAATATCACTACGCGGATTTTATTGGCCTTTCACCGAATAAATCACAAAATCAAATCACTTTCACAAGCCCCACTCGTTGGGACGCCAATTGTTACAATTTTTCCCGCACGACGAGGAATATTATTATTAATATTAATATATTTATTAAATTATTTAAACTTTTAATCTAACCGCGAAGAACAAATAAAATATCAAAGGTACACACGACCACGACGACGAAGACTAAACTAAAACAATTACCAAAAAAAAAATAGGTAATTGATGCGATTAAAAAAAAACTGGTTTTTCTTGTTTATGATAAACAACACGGCGAATACAAAATTGTAACCAACAGAAAAGATGATGCTGCTTCCTCAGCCTAGCTCAGCTGGTCGTAGGTTCGCGAATTATTTAATCGATAAAATGATTGATAATAAAAAAAACAAATCGATGATAAAAAGAAAATATAAAAAGGAGGTATAGGTACCTATTTGTACTTACTTGGTATACGTATGCAAATGCAGGTACGTATACAAGAAAGTCAAAAGGGTAAAGGGCGCCAGAAACTTTTTTTGAAAAAGGAAATTCCAAACCTTCGAAGCGGAAACGACGGTGAAAAGCCAAAGAAAAAAAATAAAAACAAAATGAATAATTATTTTAACTTTCCGAGTGGGGATTTTAATGATTCTTTATTTAGCTCAGGAAACCTTTCAAGCAGGATAAAAACCTGAGATCTTTTAAAACAAAACAAAAATTAACAATTTAAATAGGTATAGGTATTAAAATTAAACTAAGATGGACCACTTTCGCTTGGTCCCGAAATATAAAAAATGCAATTACAACAGGTCGCGTGTCCTGCAATCTCAGGATAAATTCGACGCAGAAGTCAACCGAATATGTTTTTTTTTCCTCAAAAAAAAACTCAATATGAAACTCAAAATCAACAAAAAAAAACACTGTGTACTTATCTGTATCAACTGCAAAATTTTCCTTCCTTTTTCTCCTGTCTGCCTAGAATTTTCACTACAACACTTTAAATTAAAATATCTAATCTCACTTCTCTACTTTATTTTTAACTCTACAAAATCAAATTTTTCAGTTATCAACAATTTTTCTTTATTACAAATTTTTGAACCTCTCGTTCGTTTGACAGTCACTTAAGAAGTGTCCTTCCAAACTTTCACCATGTTTGGAAAGCATCTTCTTTTTTTTTTGTCCCCTATGGTTTCGGCCAATCAGTACCCGCTAATCTCGATGACGAGATAATACAGCAATCACATAGCATTATTTGCGAATATGTGCTGTCATCATCGAAATTCAGCGGTCCTGCTTACTCCCATATAAAACCCAAGCTTACTGCATATTCATCATCGAATTCGCCGGCCACTGATCTTCTTACAGTGAAGAGCTATTCGGTGAATGCATTCAGCCCATATTCCCACATTTTTATAAAAAGAAAAATAATTGTAAGCTGAAAAATCTAATGTCGGCTTACAATTATTTTTCCCCCCAAAACTAATACAATGCAAAAAAAACAAAACAACAAAAATTTCAAGGCAGACAATATAAAACCATTTGAAGGAAAATATGGCAGTTTATATCTCCTATTTGTGACCTTAACTACTTCGGTAGACTTCCGTTCAGATTTGGAGGATTGGGGCTAGCAGATAGCGTTCCATCTTGTACAAATTATATTTAAATTTATGACGGGCTCTCGGCCATTTTTAAACAACATCAACTTTCGGAAACAAAATGTCATCCGTGTTTATCTTCATCAGTATGCCCTTCTGGCTAGGCCAGGTTTATGGTTTCGGAGAGTAACTTCAGCCTTTATGTCTATGTTACAGTAGTACGTCCAACTACTATTTTGGTTCTTGGCTCACCAAATCAATGTTTTAATCGCATGACATCCGAAGATCTGTTTCTTCAAAATACTAAGAGATAGTACCGATGTCTGATGGACCATGGTTGCCCTACTCTCTCTCAGTAGGTTGAAAGAAACACATGAGAAGATAAAAATTAGTAGGAAGTAATGCAGGAATAAGGAATGGGACTGAGATGTAAAGAACAGTTTTTGTAACGGTAAATTTTACCGTGACAACTGCGTATCCACTGAAGAAATTCTCAGCGTGGAGAGCGAAAATATCACACAAAACCAATCCATTTAATCAAAGAATAGCCAGGTAAAATAATATATTTTTTTATTAAAGAAAAAAAAAGAAAGAAACATAGGTAGTGAAATAGTACGTGACGCACGTACCGAAAATTTCACGCGGTACTCAAACCACATGGTAAATTCTTAACTAGTAACAGACAGCCAGGTAGTTTTACCATTTTTATCTTTCTTGTAGTTAGAATATAATAGTATGCAAATTTAATAGGTTCTAAAATATATTTGGTTTTGAAAAAACATAAAATTTTTGTAGAATACTAGATACATTTGTTACTAAATACTTATTCTAATGCACACATTAATTTCCACATCTAGTCAAGCGTTAATAGAGGTGTTCCAAAGGTATTCTATTGGTGAACCGATGCTCAAAGGAGGTACCCGCCGACGTAAAAGTACCCACACAGCATCCGATCACTGTGAATCCCACTTACACCACGATTATTAGCCTGCCTGGCTCATATAATCACTCAAATAATCAATTTTTAATCAGTCAATAATCAATCCATCGATCTGTATCTGTCAAAATTATTGAAAAGCAAAACATCCGAAGACAAATTACCAAAAAACTCAAAATTCACGAAGCCATGGTAATCAAGAAAACGAGTAAATTCATCAGGAGTACCTACAAAAATATCATCAAGTATTCAACGAGAACAACGAGGGAAAAGACAGCGAAGCGGCTCGCTAAATTTTTCATCGAGGGATCTCAACAGTACCGTAAAATGATTGTACACCTTTTACAATACAATTCATTCGTCGTGGGACATCCAGCTTCAAGGATTCATCAATAGTTTGTCAAAGTATTAAAAATAAAACAGAGGCATGGTGAGGAATTTTTCTGTTGAAAAACTATATTGGTTTATTTATTAAAATATATTGGTGCAAATTAATTATTAAAACGTGAATATAAATATATACCCTTGATATACACTAGGAAGTGTAAGTGCATAATTTATCTTTGAATTTTTGAGTCGAACCCATAAAAATTACCTTAATAAATATAAAGTTTCATTAGTCATCTTATCATAGTGCCGATAAGTTCCTACAAATAAAATAATTTTTGTATCTGTAGGATACACATCAATATAAATTATCGTGTTATAATTCAGAGTTTCATATTTTGATTGAAGTCTTAAGTGAAAATTTACAATCCTTTTGTTTTGGGAAAAGGGGATACTTGTGTATGCGACTTTTGTCGTCAAAATTATTCTGTTGCTGGTCAATTTTGAAATTATCTGTTTTTGAAGATATTTTTCAACTTTGATTCATTTATGTCATCTATGTCAATAGTAATAACTAAAATTTTTCTCTCGCGCTAAAAATAAAAATATTGGTCTCAGATTAATCGGTGTCGAACGTCATTCTATTGGATTTAAGGCCAAAGTTTGCGTCTTCCTTAACTGGTTTGGACTAGTCTCCAATACAGAGTTACAAAAGTCCAAAAGAAAAGACTTATGTTTATTTCGTTATATCGTATTAGAGTCGGTTTTTACAAATAAATAAAAGAATATTTACCGAAATATTTCTTTACATCGCGGACCGAGAGGAGGAGAAATCTTCCAACCTCAAGCCTTCAGCTGCCTGAATAAGGCCAAATTTTTTTTAATCGCTAATTTTCTTTTGAGTCATAATTAGATAATTTTTCTTACTTTGTCTCTACTATGATAAACATAAGTAGAGGTTCTTTTTTATGGATATTTACCTACATATTTTGATTACTTTAGAAAATTTTTGCATTTGGGTTCGTATTTAACTATAGTTGAGTATTCATGTCATCAAGAATAAATTATATATTGAGAAGTAGTATTAGTAAAAGAAAATAAGATTACTTGTAATAAAACTTTCAAGATAGAGATTGTATAGTTACATTTTTTTTTGAGATTCTTTAAATTGTTTTTGAAACATATAAAAATTTCTGTTAGTCTTTAAGTTTATTGAATGAAAACTGTTTTAGGAATTGAACTTATATTCATCATTTTTCATTTTCTTACAATTTGTTGTTAAATATGAGATCAAGTTTAGATCTCTGGGGAGTTATTCTTAAATTTCTAGAATTTCACAGGTCAGGATGAAGCAGTGAGGTCTTCAGGTGACGGAGTCGTGACGGGTATCGTTCGTAAGATGTCCTGAAGGGAAACATACCCCCCCCCCCCACAACAACAACTAAAGCCATGGGTATAACAACTGGTAGTGGATAAAGGTAAACATGTATCGGTAGTGTGATCATATGGTACTTTCTTTTGAGGGATGTACCTATATAAATTTCGCGTCACAGGTATATCAACAGGGAAGTGATAGGAGGAAACTAGCCTTTTCTTTTATTACTTTTGGTCGGGTAGTTAGACGTCAGGGGGAGACAAAACCATCTGTTTCTCCCAGCAACAATAGGGTTTCAGATAAATTCTCGGATATGATGGAACAAGGTAGGGTCTTGGGTGAAGACATCCGAAAGGACTATCATCATCTCGTCCTGTTTATGTAATTTCCACGTTCGCTTTCTAGCAATCATTCTTCTGTTTTTATCTATTTTTGACAATTCTTCGAAAACTCTTTCTCTGGCTCTTTTTGCTCTTTAGCATTAGCATCTGAATTATTTTTGAGTAAAACGTTACCTAGACTCCAGGTCAACTAATTGTAGCACCGGCTATTGACTCCTGCAGCATGACCTACTTCTTTGAACCGTTGAGCTGGCCAAGGCGAGTTTGTACTGACCTGAAGCGGCAGTTGAGCGGTAGTCACCCTGATGGTCGTGGCTTGGACGTGCCTAGTCATAGGTACTATAAGTCGAAATTAGCAGGTGTAGGATCCATTTATTTTTGTTTTATGATAAGGTTGATACGGAATTGTAGTTGGGTAGTGATAGCTAACATATAACAATAGGTAGGAGGAGTAAGGTCCCTTCAACAAAGGTCACCAATTCCTAACGATAATTTCGATTTCAACGAACTTCACTATAAATACAAGATTTCATCATACATTCTTTTTGCAATCATGAGTATGATGATCCAAGGTGTGATTTAAATGACGTATATTTTACCTACGTACGTCGGGTCCTCTCGATGAGAGAAAGAGGAGGTGAGACCACCCTTTTGAAGGTTAGTAACTTTCAATGTTTGGGGATGTTTTCACTCTTCTTTTTCTCTGATCGATAGTACCCCCTTTTTTATGATTTTGGATCCAGGGTTGGACTTCCACGCTACTGAAGAAATGATGGTAATATGAACATGAGATTTCAGTCCGTTGAATGGTTTTTAAGTTTTGAGTATGATCTGAGCGATTCATGTGTCTTTCCTTTTCTTTTGATATTTAAGTACAGATACATTCACGGAACAAGTCCCTCGATTCGCGGAACGGGAATTCTCGCTGAAAGAAATTTGGTAATCATAGTTTTTGATTTCAGAGCTTAGGTCCCATAGGCGCGGGTACAGACTGATGATTTTCTTGCTTCACCAATCTCGTCTATTTATTCTAATTTTTTTTAAGTAGCGGGGGGGGAACCATCCATCCCGTCCGTTACAAAGTAAACCAAAATTCTAGAAAACAAAAACATAGAATTAAAAAAAAATATAATTATATTAAAATGTATAATGCAAAAATCTGGAAACAAATATTTTACTTTTTGAGACAATGGTTACAATTCACTCGCGCGAATTGTTCCAACTGAATACATTTATTTTAGATATATATTTTATCGTCAACAAAACCACGACAGTTTTGGAATAATTTGCGTAGTGTCAAACTCGGTAAGTCGAGACACAATCAGATCAGAAATGTTGATGAAAACATAAAAAAATTGACTCCACACTTTCAATGACATCCTCTTTTGACCCTTGTAACCAGTTTTGGTTTTACTGGAGTAAGCAGCGTTGAATTTGTTGAAAGTATACCTTTATTAAGGTCTAATGCCATAGGTTTCGACAATATTCTAACGAATTTTCGTGCGACTGGAAACTCGCTAAAGTTCTACCTAAGCCTGAAAATGCTAAGTGTACAGAATTTAGGCCGATTTCAATTTTAGCTTTTCTCTCAAAAGTTTTTGAAAGGATCATGACAAAACAAGTAGGTGATTTTCTTCAAGCACATAGGAGCATATTCATAGTTGTTTTTAAACTACAGTTTTGCTTAACCTTGTTTTAAGCAATGTAATTTAGATAGGATAAACTCGAGTTTTTCTTAAAAACAACTTAGACAGTGTCTATAAATATGCGCCATAAGCTTTTCAATATAAGACAAAGTGGTCATCAAGAAAAACACAGCTATGTCACGACTTTGCTAAACGTCATTGAGGACCTTCGTCAAGCATTGGATAAAGATAAAGTGAATTTTTTAGTCCTCCTCGATTTTTCCAAAGCTTTTGACACAGTGGTTCACAGCAAACTCGAACATTAACCGTTTTTGGTTATAGTTCCCAAGAAGCATTTTGGCTTGTCTCAGTTTATGGAATTCTTTCCAGTTTTTGGATCTTTTTGCCTCCTCTTCCGCTTTGATTTGATTTTTTATCACATTTTCACCTATCGCGTAATAGGGTTCCGGCCCAATAATGGGTGCCACTGCCCCTGCCTTAGCCAAAACATCAGCTTTCTCATTTCCCTCAACTCCAACATGTCCTGGGACCCAGTATAATGTTACAGTGTTGTTTTTGCATAATTTGTTGAGTTCGTTTACACTCTCCCAAACCAGCTTCGAGCTGATTACTGCTTTGAGTGCAGCTTGGCTGTCTGACATTATGGCTATATTCTGGTTCCGGTAGTTCCTTTCAATGTTTATCTGCGCACATATTCTAATTGCGTTTACTTCCGCTTAGAATATGCTAGAGGACTTTCCCATTGGTACAGAGCATTTGGTTCTTGGCCCAAAAATCCCTGGCCAGTCCCTTCGGCAGTATTTGATTTATAAGTGTACCATTTGATGGCTTTAGTATTTAAAAGGTAGTTCTCATTTTCTCCTACCCATTCTTTTTTATTGCTTAACTCAGTTAAAAAATTTTTCTCGAAGTTGTATTTCTTAATCATGTTGTCTCTAGGAATGTCAAGTAGGGGTGCATATTTGGATAGTGAAGTTAACTCCTTCAATCCTATACACTTACCTACACCAGTCCCTCTTTTGCGAAACGCATGATTGCCCCCTTTGCAGAACTTTCAATTGCCATGTGTAATGGTGTCAGGTCAAGAATGACCTACATTGCTGCTGTTGGGCGTGTTCTCATTGCTCCAGTATACATAAGCAAGTGAGCCTTTGCACTTTTCCTAGTGTTTTCTTAGTCTTTTCAAGTTCGGTTCTTTTGTGCAACACAACCACACCATAAGTGATTATGGGTCTGACCATCATGGTATACATCCATCTAAGGATGTTTGGTTAGCACCCCCATGATTTACCTGCAAGTCTCTTCCATATCATAATCGCTTTTGTGGCTTTCCCGACAGTAATCTCTAAGAAGTTTTCTGTCTAGTGTAATGCTGACCTCCTTCTTCAATTCTATTACTTCATTATCTAACCTGATAGCTTTTATATGCTTAAGAAGTCTTTTATTCGTAAATGGTAAATGGTATTATTGTATTTTTTGCTGGGTTTATATTCAAGCCCACTGATATGCACCATTTTCTTGTCATTGACAATCCTCTTTGAATTATGTCACAGAAAGTTTCCTCAAATTTCCCATAGGCTATTAAAACAATGTCATCGGCAAAGCTTATACATCGTATGCCATTAGTATAGGGCAGTCTCAGTTTATCTGCCTGCTCTATAAGCATGTTGTCTATGATTCAGTGGCAAAATCGTTAATACTTCTGATCTTATGAAGTTATCAATTACCTTTTCCAGTGTCTTCAGAATGAAAGATGTTAAGCTTATTGGCCTGAAAGACTTAGGATGTGTAGTATCTTTTTTTCCTGTTTTAGGGATGAAGATAACTTTTGCTCTTCTCCATAGCCTTGGTATGTACCCAAGTGCTATGCTGCTTCGAAGCATGCTGATTAGATATGGCATGATTAATTCTTTCCCATTTTGTAGTAGGCCTGGAAAGAACCCGTCTACTCCCGGTGACCTAAAAGGTTGAGAGGTGCTAATTGCCCAATCAAGTCTTTTTCCTGAACAGATAGTTTTAGCTATCGTCAAGTCGACTCTGTTAGGTTTCAGAGAAATTCTATCAACGCTATTACTTTCCATTGGTAAACTGCCTGGAAAGTGTGTACTTAGGAGCAAATTTAATCTCTGCTCGTTATCTTCTGTGTAACTACCATCTGGGTAACGAAGTGCTACAGATTTGATTGTTGTATCTGTTGCTAGAGCTTTGTGCAGTCTTGCAGCTGCTGGTGTAAAGCCAATGCTCTCACAGAATTTTACAAAGATGTTTCTTTTGGCTCTTCTTATTTCCCCACTATATTTGGTAAGCTCTTCGGAATATCTATGACACTCACCAGTTCTTTTGGCCCGATTAAAGAGTTTCCTTACTTTGGACCTAAGGTTTGAGAGATAAGAGTTCCACCACGGTGCATCTGCCCATTTTTTTGTGGTTTTCAGTGGGCAACTGAGTTCATAGGCCTCATGGATTGCACCACTTAGCTCATTTGATATATTCTCTAACTCAAGCCTGAGGCTATAAGGCTAATCTCTTCCTATCTTTATGGAAGAATGTAAGCTGTTGAATATGTAACAGTTTGTCTGACTTTCTTTAAACATCTTGCAGTGTTCCACAGGGTTCTATTCTCTTCTCCCTCTATGGTTACGATATTCCCTCCGTCATTGACAACTGCTCATTACACATGTACGCTGATGATGTACAGATGCATTTCGGCTGCGATCTTGGTCAAATAGAGGATGGTGCCCACCGAGTGATTTAGGACCGAGTGAATGAGGACCTTATCACGCTGGGCTCAGAATTATAAACTTAACCTAAACCCAAATAAGTCCAAGTGTTTGGTAATATCTAAAAAGATTCTGGACTTTTCATACTTTCCAAAAATTATTTCAAATAACACTCCTATTAACTATGTAGATTCCGCCCGAAATCTTGGAGTAATATTCACTCGAAATCTTACCTGGGACAAGCATATAAAATCCACAATCGGGCTTACGGAGTGTTATAGCCTTTTCACACCGAACTAAAAACCCGGTTTTTGACAAAACTCGAAATACGTTCACACCAAACATTTACTCGTTTTTGTTTGACACTTGATTTATTCTGACATTATTTGTCAAATATTTGTGATGATGGTTAAATTTATAATAAAAAAAAATCGAACCACGCTTATATTTTCAACAAAAATAAGTACACAGGTATTTATTTAGTCATCTGAATTTTTTACATTTTTACAGTTTAATATTTTTTTCTTATTTATGTACCTATTTGTTTGCATTCATTCAAAATGCTGATTTATTTTGATTTTTCCATTTGCAGGCGATACAAAAATCTACTTCGTGGTCCATAGAGAGCGATTTCATGGTTTATTCCGAGGTTTATTCGAATGATTGGATGTCCTCAGGAATCTTTTTGTATAACAACCAGAAACCTTGTTCCAGACTTTTTAACAAGCCCAATCCTTTTTCATTTCTTCTTGCATATTCGTCAGCATGAGTATGTATTTACAAGAAGGTAGATTCAGCAACTATATCAGCGAAAAAGATGGTTTCTGAAATTGAAAATGAAGATACAAAACATTAAATACAGTCAGTTCCTAAATCGGAACATATACCCAGAGGTGCAGTTCTTCCGGACTGGAAAATTATATTCACTGAGTGCGGACAAATCTTTACATGGTTTCTCAATTTACATTTAATCTGATGTGGAAGTACGCTTTCATATTCCACGCCTCAATCGCCGAAATTAATTAATTAAGGCTGTCTTCTATTGTTTGTTTGCTTCCATTTTCTATAAAAAAAATTGTTATTAATCGTGTATAATTACAAATGTTTATAACAACTTACCGCAATAATAATATTTGGAATCAATTTTCTGATTTATTTTTAAATAAAAAATTAATTTATGATGACAGCTTCCATCAGCTGATAGTGACTCCCATGAATGAAAAAATACACTTTCTTTTTTCATTTGATTGTGCGCTGAATCTTTCACTAGTTGTGTTTGTTTTGTTCATCTCGCAATTCAACTGGTTTTTTGATAGGTTTTTGCAAAAACGAGTCGTTTTCGTAAACTTGTTACTTGCCAAAAACGTATAGGGAATCCTGTGTTTTTGATGCAGGTTTTTGATTTTTCTCAAAAACCTGGTTTTTGATGCGGTGTGAAAAGACTATTACGTCATATACTCCAGTAAAAACTCGTGCAATGCTTGCGAAAAGCTTAGTTCTTCCAATTTTGGTCTAAGGTTGTGAAATATTTTCAATTGTAACAATGCATGCAAAAGAAAGCTTAATATCGTCTTCAATAAAATCATTAGATACATTTTCGGTTTACGTAGATAGATACGATATAGTACCTAATTTCGTTAATCATTTACTGAATATGCCGCAAAAAATTACTTTCAGTTTCGCACTTTATCCCTGCTTTCGGATGTTATACTCTCACACCAACCACAGATCCTGTTTGAGAGAATAACAAGGGCCTCCTCGACCAGGTCTGACCAGTTAATTCAAAATCAACCTTTTTTAAATCAAACTGCAAAAATTTCTACCAGTATCTTGAATATCCTCACTTTTTCCTTCTTTCTTTCCTTTTTCCTTCTTTTTTTTCATTTCAACCATACTTTGATCTATTTTCCTTCTTTCTTCTATCTCTTGTTTCTCTATTTTTATCAATTAATTTCATGCTTTTTCAATCAATAAATTTGATTTAATTTTAATTTTGATTTTGATTTAAATATAAATATTTGTATCTAACATATTTCTTTTTTGTATTCTTACTTTTTCATTAAATTTCTCTCTTTTTAAAATTTTTAAAGGTAACACTAGTTTATAAGATATTATATCTTAATGTGTATATCTTTATCGAAATGAATTAAATAAACAAATTAAATAAAAAAAACTAATATGCATGCTATATCATTTTTTTAAATAAACTAAGTATATGTATAATACGTTTTTGTTGAACTTAAACGCTTTAAATGAGCACAACAAGGATTATTTAAAAAAATTTTTTTAAATATTATGAGTAATATGAATGAAACGGAGTACCTCCTCAAAACTCAGCTTAATCAAGGAGGTAAGCGCGCACTTGCAATTATTTTTAAGCAAATCTATACATGAACGAATTTGCGCTTTTTTACTCGCACATATACACCTGCTCTCATTTAAAACAGCGTGTTCTATTATTTTGCGAATGTATAAACGGGCGATTGCGAATCGTAAGTGCGCGCCTCGCCGTACTCCATTTGGTATCAATAATAACCATGAGTATCTCCTCAACGATGGAGCATCTACATGTGGGATGATCACCGACCCATGGTAAAAAACCTAAACCATTGCATGGTATAAATAAAACAAAGCACATACTCTATCAAGTGGAGAACGTACTACTAACTAGAGAGTTAGCTTCATTGCTTCCTCAAGGTTGAATTATGTACATAAATAAAGAAGTCACGTTTTATATATTTTAGGTACTGGCAATAACTATGCAATTTTTTCCTGAAGATTCTTGATTACTTAATTTTATTGTTCTTCTAAAAATTGTAAAATTATAATTGGATATTAACCAGATTTTTTGTCTATCGCATTAGACTTAAAAAATTGTATCAATAGTTTTTCTAGCTCATAAATAGAAATGCAACTTTGGTAAGCAACATACCAGCAGAAATAAGGTTTCCACAACCTACTTTGACATTTTATACATCTAACAACGTGGGAGCTATGTATTGCCGAAATACAAACGGATTAAGATTTTGTCTTTTGAATCTCCGAAAAATGCTAAGCTGACGGTTAAAACTTGAAATAAAAATAAAATGTTTCCGGTTCGGGTCTCCGAATGTTCTTCACACATACGCCATTTTTCGTTGTTTATAATAGTGCTTATCTTTCTTGTAAATGGCTCGCATATTAAGTACTAGCAGAAAGTACCCGGCGTTGCGCGGGCACTCGGTGCACTCAGCCTAGAACGATGTCTATATTCCTAATCCTTGTTTTAATAAAAAACAAAAATACATTAAATACATTTGGACTCATTTTTTTTATTTATTTATTTATATTTTATATTGTATTTTATCTAAATTCAAAATTTCAAGGGAAGTAGAATCATTGTCAAACTTCTCATCTTTCTCTTCAGGGAAGTCATAATCGAAATTTAACGAAGAGCAGTTCGAAATTTCCATTTTTTCTTTTTCTGACATTTCTGGTACTTCTGCTTGTTTTTGTTGTTTTTGGACCGGTGATTTTTGAGTTTTTTTTTAATTTTTTATATAACCTTTCTGGTTCAGATTTACGGTAAATTTAATTTTAATCAATTTGTTTTGGTGCTTGTCTACGATATGCATATTTTTCTCTAACCTATTAGCAACGCCATCTGTACATCATCATTTTCAAAACGGAAAAGGAGTCCCCTGTACAGTATAGATTATTATTAAGCCCTTTGCTGGTGATATTAATATCGTTATTGAGGAGAAGCAGGTAGTCAAAATAAGAACTAAGGAATCTTTGCTCTTTAGTACAAACCTGATTACTGCAGCGCCAAAACATGAACTTGACGTTTGACGTAAAACGATGACGCGTTGGATTTGACAAATTACTTTTTACTGTCAGATAAAACAGCGATGGCATTTGAATTTGTCACCCCTATAGTCAAAGCTGTCAAATTATTGAATTCATTGTTTGCGCCAAACCTATACCAGACAATTCCCAATGCCTCCAAATAGTTCGCCAACAAACGTCAAATGCTTCACTTTGACTGATTGGGAATGGGACAAAATATAGAAACGTCAATTTACGTCGGATGAGTACGTCCAATGTGAACATCGTCTTAAGGTGACAGATTCAAATAGACATTTGTGAAAGTTATTTGTCAAATAAAAAATCGATTCAATAGCTTGACACCTTTCACCTTAAAGGTGACAGATTCAAATGTCATCGCTGTTTTTACGTGAAAAGTCAAAGTGATGCATTTGACGTTTGTTGGCGAACTGTTTGGAGGCATTGGAAATTATCTGGTATAGGTTTGGCGCACAAAATGAATGCAATAATTTGACAGCTTTGACTATAGGGGTGACGGATTCAAATGCCATCGCTGTTGTATCTGACAGTAAAAAGTAATTTGTCAAATCATTTTACGTCAAACGTCAAATTCATGTTTTGGCGCTGCAGTAATCAGGTTTGTAATAAAGAGCAAAGATAACTTAGTTCTTATTTTGACTACTTGTTGCGCATTTCAACTTTATCATATACGTGTAGCGCAGCAGTAGTCAAGTTTGTACTTATCCAACATGATCGCTAAAAAACATAAAATTTTAAAATTTTATGACCGAATTTCGCATCCGCTCAATTCGATACTTATGGTGACTACGTAGTAGTGCTTTTTCACTTCATCATATACGTGTAGCGCAGTAGTAGTCAAGTTTGTACTAAAGACCAACGATAACGTATTACTAATTTTGACTACTCGCTGCGCATATCAACTTTAATAATCCTCAATAAGTTTAACAATGGTAGGTATGACAGTTGGGCGAAATGCCCGTGAAATATTTTGTGAGCTCTCTTTAATATTCACTGATGACAGTTGTTAGAAAAAATTGGAAACGTGAAACGTCGAAATGGTAAGAAAAATTACTTTAATTGTTCGCCGGGCAAAAGTTTTTTTTTAAAATTAACCCAGTTTCAGAGTGTTGACGAACAGTTAAAAGTAATTTTTACAATAAATTTTAGAAAAGAATAGTTTGTTGTTATATGTGTTTTACCACACTAACAAAATAACAAATAAACTAACAAAACTACTCTTTTATATAGTAGAAGGATGCGAACTAACAAAACTACTCTTTTATATAGTAGAAGGATGCGAACAAACATGTTAAAGCTCATTTTGGTGCTTGTCCTTTCTAAGTCAATTTTACTAAAAAATCTAAATACAAATAATTGTCATCTGACCGGAAATATAAATCCCAAAACCTAGTTTGTTATGTTTCCCTTTCAACAACGTGTGAGTCATGTGAATCGTTCAAGTGTTTGCTGTTATATAAACGGATGAAGATTTGTCTACTGAATCTACGGAAGAGGCTTAGCTTCTGGTCTAAAATAAATTTTTGTATTTCAGCTTAATTCGAGCTTCATATTGTGGTGCTTCTATATGCTTAGCATATGTCATCATCTGTATCATTATAACAATAACAATATCGCATTAAAACACGGAATCAAATCATTGCAACAAAGCATCGCATTAAAACATAGCATTCAGGAAAATAACATTAGTCGTTTTTTTGTTATCAGACACCTGCTCTCATTTAAAACAGCGTGTTCTATTATTTTGCGAATGTATAAACGGGCGATTGCGAATCGTAAGTGCGCGCCTCGCCGTACTCCATTTGGTATCAATAATAACCATGAGTATCTCCTCAACGATGGAGCATCTACATGTGGGATGATCACCGACCCATGGTAAAAGACCTAAACCATTGCATGGTATAAATAAAACAAAGCACATACTCTATCAAGTGGAGAACGTACTACTAACTAGAGAGTTAGCTTCTTTGCTTCCTCAAGGTTGAATTATGTACATAAATAAAGTAGTCACGTTTTATATATTTTAGGTACTGGCAATAACTATGCAATTTTTTCCTGAAGATTCTTGATTACTTAATTTTATTGTTCTTCTAAAAATTGTAAAATTATAAATGGATATTAACCAGATTTTTTGTCTATCGCATTAAACTTAAAAAATTGTATCAATTGTTTTTCTAGCTCATAAATAGAAATGCAACTTTGGTAAGCAACATACCAGCAGAAATAAGGTTTCCACAACCTACTTTGACATTTTATACAACGTGGGAGCTATGTATTGCCGAAATACAAACGGATTAAGATTATGTCTTTTGAATCTCTGAAAAATGCTAAGCTGACGGTTAAAACTTGAAAATAAAATGTTTCCGGTTCGGGTCTCCGATGCGATCATTTCTTCAAACATAAACGCCATTTTTTGTTGTTTAAAATTGCGCTTATCTTTCTTGTAAATGGCTCGTATATTAAGTACTAACAGAAAGTACCCGGCGTTGCCCGGGCACTCGGTGCACTCAGCCTAGAACGATGCCTATATTCCTAATCCTTGTTTTAATAAAAAACAAAAATACGTTTGGACTCATTTTTTTTTTTTTTTTATTTATTTATTTATATTTTATATTATATTTTATCTAAATTCAAAATTTCAAGGGAAGTAGAATCATTGTCAAACTTCTCATCTTTCTCTTCAGGGAAGTCATCATCGAAATTTAACGAAGAGCAGTTCGAAATTTCCATTTTTTCTTTTTCTGACATTTCTGCTACTTCTGCTTGTTTTTGTTGTTTTTGGACCGGTGATTTTTTAATTTTTTTTTTAAATTTTTTTATATAACCTTTCTGGTTCGGATTAACGGTAAATTCAATTTTAATCAATTTGTTTTGGTGCTTGTCTACGTTATGCATATTTTTCTCTAACCTATTAGCAACGCCATCTGTACATCATCAATTTCAAAACGGAAAAGGAGTCCCCTATACAGTATAGATTATTATTAAGCCCTCTGCTGGTGATATTAATATCGTTATTGAGGAGAAGCAGGTAGTCAAAATAAGAACTAAGGAATCTTTGCTCTTTAGTACAAACCTGATTACTGCAGCGCCAAAACATGAACTTGACGTTTGACGTAAAACGATGACGCGTTGGATTTGACAAATTACTTTTTACTGTCAGATAAAACAGCGATGGCATTTGAATTTGTCACCCCTATAGTCAAAGCTGTCAAATTATTGAATTTATTGTTTGCGCCAAACCTATACCAGACAATTCCCAATGCCTCCAAATAGTTCGCCAACAAACGTCAAATGCTTCACTTTGACTGATAGGGCTTTTTAGGTAACAACGATATATCTCTTTTTCGTTCTCACAGAATTGTCAAAAACAGCAGTATGGTGAACAGCTGATTTTTTTTTTTATCATTGTTGAAAAATTGATTGAAAACAAAAGCGGGAATTTTAAAGATTTGTGCGCGAAAATTGTGAAAATTGTTGGTTTTGCTAATTAAAATAAATTTTTAAGCCACGGAAATCACAAATTTCACACAAAAAAGAATACCGCATTTAAAAATTATTTCCAAATTGTTTTCTTGAAGATCTTGAGATCTTATTTCAATCTGTCTTCACCATAGTGTGAGCTTTGACAAGATGGTAAAACTCCCTATTGGGAATGGGACAAAATATAGAAACGTCAATTTACGTCGGATGAGTACGTCCAATGTGAACATCGTCTAAAGGAGACAGATTCAAATAAACATTTGTGAAAGTTATTTGTCAAATAAAAAATCGATTCAATAGCTTGACACCTTTCACCTTAAAGGTGACAGATTCAAATGTCATCGCTGTTTTTACGTGAAAAGTCAAAGTGATGCATTTGACGTTTGTTGGCGAACTGTTTGGAGGCATTGGAAATTATCTGGTACAGGTTTGGCGCACAAAATGAATGCAATAATTTGACAGCTTTGACTATAGGGGTGATGGATTCAAATGGCATAGCTGTTGTATCTGACAGTAAAAAGTAATTTGTCAAATCATTTTACGTCAAACGTCAAATTCATGTTTTGGCGCTGCAGTAATCAGGTTTGTAATAAAGAGCAAAGATAACTTAGTTCTTATTTTGACTACTTGTTGCGCATTTCAACTTTATCATATACGTGTAGCGCAGCAGTAGTCAAGTTTGTACTTATCCAACATGATCGCTAAAAAACAGAAAATATTAAGATTTTATGACCGAATTTCGCATCTGCTCAATTCGATACTTATGGTGACTACGTAGTAGTGCTTTTTCACTTCATCATATACGTGTAGCGCAGTAGTAGTCAAGTTTGTACTAAAGACCAACGATAACGTATTACTAATTTTGACTACTCGCTGCGCATATCAACTTTAATAATCCTCAATAAGTTTAACAATGGTAGGTATGACAGTTGGGCGAAATGCCCGTGAAATATTTTGTGAGCTCTCTTTAATATTCACTGATGACAGTTGTTAGAAAAAATTGGAAACGTGAAACGTCGAAATGGTAAGAAAAATTACTTTAATTGTTCGCCGGGCAAAAGTTTTTTTTTAAAATTAACCCAGTTTCAGAGTGTTGACGAACAGTTAAAAGTAATTTTTACAATAAATTTTAGAAAAGAATAGTTTGTTGTTATATGTGTTTTACCACACTAACAAAATAACAAATAAACTAACAAAACTACTCTTTTATATAGTAGAAGGATGCGAACAAACATGTTAAAGCTCATTTTGGTGCTTGTCCTTTCTAAGTCAATTTTACTAAAAAATCTAAATACAAATAATTGTCATCTGACCGGAAATATAAATCCCAAAACCTAGTTTGTTATGTTTCCCTTTCAACAACGTGTGAGTCATGTGAATCGTTCAAGTGTTTGCTGTTATATAAACGGATGAAGATTTGTCTACTGAATCTACGGAAGAGGCTTAGCTTCTGGTCTAAAATAAATTTTTGTATTTCAGCTTAATTCGAGCTTCATATTGTGGTGCTTCTATATGCTTAGCATATGTCATCATCTGTATCATTATAACAATAACAATATCGCATTAAAACACGGAATCAAATCATTGCAACAAAGCATCGCATTAAAACATAGCATTCAGGAAAATAACATTAGCCGTTTTTTTGTTATCAGACACCTGCTCTCATTTAAAACAGCGTGTTCTATTATTTTGCGAATGTATAAACGGGCGATTGCGAATCGTAAGTGCGCGCCTCGCCGTACTCCATTTGGTATCAATAATAACCATGAGTATCTCCTCAACGATGGAGCATCTACATGTGGGATGGTCACCGACCCATGGTAAAAGACCTAAACCATTGCATGGTATAAATAAAACAAAGCACATACTCTATCAAGTGGAGAACGTACTACTAACTAGAGAGTTAGCTTCTTTGCTTCCCCAAGGTTGAATTATGTACATAAATAAAGAAGTCACGTTTTATATATTTTAGGTACTGGCAATAACTATGCAATTTTTTCCTGAAGATTCTTGATTACTTAATTTTATTGTTCTTCTAAAAATTGTAAAATTATAATTGGATATTAACCAGATTTTTCGTCCATCGCATTAAACTTACAAAATTGTATCAATAGTTTTTCTATCTCATAAATAGAAATGCAACTTTGGTAAGCAACATACCAGCAGAAATAAGGTTTCCACAACCTACTTTGACATTTTATACATCTAACAACGTGGGAGCTATGTATTGCCGAAATACAAACGGATTAAGATTATGTCTTTTGAATCTCTGAAAAATGCTAAGCTGACGGTTAAAACTTGAAATAAAAATAAAATGTTTCCGGTTCGGGTCTCCGATGCGATCATTTCTTCAAACATAAACGCCATTTTTCGTTGTTTAAAATTGCGCTTATCTTTCTTGTAAATGGCTCGTATATTAAGTACTAACAGAAAGTACCCGGCGTTGCCCGGGCACTCGGTGCACTCAGCCTAGAACGATGCCTATATTCCTAATCCTTGTTTTAATAAAAAACAAAAATACATTTGGACTCATTTTTTTTTTTATTTATTTATTTATATTTTATATTATATTTTATCTAAATTCAAAATTTCGAGGGAAGTAGAATCATTGAAAAACTTCTCATTTTTCTCTTCAGGGAAGTCATCATCGAAATTTAACGAAGAGCAGTTCGAAATTTCCATTTTTTCTTTTTCTGACATTTCTGCTACTTCTGCTTGTTTTTGTTGTTTTTGGACCGGTGATTTTTTAATTTTTTTTTAGTTTTTTTATATAACCTTTCTGGTTCAGATTAACGGTAAATTCAATTTTAATCAATTTGTTTTGGTGCTTGTCTACGTTATGCATATTTTTCTCTAACCTATTAGCAACGCCATCTGTAAATCATCATTTTCAAAACGGAAAAGGAGTCCCCTATACAGCATTGTATATAAACATTATAGTATTGGCATGAATCTGAATCTGGTATTTCTGCATCAGGCCACTGGAAAAAAGCACCCACCTACAAGAAGACATTGTTATTTTTTTTTTGTGTTTATCATGCGAAAGAGATGTTTAATTTGTTTTAAAAATTCAGTCAGTCAGTGTCAGTGGGATAAGTACGTGCGGTTGGTTTGTTAGTCGGTCGATGTACTGCATTTGATTTAATTAAACTCATCAGTTTCTTCATTTCTTGTTACTTTTCATTTCAGGCGGTGCATTTGAAGGAATTCTCGATGACACAATCTCACCTTTTGGTTACAGAAAAAGCCCTCAATCCTATCGATGGCAAGATTTCTGGTGCTGGCAAGTTCTTTTATAGTTTGCATTAAACAGAAAATTGTCTATTTACATACATAAATATTTTTTTAATTTCAGCTGCCAAACAGGAACTGATCAAATCAAAACTACCCAACTCAGTACTGAGTAAAATATGGAAACTTTCTGATGTGGACGGTGATGGCTTCCTGGAATGTAAGTAGTACATGCATCTTGTTCCTCCATCGAAACGATGCTAATCCTTTAGAAACGAATATCAGCATCAATAATAGCTTTCCATTTATGTACATATGTGTAAATGAATTTTGTATTCTTTTTTTATGGTAACATAAAAAATCAAGAAGAAAAACTAAAAATAATTAAACAAGTTTTGTAAAGCTAAGAACGCATTTTATGATAAAAATACATACTGTTAAAGATCTGTTACAATTATTATCCGAAACTTAATGTATTATTTATCATATATTGTAAACTGGCAACACCTAAAACTCTTTATCAATATGTGCCACTTAAACTTAAATCAACTAATTGTCAAGCTAATCTCTTTCACTCAAATCACTCTTGCAGCATACCGCTTCGGGTTCAGATCATTCCTTTCAATAACCGCGCTTTAAGATTTCAATAAAACATTATATTATATTCAAAATCATTTTCTTTCAATTTCAATCCTACAACTTTATTTTACTTTTTTTTCTCGAGCAATCGAACATTTTGGTCCTTCAGATCCATATACTTAAATTAAAATTTCTTTTAATCGCAATATTTTTTTGTTTAAATTCATATTCATTAAATTGTGTACCTATTTTTTTTCATTTTTTTTTTTCATTTTGCGTAAGCACATGTACTTACATACATATATGAAGTACACCGGTAAAAATTTCGTTTGCGGTGTTGGAATTCAAGATTGGTAAGATTGTTTATTTAAATGAAATAAAATCAATCTGCAATTTTATTAAAAAAGTGTTTTTTTCGCCCAAGTACAACATTCATATATGTATGTACCTACATATTTCTATTAGAAAATTGCATTGATTTACGATTGATTGAAGTGCTTCATTACAAAGTGCATAAAATTAAAGCTTTATTTTTTTTTAAATTGCATTATCAAATCACAGTTTCCGGTGATTTATTTGATTCATTTTATTTAATAAAATTGTGATGGTGGTGTGACATTAATTCAATTGATCGTAAATTTATGTGTATGTACAGTTTGACGGTAAATATAATACGGTAAAATCGCCGTTTTTACGGTTAAATCCATACGGTTAAATCCATACCATATTCATGTTCATTGTTCATGATTAATTATTATTTATTAAAAAATTAATTTAAATCTGATCAAAAAGATTCTCGTGTTTTCATCAATTTGGATTAAAAGTATTCATTTCAGGAAATTCTCTTTTTTTTTTTTGCTCAGTGCATACACAAGTGCATAGCTTTATCAGTTATTTGATCAGTGTTTTTGTTTTTTTTTACTTACAAATTAATGCTGTTCAACTACAGTGCTGTGTAAAAAAATCTGGTTGAATAATTTCTTTAGTGCATTAGTACTATTTTAAATAAATTCATTACGAATTATTTTTGTTTTGGCTTTGAAAGTCAAGCAATATACATTGTATATACATTTCTATAGTATTTTCATGCTGAATAATCACCGCCTGGCCATCTTGAGAAACGTGTTATAAACACATTTTTAGGTTCGTGCATTTAATAGTTGTCTATTCTGTAACCCTGACAACAGTCGTAAACATATATTATTTTTGTTTTGTTTACGACTCTTGTCAAGGAAATATGGATTTAAGAGCCAATAAAATACATTATATATTATTAATTTGTTTCGTAGACGACTATTGTTAGGGTAACAGAATAGACACTTAGTAAATGTAAGAACCTCCAAATGTGAAGTTAACAACTTTGTTTAGATGGCGCTGCTCCATGGTTGTACTATAGAAATTTATATACAATGCAATATATTTTCATTTTTTTGTTTGCTACTTTACGCATAATTACATAAATCAAATTAAATTTGTACAAAACAAATCGCTATATCTTTGGTTTGCTACCGTCGCTTTAATAAAAACTGAAGTTTAATAAACGATAATCGACATTATCTTTGAATTAATATATATTTGAATATTTATATATGTATATATATTTGTTTATATATATGTATATATATATATATAACATAGTTTTTTTTACTGTTATATATACATATATAACATAGTTTTTTTTACTGTTATTCTGAATTATAAAGATTAATTCTTACTTTTGGTAATTATTTCATTCGAAACAGATTTTCTTTTGGCTAACTACCTCGTTTGTTACGTTTTCCTTTGGTTTGCTACCTTTTGGCTCAAATTGGTTCTTTTTTATTCCAATCACTTTTGGTTGACTACCACAAAATTGTTTCTTCGTTTCCGTCATTTTACTTCCAAATTATTATAAAATATGGAACAAATCAAAGCTTTAGTTGAAGAACAACGCTTATCTGAAACAGATTTAGCAAATTTTCAATTAAGGTTTGCGCAATCTAGTCAGGAAAATCTTTTAAAGATGGGCTACTTACGTAGTAGACTAGAGCAGTGTGAAGCTTATATGCCACCAAATAAAGCAAATCATATCAAAATTTTTAATCTTCTTAAAACTGTTAAGAAAACCAAAAATGATTTTTCATATTTCACAGACTCTGAGTATGAAAGGTTCGAACAAATGTTTGTCGATATAAAAGGAGATATTTTAGATAAAATACTTCTTATTGATGGTTGGGTGTTGTAGGGAGCGGGTAGTCACTGAGCGGCATCAACATGGCGATGCCCAGTGATGTAACGTAAACTACACACCAATTGTGCTTATTTTACCTCCAAGTGGTAACCATCGGGTACTGGTCTCGTCCATCCGGACTTGACTTGCTAAACAAATAAGTGCGAGTGTTAGCAAAAGAGAAAAATAGCAACACTATAATGCTCTGTTGGATAAGACTGGCTGAATAATTAGGCTATAATATTGGATGAGCCTTTCAGAAGGATGGTGGGCGGCGAATGAATTCAACTTAGAGAATCAACGGTGTCACTAACAGCCTTGAAGACAGAAACCTTACACGAGCTACTCTGGAATATTAAGAGCTGAGGTCAGTAAGGATTTTTAGTACTTGCCAGGGTGCTAAAAAAGAGATGGTGGTGGATGAACCCTTTAAGGGCCAACGGCAGCGCTCATATCCCCATAGTGGGTTACTGGTTTCGAATTTTATTAAAAAAACCCCGTGCAAGGACGGGTCAGAATATCCCTGCAGTGGGTCCCGCTTGTCGTAAAAGGCGATAAAGAGATAATTAACATCTATAGGCTAATAACACCTGAGAGAGCCTAACGACACAAATAACACCTTAAAGCTTTCCCAACAGCGTGCATGCGTGAGTCCTAGGGTTGCGCGACTGGAGATCACCGGCGTATTAAAAGGCGATCAAACAATATAAGCGCATGCCAGTGTCGATAAAAATGAGAAAAAACGTTATACGAAATTTCGAAAAATTTCGAGCATTATGGAAGTACTTGCTAATACAACAGGCACTACCCCGCCAGGCAATACCATTGCTCTGCAAGGTACTGATCCTGGGCCGAGCAGAAATGACCGGGTCAGAGCTAGACGGATTCCGGGGGCTAGCAAAGTAATGCAACAGATTAGTCGAAATATGAGAGTAGCGAGTTGGAATGTTGGAAGTATGAACGGACGAAGCTTCGAGCTGGAAGAGATGATGAAGAGAAGGCGTTTGGACATCTTGTGTGTCCAAGAAACGAAATGGCGAAACACCGGAAACAGGGCCCGGTTCTTGGATGTCAAAACAAAAGATTATAAGATGTTCTATTATGGACAAGAACAACGGAAGAACGGTGTAGGTATCATCCTTGCAAAAGAATTACTTGGAAGCGTCTTGGCTATTTCAAAGTCTAGTGACCGTTTGATGTCCCTTAAACTGGTGATGCAAGGAAAGGTGTGGAATATTGTCAGTGCCTATGCTCCCCAATCTGGGTGTGAGCAAGTGGAAAAAGATAAGTTTTGGCTCGATTTCCACAACCTCCTTAAGAACATCTCGAAAGAAGAACTTTTGTTTGTGGGCGGAGACTTGAATGGACATATCGGGGAGACCAATGAGGACTATGAGGACTGCCATGGTGGCCTGGGATACGGCACCAGGGATTCAGATGGTGAAAACATCCTTAACATGTGCAGGTCATACGATCTTATTGTGTTAAACACTATGTTCATCAAACACAGCAGACACCTAATTACCTACAGCAGTGGAGGCAATAACACTCAAATTGACTTCCATTTGGTTAACAGTTTCTTGAAACCAAATGTGAAAGACTGTAAGGTGATACTAGGAGAAGCGATTGCCCAGCAGCACCGTCTCCTAGTGACAGAATTTTTTATGGAGACGAAGAGCATAAGGAAACAAACAGAGTCCTCTGGAAGAATCAAGTGGTACAATCTGGACAAAGCTAAGGG
Organism: Baccha elongata; assembly: GCA_951217065.1. Classification (NCBI taxonomy): domain Eukaryota; kingdom Metazoa; phylum Arthropoda; class Insecta; order Diptera; family Syrphidae; genus Baccha; species Baccha elongata. The sequence continues at coordinate 290,697 of CATNUY010000146.1, forward strand.
AGAAACTTTTATCTCTTGCATGAAGAACGTTCTGTGCCAAACCATCAACAGAGCTGAAAGTGAAGAGTGTAATGCACAAAATATGTGGGAATCTCTGCAATGAACTTGCCTTCAGAAAGCGAAATCACTGCTAGGAACCGCAAAAGGACACCACCATCAACGGGACAAAGAAACATGGTGGTGGAACGACGAAGCCAAAGCAGTGATGGCTAGGAAAAAATCCGCTTTCAAAGCTTGGTCAATGTGCCCCTCTCATAGCATAGATGAAAAAGCAAGATTAGAAATAATCTACAGACGTTTCAAGAAAGAAGCAAAGAAGAAGTGCGCCCAACTTAAAGCAGAGAGTACGGAGAGCATGTATCGGGAGTTGGAAGAAATATCTGCACCGGCTGCTGACGCAAACCAGGCCCTTCAGGAACTGCGAAATGCTAATATTAACAAAGGCGCAACTATCTTTAAAATTGCTGCACAAAGAAGGAGAAATGCCCAGGAGATTTGCTCACCAAAGTTCATACACGATGCTCAAGGCCAACTTCTTGTGAATGATGATAAAATTCTTCACAGATGGCGAGAGTACTGCGAAGGACTTTTAAATGAACAGTTTCCCAGACGATACTTTCCAACAGCCGAACCAAACTACGAAGAAGTGCCCGACATCACTGTCGAAGAAGTGAGTGCGGCCGTGAAAAACTCCAAAGAGGGAAAAGCAATTGGGCCAGACGGTTTACCGTCTGATTTCTGGAAAAAGATGGGAAACATCGGGCTAAGATGGCTCACGGTTCTCATCTCCAAACTTATCAGCGGTAGCCAAATGCCAAATCAATGGAGGGAAAGTTACCTTCTCCCAATTTACAAGGGGAAGGGTGATACGCGAAACTGCGATAATTACCGTTCAATCAAGCTGGTGTCACACACTATGAAGATCGTTGAGCGTGTACTGGATGGCCGCTTGCGAAAAATAATAAGGCTTTCCAATGACCAGTGTGGATTTGTCTCGGGCAAATCAACCACAGATGCAATCCAGAGTGTAAGAATCAGAATGGAAAAACACCGCGATTCCTCAAGTAACTTGCATGCTGTGTTCGTAGATTTTGAAAAAGCATTCGATCGACAACCACGAGATCTGATATGGGTGGCCCTTAGACAACGGGGAGTTCCAGAAATCTACGTGCGGATCATCATGGATATGTACGAGCATGTCAAAACAAAGGTCAGATGCACTGCAGGAGTAACCGAGAATTTCAGAATAGAAGTTGGTGTACACCAAGGAAGCGTTCTGAGTCCTTTGCTCTTTATAACAGTCCTTGATTATCTACTCGAAGATAAGGTGAGAGACCCTCAAGTGACTTAGTTATTCTTTGCTGATGATGGAGCCATCATAAGTGAAAATGCTTCTTCCTTGCAACGAGCACTCGATGTGTGGGTGGACGCTTTGGAGGGGAATGGATACCACATAAACGCCAAAAAGACAGAATACCTATGCTGTCCATTTTCTGATCCAACCATGGCCATTCCGGACATTTATTTGAACGGAACAGTGCTTCCCAAGTGCGAAAAGTTTAAATATCTTGGATCTATGATCAACAACGAAGCATCCTGTGATGACGACATCAACCATCGCATAAGCGTAGGGTGGATGAAGTGGCGTGAGAACTCTGCCATCTTCTGTGACCGAAAAATGCCCCCTAAGCTAAAAGGAAAACTCTACACATCAGCAGTCCGTCCAGCGCTTACATATGGTTCACAATGTTGGACAATGTACAAAAAGTATGAGAGCAAATTGACGGCAACTGAGATGAAGATGCTCCGCATGACAGCAGGAGTAACAAAGCTAGATCGAATCCGAAGTAAAAGGATCCGAAGAAGTCTTCACGTTAAGGATACCATCGTCGATAAAATACAGCACGACAAACTCAGCTGGTACTGGCACGTACTTAGAAGAGACGCTGAGAATCCCGTTCAAAAGGCACTTTCATACAACATTCCAGTACAATCGCAGAAGAGAGGCAGGCCGAAAAATTCCTGGAAAAAACAAATGCAGCGACATCAGCATTCAGTTGGCCTCAGACATGGAACAATCCATAACCGGGAAGCTTGCCGACATTTTCTGAGGTCAACCCGACGAACCCCACACACAGATCAGTAGGTGAAGTGGAGAAGTGGGAAATATATGATCCCATTCGAGATCGTATATAGCATCGTCGGAAAAAGGAGAAGAAGAAGAAGAAGAAGAAGAAGAAAATACTTCTTATTGAAGCATCTCCTTCAAAAGAGTCTTACGCTAATACAACGAATCAAACATTTTTTGATAATTCCTGTCGTGAAGAAAACGACATACACCTTCCAAAAATCAAACTTCCAGAGTTCGATGGAACTTATGAAAATTGGTCAAATTTTCATGATTTGTACACTAGTATGATTCATATAAAGGTCAATATTTCCAATGCACAAAAGTTATATTTTTTAAAAAAGTGTTTAAGTGGTGATGCTGAGGCTCTCATTCGGTCCATAAAGTGTACAAATGCGAATTATTCCACTGCGTGGAAAACGCTTTGCGATCGTTATGACAATAAACGATTTATAGTTGATTCGTATCTAAAAATCCTATGTGAACAACCAGACATGCAAAAAGAATCATCTTCTGCTATTCGCAAACTTTTGTATACAACAAAAGAGTGCTTAGATTCAATAGGCAACATAGGTGTTTCTACAGATTCTTGGGATCTCTTTATTATATTTCTCATATCTCAAAAATTAGATAAATTTTCTCGACGAAATTGGGAAAGCTTTTTAGTACAAAAGAACCCAAGTGCCACAATCAAAATCAACGAGTTGCCTAAACTTGAAGATTTCTTTAATTTTCTTGAAGATTCGTTTCGCTCCTTAGAAGCTGTCGAGACTAAGGTTTCTTTGCATAGCAAAGATAAAATTCCTATTTCCAATAAATCTCAAGTTTACTCCAGATCACTGCATACTTCAAAACGCAGTTTCAAAACTCCATCTTGTATGTGTTGCTACGAACAACATTATTTATATCTTTGTCCACAGTTCAAGGCTTTTACTTCCGACAAAAAAATTGACTTTGCGAAAAACAATAATCTTTGTCTAAATTGTTTTGTCCAAGGACATTCAGTGTCCCAGTGTAAAATTAAATACAACTGTCGTATATGCAACAAACGTCACCATACACTTATGCATATTGACAATAATAACTCTTCCAATATACAATCTACTTCCAATAGTCTTTTTCCAAAAACATCTTTACAATCATGTGTGTGTACTGATTTCACTGCCGCCAAAGTTCCACAGATTTTTCTCGCTACTGCAAAAGTGAAAATTTCAACATCTTATGGCGAATATATTTTACGAGCCCTTATAGATCAGGGGTCTCAAACTTCCTTCATTACGGAAAGATGTGTTCAACGACTAAGGCTAAAGAAAATTCGATTCAACTGTGTCGTTAGTGGTATAGGGTCTTCAATTTCAAAGGTCTGCAATAGTTTTGTAGAATTCCTTCTTAAATCTTGTACCAATCCTCTCTTTGAAACACCAGTAAAAGCACTCGTTATGACATCAATTAGTGACTATCTTCAAAAACACCCAGTTGATTCCTCTTTACCAAGAGAATTCGATAATATTACGTTAGTTGATCCATGCTTTTCTGAACCTGGTCATATTGACATTCTCATCGGTGCAGATGTTTTCCACGAAATAATCCTTGATGGTGTTATCAGATCTCATAACGGACCCTTAGCCCAGCGTACCGAGCTGGGTTGGATTTTATCTGGTCCTACTAATTCAAATATAAATTCATCCATTCCAATCACAAGTTCATTTCATACACAAGTCAACGCAATTGATAATTCACTTCGAAAGTTCTGGGAACTAGAAGAAGTTTCTGTTTCTAGAATTCATACTCCAGAAGAAACAGCTTGTGATGATTACTTTCAAAATACGTTTTCTCGATCTTCCACTGGAAGATACATAGTAAAAATTCCATTTAAATCTAAAGTTCTTAAAGAAGACTATCCTATTTTTCAAAATTCACTGCTTAATGCTAAGAAACGTTTCACTCAACTCGAGCAACGAGTCTTTCCGAAAAATCCAAATCTCAAAGAAGAGTATTCAAAATTCATAAATGAGTACATAAGCCTCCGTCATATGAAATTAAAATGCAATCTAGAAGATTTTCCTCCTACTGAAAATGTTTTATACTACCACATCATGGAATATGGAAAGAAAGTAGTTCTTCAACTAAATTAAGAGTTGTTTTCGATGATTCATCAAAACCATTAAATTCTTCATCTCTAAACCAAGAGCTTCTTCCTGGTCCTACATTACAAAATGATTTGTCATCAGTAATTTTAAAATGGCGCAAATTTCTTTTCGTTTTCACATCGGACATTGAGAAAATGTTCCGACAAATCATTGTGCATCCGGAAGAAACAAAGTTTCAAATGATCTTATGGCGTCCAGACCCCTTAAGTTCATTGCAACTATATGAACTACAAACAGTAACTTATGGCACAACTTGTGCTCCATATCTCTCAATCAATGTTCTGCAGCAACTAGCGAAAGATGAAGCAACAAATTTCCCTCAAGCTGCCGAAATATTAAAGAAAGACATATATGTTGATGACATTATTTCTGGCGCCGACGATATTAGTTCAGTTAAATTAATTCAAAAAGAGCTTAAGGATCTTTTACGTTCCGGAGGATTTAACCTAAGAAAATGGACCTCTAATTGTCTAGAACTTCTCTCTGAGTTACAACCAGAGGATTGTGAGTTCTCATTCGATGCTGATGCGTCCAATTCCACAGTTAAAGCATTGGGTCTATTTTGGAATCCCAAATATGACTATCTTTTCTTCAAAATATCGCTACCCACTTGTAATGTTTTCACAAAAAGAACATTACTTTCTGACGCATCAAAACTTTTCGATCCACTTGGGCTACTATCACTGACTATAATTCTAGCTAAAATATACTTCCAACAACTTTGGTTCGAAGGTATGGGATGGCATGATCCACTTCCTCCAGAGTTAGCTTCTGATTGGGAACACTATAGAAATAACCTTAAATCGTTACAATTTATAAAAATACCTAGATGGCTAGGTACGACAAATTCTTCTGTCACAGAAATCCATGGGTTTTCCGATGCCCCAAATCATGCCTATTCTGCAGTTCTTTACTGTAGAATTCAAAGTACTGACGGTCAGATTTTCGTCAATATTATTTCGTCAATATTATTAGCGCCAATTAAACAAATTTCAATACCTCGCCTCGAGCTGTGTGGTGCAGTTCTTTTGGCCAAGCTATTTCGAAAATTCTTATCTGCTACTCAAATTACGATTGCTGCGTTGAAATCATATTTCTGGACTGATTCAACTATCGTTCTTTTCTTGGTTGGATTCATGCCTTACCTATTAGTTGGAAGACATTTGTCGCTAACCGTGTAAGTGAAATACAAGAAATAACAAATATAAATCAGTGGTTTCACATAAAATCAGATGACAACCCTGGTGATTGCGCTTCACGAGGAGTTCAACCTCAAAATTTAGAAAACCATTCGCTTTGGTGGAATGGTCCTCCATGGCTAAGTCGCCCGAATTCAGAATGGCCTAGTCAAGATACACCCTCTTTTCGAACTGATCTTGAAGAGAGAATGCAAATATTTACATGTAATAATGTACTTATTGAATTTTCTACCGATCTGTTAAGTAGATTCAGTTCACTTAACCATTTACTTCGTGTGACATCTTATATTCTTAGAATGCGTCCTAGGAGAAAAATGATATATAATGGTTACAGCAAAGCCATTGAACTCCAAGCAACAATGATGCATCTTATTACACTTTCACAGACGTTATCATTTCCAGATGAAATAAAAATGCTTACATCTAACGATGAACTTTCTTTTAAACACAAAATTGTTAATTTATATCCGTTCATTGATAATAACAACCAACTACGCGTTGGAGGTCGTCTTCGTTTTGCAAACATAGACGATGATTCAAAATATCCACTTATTCTATCAGGCTCTTGTAACTTATCCAAGCTTTTATTGGCCGATGCGCACTTTAAGACTCTAGACGGTGGACCACAATTAATGATGTCCTATATTTGGAATAAGTATTGGATAACAAATTTACGAAATGTTGCCAAAGCAGTATATCATTCCTGTGTTCTTTGCACCCGCTTCAATAAAAGGCGCACAACACAATTAATGGGTTCGCTCCCTAAGGCAAGGGTAAGCGAAAGCAAGGCATTCAAGCAGGGCATTCAGTGGTGTAGATTTTGCTGGTCCGTTCGACCTCAAGTTATGCAAAGGGAGATCAACCAAGACCTATAAGGGTTTTATATGCATTTTTATTTGTTTAGTCACGAAAGCTATTCATATCGAGCTTGCCTCGGATATGACTTCTGAATGTTTTTTGGCTGCGTTCCGAAGATTCACTGCACGGAGAGGAAGATGTAGTCACTTATACAGTGACAATGGAACCAACTTTAGGGGCGGTAATAAGGAACTCATATGAATCGTCAATTTCTTCAACTTCTTTCACCCGATGTCCGTACCCAGATGGAAAACGATGGAACCACCTGGAGTTTCATTCCTCCTGCCTCACCTCACTTCGGCGGAAGCAGGCAACAACGTCCAAAGTGGACCAATTCTAAAAGGAACTTTCAAACAAACGATATAGCTAGAGTAGTGGAAGTGCATCCAGGTTCGGACGGCATATGCAGGTCGTATCTGTGTATGCAATTGGAAAACAATTCAAACGTCCTATAACCAAATTACGTCTACTTCCTGATGTCAACATTACAACTTGATCATATCTGAGGAAAGCTTACTATACCTAAACCACCACTCATCAATCAAACATATTTCCAATACCAGCTACTATTTCAACTTTGTTCAGTTGTCAATTTACATCAGCGAGTATCAGGCGCTACAAAACCTGTTCCAACATACAGAATTCATCATATTATGTGGACGAGAGGAAATGCTCATCTACCTATAACTTATATTTTTTTATTTTTTCAATTGTATCTTTTTTTTGTATCTTTAGTTAAGAACAGTAGTTCTTCCCCGGCGGTATGTTAAAGATCTGTTACAATTATTATCCGAAACTTAATGTATTATATATCTTATATTGTAAACTGGCAACACCTAAAACTCTTTATCAATATGTTCCACTTAAACTAAAATCAACTAATTGTCAAGCTAATCTCTTTCAATCAAATCACTCTTGCAGCATACCGCTTCGGGTTCAGATCATTCCTTTCTATAACCGCGCTGTAAGATTTCAATAAAACATTATATTATATTCAAAATCATTTTCTTTCAATTTCAATCCTACAATTTTATTTTACTTTTTTTTCTCGAGCTATCGAACACATACAATCCAGTAATAGGAACTCAAAAAAAGAATGTATAAAAACATTTATATATTTTGGTTAAACTAGCTATATCAATGTAAAGTGTGGGATGGGAAGAGAAACAAAATGCGAAAACTAGGTAAAATTATTTACACTTTTGTGTTGTTATGTGTATTTTTTTACTATAGAAATTTATATACAATGTATTGATTATTAAAAAATATACAATTTACTATACTAAAAACGCATTATGTGTTCGAAATGCCTTTTTTCTTTGATAATGTTAGTATTGTTAAATTATTTAGGTTCATGATTTGTTTTAGATTATTTATTATGTGAAAGTTCAATAATATAAAAAATATCACAAATAACACCGAAATGCATCTTAAATAAATAAAAGAAATTATATTTGTATATTTATTTCGAAATGCAATGGAGTATTTTTCTTATGTGGGTTTATCGTTATAGTGAAAAAACCTTAAAACGTTCCAGTGGTTGTTCGGTGTGATGTTTGAGATTTCTTTTTTAGTATTTCTGCATTGGATTCGGAGTGTTGGAAGTGCTGTCACAATTTACTTGCACATTTAAATTGCTTACATTTTGGTCAAATGCGAAAAAAAGGAGGCCCAAAAATTCTGTCTGTCTACATGTATTGAAACCTGCATCCTTAACGGTTTTTTTTTTTTTTTTTATAATAGGCACGCACTCAAGGGGTTTTTGTTCCCTTTTTATGCCAAAGCAAAGTGCGAGCGTTAGGAAAAATGGGATAGACGGAGAGGGTTAAGGATGAGGTGTCGGTTAACATTAGTCTTGAATTCCTGAACACTGCAATGACTGGGGAAGACAGAGTGTGGAAGAGAGTTCCACATTCGCGTAGTACGGCTAAAGAACGATTCTCTGAACATGACCGTACGTCCGAAGTTGGGCTCGAGGGTGAACTGATGGGCATTCCTGGAGGCGCGGGTATTACGGTTGAATATCTTAAGGGGAGGAATGCAACTGGCTATTTCACTAGAGCATAAACCATTAAAGTAACGGTAAAAAAGGGTGAGGCATGAGACATTACGTCGATGTTCAAGTGACGTAAAAGTCTCAACGATGGTACGGTCATCAATCATCTTAAATGCTCTTCTCTGGATACTGTCCAAAAGACTTAAGTATGTTACTGGAGTACCAGCCCAAATGTGGGAGTTGTACTCAAGCTTTGGACGTATGTAAGTTTTGTAGATGGTAGCCAGATCAGAAGGGGAAAAGAAGCTCTTGCATCGTCTTAAAAAACCTAGACATCTTGCGGCATTTTTGGTGACATCGCATTTGTGATCATTCCACAAGAGGTGGTCGGTGATACACATACCGAGAATCTGGAGATGTTCGGTTTCACTGATGCAAGTGCCACACATGGACAGTGGCAAGGGGGGTATATCTCACTTCAACGATACAAGACAGCATTGAGTTTTCGAAGCATTAAACTCTACGCGGTTTTTTATTCCCCATTGTACAATGCTGTTTAAGTCAGAGTTTAATGAGCTTATCATATTTTGCCGTTGCAGTTCCACACCCGAAAGGGAGGGATGTGAGTCTGGGAATGAATATGAAAAGCTAAGGGTACTATCGTCAGCGAAACAATGAATTGGATTAGAAGTTACAGACAAGAGATCATTTATAAAAATGAGAAAGAGGGTCGGAGACAAAACGGAGCCCTGGGGCACACCAGCATTTATTTTGTGGGTTTCAGACTTGAACCCGTCCAGTACAACTTGTATTGAACGGTTCGAAAGAAAGTTTATAATCCAACGAAGGAGGAATTCATCAATACCGAAGGCACGCATTTTCGATAAGAGAGCCTGGTGCCAAACTCTATCAAATGCTTTTGAAATATCGAGTGCAAAAATCTTACTTTCTCAAAAAAGATGTAAAGATTTGTTCCACTGTTCAGTGAGATATGCCATCAAATCACCAGTGGACCTGTTGCTGCGAAAGCCGTACTGCCGGTCATTAAGAAGCTTTCGTTCTTCAAGATATTTCTTAAGCTGATAATTTATCAGCGTTTCCATGACCTTAGAAAGAAGGGACGTAAGTGCAATCGGACGATAATTGGAGGGAGAGGAGGATTCGCCTTTTTTGGGTATAGGCTGGACAAATGCTGTTTTCCAACTACTCGAAACGAGCCCAGAAGAATAGGATAGATGGAAAAGCTTACGCAATGGTTTTGCCAGCGTTGAAGAACACCTCTTCAGAACAATAGCTGGGATACCATCCGGGCAAGCGGATTTGTGTATGTTGAGATCCTTTAGGACCCTCGCCACAGCACGAGTGCGAAAGAAGATTTGTCCCATGGAATCATTAACGCGCTCAAGAACTGGCGGAGTCATGACACTCTCTGGCAGCGAAGAGTTAGCGGCGAACTGCCTAGCTAAAACGTTAGCTTTCGCAAGAGAGCTAACCACTGGAGTATCATCACCAATGAGCGTTGGGACCGAGGAAGAGGAAGAATTCTTCATATTTTTCACAAATGACCAAAAATTTTTACTGCCTTTGGGACATTGCAATATTTTTTGCCTTAGTTTTTGGTCATGTAAAAATTTGGTCCGTCGAATATGGACATTGCAGGCCTTCCTGGCTTGTTTAAACTTATTCCGATTTTCCTCAGTAGGGTTGGCTTTGTAACAACGGAAACTTACCTCTTTAACCCTGATAACCTCTTTACAGCTCATATCAAACCATGCGTTCTCTTTGGGTCTGATGCTTTTAACCCTATTCGGGATAAAAGTTCTCATTCCCAAAAGAATTAAACTTGTGAGCATATCCGCACTGGAATCTACGTCACTATCGAGGAAGCATAGTGACCAGTTAAAGATCCTGAAAAAATTATTGAGGCCGTCCCAGTCGGCTTTCTCGTACTGCCAAACGGTTCTCTAAGGAGCTCTTTCTTTAACTGGGATTTTTTGGCACGAGAAATTTGCGGATATGACACAATGGTCAGATCGGCCTAGAGGCGAAAATACACTTATTGCATATTTATCAGGGTCAGAGGTAAGGAACAAGTCAAGAGTGTTTTCTGCTTGGCCGTCAATGTCCGGTATTCGAGTGGGCTCGTTGACCAGCTGAGCAAGGTGGTTAAACTCAGCAAAAATCTCAGCACACACTCCTTCGGGTGTTGTCTTGCTCGAATGGAGAAGCCAGGAAGAATTGTGTACATTGAAATCGCCCGTAATAACGATTTCAGTGGGAGGATACAAGGAAACAATTCTTTGAATGGAGTCGGACAGTGAGTCAAATTCGTTAGCAGTTGAAACCCTGTCCAAATGTGGGCTTCTATAAAGGAAACAGTAATGGATGATGTGCTTATTAATGGAAAATTTGAACCACATAAAATTAAAGAGAGGATTTAAAAAAGAGCTGTACTGCGGTTGAAATTGGTAAGCAACATCACTTCTGATATAAACGGCGAGGCCATAGTGGGGGAGGGAATAGTGGCACTAGGTTATACCCTTGAATATAAAATTCAGTAGGATCGGTAGCCTCACCTACTTGGGTTTCACTTAGTGCCAGAACAGCTGGCCTGTTTAAAACAGTGTGGAGGTACGTCGACAGAAAATTCATTCTTAACCCACGAATATTACTGTAATCGACCCTGAAATTCTCAGTCATTGCAATACTTAAAGATTTCAAAACTAAAACAGACGAGCTCTAAGAAGATAATTGAATTGAATCTCAGACTTCGTTTTTACTCAACGCCCCTGTTAGTGTTATGCCTTAACAGTGACGTGAACCGACCCGACCCTGGAATTCAAAACAATAATCCTCTATTCGTCCGTTGTTGGTGACATATCATGTACATACATTGTGTGAGCAAAAAAGCACATTGCAACGTAATGCACATGATAAGCCATACAACTGTTTGTGCAAGGAGGGAAAAAGGATGGGTACTCACTGTGATATGCTAGGCATTTTTTTGTTGTTTTTTTGGAGATGCTGTGCTTTTGACTTTTTTTTTTTTTTTATTGCTTTTAATATTTTCTCTATTGCGGGATCTTATCGGCTTTGCGTATGCGTTTATGTAGATGGTTTGCACTATTGTTTTTTTTCGAGGTTTAGCGTTTTTTTTTTTTTTTTTTGTGGATTTTTTTTAGATTTTATTTGTTGATTTGATTATTGTTTATTTCAATTGTTTTTGTAATATGTATGTTGAATAAATTGTTGTTTGATTTATCACGAGTCACGACGAAAACGATGAATATGACGCACGGACACGACGAATAAAAAACATAACGGAGGAAAATCGACACAACAGACGACACACAACACAGAGGGGACCTTCCCCAACGAGAGCACTGACAACACTGTTGGGACGATTTTCTCCAAACTTGGTATTCTTAGAGAAATATACCCGGAGTTTTTTTTATTTTTGACCTAGGCATAAAAATACTTGCTCTCGGGGCAAGTTACCTTCGTAGTTAACAACTGGGAATTTCGTCGACTTTTTACCGTTGTCGGAAAAGTTGGAAAAGTTGGATCCTCAGGTAGGTACATAACAGATTTGTGTGCGCTGTTTCTATTGTTATTAGATTATGTGCACTGTAATTTGTTCGATTTGATGTCATGTTGCTAATGATTTGAAAAAAGTTCAAAGAGAAGGAATAATTGGTGCGATGTTTCTATGGTGCGAAATCGAATGGTAATGGTATAAAGTATGTAGGTATTTTTTTCCACATCACCCAGTGGGGTAAAATACAAGATGCGTTTTTTTAACGAGGTTTCCCCAATAGGCCTATTCCTCGTTTTCTTACTTACTATCTTAATCATACAATAAATAAAGCTTACACATATAATATTATTACAATAAACATAATTACATTTTAAAATAGAAAACAACTTAAAAATTAATTAATTCCCGTTTTCTTCGATTTTGGTTTATTCGCCTCCTTGTTCATTTTCTTTCCTGTAAAGATGATCAGGCCTGTCAATAGAAATTTTAATTTGATGCTTTGTGTATCGCTTGCAACAGTTTGAAAGATTATTCCAAATGTAAAGATGGAACTTTAAGCTTTCCGAACAATGATGGTGTGCGAAAAATTTGTGCGAAATCTTATTAAATAAATAAAAAAAAAAACTGATGGTATGCATGTAAAAATGAAAAAAATCATTTGAAATTTGACACGAAAGTTCAAACATAAGTTAATAACACCGAAAATATGTTTTTTGGGATATAAGTATATTTTTAATTTTCAAAAACTATGATACTTTTCAACACCGAGTTTTCGGTATTCGACTAGAAATTAAAAGGAGCGTTCTTTAAATCAACTTGAATTAAATATTTAATTAAAGATTGGAGTTTAAACTTTAAAAGCAATTATATTTTATAATTTTATGTCTATTGGTTATTTTTTAATTATTTTTTTCCATCTTAAGACGATTTTTCTTAAAATTGGTTCTACTGCCTAAACGGGTGGAGATAGACCCCCCCATTACCTACAATTTTTTGTTTGTTTTGACCGAATCTATTAGCTCTAGTCTTTTTTTTATATGTTTTATATTGTTTTATATTATTATATATCATTATCCATAGGTATGGGTTTTATTATAGAGGTGATAACATTTAAATATAACCTAATATAGGTACTACACAATATAGGCAAACATTCTACGTATTCATATTTTTCATAGGTAGGTAATATAATACAAAAAAGTTTACTAATCGTAAAAAATGTACCTACCCATGATTTTGCAATAGGTATGCGTATGGCAATCACGATTTGGTAACAACATACACTTTCTACCCACAAATATCACCCAATGGTAAGAGAAGTATCCTTTTTTCATATTTGGATACTTCGCAGCTGCAGAATAAACAAAATTCATCAATACTTACTTATTGGCCTTTATTTTGCTTCCACACACTCAACACCTCCTGTAAAAAAAATTCATACCTACTCACCCTCAGTCTGCATAGGCGCATATTTTCTCAAAAAAAATATTTTCTGAGAAAAGTTTTGAGATCTCCAAGTTTGAATGCAGTTTTGTAGGGGGGTTGATTCTCAGTATAAAACTGAGTTTTCGGGAAATTTGGTCTGTGCAGCATCCGCCATCTTGAATTTAAGATTTTTTCGTGGTTTTGCGTTTTTCTATGTTTGTGTGCGTTTTCATGAAAAATCTATTAAATACTTTTCTATTGCAATTTGTGGTATCTACAAAACGGTATACAAGTTATTTTTGTAGTGATAGTGTCTTCGAAGTTATAAGGAAAAAAACGAATAAAAAATAGACCTTGTCACATTAATTTTCGAATTGCTCGCTAATTTTAAGATTTTCGGAAAAAATTACTAAAAACTTTTTTAAATATAATCTTTTTACAAAAAAAGTTTTGTATTTTTCGTTAATATCGGTTGGTTTTTGACCTCATCATCCGGAACCGTATGGAATGCATATACAGGGTGATTGCTTTAAGGTGCACCAAAAAGTTTGAGCGTATAGGTGGAGTTAAGACAAGAAAAAAATCGTATGAGAGGGGGGTCTATTATCCCACGTTTAGGCGGGAGGGGCACTTTTCTAAAAAATTGACTTAAATCAAAAAAAAATTATTTAAAAACAACGGTGAATGTTACAAAGCCTTGTTATATCTTTTTGAAAAGCCAGAAAACTACTTTTTTATTTTATTTTCAAATTAAGTTGCCTAAATGAACAGTTTTAAAAAAATTTATTTTCAAACTCAAAATTTGAAAAAAAAATAAAGAAATAATTTTAAACTAATTTTGTTAAAAATTTTATGTAATAAACTATTATTTTTATTTCCAAAATTCAATGCTCTTATTAATTTTTAGTCAAAAACAGAAAACCGTATGCCAAAATGTTTTTGAGAAATTAAGAAAATACTAAAAGCACTTTTTCAAAAAAAGGTGAAATCTGGTTAACTTCTAAGACACTCACTACAAAAATAATATAAAAAATAATAATAATAAACCGTTTTGTAGATACCACAAATTGCAATAGAAAAGTATTTAATAGATTTTTCAAGAAAAAGCACACAAACATAGAAAAACGCAAAACCACGAAAATATCTTAAATTCAAGATGGCGGATGCTGCACAGACCGAATTTCCCGTAAAATCAGTTTTATACTGAGAATCAACCCCCCTACAAAACTGCATTCAAACTTGGAGACCTTCAAAACTTTTCTCAGATTGTTCTCAATTGACTGTACTAATCATCGTAATGTCATGTTTGATTGTTATCTCAAAACTTTTTTTTTTTACGAATGGATAACTTGCCTTAGAGTACCTATAATCGCAAGTAAAAAAAAAATAAAAGAAGAGATTTCTCGCGTTACCATAAGGTACCTAGTATATCATAGCATTATACTGCTGGCTTGGCTACATCATCGTAAAAGTCCATAGGTATTTGAATGTTCAACGTTAAAAATCGTTATAACTCTATAACGATGTTTTGTACGGGAAAAATTCTAACGGCGTTTTTTGTAGAAATGTTAAGTACCTACCTCTATACATATTTACAACTTGTTTTCATATATATTTGAAGTATCTTTCACCGTTTCAGTGGTAGGTATACGTAAAAAACGTAAATGTGACATAGGTAATCTTGATGTAAAAGCGTTGAACATTTAAAAAAAAATTGCACTCAATGCAAACCTTTTTTCAATTTTAGGACAATAAAAAATTTTATTTTTTAAAATTGACTTTGAAATGTTATTTATCAAAAACCATTCGGTTAATCAACTAGCATCAAACATAAAATCAAAGAATGAAGTTTAACCTTTAAAACAAGATGTAATTTATTGCCATCGATTTAGAATTGAAACAAAATTATTAAAAATTAACCAAAAATATGGTTAATTTTTAATAAATTTGTTTCAATTCTAAGTCGATATTTTTTTTTCAATTGGCTCTCCTGCCTAAACAGGTGAAGATAGACCATTGCAATATTTCATACAATATACCTACCTATCTACCTATTTCTTATTTTGACCAAACCTAACTATTCGTTCTAGTTATTTAATGCATGTTATAAATTGATCATTTTTATTACCTATCGATAAAACACAAAAAATAACATAAACCTACATAGGTATGTTAACCGATGCAGGTAAACATTCTTTTTATATTTCTTACATATAAAATACACACTGACCTAATTTGTAACTTGCAATTTATTTGTTTTCAAATAAGATAAGAAGTGCCTATTCATTTTTTTTCGATGCAAAACTTATACCAAATTCATCCCTACACTTGACTTGCCTTTTATTTTGCCCACACACAGTCTAGCATATCCTGTAAAAAAACCCTCAGCTGACATACATCCTGAAAAATAACACACAACCTTGCATTTTGTGTAAAATATTTATTTCACGCATACATTCAAAAACGTTTCTTGAAGAAATAAATAATTCTCTGCTCCTTTTTTTATTAACCTTTGCAAGAACCAGTTTCATATTTTTTTTTTTTCTAAATTCATCACTTTTTTTAATTCAGAATCGAAGAAAAAACGTCAAAAAAAAATATAATCTTTCAATCCCTCCCACTTATAAAAATTTATTATAACGCGTTCTCGTTCCCCCATTGGGTTAGTACTGCACCAGGAATATAGGAGCGCTGCATGGTTGTAGAGTGAATGTTGCTAAGGCATCTGAGCATCATATTACTATATAAATGTATATACAATGCCATACAGTATAGATTATTATTAAGCCCTCTGCTGGTGATATTAATATCGTAATTGAGGAAAAGCAGGTAGTCAAAATAAGAACTAAGGAATCTTTGCTCTTTAGTACAAACCTGATTACTGCAGCGCCAAAACATGAACATGACGTTTGACGTAAAACGATGACGCGTTGGATTTGACAAATTACTTTTTACTGTCAGATAAAACAGCGATGGCATTTGAATTTGTCACCCCTATAGTCAAAGCTGTCAAATTATTGAATTCATTCTTTGCGCCAAACCTATACCAGACAATTCCCAATGCCTCCAAATAGTTCGCCAACAAACGTCAAATGCTTCACTTTGACTGATTGGGAATGGGACAAAATATAGAAACGTCAATTTACGTCGAATGAGTACGTCCAATGTGAACATCGTCTAAAGGTGACAGATTCAAATAAACATTTGTGAAAGTTATTTGTCAAATAAAAAATGAATTCAATAGCTTGACACCTTTCACCTTAAAGGTGACAGATTCAAATGTCATCGCTATTCTTACGTGAAAAGTCAAAGTGATGCATTTGACGTTTGTTGGCGAACTGTTTGGAGGCATTGGAAATTATCTGGTATAGGTTTGGCGCACAAAATGAATGCAATAATTTGACAGCTTTGACTATAGGGGTGACGGATTCAAATGCCATCGCTGTTGTATCTGACAGTAAAAAGTAATTTGTCAAATCATTTTACGTCAAACGTCAAATTCATGTTTTGGCGCTGCAGTAATCAGGTTTGTAATAAAGAGCAAAGATAACTTAGTTCTTATTTTGACTACTTGTTGCGCATATGTCATCATCTGTATCATTATAACAATAACAATATCGCATTAAAACATGGAATCAAATCATTGCAACAAAGCATCGCATTAAAACATAGTATTCAGGAAAATAACATCAGCCGTTTTTTTATTATCAGAGATGATCTTTTCAGATCATCTTTTGATAATAAAACATCTTTGGATCATCGGTTTTTTATTTTCTGTTTTGGTAGCATTGGCTTTAATGTGTGTTACAAAAGGTAGGTAAACAAAATGAAAAAGAATCTAGCAAACATATCAATTCAGGATTAAATTACAAATAATTCACATAAGCGAACAAAACCTTCATTCATGAATTAATTTATGACACGTTTTTTGATTCTTTCTTCGATGCTAAGGAAGCAACGAATTCGAAGCATTTCTATGGTTCATGATTTTTCACTCAAGTGTTTATGTATTCATTTTACTGGATAATTTATGATTAGTTTCTGAACCATATAAATGGGTAAAATATGATTCATTGAAATGAAGTTATATTGAGTTTTTCATAGCATTCAGGAAAATAACTTTAGCCGTTTTTTTTATTATCAGAGATGATCTTTTTAGATCATCTTTTGATAATAAAACAACTTTGGATCATCGGTTTTTTATTTTCTGTTTTGGTAGCATTGGCTTTAATGTGTATTACAAAATGGTAGGTGAACACAATGAAAAAGAATCCAGCATACATATCCATTCAGAATTGAATTACAAATAATTCACATTAGCGAACAAAACCTTCATTTATGAATTAATTTATGACGCGTTTTTTAATTCTTTCTTCGTTGCTAAGGAAGCAACGAATTCGAAGCATTTCTATGGTTCATGATTTTTCACTCAAGTGTTTATGTATTCATTATACTGGATAATTTATGATTAGTTTCTGAACCATATAAATGGGTGAAATATGATTCATTGAAATGAAGTTATATTGAGTTTTTCATAGCATTCAGGAAAATAACATTAGCCGTTTTTTTATTATCAGAGATGATCTTTTCAGATCATCTTTTGATAATAAAACAACTTTGGATCATCGGTTTTTTATTTTCTGTTTTGGTAGCATTGGCTTTAATGTGTATTACAAAATGGTAGGTGAACACAATGAAAAAGAATCCAGCATACATATCCATTCAGAATTGAATTACAAATAATTCACATTAGCGAACAAAACCTTCATTTATGAATTAATTTATGACGCGTTTTTTAATTCTTTCTTCGTTGCTAAAGAAGCAACGAATTCGAAGCATTTCTATGGTTCATGATTTTTCACTCAAGTGTTTATGTATTCATTATACTGGATAATTTATGATTAGTTTCTGAACCATATAAATGGGTGAAATATGATTTATTGAAATGAAGTTATATTGAGTTTTTCATAGCATTCAGGAAAATAACATTAGCCGTTTTTTTATTATCAGAGATGATCTTTTCAGATCATCTTTTGATAATAAAACAACTTTGGATCATCGGTTTTTTATTTTCTGTTTTGGTAGCATTGGCTTTAATGTGTATTACAAAATGGTAGGTGAACACAATGAAAAAGAATCCAGCATACATATCCATTCAGAATTGAATTACAAATAATTCACATTAGCGAACAAAACCTTCATTTATGAATTAATTTATGACGCGTTTTTTGATTCTTTCTTCGTTGCTAAAGAAGCAACGAATTCGAAGCATTTCTATGGTTCATGATTTTTCACTCAAGTGTTTATGTATTCATTATACTGGATAATTTATGATTAGTTTCTGAACCATATAAATGGGTGAAATATGATTCATTGAAATGAAGTTATATTGAGTTTTTCATAGCATTCAGGCAAATAACATTAGCCGTTTTTTTATTATCAGAGATGATCTTTTCAGATCATCTTTTGATAATAAAACAAGTTTGGTTGATCGGTTTTTTATTTTCTGTTTTGGTAGCATTGGCTTTAATGTGTATTACAAAATGGTAGGTGAACAAAATGAAAAAGAATCCAGCAAACATATACATTCAGAATTGAATTGCAAATAATTCACATTAGCGAACAAAACCTTCATTTATGAATTAATTTATGACGCGTTTTTTGATTCTTTCTTCGTTGCTAAAGAAGCAACGAATTCGAAGCATTTCTATGGTTCATGATTTTTCACTCAAGTGTTTATGTATTCATTTTACTGGATAATTTATGATTAGTTTCTGAACCATATAAATGGGTAAAATATGATTCATTGAAATGAAGTTATATTGAGTTTTTCCCATTTAATTTTGGGAAAAAAATTGAATCATTTCAAATTCATTAAAAGGATTTATTTAGAATTCGAATGTGTGCCATAGAATTGAATATGTTATGATTGAGCTTGCGGCGATTTTTTTGTAGTGAAGAATATGATTTACAAAAACAAAAATCACCGCAGAATTCATAAATTAATTTTTATGGGATATCTTTCCACAATACTGTTAACCTTTCTAACTTACTAACTTACTTAAGATGGCACTCACAGTACAGGATGGACTTCGGCCTCAACCAATACGTCTTTCTTACCAGCTCTAGCAGTTTCTACCTAGCCGCTTCCAATTTCACACCGCAAGTTGGCTGATATGATTTACCACTTGTGTGCGCTATCTATTAGAGGGTCTTCCAATGCTGCGTTTACCATCAGGGTTGGACTCGAAGACTCGTTGGACTAGTAAGTTGGTGTTCATACGATCCACTTACCCAGCCATCTCAGCCGCTGTATTTGCAGCTTCTTGATCAGGTTAATATCGCTAATATACAAGATGAAACGTCATTTATAGCAAGAATGAATAAGAATGGGCCCAAATGACTTCCTTGGGGTACGCCTGAATGGGCAAAGAAAGTATTTGAAAGGAAGTTTCTAAATTTGACCTGGTAAGATCTATTTTCAAGGTACGATTTGATCCACGAAATAAAAAGAGTAGGGAAACCGTACGCTTGGAGTTTAAAAACAATAATGTCATGGCTGAGTTGTTCAAATGCTTTAGAAAAATCTGTGTATATGCTATCAACTTCATTACCTTTTTCTAATGCATTTGAACAATTATGCAAGAAGGTAAGAAGGTTTGTAACAGTAGACCTTTTCTGCACAAAGCCATGTTGCTGTTAACAAATAATATTTTTACCAAAAAATGAAAGGCCTTCACATACAACCTGTTCAAAAAGCTTTCGAACACATGACAATTTAGAAATGGGTCTATAGTTATTGATTTCAAATTTATCACCCTTTTTAAAAACAGGAGTGAGAAATGATTTCTTCCAGAAGGACGGAAATTTTCCAGCTTTTAGAGAGAGCTCAAACAAAAATTGCAAGGGTTGCACTAATACATCACTACATTTTTTCAGAACAATTGGGGGTAAACCGTCAGGGCCATAAGAGTAATCGTCATTTAAGGATGACAAAAAATGCAAAACTCTATCTTGTTTCACAGGAATATTGTTAAAATTAACTTGCGGGTAGCTGTTCACGTCTTTAAAAAATCTATATCAACACTTCTATGAGTATCAACAAATGAGTTACGAAAATTATTTGCAAACGCGTTGCAAATATCACTGGGATTTTGTACGGAAATGTTCTCATATAAAAAACTTGCTGGGAAGCCATCCGAATTTTTTTTCGAGTTAACAAAATGCCAAAAAACTTTTAGGGTCCTGTTTTAAAGAAGCCCCCATTACGTACAACAATTTTGAAAGATTTTTAAATTCTTCAAATAAGGCAATATATTGTTGGAAAATTGTTGGAGAGAGGGTTTTTCTATAAGCTTTCCATACTTTATTTCTCTTGTTTCGAAGAGATTTTAGCTCTTGTGTGTACCAAGGGTGACAAAAATTAGTGTTTTTAGATATTTTTGTTGATACACAATTATTTATACAGCTACTGATTATATTATAGAACTGAGTTACTGCATCGTCAATATTTGTAGAATCGTATATATTTCTAATATTCGATCTACTAATAACATCGGAAAGCAACTAAAAATTTGACTTCCGAAAGTCAAAAACAAATGAACAATCTTGAGAATTACAATTTTCGAGAGGATGGTTGCTCAAATCAAAAAATATATCCAAGGGTGGATGGTAATTGTCTATATTAGTAATTCCAGAACTAGATTCCTGAACAACAGTACTAATAGCGTTAGAAGAAAATACCAAATCGAGTACTCGATTCTTAGAGTTTTTAATACAGTTAACTTGCTGTAGAATTAATACCATCTAGAGAGGGAAGCTCTGTTTGTGAAGATGTTAATGAGGCTTCTTGAAATGATCCATCATCCAAAGGAACCCATTCTATATGGGGTAAATTGAAATCCCCGAGAAGTAGAATATTGCTTTTGGAGCAAGACAAGTCAATGATAAAGTCTAAGGCCAAAACAAGTTCATAATACAACAAACTTGAACTTCTTGGAGGAATATATGTTTATACTGTCGTTAACTCGAAATGATTAATAAAAATAAAGAAAAACCACAACAATTATGTATCTAGGTACAATGTATACACTTCATTACCGCATGGAATTGAAGAAGCAACTGACTCGAACTTTAGGTACACATTTCTCGCCAAGTCATAGTTGTGAAAAATATGTACCCAATCGAACGGGCAGCTAGAGGATTGGGTTTCAAACGCGTGAGACAAGACGTTAACCTTTTATTATTATTATACATTTTGTGTGTCTGGTCTCACGCGTTTTGGGGGGATTGGGATATACATAAATAGGTATTGTGATGATATAATAAACCTAATATTAATTAGTATACAAAAAATGATCAACACTGATGTTATGTGGGAAAAGCAGAAAATCCGATTCCCAGCGTGTCAGCATTTTAGTTGACTAAAATCGTGTACTTATTATATTGGTTGGTTTTTAATGATTTTAACAAACTCCCCCCCTTTGAGGGTTCAAAACCCTCAAAAAACTCTAAAAAGGTGTTTCTACCTCGAAACGAGATGTATTTCGTCTAGGTAGCGGGGTAGGTTTCCTTGTTTTATATATGTAAAATAAGATAAATGAACGAAATTTGTTTAATCTTGAGATGTTTTGATTACTAACGTCAAGTTCTGGAAGCGATGTCAATGGAGTGCCGATAAGAAAGTGACCTGGAGTTAAAGACTCCAAGTCATTTGGGTCTGATCAAAAAGGAGTGAGTGGGCGTGAATTGAGAATAGAATCAATTTGAATGACGACAGTTAGAAGATCCTCATAGGTGAGAGATGCCTGTCCTAAGAACTTTAACAACAATGTTTTGGCCGATTTTACTGCGGCTTCCCAAAGACCTCCGAAGTAGGGTGATCTAGGTGGGATGTGTTTCCAATTGATTACCGACCTTAAACAACTCAAATTGATTGTGGATTGTGTTTCAGAAAGATTAAACCAATCTTTCAAGTCCTTTAATTGGTTTTTGGCGCCGACGAAGTTTGTGGCATTATCACAAAATATAGTGTGGCATACACCTCTTCTACCAACAAATCGCTTTAAGCAGTTAATAAAGGACTCAGTTGTTAAATCTCCAACTACTTCAATATGAACTGCTTTTGTAGAAAAGCAAACAAATACTGCCAAATACGACTTTGTTGGAGCCTTTCCTCGAACCTTGTAGTGAGTCTTTATTGGACCACAGAAATCTACCCCAGAGTAATAGAATGGGCGAGAAGGCACTACTCTCTCTTTGGGTAGATAACCCATTAACTGGTCTATGGACTTGGGTTTTGCTCTAAAGCATTTCACACATCTGGAAAGAACTTTACGTGCTTCTATGCCTGCACTTAAGATCAAGTATTGTTGTCTGGAAATCGATATAAGTGTTCTGTGGGATGCATGTAAATATTCTTTGTGAGTATGTTCCAGCAACAGTGTTGTTATTATGTGATTTTTAGGAAGCAATATTTGATTTTTAGCTCCGATAGGAATTTTAGAATTTTTAAGTCTTCCTCCTACACGTATTAATTTTGTAGTTTCATCAAAATATGGACTTAATGAATTTATTTTAGAGTTAATGTTGAGAGGTTTGTCATGACTGAGTGCAACGTAATAGTCAGGGAATGCATTCATCTGAGTGAATCTCAAGATCCAAACTGTTCCGTTTTGAAGCTCTTCTACAGTCAACTCACCAGTGCTTTTATTCGTATGTATGCGCCTTTTACAATTTATAAAAAACCTATAAATATATGCAAATATTTTTTGCAAAGTGTAGAATGAGTTTTTATGTCGTATAGAGGTAAAAAAGTTCATTTGTTGTGAGCTTAACAAAACAGTTTTTACCTTTCGAAGCCCAGGGACTTCGATGGGAGTTGTGTAATCCATTTTTATATTAAATGGTTCTTTCAAGAATTCCGGTCCTTCAAACCAAACTTTGGATTCGATTAAATCCAGCATCCCTTGTCCCCGTCATATAAGATCGGCCGGATTCACCTCCCCTCTTACATAATTCCATTGCTTTAGTTCCGTTATAGCTTGAATTTTCGCTACACGATTAGCAATGTATGTCTCCCAGGTATATGACGGTGATTTTACCCATGCCAATACTGTTGTGGAGTCAGTATAAAATTGAACTGTGTCAATTTTTTTAGGGATAGTGCGCATTATTTTTTGTGCTAATTCTACTAATAACACGGCCGCTTGTAATTCTAATCTAGCAATGCTTACTGTTTTTAAAGAAACAACACGAGATTTTGAACACAACAATTGAGTACAAATCTTGCCAGTTTTATCAATGGATTTCAAATATATGCATGCTCCAAAAGCATTTAGACTGCTATCTGAAAATCCATGTACCTCAATTGTGTCCGCAGAATCAATTAAAGTGAATCGCGGTATGCTTAATTTTTGTATTTCTGAAAATTGAGATAAGTAGTTAAACCATTTTGAGGCTCTATCATTTGGCAAATTTTCATCCCAAGTATATTTTAATTTCCATAGTTCTTGAAGAAATATTTTACCGAGCAATATAACTGGTCCTAGAAGACCCAATGGATCAAAAAATCTAGCCAAATCAGCAAGGACGTCGCGTTTTGACAAGTTTTCATTGCTGGTAAATGGTTTAAAATTATACACGACTTTGAATTTGTCTAACGTTGGTTCCCAGATTAAACCAAGAGTTTTAATTACCTCTGATTGGTAAATGGTTAACATTTTCTCCTTGTTTTCCTCAGGAATGTCCTTTAAAATAAGCGGATCGTTTGCACAAAATTTGGTGAGATCGAAATTACCCTGCTTTAATAAGGAAACAGTCTCCTCGAGTAGCATCTTGGCTTCATTGATGGAAGCTGCGCCTGTAAGGCAATCATCAACGTAAATGTTATTTAAAATAGTCGCTGATGCTTTGGGATATGTATCCTGAAAGTCATTAGCTAACTTTACTAAACATCTTGTTGCTAAATAAGATGCGGGTGCCATTCCATATGTTACTGTGTTAAGTTGATAAGTTTTCAGTGGACTGTTAATGTCAGCCCTCCATGATATAAGTTAATAAGCCTTATCATTTGGGTTGATTAATATTTGTCTATACATTTTGCTTATATCCCCAGTAAATACATACTGATGCAATCTGAAGTTGCAAATGACAGAAAATAAGTCAGATTGGACTGTTGGACCAACCATAAGGGCATCATTTAGTGAATGGCCCGAAGTGCTTTTTGCAGAAGCATCAAAAACTACCCGGAGTTTCGTTGAAGAACTCTCAGGTTTAAGCACACAGTGGTGTGGAAGGAAAAAATTTGATTTTGGTATGTCATTTTTCTGACAATATTGGGCTCATATGACCTAAACGTTCATATTCGTTCATGAATTTTACATAGGACTCCTTTAATTCATTGTTACGTTCAAATTTTATTTCCAATGAATAAAAACGCTTAGTGGCTACTTGACGAGAATTTCCTAGTAATTTAGTAGGATCTTGTTTAAAAGGAAGTCGAACTTCAAATTGAGCATTTGCTGTGGTGGTCACATTATTTTTAAAATGCTCTTCGCACTTGAATTCTTCTTCACTATATACCTTTGATTCGCCTTCAAAAGATTCACTTTCCCAAAATGATCGGACAAGTTTATCTAATGAACTTAGAGTCGGTTTTGTCACTTGATGACAAAATGATTTTGGAACTGTGTCCATGGCGCTACCTGCTATTAGCCAACCTAATTTGCTGTTTCGAAAAATAGGAATATTTGCTGCAACTTTGAATTCTCCTGGTAACAGAAGATCAAAGAAAATTTCGGCACCAATCAACAAATCGATACGGTGCGAATCAATAGATCCTGGATCAGCAAGAATGATATTCGGAGTCAGTACCCAATTTCGTAAATTTGTATTAAAGGTTGCTTTGTAATCTCTTATTTTTGGCATGATGCTTGCCTCAATAGTTGACCTATATGAAGAGGTTCTTGATTCTATTGAGACGTCAATGATAAAATTGGAATGATCTTCTTTACCCCCGATTCCACTTATTGGAATATCCATTCTCCGCTTTTTACAGCCCAGCTGCTGAGCTATAGATGCTGTAATGAAATGTAATTGAGATCCAGAATCGAGCATAGCTCTGCATGGAATTCGCATACCATTTTCAGCTATGAGATTTACAATGGCGGTAGCAAGATGAACTTGGCGTCTTTGTGTGCTAACCCCTAATGAAGTATTACCCGATGAACCTGATGGGAGTTCATCCCCCCGACCAATATGAAAAGTACACGACTTACCACTTAAGTGTTGCTTGGGTTCGGCTGCTTTAGAAGTCGTATAATGCAGCAAGGTGTTGTGTTTACCGCCGCAAGTTTTGCAATTTCTCAGCTGACACGCTGAAAGAGGATGTCCTGCTTGAAGACAGTTGGTGCAGAGTTGAAGCATTCGCACCCCCTGATTCCGTTCTTCTACTGAAAGATTGAGAAATTTTTTACAATTAAATATCTTATGATTAACTGACTTGCAAAATACACATAACTTAAAATTAACTTCCCTTGGCTTCTCGGTTACCGTCACCGCCACTTTCCTTTTGTCCTCTCGGCTCACAGCTTCTAGGGTCTGGAACCTTCCTTCTAAGAATTCTAGAAGCTGCTTCATTGTTGGACAGCTTCTCGGTGCATCATGGGATTCTTCGAATAGCATTCTTGTGTCCTTGTCCATTCTTTCTGATAGCAAATGGACAAGTAGCGGGTCCCATCCTGTGGTGTCATAGCCAAGATTGTTAATGGCTTGCAACACTTCTTTGGTTGTATCATGCAGCCTTTTTAAACTTTTAGTGTTATCTACTACACTAGATTGTTGAAGCAGCCTGTTGAGCTGAGCGGTTAACAATAACCGTTTGTTGTTAAATCTATCCACCAGTGTTTTCCATGCCACCTCATAGTTGCTGTCCGTTGCATGAAAGTGTTGAATTAAACTGTGGGCATCTCCGGCGACGTTAGCTCTCAGAAAATAAAGCTTCTGAGCTGGTGGGATAGGTTGCTTGTGTACCATTTGTGTATATAAATCATAAAACTGTGGCCAATTGAGATAGCTTCCATCGAATTTTGGTATCTCTATTTTAGGCAGATTTATTGCTGCCGACTGCATTGAAGCATTGGTGGTTTCATTCAGTGCAGAAGCACTTGGTAGACATGATATTTTGAGATCGAGTTGTTCTTGGAGGTCAAAATACAGCTCTATGTCCACTGCATCTGCACCGTCCCCAAGTCGTTGATATGCCGCTGTTAACTCCTCCCAATTACGCGTAAGAGTTTTTGTTTTGATGATATACTCTTGCGGAGAAATGTTTTTCAAATCCATGGAGCACTTGTTGAGAGATGCTTGATAAATTTTACCAATCAATCGAAATTTATTTTCCATGGTCAGAGGTGTTGTAGTTTTAGAATGATTTGAAAATTGTGGTTTAGATACCCCGGTTGATAGTCCTGCTGGGGACGATGCTGGTTGTCCTGCTTGGGACTTTTCTGATGGTTGTCCTGCTTTGGACGTATCCGACGTTGAAGGCCTTGCAATTGGCTGTTCTGCATTCGGTCCTGATGGTGGCTCCGTCTGCTCATCCTTCTGCTCAGCTTCGAGTCGACGCATTATGTCGTCTTTCATAATTGTGTATATTTTGTTTATTTGGTCAAAATACTCGTTGGTGAAATACTCATGATCCTGAACGTCCGGATGATTGTCTCTGATTTCGCTGTCTGCGTTATCAAATTTTTCCCAAAGTTCGTCCAGGGTTTTCCACCTTTGTTGAAGATATATCAAGGTTTTTCTCGCAGCACCATCTTTTCCATAGTTCCTGGCGAGAACGACTATCTCCTTACCAATTTTTCTTGGTGATCGGCGAGTTGCTCCATCGATAATGTCATGTTTATGTTTATATGTTTTTTTTTTTATTTTAAATTCACTTCACTAACAACAACACACTAAGAACTGATATGTAGTTCGTTTTTTTTTTTTTTTTTTTTTTTATAGTTTGTTTTACAGGCCACTAAACTCTTTTTAGTTGTGTCCTGTCACGGTCGCCAATGTTTATACTGTCGTTAACTCGAAATGATTAATAAAAATAAAGAAAAACCACAACAATTATGTATCTAGGTACAATGTATACACTTTATTACCGCATGGAATTGAAGAAGCAACTGACTCGAACTTTAGGTACACATTTCTCGCCAAGTCATAGTTGTGAAAAATATGTACCCAATCGAACGGGCAGCTAAAGGATTGGGTTTCAAACACGTGAGACAAGACGTTAACCTTTTATTATTATTATACATTTTGTGTGTCTGGTCTCACGCGTTTTGGGGGGATTGGGATATACATAAATAGGTAATGTGATGATATAATAAACTTAATATTAATTAGTATACAAAAAATTATCAACACTGATGTTATGTGGGAAAAGCAGAAAATCCGATTCCCAGCGTGTCAGCATTTTAGTTGACTAAAATCGTGTACTTATTATATTGGTCGGTTTTTAATGATTTTAACAAACTCCCCCCCTTTGAGGGTTCAAAACCCTCAAAGAACTCTAAAAATGTGTTTCTACCTCGAAACGAGATGTATTTCGTCTAGGTAGCGGGGTAGGTTTCCTTGTTTTATATATGTAAAATAAGATAAATGCTATTAGGATTATAAATAAAAACGAACTTATACCGTAGTGATGGTAGTCATGAATGTTGGCGTTATCTGACTCCGTTTCTTTATCTAAAATTGGATTACGTCACTGATTTTGCTTTTTATATTCCTTATTTCTTCATCAATTGTTGCATTAATAGAGGATGCAATACCAGTTTGGGGTGGTGCGTTTTTTTCAACTGATCTGAAAACTTGTATGGATGGCGCAAATGAATTGTTTAAGGTGCTGTTGCTGAACACTCGTCCATTTATAATGACGGTCGGAAGCTTTAAGGTGCACGGTCTTAAAAATTCTATTATACCACTGCCACTTAAAGTTAAGCTTTTAGTGTTTCCTTCACATACAAGAAGACCAGTCTCTGTGTCCACTAGAGAGAATATCCAGCTGTTTGAATTTCTCAGGCTGATCCATTGATCATAGAGATGGGAAACTTTTAATGGGCAGTTAACAAGTGCATCATTTAAATGATTTAATAAGGATATTTCGCAATCATAACCATTGCCTTGATGAATCTTGGTCGGTATTTGGCGATTGCATATAAAATGTTTTGTTGAAAAATGTTAACATGAAAGTAATTCATTTTCAGTTTGTGAGAAATATCTATCTCTTGTTGAAGTTACGGCAAAGTATGGAAATGATACTTCCACTAAAAAGCTTGAGCCATTTTTGTAAATTGGAAAAGGAATAAGATTGAAAAGTTGGAATTCTTGATTGCCAATTAAAGGAATCATCATTTCAAACATTATTGAGTCGTTTAAACTACGTCCTTTGACTGAAGATACTTTGAACATATCCAGAACAGATGCTTTGGGAAGATTAAGGTGAGGTGGTAAATTATTTCTTATTAGTTGAAGTTGATCAATAAATTGCGTGGGTGAGATAAAATAAGGATTGATTTTTGCATTGTTTAGACTGAGAAGTACATCAAGTAAAGTATCTTGTATTTTTTCAAGATTTGTTATGATCAAAATTAAATAGGATGTTAGTGCAGAAACCTGTTGATTGATATCAGTGATTTCCTGTTGTTTTCAATGCCGTTAAAAGCCTTTTCAAAAATGTTTCTAAGGTGTCCATATTGTTGATTAAGTTGCTTACTGCTCCGTTTTAAAAGATTAACGGTGGAATCTGCAATTGAAGCTTGTTATTTTAAAAGATTGGAAAGATGTTGTTCATCCTGATGAACCATAGAAATTTGGTTTGCTATTTCTTTAGCATCATCCTGGTCAAGTACTCCAAACAGACTATGCGCCACGTTTCCTATAAAATTGAAAGGAGATCTAGCAATTCTAATCTGTTTGTTATGCGAGGTGTGATAATTGTGGATAAGATCGTTATTTTGCTCTATTGATGACATTCTGTGTCGAAGCGTGATCAAAGTGGGCAAGCAATATGGATTATTTCTCAGTTCATTTGAACATTTTTCATCAATGCGATTGAGATAAGAGTTTACTTCTCCAATCTCTTGCCAATATGATGATAAATTATAATAGACATAAATGTTCCAAAAGCTGTTTACAGTGCTAACACTACCGATATCTTCGAAGTATATACCTGCGGCATCTTGAAACTTGGTCATTTTAACTGGTTCATCTAAAGATGATACGAAGGGTAATAACAAGAAAATGGCGAGAACAATTGATAGTAAACCACTGCGAATGGATTTACCACTTCTTAATATGCGTCTGGATTCATTTTTCTCAGATTCGGATGGATTTACTTCACATTGATTGTCAATTGGTAAGGGACATAGATTGTGAATTGCCCGTTGATAAATAGCAGTTTCGGTTTTGACGCTTGCCACTCGCACTAATCCATCAGTACCCTTGACAATTTCGGATACACGACCCAGCTTCCATTTCATTGGAGGCAGGTTTGGATCCTTTATCACTACCATTGTTCCAGCCTCTAGATTTTGTGACTGTACCTTCCACTTCAACTTCTGCTGAGGAAGATGGAGGTATTCAGCTGACCATCTTTGCCAAAAGTGCTGTTGGATATGCTGAATCTGACGAAATTTGTTTAATCTTGAGATGTTTTGATTACTAACGTCAAGTTCTGGAAGCGATGTCAATGGAGTGCCGATAAGAAAGTGACCTGGAGTTAAAGACTCCAAGTCATTTGGGTCTGATCAAATAGGAGTGAGTGGGCGTGAATTGAGAATAGAATCAATTTGAATGACGACAGTTAGAAGATCCTCATAGGTGAGAGATGCCTGTCCTAAGAACTTTAACAACAATGTTTTGGCCGATTTTACTGCGGCTTCCCAAAGACCTCCGAAGTAGGGTGATCTAGGTGGGATGTGTTTCCAATTGATTCCCGACCTTAAACAACTCAAATTGATTGTGGATTGTGTTTCAGAAAGATTAAACCAATCTTTCAAGTCCTTTAATTGGTTTTTGGCGCCGACGAAGTTTGTGGCATTATCACAAAATATAGTGTGGCATACACCTCTTCTACCAACAAATCGCTTTAAGCAGTTAATAAAGGACTCAGTTGTTAAATCTCCAACTACTTCAATATGAACTGCTTTTGTAGAAAAGCAAACAAATACTGCCAAATACGACTTTGTTGGAGCCTTTCCTCGAACCTTGTAGTGAGTCTTTATTGGACCACAGAAATCTACCCCAGAGTAATAGAACGGGCGAGAAGGCACTACTCTCTCTTTGGGTAGATTACCCATTAATTGGTCTATGGACTTGGGTTTTGCTCTAAAGCATTTCACACATCTGGAAAGAACTTTACGTGCTTCTATGCCTGCACTTAAGATCCAGTATTGTTGTCTGGAAATCGATATAAGTGTTCTGTGGGATGCATGTAAATATTCTTTGTGAGTATGTTCCAGCAACAGTGTTGTTATTATGTGATTTTTAGGAAGCAATATTTGATTTTTAGCTCCGATAGGAATTTAAGAATTTTTAAGTCTTCCTCCTACACGTATTAATTTTGTAGTTTCATCAAAATATGGACTTAATGAATTTATTTTACAGTTAATGTTGAGAGGTTTGTCATGACTGAGTGCAACGTAATAGTCAGGGAATGCATTCATCTGAGTGAATCTCAAGATCCAAACTGTTCCGTTTTGAAGCTCTTCTACAGTCAACTCATCAGTGCTTTTATTCGTATGTATGCGCCTTTTACAATTTATAAAAAACCTATAAATATATGCGAATATTTTTTGCAAAGTGTAGAATGAGTTTTTATGTCGTATAGAGGTAAAAAAGTTCATTTGTTGTGAGCTTAACAAAACAGTTTTTACCTTTCGAAGCCCAGGGACTTCGATGGGAGTTGTGTAATCCATTTTTATATTAAATGGTTCTTTCAAGAATTCCGGTCCTTCAAACCAAACTTTGGATTCGATTAAATCCAGCATCCCTTGTCCCCGTCATATAAGATCGGCCGGATTCACCTCCCCTCTTACATAATTCCATTGCTTTAGTTCCGTTATAGCTTGAATTTTCGCTACACGATTAGCAATGTATGTCTCCCAGGTATATGACGGTGATTTTACCCATGCCAATACTGTTGTGGAGTCAGTATAAAATTGAACTGTGTCAATTTTTTTAGGGATAGTGCGCATTATTTTTTGTGCTAATTCTACTAATAACACGGCCGCTTGTAATTCTAATCTAGCAATGCTTACTGTTTTTAAAGAAACAACACGAGATTTTGAACACAACAATTGAGTACAAATCTTGCCAGTTTTATCAATGGATTTCAAATATATGCATGCTCCAAAAGCATTTAGACTGCTATCTGAAAATCCATGTACCTCAATTGTGTCCGCAGAATCAATTAAAGTGAATCGCGGTATGCTTAATTTTTGTATTTCTGAAAATTGAGATAAGTAGTTAAACCATTTTGAGGCTCTATCATTTGGCAAATTTTCATCCCAAGTATATTTTAATTTCCATAGTTCTTGAAGAAATATTTTACCGAGCAATATAACTGGTCCTAGAAGACCCAATGGATCAAAAAATCTAGCCAAATCAGCAAGGACGTCGCGTTTTGACAAGTTTTCATTGCTGGTAAATGGTTTAAAATTATACACGACTTTGAATTTGTCTAACGTTGGTTCCCAGATTAAACCAAGAGTTTTAATTACCTCTGATTGGTAAATGGTTAACATTTTCTCCTTGTTTTCCTCAGGAATGTCCTTTAAAATAAGCGGATCGTTTGCACAAAATTTGGTGAGATCGAAATTACCCTGCTTTAATAAGGAAACAGTCTCCTCGAGT
Organism: Baccha elongata; assembly: GCA_951217065.1. Taxonomy (NCBI): domain Eukaryota; kingdom Metazoa; phylum Arthropoda; class Insecta; order Diptera; family Syrphidae; genus Baccha; species Baccha elongata. The sequence continues at coordinate 322,900 of CATNUY010000146.1, forward strand.
AGCATCTTGGCTTCATTGATGGAAGCTGCGCCTGTAAGGCAATCATCAACGTAAATGTTATTTAAAATAGTCGCTGATGCTTTGGGATATGTATCCTGAAAGTCATTAGCTAACTTTACTAAACATCTTGTTGCTAAATAAGATGCGGGTGCCATTCCATATGTTACTGTGTTAAGTTGATAAGTTTTCAGTGGACTGTTAATGTCAGCCCTCCATGATATAAGTTAATAAGCCTTATCATTTGGGTTGATTAATATTTGTCTATACATTTTGCTTATATCCCCAGTAAATACATACTGATGCAATCTGAAGTTGCAAATGACAGAAAATAAGTCAGATTGGACTGTTGGACCAACCATAAGGGCATCATTTAGTGAATGGCCCGAAGTGCTTTTTGCAGAAGCATCAAAAACTACCCGGAGTTTCGTTGAAGAACTCTCAGGTTTAAGCACACAGTGGTGTGGAAGGAAAAAATTTGATTTTGGTATGTCATTTTCTGACAATATTGGGCTCATATGACCTAAACGTTCATATTCGTTCATGAATTTTACATAGGACTCCTTTAATTCATTGTTACGTTCAAGTTTTCTTTCCAATGAATAAAAACGCTTAGTGGCTACTTGACGAGAATTTCCTAGTAATTTAGTAGGATCGTGTTTAAAAGGAAGTCGAACTTCAAATTGAGCATTTGCTGTGGTGGTCACATTATTTTTAAAATGCTCTTCGCACTTGAATTCTTCTTCACTATATACCTTTGATTCGCCTTCAAAAGATTCACTTTCCCAAAATGATCGGACAAGTTTATCTTATGAACTTAGAGTCGGTTTTGTCACTTGATGACAGAATGATTTTGGAACTGTGTCCATGGCGCTACCTGCTATTAGCCAACCTAATTTGCTGTTTCGAAAAATAGGAATATTTGCTGCAACTTTGAATTCAGAAGATCAAAGAAAATTTCGGCACCAATCAACAAATCGATACGGTGCGAATCAATAGATCCTGGATCAGCAAGAATGATATTCGGAGGCAGTACCCAATTTCGTAAATTTGTATTAAAGGTTGCTTTGTAATCGCTTATTTTTGGCATGATGCTTGCCTCAATAGTTGACCTATATGAAGAGGTTCTTGATTCTATTGAGACGTCAATGATAAAATTGGAATGATCTTCTTTACCCCCGATTCCACTTATTGGAATATCCATTCTCCGCTTTTTACAGCCCAGCTGCTGAGCTATAGATGCTGTAATGAAATGTAATTGAGATCCAGAATCGAGCATAGCTCTGCATGGAATTCGCATACCATTTTCAGCTATGAGATTTACAATGGCGGTAGCAAGATGAACTTGGCGTCTTTGTGTGCTAACCCCTAATGAAGTATTACCCGATGAACCTGATGGGAGTTCATCCCCCCGACCAATATGAAAAGTACACGACTTACCACTTAAGTGTTGCTTGGGTTCGGCTGCTTTAGAAGTCGTATAATGCAGCAAGGTGTTGTGTTTACCGCCGCAAGTTTTGCAATTTCTCAGCTGACACGCTGAAAGAGGATGTCCTGCTTGAAGACAGTTGGTGCAGAGTTGAAGCCTTCGCATCCCCTGATTCCGTTCTTCTACTGAAAGATTGAGAAATTTTTTACAATTAAATATCTTATGATTAACTGACTTGCAAAATACACATAACTTAAAATTAACTTTCCTTGGCTTCTCGGTTACCGTCACCGCCACTTTCCTTTTGTCCTCTCGGCTCACAGCTTCTAGGGTCTGGAACCTTCCTTCTAAGAATTCTAGAAGCTGCTTCATTGTTGCTGCTTCTCGGTGCATCATGGGATTCTTCGAATAGCATTCTTGTGTCCTTGTCCATTCTTTCTGATAGCAAATGGACAAGTAGCGGGTCCCATCCTGTGGTGTCATAGCCAAGATTGTTAATGGCTTGCAACACTTCTTTGGTTGTATCATGCAGCCTTTTTAAACTTTTAGTGTTATCTACTACACTAGATTGTTGAAGCAGCCTGTTGAGCTGAGCGGTTAACAATAACCGTTTGTTGTTAAATCTATCCACCAGTGTTTTCCATGCCACCTCATAGTTGCTGTCCGTTGCATGAAAGTGTTGAATTAAACTGTGGGCATCTCCGGCGACGTTAGCTTTCAGAAAATAAAGCTTCTGAGCTGGTGGGATAGGTTGCTTGTGTACCATTTGTGTATATAAATCATAAAACTGTGGCCAATTGAGATAGCTTCCATCGAATTTTGGTATCTCTATTTTAGGCAGATTTATTGCTGCCGACTGCATTGAAGCATTGGTGGTTTCATTCAGTGCAGAAGCACTTGGTAGACATGATATTTTGAGATCGAGTTGTTCTTGGAGGTCAAAATACAGCTCTATGTCCACTGCATCTGCACCGTCCCCAAGTCGTTGATATGCCGCTGTTAACTCCTCCCAATTACGCGTAAGAGTTTTTGTTTTGATGATATACTCTTGCGGAGAAATGTTTTTCAAATCCATGGAGCACTTGTTGAGAGATGCTTGATAAATTTTACCAATCAATCGAAATTTATTTTCCATGGTCAGAGGTGTTGTAGTTTTAGAATGATTTGAAAATTGTGGTTTAGATACCCCGGTTGATAGTCCTGCTGGGGACGATGCTGGTTGTCCTGCTTGGGACTTTTCTGATGGTTGTCCTGCTTGGGACGTATCCGACGTTGAAGGCCTTGCAATTGGCTGTTCTGCATTCGGTCCTGATGGTGGCTCCGTCTGCTCATCCTTCTGCTCAGCTTCGAGTCGACGCATTATGTCGTCTTTCATAATTGTGTATATTTTGTATATATCCTGAACGTCCGGATGATTGTCTCTGATTTCGCTGTCTGCGTTATCAAATTTTTCCCAAAGTTCGTCCAGGGTTTTCCACCTTTGTTGAAGATATATCAAGGTTTTTCTCGCAGCACCATCTTTTCCATAGTTCCTGGCGAGAACGACTATCTCCTTACCAATTTTTCTTGGTGATCGGCGAGTTGCTCCATCGATAATGTCATGTTTATGTTTATATGTTTTTTTTTTATTTTAAATTCACTTCACTAACAACAACACACTAAGAACTGATATGTAGTTCGTTTTATTTTTTTTTTTTTTTTATAGTTTGTTTTATAGGCCACTAAACTCTTTTTAGTTGTGTCCTGTCACGGTCGCCAATGTTTATACTGTCGTTAACTCGAAATGATTAATAAAAATAAAGAAAAACCACAACAATTATGTATCTAGGTACAATGTATACACTTTATTACCGCATGGAATTGAAGAAGCAACTGACTCGAACTTTAGGTACACATTTCTCGCCAAGTCATAGTTGTGAAAAATATGTACCCAATCGAACGGGCAGCTAAAGGATTGGGTTTCAAACGCGTGAGACAAGACGTTAACCTTTTATTATTATTATACATTTTGTGTGTCTGGTCTCACGCATTTTGGGGGGATTGGGATATACATAAATAGGTAATGTGATGATATAATAAACTTAATATTAATTAGTATACAAAAAATTATCAACACTGATGTTATGTGGGAAAAGCAGAAAATCCGATTCCCAGCGTGTCAGCATTTTAGTTGACTAAAATCGTGTACTTATTATATTGGTCGGTTTTTAATGATTTTAACAATATATACATTTATAATATATACATACTTAGACTCTTTGTTTAATTTGATGCAAACCAAGTCAATAGAAAGATCGAAGAGGAAAGAAATACGCGTAGATACAAAATTATTACGAACAGCAATCAACACACCACCGCCTAATTCTTTTGGTTTATCGACATGACGATCTTTTCTAAAAACTAAGAACTCTTGAATAAAAAGTTCTGTGTCTAAATAGCTTGAATTCAGCCAAGTTTCCGTCAAAACAAAGATGTCATGTGAAAAAGCTTGAGAGTTAGTATAGATATTTGCAGTTTTGCTGCAAAATAAAAGAGGGTAATCCTTTTTAGGTTTTTGGCGAAGATTTCTTAGGAATAACGCACTTACTTCTTTTACTTCTCACGGTAGCAAACTCTTTTATAAGCGCTTCAGAAGGCCAATTTTTAGTAATAATGATAGATTCGAAAAATGCAGGGTGAGCAACAATTTTGAAAGATGAGACAAAACTATTTACCTTACTAATTTTGGTACATTTAATTGATGCATTGTTCGGAATGCATTTGTTAGAGACCAAATGGGAAACAAGATCATGAACACTTATATCTGGACTAAGGCGAGAAATAAAAATTGATTTAGGCTTAGGGACAGCCTCAATAGGACGAGGACAAGGCTCTGTTATTACAATCAGCCTTATTGTGAAGTTCCCCCGGAATCGATTTCGCCTGGCGAAAATCTGTTCCCCCGGAATTTTAAAAGCTATTGGGATCTTCACCCGAACGAGTTTCCACCTCGAATTAGCAATGACATTTCGAATTATCGTAGTGTGTTTTTTCGCTTGCTCAAGTATCTTCAAGTTACTCCGGAACAAAGTGTAACATTTTTGTTTTTCTTTTCTAAGAAACAAAAATTTGATGGTCTTGATTTTTCAATTTTTTTTGTTTGAATTTGACGTTTTTATAATTAAATAACTCCTACATCTATCTAAAATAGCTCTTTTACTTTTTTTTTTGTAATTCCTGCATTCTTTGATAAAAAGTTTTCTACACTTTTTAGTTCGGGAAGATACTTGAAAACAAAAATGAACACACCTAATTTGTGGTTTGACAGTTTATAATTGGGAAATGTTTTGACAGCAAAATAACTATTTTTGGAAAGAAACATTTTTATTTCACAAATTGTTCACTCGCCTCTAAAAAATATAAAAACAAAAATCGTGAAATTGTAAAATAACAAAGGAGAAATATGCATAGCATAGCATTGCGGTTTTTAGTGGATGAAGAAACAGAAATGATTCATGAACGAGCATTTCGAAGGCAATTGAAAGACTGCTCTAATCCATTGGAGTTGCGTGAACCTTTGTAAGAATAAAAAGATTTATTCAAATTTGTATTAAATTTGGATTTTTTAGATTTCAACAGCATTACAGAGTAAACAAACCAACTTTTAAGTATTTGTTGGATGTTCTTACTAGCGCCTTGCCCCAAACTAAAAAATCATTTGCGATTCCACCCATCGTGAAACTGGCAGCTTGTTTACGATTTTTTGCAGAGGGTGGATACCAAAAAGGAGTTGGTAAGGACCACGAAGTAGGGTTGGCACAATCCACTTTCAGTCTGGTACTATCAGAAGTTCTGGAAATTTTTGAACAAAATCTTTGTCATCAGTGGATTACTTGGCCAACACAGGAGGAGCAACGTAAAATTCTTCAGCATTTTTATGCAAAGTACAGGTTACCAGGTGTTGTAGGGTGCATTGATGGTACGCATGTTAACATTATTTCACCTTCAGCAAACAAACATTTGTTTTATAACAGAAAAGGAACATGTAGTTTAAATGTTTTACTTGTAAGCCAATTTATTTAATCGAGGATTCAAGTTATGATAAAATGAGTTAACCTACAGGTATGTGACAATGAGCTAAGGATTCGTTTTATAAATGCTATGCATCCTGGAGCTTGCCACGATTCATTTATTTGGAATGTAAGTGATCTAAGATCTAAAATGGAGCGAGATTATTTGCAGGATGGCAGCAACGTTTGGATGTTGGTTAATTTTTCTAAATTATATATAGACTTGAATTTAAAGTGATTGATTTTCTAGGAGATGCTGGTTACCCTTTAGAGCCGTGGCTTTTAACACCTTATAGAACACCGGAGAGTGGTTCAACAGAAGCAAAATTTAATGATGTCCACTCACGTTGTAGAAATATAATTGAAAGAACTAACGGCGTTTTAAAAAACAGATGGAGATGTCTACTTAGTGCAAGAGAGTTATATTACGCTCCGGTAAAAGCTATAAAAATTATTAATGTTTGTTCAGCGCTGCATAATATTTGCATTCATTTCAAAAGTGATTTAGCTTTTTCTAATTCCACGTCCGACGAAAATATACAGGCTGATGTTCTTGAAAATATCCAAACAACCGAATCAAGCTCTAGCTATCTAACTGCAGGACAACGCATTCGGACAAACATATCCAATACTCTCTAACTTTTTGTGTAACTGCAAAAAAAAATCGAAATTCTTCATGAATAAAACATATTTGTCTATTTGAAAATTAATTTTATTATTTCAAATAATTTTTCACAGCTCTTTACTTAAGGCTAAGTAAATATTAAATTAAAGTTTTAATTCAGACTTTTAATTCCTTGCTATTCACAGGTATTGAGTAAAACTTAAAATAAAAAAAAATTAAAAAAAACTTAAAAACAAATAAATAAAGGAAATTAAAAAAGAAACAAAAAACAAAATAAAAAAAATAAACCAAATAATATATCAAAATAAAAAAAAGAAATAAAACTTAAGAAAAAAGTCCATCACTGTTTTGTCCTCTGATGACACTAATTTTGAGCTCCTCTAGCTCCAACATCTTTCGGGTTTTTTCTCCTTTGTTTTCAAGTTCGGTCTTTCGAAATTTTTCCATTTCTAAGTTGTGCCTCTTATTTTCGGATAGCTGTTCCTTCTTCAGATCTGTTAAACGATCCATTGACCGGTAGAGTTTTTTTAAAGAGCACTGAATTTCCCTATTGTGCTCTTTCATAACATTTACGGCTTCAACCACTTTGGAACAAAGTTGTTTTTGCACCTCAAGTTCCTCGAGGACGACATCGTTAGTAGACAATTTATTTGCCTTCCTGCTCCTGGTGTTCAAAGTGGCTGAAGTAATTTCTGTGTCCGCTATGTTGTTTTGATTTGGAGCGTCCTGGATTGGTACAGAAACAGGAGTTGTTGTCGCAACTTCACCAGGTGGTTGATTGTTTTCTAATAACACTGCTTCGACCAACTCATCACAAATATTCTCGTACTCTTCTCTTCTTCTTTTTTCAGGAGGAGGAATTCCAAAGGACTGTGACGTTCCAACACCTTCTACCGCTTCCTTCATCCCAATGAGTTGGTAAATTGCCTCTTCGGAAGGGGAGAATTTCTGTGTCTTGTTTGGTCCACCTCCTGTTCCTTTTTGTTGAATTTTATTTGAAGCTGCCTTTTTTCGAACGTAGCGCTTTTGATCTGTCCAAACCTAATCACAATTTACAAAAAATTTATTATTTGTTTATGATCGGTAACTGAGAAAAGTAAATTCTTACCTTTTTCCACTCAAAATCACTTTTCACTGGTGGCCCTGCGCTGTTTAATTCTAAAGTCAGCTGCTTCCAAAACTCCGCAACTTTATCTCGGCTTTCTTTAACAAAGCCTCTTGCTATGTCTGGTGTTTCCTGCATTCTGCTGAGCAGAGTTTCACTTTGCTTTTTGTTTATACACTTGCTCCTATAAAACAAAAAAAAAAATATTTTAACATGTATTTATTGCAAAATAAACAAATCACTTACATGTTTTTTTACTTGTTCCTTTCCTTTTCGCGTCCAAAAAATAAGTGAACATTTTACCTGTCGATCGCATCGCATTTCGCCCGGAATAATTGATGACAATAAGGGGAATTTTTCGAACATTAATTGATTTCGCCCGGAAATTCACAATTTTCGCCCGAACATTCACAATAGGCGAAAAGTGAAATGTCAATTATTTCGGGGGTAATGTAGTTCGGGCGAACTTCACAATAAGGCTGAATATGATTTGATATAGTTTCACAATCATTTACAGCCACCGTATTAACAGCAATCGTAAAAGTCGGACTGACATGAGACGAACTAGATGCGCCTGAATCAATAAGACTATTAGAGTTGCTCCTTAAATTGGTTCTTTTTGGAGGGGGACTTGAATTCTTAACCACTGATGAGTTTTCTCGTATCCTTTTATTTCCTCTTTTTGCAACAGAGTCGCGATCAGATAGTGCTGAAGAAGAAGTTCTGGTTGATAAATCTGATTCAGCTGATGGAACGGAAATAGAAACAGGTTGTTGGATCAAGTCATCAGTTAATGTTTCGACATTGATCATATCGTTGCAAGGGGAAAATGTAGTTACATTTGACACTGCAGTGTTAAAGTTTGTCAACAAGTCATTGAACCCTTTAGAGAGCTTTAAAATGTTTTCTTTAAAAGAATTCATTTTGAAGGAGAGCTGAGAAAGTGAAATCTTACGGCAGTCGGTACAATACCAAAAGGCAATATCAGAATTTATTACTTTATCAAGAAATCCATTGGCAGAACCAACGCATTTAGCATGGTAAAGATTACCACAAGGTCCAAAACAGGTAAAGAGACGGCTATTACTAGAATCATCAGGACAGGCTTTTGCAGAGCAAACCATTATGGAAAAATTGATTCGAAATAAAATATATACGAAGAAAGAATAAAGGATACAAAAAAATAAGAAATAAAAATTAATAATGAAAGAAATAAAAAAAAAAGATTTGAAATTGCTGGGAAACGAACCAGAGCTAGCAAAGATCTGAATGCCAAGTAGCAACCATTTTTGTTGCATTTTAATTCATTTTTTATTTTTCCATTTTCTTATATCTATCTTAATGCTAGACAAAAATCTTAAACAACTAGCTTACATATTAACTTAACTAACTTACTGGCCCCATACGGGCGCTCTAAATTATACTATAACTTTATTTTAAAAAATGCCTTTCAGCGTAAAAACTAACTTAAATTAAAATTCAATATTACTTAAAACTAAACGAGGAAATTCTTAAAACTCGTTTTCACATAACATTTGTTTTATATAAAACTTAAAACTACCCTTTACCTAAATAAAAACTAAATTAACATAAATAAAATTAAAATATACGTAAATATACGTAAATAACTTAAAACTACTTAAATTTTTTTTAACTTGCTTATCCAAGTCCTTTTTGTCCCGAAGGGGCACAGATCTACTGAACCGCAGACGCTCTGCTCCGTTTCCAGAGCCAACGTCTCGACCATACAGGATTCGCCGATCCACAGTTCTACGGCCGACGTGGTAGATTAACGGAACCGCCAATCTATCCTGTATCAGCCCCCGACTAAATAAAGGAATGTCTCGGGCGGGATGAAACTGTTAAGACAAAAGCTCTCACTATATTCTTCATTGGGGTAATAAGCCCCGAAAATAAGTCCATTGGCTGAGGTCATCGCTCTTGCAATGTGACCCCGAATCAGCTTAATTAAAAAGTTATCTATCTTGTTTATATTGGCCCCGTTGTATAAGACCTCGTTGGCATAATATTGTTTATACTCCGACTCTGGTGTGTAATCCAAGACAGGTCCTAAGACACTGCCTCTCAAACACCCGAATCTTTTCCATTTGAGATGGGGCAACGTTAAACCACACAGGGCACCCATAGGCAATCATCGGCCGAATGAGGGCCATGTAGCAAATCACCTTCACCCTGTTTTCAAGGCGGCTGTTATAAAACAACCGTCTTGTCAGAGCAAACGCTCCCCTAGCTCTGGCCAGAGCAGCATCTATTAGTCGATTGAAATATAGATACTGATCTAGCCAGATACCAAGGTACTTTACTACATCTTTACTCGCCAGTTGATGTCCACTTGGTCCAACGATCACTAGATTTCTCCAGTTCTTTCTTGAATCCCTAGAAGCCTTAGACAAAGGGGTTCTAAACAGGATAGTTTCTTATTTCTGAAAGTTAATTTTCAACTTCCAGTCATCACAATATCGCTGAATCTTGTCGAAGTCACGCTGCAAGAGAATTCTGATGACTTCAACTTTTGGACCCGTCTTGTACGCTACAAGGTCTTCGGCATACGCAATCGCATGAGTGAGACTACCTATCAGATCGCTAGTGTAAATACTAAAAAGAATCGGCGAGTTCACAGCTCCTTGCTGTAGACCGTTTTTAATATCAAAAAATGTGGTAGAAGTTACATTGCCACTTTTGACAACAAACTTTCTCCCATTGAGCATTGAGCATCATGAAGCATATATAACAGTGGTTTACTTATGCCAAATCTAGTTAATTTCAGATAAAGACCCCTTAACCATACGGTGTCGAAAGCCTTCTCTAAATCAACAAGAACGGCACCCGTGCATTGATTTTTCGTTTTGTTCCATTGAACATCAGAAACTAACTTAGACGCGGCATGAATAGTGTCATGCCCCACCTTAAAGCCAAACTGATTATCTGGAATAATATGTTTGTCCTCAGCCCACTTGCACAGAGCTCTTTTGAGAATCTTCTCGAATACCTTATTGATACTTGGAAGAAGACTTATCGACCGAAGATTTGACGGATCGGAGCTATCCTTTCCCTTTTTGGGGAGAGGATGGACCACAGCTGTCTTCCAACTCACTGGTCAATGCGTTATTGAACACTATGATATAAATGTCTATGGCTTCCTCAGGGAGATGTCGTAACACAATGTTGGGTATACCATCGACCCCCGCAGATTTCTTTTTCTTTAATGTTTGAAAAATTAACTGAATTTCTACCTTCGAAATTAACAATGAACTGGGTCCGTTTCGCTCGGCGATGGTGGCGTTTGCCAAGTTTTCATCATTGAACCCAGTGAAACCAGTATTCTCAGATCGCCATTGCGTTATGTTATTTCCAAGATAGAAATTGTGCAGCAAGGCTCTGTTCTCCAGGTCATGATTCGAATGCTAACATTCACCTTATACACTTGCTGGAAAGCAGCCCCTACAGCTTCTACCTTTTCCTGAGGATCTTCTATCATATAAAAATTATCATCGAAAACGGCACCCTCCGGATCAATTCCCGCAATCGTTAGTACGTCTTCGTTATCTGTTGTCCCCTGGAGTTTAAGACATGGAAGATCGTTTTGATCATTTCTTCTAAATATCTTATTTATTTGGGGAAACATACTAGGGTCGCTAGAATTAACAGCCTGAATTCTGTTATCCCAATATAAATTAATAGATAATCTATAGTTTTGTCAAATCAGAACGTTAATGTTTTTGACCGACGACTTCAATGTGTCCGTGAAACGTCTGTACAGAAGTTTCAATCTAGTCAGGAGTCCACTTTTTTGTCGGTGTAGTGCGTCGATTGTCGCGTTCTTGTATAAACCAGTAGAGTCTTGTTCCTTATATTTTGGGATTGTTTTGTCCATTGTTCGTTTTATAGTCGTATCCATTTGAGTCAGGAACCCGTCGATCTCGACGTTCGTCAGGATTCTGTCATTTGGTGGAGAAATGTCATCGGAACGTATTTCTCTTGCCAAGGAGTTGGAGAAGCGTGGCCAACGCGTCTTACTGAAATTGTAAGAGTGCGCAGGCACATACTCATCCAACTCCACAAGTTCGCTCGGAAGCTGTATTACGGTGGCAAGTCCGCAGTGATCGCTGTCGTTTTCAATTGTTCGTAAACAGTTTCTTTTCTGTTGATTTGTTGCGTCAGTTATAACAAGTCGTGAGTCAAGCAGTAAAAGATCAAGAAAGCCACCGCTCCTAGGAAACGAAGGTCTATCTGTCGCAAAAAGATCGATCCTACATTCAACACTGTGACGACCCAATCCATTAAATAAATGGTACCCTCTCGGATTTTGAATTTGATTTCCCCAATCTTCATGTTTGGCGTTCAAATTTCCTGCCATGAGATAATAATTTTCATCCAAGTGCAGTCTTAAGCGTTCGAAAAGTTTTTCGAGTTCTGCGATAAAATTAGCAGGCTGAGGTGCTTCGGGTGCGTACGCCGCGATCACGTACATTCGTTTCCCCTGAAGGAGCGGAATGCAAATGATGCAGGCTTCTAGCAGCCCAAATCTTCGCACTTCACTATTATATATAACTTTATGTTTAATGCCCTTTCGTATGAAGATTGCGACCCCACCCCCTTGAGAGGAGTTGGGCCGATCCCTTCTTACGATATTGTAATTTTTATTAGTCAGTTTGTGTTTCTGGTTTAGCTTAGTTTCGCTAGCCATAAACTTATCAGGACTTTGGTCTTGCAGCAAATGAAAGAGGTTTGCTCTACGTTCGGTCCTAAGCAGCGAATTTACATTCACAGCTAGGATCTTAAAGGGTCGCTCAGGCAGCGCGCCTTTAACCATTTCGCGTTGCCGGCAGAATTGAGTAGAGGTAATCCACCCTAGCCGCCTGCTCCCTGATCTGTTTTTGCACGTCGGTTAACTGACCATGAATGGTCAGCAACACCTGCATCAGATCTGCCTCTGGCACAGGAGCCTTAGGTACTTGGACCTGTTTGGCTATCTGTGGTTGAGGCTGTACCGTTTTTCCTTTTCCAGACGCCATTTGGGCGTAAGAAATTGCGGGATTGACGGAAGTTGTTGTCTGGTGTACTTCAGGGCGTCTCACCTCAACTGTTTTCTTTTGGGCTTTGTTTTGCTTTATCTCCTGAAACTTCGGACATCCCCGATAGTTTGCGGGGTGCCCGGAGCCTCGGCAGAGCGCACATTTTAACTGGGTCATATCTGTGACCCTATCTTGCCCGAGTTTACACTCCCCTGTTTTGTGGGTATCTCCACATTTAACGCAGACTGGGTCCATACCACAGTTAACTGCAATGTGTCCAAACCCTTGGCAGTTCATGCATTGAAGCATGTCTTTCTGCTTGTTTAATTTTTCTCATCGTACAACTTGGTAATCCAGGACTGTTATATTCCTTAGACCACTCAATTTGCTTTGGGGCGAGAGTTGAACTAGGAAGAATGGTAACTTCCGTTTCTCCCGTCTGGCTTTGACTGTGGTAAACGGTCTTACCCCGATAAAATCGAGATCGTCGCTCGCCACTTGACGGGGCTCTGCTAAGAGCGCCTGCGGATCCGTAGAGGATTCGATACCCTTCAGGAGGACTGTTTGAAGCTTGTCTTCCTTTTTGGTGAAACTATAATACTCAGTTTTAGTTTGAGACAGAAGGTCTTTAACTTTTCTGTAGTGCTCTAAAGAAGAGCACTGAATAGAATGCCTGTCTGCGTTTAGCCGCTTAATTATAAAATTGTTGCCTACGACCGACCTACATATCTCTATGGTCTCTTTAAGTTCCATTTTAAAAGTATTAATAGGTGGCACCTTACCTTTCTTTGCTTGTGGCTGTTGCTGTTGTTGCTGTTGTTGTGACTGCTGCTGTTGTCTCTGCTGTTGTTGCGTCGGCTGCTGTTGAGTCTGCTGCTGTTGTGACTGCTGTGGTTGTTGCTGTTGTGGTTGTTTCTGCTGGTGTTGCTGCTTCTGTGTCTGTTGTCGTTGTTGTTGTGGTTGTGGTTGTTGTTGTTGTTTTGCCTGTGGTTTTGCCTGTGGCTGCTGAGGCTGGTGCTGTGGTTGCCGAGGCGGTTGCTGTTTGTGAAGCTGTTGTTGTGGCTGCTTCTTTGATTGCTGCTTCTGTGGCTGCTGCTAGTCTGGGAGTGGTTGTTGTTCTTGAGGAGGCTGCTGTTGTTGCGTAGCTTGCTCTTGGAGCGCTTGTTGGCGGGTGCGCTGTTCAAGAGCAACTATGCGCTCCTTCTCCCGTCTTGCCTCCTGCTTCTTTTTGAGCGCTTCAACTAGCTATATGAGAGAAGAGATCTGCTCCGTCAAAGCCTCAATCTGCTGGTCCTCTTCTTGGTCAGACAGCTCGACTATCTCGCCACTGACGTAACGTCGTTCTCCTTCCACTGACATGTAGGAGATGTCATCAGCATCTACGTCAGCGGCGTTTTCTTCGCCTGTTAGACTAGCGTCCTGATCGTTTAGATTGACGGCGGCCTCTTTGACGTCCATGTCATCCGCCTCAGCTTCATCGTCGCCTTCTACGTTCTTGTCGTTGTTTTCGTAGTTGTCTTCATCGTCGTTGGAGGAGCTATCCAGCTGCCTCTGTATTTTGGCCTGAGCCGAAGACTTGGCTGAATGCCCGCGCCCTCCTATTTTCTGGGCAGCCTCTACATCTAAGGTACGCTATTTTACTACCAGATTTGGCTTATATCTGATATAGCGCCTTCTCTTCAATGGGTCTGGTTCTTCGACACGTGCCGGTCCTGTGTTTTTCATTTTAATAGGGCTCAACGTTTTTGCAGTTGCCATGCTGCTAGTTCCGACCTCGGCATGTGCCGATGACGATGTTGTTGTCGTTGTCGTTGTTGTTGTTGCTGCTGCTTTCTTGGACATAGATGGTCCAGCTTCTGTCGTTGTTGTTGCTCTTTGAGCTTTGGACTGCTGAGCTGCAGTTGCCCTTGTTGTTGCTTGGCCTGATGGCCCCGCTATTTGGCTGTCGAATGACACATCACCTGATGCTCCAACTGCCTTCCTTGTTGTTGGGGGACCATCTTTCGATGTCCTCGTTGGTTTTCCCATCTCTCTTTCTAGGTGCTCTCAATTTCTGTTAACCTTTTCCCAGAAATTGTTTAAAAAAAAGCCAGGACCACAGTGGGGCTCAAACCCACGCCATTCAGATCCGTCGTCTGCCACTCTACCACCTAGGCTAACTTGCCACTTGAAATGGTAGGTTAAATTATCTACTTTAAACACTCGCGTCTCTAGGTAAAATGTCTTGCCTCCTGCTTCTTTTTGAGCGCTTCAACTAGCTATATGAGAGAAGAGATCTGCTCCGTCAAAGCCTCAATCTGCTGGTCCTCTTCTTGGTCAGACAGCTCGACTATCTCGCCACTGACGTAACGTCGTTCTCCTTCCACTGACATGTAGGAGATGTCATCAGCATCTACGTCAGCGGCGTTTTCTTCGCCTGTTAGACTAGCGTCCTGATCGTTTAGATTGACGGCGGCCTCTTTGACGTCCATGTCATCCGCCTCAGCTTCATCGTCGCCTTCTACGTTCTTGTCGTTGTTTTCGTAGTTGTCTTCATCGTCGTTGGAGGAGCTATCCAGCTGCCTCTGTATTTTGGCCTGAGCCGAAGACTTGGCTGAATGCCCGCGCCCTCCTATTTTCTGGGCAGCCTCTACATCTAAGGTACGCTTTTTTACTACCAGATTTGGCTTATATCTGATATAGCGCCTTCTCTTCAATGGGTCTGGTTCTTCGACACGTGCCGGTCCTGTGTTTTTCATTTTAATAGGGCTCAACGTTTTTGCAGTTGCCATGCTGCTAGTTCCGACCTCGGCATGTGCCGATGACGATGTTGTTGTCGTTGTCGTTGTTGTTGTTGCTGCTGCTTTCTTGGACATAGATGGTCCAGCTTCTGTCGTTGTTGTTGCTCTTTGAGCTTTGGACTGCTGAGCTGCAGTTGCCCTTGTTGTTGCTTGGCCTGATGGCCCCGCTATTTGGCTGTCGAATGACACATCACCTGATGCTCCAACTGCCTTCCTTGTTGTTGGGGGACCATCTTTCGATGTCCTCGTTGGTTTTCCCATCTCTCTTTCTAGGTGCTCTCAATTTCTGTTAACCTTTTCCCAGAAATTGTTTAAAAAAAAGCCAGGACCACAGTGGGGCTCAAACCCACGCCATTCAGATCCGTCGTCTGCCACTCTACCACCTAGGCTAACTTGCCACTTGAAATGGTAGGTTAAATTATCTACTTTAAACACTCGCGTCTCTAGGTAAAATGAACACAGTGAAAGTCGCCAACGAAGTGCACTCTCCCACGGTTGCTTTTCTTTTGGTACCAATCGAAAGATAGCTGATTGTTTTCACGATGTATGATGACATCTAAGAACGCTATAGATCTCTCTCGATAGTAAATTGGATGTTTTCGTGAAATTTGTTTAGGCAAATACTCCGAGAATTTCAAAGAAATAATAGCCAAAAACAACACAGAAATCAACTTGGCATATAAGTCAAACCAAACCGTTGCGTCGCTATTCACCTGCCTAAAAAAGAAGACAGAAATGGATCGCCGTTCTGACGTAGTCTACAAAATAAACTGCAATGGAAAAATAAATGAACCGTGCAATCTATGCTACAAAGGCACAACAAAACAACTTCGTCGTCAAAGAATAGCGAACCATAAATCAGACGTACGCTTGAAAAGTTCTGAGAAGACGGCACTGGCTAGTCATAGCATCGAGACTGGTCACAAACTGGACCTTGAAGGGGTAAAAATCCTAGCAACAGAAAAACACACATCTAAACGCTATACATTAGAAACACTTCACATAATAAACAACAAAAATACTATAAACCGTAAACAAGACGTACAAAACATATCATCGGTTTACTGTTCCTTGGTTGCTGAGAACAAATCAAACAGTTGAAAGTTCAAACTCAACGGACTAATCTCCCATCAAGGAAGTGTTTAAACTTAAGTGTCCAATAAGATTCTATTTGTACAATTAAAAAATTGTTTAATATTTTTATTCTGTTTTTGTTTATATCGAACTCGATGTAAGTAATATTGTCCACCTATTATGTAATTATATATGTTGAAATAATTTTTTTTAATTTTGTAAATAAAGCTCCCCTGAAGAAGACGGCAACCACCGTCGAAACGTTGGGAAAAATACAAATGAAAATTGTTTTCATTTAAAACATTAATATTGGTCGTAGCCGAAGAGAATCAATATAAATATTCTCAAATATTCATATAATTATCAACTTGGTCAAAGCTACATTTATATATGAATTTCTAAATGGTCAACTCACTGCAGAAGCGGAGGCTCCACTGCTTCAAGACGAATACCCTATGTTGCCGTCACCAAGCATAGAAGAGGTTGAGAAGGCTATAGGCCGGCTAAAGAAAAACAAAGCCCCGGGAGCTGATGGTATACCAGCCGAATTATTTCAACACGGTGGGCCAGCTCTACGTCAGGCAATTCATGATATTATAGTGCACGTGTGGGAGCATGAAGAAATGCCAGAAGACTGACGAAAAGACGTCACAACGTGCAGCAACTATAGAGGTATCACGTTGTTGAGTACCGCCTATAAGATACTTTATTCTATCCTACAAGACCGGATAACCCCATACGCTAAAACCATCATCGGACAATATCAGTGTGGTTTCATTCCAGGCAAATCAACAACTGATCAGATCTTTACCCTAAGGCAGGCGATGGAAAAATGTCTAGAATTTAACATCCCAGCATACCACCTGTTTATAGACTTTAAGGCCGCCTATGACAGCATAGCCAGGGTAGAACTTTACAAAGCCATGAGAGAACTCGGCATCCCAAATGAATTGACACGACTATGTAGGTTGACCATGACCAACGTAAGAAGCCAAGTAAAAATAGCCGAATTGCTATCCAGACCAATCAACATCTTTAATGGTCTCCGACAAGGGGATGGTTTGGCGTGCCTCCTCTTCAACCTGGCGTTGGAGAAAGCAATCCGTGACTCCACGGCAACAAGAGGGACCATCGTCAACAGGTCCAGCCAGATACTGGCTTACGCAGACGACATCGACATCATCGGAAGAACCGAGCAAGCTGTACATGATTCCTTCATCCAGATCGAGCAGGCGGCACAAAATCTGGGGCTGCACATAAGTGAAGGTAAAACAAAGTGCATGGTGGCGTCGAATGCGAGAGGAACAGTTGGTCATACAATCAAGGAAGCGGAGCACGAATTTGAAGTGGTGCAATCCTTTAAATACCTTGGGTCAGTAGCAGCCGATAACAATATAGAGAAAGAAATACGCGGGCGGCTTCTCAAATCCAACAGAGCCTACTACAGTCTGTCAAAGCTCTTCAAATCCAGAAATCTCACCATAACTTCAAAACTACTGCTGTACAGGACCATGGTCCTGCCAGTACTCACATATGGATCCGAGACTTGGGTGCTTAGCAGAAGGCACTCTGACCTCTTAGCCGCGTTCGAGAGAAAAGTCTTAAGGAGAATTGTTGGCCCCATATTTGAGGAAGGACGATTCCGGAGACGGTACAATCATGAATTGTACTCAATCTACCTTGAAGCAGTTATCGTGACAAAAATTAGGCTCGGTAGACTCCGGTGGGCAGGGCACCTAGCTCGCATGAACTAAGAGGAACCTGCTCGGAAAGTTCTTTGTGGTACATTCTATGGCAGACAACAGGGTAGACCATGCTTGCGCTGGAGAGATGGCGTAGACCAGGGCACCCGGAGCCTTGGGGTGCGCAACTGGATGGCGTCGGCTCGAGACCGGGATAGGTGGAGAGACTTGTTGAGAAGACCAGGACCGGATCCCAGTTGTTGAGCCGATGATGATGAATAGTGGATCCCAGGTAGAAAAAGTCCTTGACTACTTCGAAGTTACATCTATCCATCGAAACGACGATTTTGAGATTCCTTTCTTGTCGATGGCTTAACTTAGAGCTCTTATCATGCTATTCAATTTTTTCCAAACGCACCAGCCTTTGTACTTGTCTGATAGAATCCAGATCTCGTTATATAGAAGATCAAATGTTTTTATAATTCACCGTTTTTCATGTCTTACTTCAGAGCGACAGTTATTCTTTGACGCGTCTTGGTTATGAAGTACCACAACTTGCGCGAATTTCTGGTAATCCTAATAGTTTTAAGAAAAATTTCATCTCACATTACTCGATGGCATAACTTTATTTTTGTGGAATATCTGGATGTGCTACAATTCTTTTTCTTCATCATCAGCCTTTGTACCTGTCTGATAGAATCCAGTTCTCGTTATATAGAAGATCAAATGTTATTATAATTCACCGTTTTACATGTCTTACTTCAGAGCGACAGTTATTCTTTGACGCGTCTTGGTTATGAAGTACCACAACTTGCGTGAATTTCTGGTAATCCTAATAGTTTTAAGAAAAATTTCATCTCACATTACTCGATGGCATAACTTTATTTTTGTGGAATATCTGGATGTGCTACAATTCTTTTTCTTCATCATCAGCATTTGTACCTGTCTGATAGAATCCAGTTCTCGTTATATAGAAGATCAAATGTTATTATAATTCACCGTTTTGCATGTCTTACTTCAGAGCGGCAGTTATTCTTTGACGCGTCTTGGTTATGAAATACCACAACTAATAGTTTTAGAAAAATTTCATCTCACATTGCTCGATGACATAACTTAATTTTTGTGGAATATCTGGGTGTGCTACAATTCTCTTTCTCTATCTTCTTTATTTTGTTTCATTCACTTATAAAAATAACGTTAAAATTCACTGTGCATTGCACATATTTCATCTGTTTTTTCTTTTTTGTCTCTTTTCCTTTTAATCTATCCTGTATGTATATTTATTTATTATCTATTTATTTATTGTTTCATTACTTTTCATTATATTATTGATTCGTTTGTTATGTAATGTTATTTTTTAATTTCATTAATAATGTTCATGAAAGATCTTTTTTATAAACAAGATGTTGATCTTAAGATCAAGCTATGCATTTAATAGAAAATACTTAACAAAAAAATAATGCTTGAATTTGAAGCTCCAGAAATGATTGATTTTACACATTTTTCAATCCAAGATACAGGCTAATTTTTCACAGAACAAGAAAATTTGACTCACGGTTGGAAAAGTTGATACAATTGTACATTTTTCATACAATTGAATGTGCTCAAGTACGCATGTACATTTTCGTTAAATTCAGTACAATACCCGTAGCCACTGTTTGCCGATGCATTGTCTTAAGCCTTGTCAACCCTATTAATAAAAAAAACCCTATTTGCTTTTTTATTCATGAGTTAGCTAACACATAGATTCATAACTTATCCGTTTAATAACTTTTTTATTAATAAACAAATAATAATTTCTCGTTCCGTTCCAGTTTTCATTTTTATTTTCCCTCTCTTTTTTGATCAAATCGTACTAAAATCATGAGAAAAGAGAGCGTATTGTAAGAATGTGTTTTGGAGGACATTTATAAAAACTCGTGTTAAAAAGTAATACTTTCCTTATCCTGCTGTATTCGGTGACTTAAATTTATTTTGTTTTTATTTTATCGTTTGAGGGTATGACATATTAGGAGTTACCTATATCGTCTGTAAGCGATAACTCATTGATATTTATTGCTATTTGGTGTTTACTAACAGGGGGGGTGTCTATCATAAGTAATCACTTTGGTTCTACGCCTAACTGAACGATTGTCAAAAGTTGTAATGAGTATAGTACTTTTTCTTTTCTATTTTCTCTCTCCTATTTTTCCTTATTCTGTATTATGAAAAAATGAGTTGAATTGCAAGTAGCAAGAGGGAAACACGCGCTTTTTATTTCGTCGTGAACAAAACTTATATTAAAGACTTTCAGATGATCCATGCCTGGAAATTCCGCAAAAGTAAGTACGCTCGAAGTTTCTAAGACGCGAACGCATAAGCATTTGGTCCTCACGAGTGCGGATTATTCGAAAACTTTCGTATTTATACCGCATTGGCAATCGAAAGAAAACGTTATTATCGGTTTTACCCTCGTGGATTTAGTGAAAAACTTGATTAATAATAAATGATTGCGCAAAATTATAGTCAACCTATATTTAAGGAATTAACCCTTAATTTAACATTATTTTAACCTTCGAACAGTTGTCTAACTTTTACTCAAGAATAAACACTTTTTTAACTTCCAGTTACATATTTATTCCACTGAAAGGGGTTGTTGGTGAATTTATGCAGTGTTTGTGTGTAGTTACATTCCACAAAAGCGATTTCAAGAGAGTGAGCTGTCATTCTCTCAGAGATTTTAGTGTGCTGCATTAAAAATATAATGAAAAGGTTTGCTGGGGGAGAGTACGATAACTTTGGCGCCAAGAATTGATAACGGTTTTTTGTAGAACAGTTCAATACAAGCATTTTTTACTATGGGTGGGGGGGTCTATCTCCCTCCGTTTGGGCGGGAGGGGCAATTTTAGAACAACAGTGCTAAAAATTTAAAACAAATATTAAAAAATAACAGTAATATTTACAACTAAGTCTTATATCCTTTTTAAAGACAATACTCTTTTCTATTAGATGTTTTTTAAATCAAGTGAAACCTATGCATGGCGGTCAGCCATCAGACGAATAGGGGGAATAACATGAAGCATACGAAAACATGCACGTGCCGTAACTATTCGGGACTGATGGAAGTGTGATCATAGCCTCTTCGCGGCAGCCGCTAGTAACAAGCCTTTAAAAAAAAGGTTTGGCTAATATGATCAGGCTGGTTCCTCAGGTTGGCAAAATGTTAGTTCCCTGTTCCGTTAAACTTCGAATTACGAGACCGACAACAAGCCTCGGAAACGGACTGATCTCACGACGACAACCTACGCAACGAAAACGGCAAAACGATTTACGAATTTTCTTATGGAACGTACGATCGCTCTATAGAGCTCGAGCTGCTCAGCAGCTAGCTGATGCCCTGTCAAAATATAAAGCTGACATAACAGCACTACAAGAAATCAGATGGACAGGGAATGGTGTTTTACAGAAGAAAGAATATGACGTATACTACAGCTGTCATACAAAACACCATGTGCTCGGGGTAGGCTTCCTAGTCAGCGAAAAAATGAAGTCTACCATCATCGACTTTAACGCTATAAGCGAAAGGCTATGCACCCTTCGCGTGCGAGGCAAATTTACGAACATCAGCCTCAATAACGTTCACGGACCTACGGAGGAATCCTCAGACGAAGAAAAAGAGACTTACTACGAACAAGTCGAGAGGACCCTCAATGCCTGTCCAAGGTATGACGTAAAAATCATCCTTGGGGATTTGAACGCAAAAATAGGTCGGGAGCCGGTATTCAGGCATTACGCAGGCACCCATAGTTTGCATGAGAACACTAATGACATTGGACTTCGAGTCTTAGAATTGGCAGCATCGAAAAACATGGTCGTTGCGAGTACCAGGTTCCCGCGAAAAGATATCTACAAAGCCACCTGGGTATCACCTGATGGAGTCACTCGTAACCAAATAGACCACGTGTTGATAGACCGTCGCCACTACTCGAACTTGATGACGGTACGAACGTACCGAGGCGCCAATATCGACTCGGATCACTATCTTGTTGGTATGGTCTTCCGAGGGCGGATTGCCTTGCGAAGACGTATTGCATCCGCCGATCAGGTTCGAATCAACACGGCCGCCCTGCGCAATGAAAATGCTAGTAACACCTTTCATAATGCGTAAGGACTCGCCCTAGAATCACTTGATTTAGGGAGAGTAAGTCCTGGAGCCAGTATGCTGGGCGTAGATGAGAAGTGGACACGCCTTAAGAATACTGTCATTAGTACTGCCAACTCCGTCTTAGGCAGCAGTCGTAGAAATCGGAACGACTGGTTTGATGATAAATGCAAGCTAGCGACTGAACGTAAGAATGTTGCGTACCAAGCAATGCAACAATCTCATAGAACGTGGGCACGCGAAGAAGAATATAAAGAGCTCAGAAGAATAGAAAAACGGCTTCACAGACAGAACAAATCAGCCTGGGAGAAGAACTTAATCTGTGAAATAGAAAAAAGCCGAGAGCGAGGTCCGCACCAGGCGCGGAAGTTCTACCAATCCGTCCGAAACATGACGCAGTACACACCACGCTGCACATACTGCAAGGACGGAGAGGTAAATCTGATCACCGATCCACAAAGCATACTGGAGCGATGGGAAGTGTACTTTAATGAATTGCTAAATGGTTAACTCACTGCAGAAGTGAAGCCTCCATTGCTTCAAGACGAATACCCTATGTTGCCGTCACCAAGCATAGAAGAGGTTGAGAAGGCTATAGACCGGCTAAAGAAAAACAAAGCCCCGGGAGCTGATGGTATACCAGCCGAATTATTTCAACACGGTGGGCCAGCTCTACTTCAGGCAATTCATGATATTATAGTGCACGTGTGGGAGCATGAAGAAATGCCAGAAGACTGGCGAAAAAGTTTAATATGCCCCATACATAAGAAAGGAGATGTCACAACATGCAGCAACTATAGAGGTATCACGTTGTTGAGTACCGCCTATAAGATACTCTCCTCTATCCTACAAGACCGGATAACCACATACGCTAAAACCATCATCGGACAATATCAGTGTAGTTTCATTCCAGGCAAAACAACAACTGATCATATCTTTACCCTTAGGCAGGCGATGGAAAAATGTCTAGAATTTAACATCCCAACATACCACCTGTTTATAGACTTTAAGGCCGCCTATGATGGCATAGCCAGGGTAGAACTTTAAAAAGCCATGAGAGAATTCGGCATCTCAAATAAATTGACACGACTACGTAGGTTGACCATGACCAACGTAAGAAGCCAAGTCAAAATAGCCGGATTGCTATCCAGACCAATCAACATCTTTAATGGACTCCGACAAGGGGATGGTTTGGCCTGCCTCCTCTTCAACCTGGCGTTGGAGAAAGCAATCCGTGACTCTGGCACGGCAACAAGAGGGACCATCGTCAACAGGTCCAGCCAGATACTGGCTTACGCAGACGACATCGACATCATCGGAAGAACCGAGCAAGCTTTACATGATTCCTTCATCCAGATCGAGCAGGCGGCACAAAATCTGGGGCTGCACATTAGTGAAGGTAAAACAAAGTACATGGTGGCGTCGAATGCGAGAGGAACAGTTGGTCAAACAATCAAGGTAGCGGAGCACGAATTTGAAGTGGTGCAATCCTTTAAATACCTTGGGTCAATAGTAGCAGCCGATAACAATATAGAAGGAGAAATACGCGGGCGGCTTCTCAAATCCAACAGAGCCTACTACAGTCTGTCAAAGCTCTTCAAATCCAGAAATCTCACCATAACTTCAAAACTACTGCTGTACAGGACCATGGTCCTGCCAGTACTCACATATGGATCCGAGACTTGGGTGCTTAGCAAAAGGCACTCTGACCTCTTAGCCGCGTTCGAGAGAAAAGTCTTAAGGAGAATTGTTGGCCCCATATGTGAGGAAGGACGATACAATCATGAATTGTACGTAATCTACCTTGAAGCAGATATCGTGACAAAAATTAGGCTCGGTAGACTTCGGTGGGCAGGGCACCTAGCTCGCCTAAGTGAAGAGGAACCTGCTCGGAAAGTTCTTTGTGGTACATTCTATGGCAGACGACAGCGTGGTAGACCATGCTTGCGCTGGAGAGATGGCGTAGACCAGGACGCCCGGAGCCTTGGGGTGCGCAACTGGATGGCGTCGGCTCGAGACCGGGATAGGTGGAGAGACTTGTTGAAGGAGGCCAGGACCGGAACCCGGTTGTCGAGCCGATGATGGTGATGAAACCTTTGCATAGTCTTTGAAAAAAACGGACTTTAAACTCAAAAATTGCGAAAAAAAAAGGTAAAAAAAAATCTTGAAATATGATTTTTCAAAACTGTAAAATAAAATACTACTTTTTTTTATATAATTCGTTGCTCATATTCATTTCAAATCATAAACTGAAAACAAAATGATTTTATGTTTTCTGGTTTTTGAGAAAATGGAAAATTACTAAAACTACTTTCTTATAAGAGTTTTCTTTTTTTTTTGGTATACGGTGAATGTTGTACGTATAGGTTCGTGTTTTTAATGATGCTTGGGCATCTTTAAATGCAACAGAAACTTTGCATACACCCAACCTCGCACCCACCCCACTTCGCACCCAGCCCAAATCCTATAGTGTGTCCAAGCAGGGTGGTTGCAGGGGGGCAGCATGCCCCCCCTTACATACCTCACTGTTTATAAAACAAGTATCCAATAAAAGAGTTGTTTTAGTAATTTTCCATTTTCTCAAAAACCAGAAAACATAAAAACATTTTGTTTTCAGTTTATGATTTAAAAATATTATATGAGCAACGAATTATATAAAAAAAAGTAGTATTTTATTTTACAGTTTTGAAAAATCACACTTCAAAGTCTTTTTTTACCTTTTTTTCGCAATTTTTGAGTTTAAAGTCCGTTTTTTCAAAGACCATGCATAGGTTTCACTTGATTTAAAAAACATCTAATAGAAAAAAGTATTGGCTTAAAAAAAAGATATAAAACTTAGTTTTAACTATTACCGTTATTTTTTAATATTTGTTTTAAAATTTTAGCACTGTTTTTATAAAATTGCCCCTTTCGCCAAACGGTGGCAGATAGACCCCCCCACCTATAGTAAAAAATGCTTGTATTGATCTGTTCTACAAAAAAACAGTTATCAATTCTTGGCTCCAATGTTATCGTACTCGTGCCCAGTTTGAGATCCCGACTTCACATTTAGTAATTTTCCATTTTCTCAAAAACCAGAAAACATAAAATTATTTTGTTTTCAGTTTATGATTTAAAATTAATATGAGCAACGAATTTTATAAGAAAAAGTAGTATTTTATTTTACAGTTTTGAAAAATCACACTTCAAAGTTTTTTCTTACCTTTTTTTCGTAATTTTTGAGTTTAAAGTCCGTTTTTTCAAAGACTATGCAACTTATATTTGGTCCTTGGCGAACGACCTTTTTAAAAAGAAACACGAAAAGTATATTTGAACAAAAACGGAAGAACTTCTTTATTCGATTGCTTACTCTTAACTGAATTGATTGTACATTTTATTATTTTAATTCTATTACTTTATTTGCTGTCTCAGCAATTTATTCTATTTTATTTACTGCATTTTTATTTAGGTGATGATTTCACAATTGGAGGAAAGTCTTAAATTACAAGAAAATATAAATGCGCGTGTAAAGGTTAATGGTCTTTGCTTCCCGTAGGAATTGCAAAGACATACAATTATTATTTAGCAATTGAAAATATAGAACTATGTGGGTTAGTAGGTATCGAATACGTAACCTCTCCCCCCTTTAAATTAAAATTCTCCTGAATTTTTGGAGTTACTTTACAATTTTCTTCTATATTTTTTGTATATTTTTCTTTCATATTTTTAACCGAAATAATAAGTGTTTTGTGTCTTTTCAAAATTTTGAAGATTAAGCAAATTAATATAAATGAAATTATTATAGTTGTTGAACATATTGCATATTGTACATTTTTATGAAGTTTTAGCAATTTTATTGGTTTTAGGTTAACAAAGTTTTTAAGAATAATATCTTCAAAGCTCAATTCTTTTGTAAAATTGTAATTTTCGGTTTCATTATAGTAAAATCTTTCAATAAAATACATATTGTTATTAGATAATGTTTCATTAAATATATAAATGCTACAGTTATTAATTGTTATAAGGAAATTTCCTTCAAGTACAACATTTCTATCATCGCATTTGTTTACAATTTTATCATTTTTAAAATTTTTACATAATATTGTGCTATCATCTATTTTTTTTTATTTCAGTTACATGGTTTTCTTTCAAAGTACAGTTTTTTTTTATTATGCAGTTATTTACAATAATTAGATCTTTTTTATATTGGATATCATTTTTATAATGGAACATTGTTTTATTAATTTCTATGAAGAAAAATTCTTCAAGTTGAATTTCTAAATTTAACTTATTTGGTATAGGAGTCAAAAATTTCAAATCTACTTCTACGTAATTATTAGGGATTTTTATAGCTAAGACTAACGTTTCACTGTCATATTTAAGGGCTCCTACTTTAATATTTTTTAATTTTAAAAAGTCAATTTGTGTCTCTACAATTTCTGTGGTTGTCAATAAGCTAGGGTGTATCAGTCCATGTTTGGCTAACGCAATGTTATCTATTATTTGATTTAATTTATCTTCTAACATGTTAAGCTTCAAAATTTGATCTAGTTTAATTTGTTTGAGCATGTATCTTTTTTCGTTCTCTGTTAGTTCTGAAAACGTTTTTGTCAGTTCTATCCTGTCAGCTTCTATTATGTTTTTAAGGTGTGTAATGCTTTCATTAAAATTTTGATTTATTTCTATCTG
Organism: Baccha elongata; assembly: GCA_951217065.1. Lineage (NCBI taxonomy): Eukaryota > Metazoa > Arthropoda > Insecta > Diptera > Syrphidae > Baccha > Baccha elongata. Next base: position 349,486 of record CATNUY010000146.1, read on the forward strand.
TTTGTTAATTGTGTCGACTGCAATTTTACTGTTCGTTTCTACTAAGTTAATGTGTTCTGTTATGTCTTTCCTGTCGTCATCGTCCATTGTCCCAAAAAGGAAGTTACTAGCTTTTCCTACAATATTAACTAATCCCCTTTTTTGTCTCAAGTTTTTCTTTGGCTCTATCGATTGAAGTTTAGCTTTTAATGTTTCAATTTGTTTTCTTATAATTGGGTCGTTATATAATTTTAAATTTTGAATATTTTTCTCCATTGTTCCAATTGTAAGCTTTAGGTCCTTAGTGTTAATAATGTGAAGGATTGTTTTTGTGTCCTCAATAATTTCAGTTTGTCCCATGTTTATGATAGAATATCCATTTTCTGTCGTTATTTTGTCAATTGTCAGAGTGGCTGGTATTGGTGTTACTAGTGTTGTTAGTACGTACGCTAAGATTGTCACCTGCAAGTAAACGAGGTCGTTTTAAATTTATTGGATGTTCTCCTTCTAACTGCTTAATTCTATATCTTGGTTGGTTTTTATAATATCTTCTTTTGTAATTTTTCATGGGCGCTACCTGTCTATTTTCATTATAGTCTTCGCGATTTTGGTTTAATTTTTCTGTTCTTTTTTCTTTTTCTTCCTGAATACGATTTTTTAGAGTAGCTGTGTCCCCAAACATAGCTTCTTCTGGTGACATCTTAGTAGTTGAGTGATATCTATTGTTATAATTGCTAACTGCTCTATGTACTTTCTGAAGGAGTGTTATATCTAAGTTTCTCATTGTAACTAACTTCTCTTGGAGTGTGGAATGAAATCGTTCAATATCACTATTACCTGTATGGGTGTTAGGTTTGGTAAGATAGAGGTTAATTTGTTGTTCGTTAAAAAATTCCTTGACATTTTCAGAGTTAAACTCGTTGTCGGCAATTATTTTGCTAGGTTTACCGAATTTAGAGAAGTGTTCCTCTAATGTTTCAATTTTTTTCGTCCAATTTCGGTTTGGTAAATAATAAGCGTATGCCTTCTTTGTTAGTTTGTCTATAAGAGTTAGAAATGGGTGCTTCAAAAAATAATAAATATCCATATGTAACATTTCATTAGGTCTATTGGGCGTTTCACTTACTTCGTATTTTTTCTTTATGGGTTTTCTTTCGTATTTAGTTTCAAGACATGATTTACAATTGTTTATAATTTTTGTGATTTCTTTAACTATTTTCGGATAATAAATTTTATTTTTTAGACTATGATATGTTTCGATTATTCCGCTATGGAGACTTTCTTGAATGTGATATAGTGATATCTGCTTCTGCACTTCTTCTAAACTATCTATTTCTTTTGCCCTCAAAGTAGCTTTTACAAATCTTATTTTATTATCATGACCAAAAAGTTCTATCAATAGCTTTTGCATTTTGTTGTATTCGTGGTATGACAAATCTGTATAAATTCCTGTGATTCCCGGTTTTATGAATCTACGTAAAGCATCTATCCAGTATTCCTTTTCCCTTGTCATATCAATATAAATAATTCTTCTTTTATGAACAATCTCTATCTCTTTATCTGCACTATTTGCTAATATTAGTTGCGTCTTGTATTTATTGACTATCGTTTCTAATATGGGTATGTGATCACGTTGTTCCTCTTGACCTGAGTGTCTCGTTTCGTTGTCTGAAACATCGTTAACTGACTGATTATCAACACTATTATTTTTGCTCTCATCTTTCTCTGGAATTCTACTTAGAAAATCTGCTATGTTATTTAATTTGCCTTTCAGATATTCGATCTCATACTGATATTCTTGTAAAATTAATAACCATCGTTGTGTTCTCTGACTGAATTCCTTTCCTGAGTATTTTTTATTTAGATATTTAATGGGTAGATGGTCTGTAACGATTTTAAACCTCCGACCCCACAAATAAGGTCTATAATAGGTGACAGCCCAAATGATTGCCAAAAATTCTTTGTCGGTGGCAGAGTAATTTTTTTCGTGTTCATTTAATGACCTTGAAGCATAACATACTGGTTGACCTTCTTGCATAAGAACGGCGCCAATTGCGTAATTGCTAGCATCAGTAAATACCGTAAACGTTTTTTCAAAGTCAGGGAATTTGAGAATTGGATGTTTTATAATATTTCGTTTAAGTGTTTCAAAGGATTGTATGTATTCAGGATCATTAATATTAATTTTCATACCTTTTTTTAAGTATTTTATCATAGGGTATGCTATCTTAGAGTAATCTTTTACAAATTTTCTGTAATAGCCAGTGGTCCCAAGGAATCCCTTAATTTGTTTGTCCGTTTTAGGCAGTGGGTACTCTTCGATACACTTGATCTTGTTTGGGTTTGGTTTCATGCCTTCTGCAGTCAGAATGTGACCCAGAAATTCTGTATTCTTCTTCATAAAGGAGCATTTATCGAATTGAATTTTCAAATTGTGTTCGGCTAATTTTTTAAAAATTAATGTCAAAGAGTGTAAATGTTCTTTCAGAGTTGTGGAAAAAATTAAAATGTCATCTAAATAGACGACACAGATTTTATTAATAAAATCTCTGAGTATCTCATTCATCAACCTCTGAAAGGTTGCGGGTGCGTTTTTTAGCCCGAAGGGCATTCTAACGTATTCGTAGAGGCCGTTGGGTGTTATGAAGGCTGTTTTATGGATATCGGCTGGATGCACCTTAATTTGGTGGTAGCCTTTTGCGAGATCTATTGACGAGAAATATTGGGCCCTGCCTAATTTATCTAATATACTCTCTATATTCGGTAGAGGGTATTTATCATCAATAGTTATTTCATTAAGTCGTCTGTAATCGACACAGATCCTAAATTTTTGCTGCCCTAAGCTATCTTTCTTTTTCTCTACTACAACTATTGGTGAAGCGTATCTGCTATTAGATTTTCTTATAATACCTTGAGATTCCATCTCTTGAATTTGCCGTCTGACTTCCGTTTCGTGCTTTGGAGGCAATCTATATAATTTGGAGTGAATTGACTCATCCTTTGTTTTAATTTCATGCATAATTGAATTTGTATTTGTTAATTGATCTCCATCCCGGTATATTAAATTTCTAAATCTATCTAAAAGGTTTTTCGTACCTTGCTTTTCTTCTTCATTCAGATGGCTTAAGTCAACTTCTTTTCCCTCCCCGATGAGTTCGAAACAATCAAGAGTTGTCACGTCTTCTTCGGAGTATAGCGGAATCCTTGAGTTATTTTTCAATGTTAAAATTTTGCTACCAAAATCAAGAGTTTTAGTAATTTTATTTAAAATATCCATTCCTATAAGAATGTCATAAGGTTTGTTCCCTAAGTCTCTCTTATACCATCTGGTCATGACTTATGAGTCATAATTAAATTCTAATGGTGTCTTTGTTATGATTCTATCCACTATCTCAATTGTTATATTATTTATTGTCTGAAGTCTCATTTTTTTTCTATTATATAATTTAAATTGGCTACAATCTACAGAACTAGAGTTTATTATACTCATGGTTGACCCCGTGTCAATGAGCGCTTTGTATTTTTTTTCATCGATTGTAATTTCTATAAAAATCTTGTTCCCGAGGCCTGGTTTAGAAAAAACTCGGTTTCAACGTTATGGATTTCTTCGTCATTAAAATCAGTTTGTTCTGTTTGATTAACTGACATTGGTGCAGGATACTGCGCCGCGTTTCTCATTTGCCCTGAGGGATTAAATACAGGTTGCGTATTATTCTGTCTGAAATTGTTGTTGTTTCGAAATTGTCCTGATTGTTGAAATTGGTTTTGGGGTTGAAAATTATTTTGGGGATCGTTGGTTTGTTGTCTAGGTGGATATCTTGAGTTGTTGAAGTTATAGTGAGAATTGTTTTGCCTAAAAGGGTTATAATTTTAAATTGATTTGAATTATTCTGTTGTCTGGAAAAATTATTCTGATCAAATTGATTATGTTGTCTGTTCATTCTGAAGTCAGTCTGTAGGTTCCCTTCGTCGTAGCCTACGTAGGTATAAACAATATCTTTTATTTTGTGTATGTCAAAAATGTCCCTTATGTCCCTAGATAAATTCCCTATAGCTACCTGTTTAATTTTATTATTTATAAGTGAATAAAAGTTGGATTTCACATCCTCTGAATTGTTTTCATATGTTGCAAATGTATTTACTTCATTAATTAGGAATTCAATTTTTTTGCTTAAATCTAATATGGAACTTACTCTCAGATAAGTTATTTTGTTGGCTATTTCCTTATAGCTTATCGTTGGGCGAAAATGTTGTTTCAAGAGAGTCCTAGCCGCCTCCCACGTTGTTGTTGGATTGTGGATTAGCAGCTCCTTGGCCCTTCCAGTCACTTTCACATTGAAAATCGCCTGCCACAATTCGCCTCTATCCGGAGCTCTCGTGCCATTTATGTGATTTTCCACCACGTTTAAAAACTGAGTCAGTTTCTGACTTTCACCTTCGAATTCCGGAATATACGATATTTCTTTTAATATTCTGACAGTGCGACTCTGTTCTTGAGGTCGTACTGCCAAGGCTTCAATTGCCTCCACTAACCGTTGAATTGAATCTGGCTCCATTTCCGGTATGTTTGGCCAAAATTTAACTGTTTTATCTTTTTTCTTAATTTTGTTACTTTTTTTTCAACACCCGGTTCACTTTGGGATTCCAAATTCACTTTTGTTTTGAGTTAAGAGCGTTTATCAAACATTCACTTTCTTTTCACTTTCTTTTTACTTCCGTTTTATGTGACTGAAAATTTAACTTTTCAATTACTGTCGTATCTTTAAACTTTACCACGTCGTTCGCTTCGTTCCTTTTAAACCGACAACTTTACTTCTCGATTTTAAAACTTTCACTGAAAATTTTTTTTCAATGGTTCAATATTTTTTCGTTTTGTATACAAAAAAAAAAATTTTTTCGTTAATGAAAACTTCACTTTTCACTAATTGTTCACTATTTTTATCGTTTTGCATACAAAAAAATTTTTCTCAATGAAAACTTAACTTTTCACTAATTGTTCACTATTTTTTTTTTTTTTTTGTTTTGCGTACAAGAAAAATTTTTCGTTAATGAAAACTTCACTTTTCACTAATTGTTCAATATTTTTATCGTTTTGCGAACGATTCGTTCTCTTATGGATTGTTAACGTCTTATAACAATCCTTCCGACTGCGCCACTTATATTTGGTCCTTGGCGAACGACCTTTTTAAAAAGAAACACGAAAAGTATATTTGAACAAAAACGGAAGAACTTCTTTATTCGATTGCTTACTCTTAACTGAATTGATTGTACATTTTATTATTTTAATTCTATTACTTTATTTGCTGTCTCAGCAATTTATTCTATTTTATTTACTGCATTTTTATTTAGGTGATGATTTCACAATTGGAGGAAAGTCTTAAATTACAAGAAAATATAAATGCGCGTGTAAAGGTTAATGGTCTTTGCTTCCCGTAGGAATTGCAAAGACATACAATTATTATTTAGCAATTGAAAATATAGAACTATGTGGGTTAGTAGGTATCGAATACGTAACCTGCATAGGTTTCACTTGATTTAAAAAACATCTAATAGAAAAAAGTATTGGCTTTGCGCGAATTGGGTCTAAGATCATACAGTGTATTTCTACAGGCGCATCAATTTAGTTGATTTGTGAAAAACTTATTTATTGGGTGCCATACCATACTTTCATCATTCGGTAACGCAGATCGTTACATTAAGTGAGAAACCGGGTGCCTCTCTGGCTGAAAGTAAGTTGCGACAAACAAAGCTAGAGCAACATATGCAAGACTTTGAACGTTTACAAAGTGAAATCGAAGTATTAGACCTTGATATTGGTCAGTTATCCGAAGAAACTCAATATCGTGCCGAGTTCGAATCTACATTTACAGCTTATTTATCTGAGCTTATACAAGCCCAAAGTATAATTGATCCGCATCCGAACCCGATGTACTGCTCAATGAAGCTCAATGAATGTCACAATAACATGTGCTGTATCAGTGCGTCCAATTTCGAGGTCTCGCAGTGTTTGTTTGGTGTGAGTTCATTAAAGCAAACGGAATTTGCCCATATTGCTTACGTGCAAAGCATTTATTAACGGAGTAAAAATATACTTATTGCAAGGCTTGTAACTCGAAACATAACACATAACTAAATGTTGACCAAAATCCTCCACCTTTCGCGCGTGCCGAATCTGCCTCAAACCACCCTAGTCCCGCAAATGCTTTCGTATCCGCATCAGGAATCAGCAACAGAATTGTCTATTGGTGAAACGGGTGTCAAAGTTTTGCATACACAGACTCTACTGTATTACATTTGATCAAAGGATATCCTCGTGCACGAAACGTCTTCGTAAGCAATAGAATTTCTAAAATTGTCGCTTAGTTCCCAGTATCTATTTGGCATCATGTTCGCTCGGCCGAGAATCCAGCAGACTGTGGCACGCGTCACGCGTGGTATAATCGCATTTATCGTTACTGTTACGAAATCTGTTATGATCTTATTAAAAAGACAATTATGAAGTTATATACCATTTATTAAATATTAATAATAAAGCCAAAAGAAATAAGTTAGAGAAAACTATGCCAGGCCAAGAAGTTTCAAAACGGAAGGCCCTAGTATATCTCTATCAGAGGTGTCGCTGGATGCGTGTTCCAGGGTTGTCAACATCTTGCTTAAGGAAGATCATAGTCCTTCATCCATCCAGGAGTTCGAACACTTTTGCCTGATGATCTAGTTCTTACTGGTTATGAAGTGTTGCTTCTAAATGGAAATCCGTGGAAATCTTAATCTTAAGAAATCGAATCGTTAAGGGCTACTCCATAGTCAGCAACTGCGTTTGGATTTTCTTGAGATACTTCAATCTCCGACTGTTTGTGTGAATATAAATCAAGTAGGTCATCGAATGTATTGTATGACTTTTGTTTTTGTGAAATATCTGAATATCTTTATTTAATTTGATTTGTATGCGAACGAATAAATCGTGTTTTGTTTTCATCATTGACCAGGATGTTGTATTTTACGGAGCCTTTGCGTTCAATGATTTTTTAGCGTATACCATATCAACTGGGATGAACTGCCTGTTCCTAGCGCTATGGTGCTTATCGAATTGCTGGTTTTATTTTTCAATCGGTGAAATCAACTATATTTCGATTTGGAGTTGAGCGGTAAGTTTGCAAAAATGTTTCCAAGTTACTGAGACTTGTTCCTTCGTTTTTTAGCTTCTAAAGCGTTCGATTGAGCGTATCCACGAAGCACCCAGCCCATTGGACTGTGGATGAAAGGGTGCTGTATACCACGAGACCGCATTAAATTTTGAAATTGAGAACTCGGAAACTGGGTTTCGTTATCCGAAACCAATTGATCACAATCTCGATAAATAGAAAAAAAATTCATTCAGCTTGCTGAAGATGACTGAAGAAGTTATGCTTGAAATCTGGAAAATCAAGCTATTTGGAAAACGAGTATACTAAGTATACTAAAACGAAATAATAAAAACCAACTGTTGGACCAGCGATATCGATATGAATGCGCTCCATCGGTGATATTGTCACTGGCCAAGATTGGAACGTAGTTTTAAAGCTACATTAGAAGCTACATCCCCGTCTATTTTGGACCAGTAGACATGATTTCTAGCGATGGTCTTCATTCGCTCGATACCAGGTTGACCTCGATGTAACTGTTTAAGAATTCGTTTTTGTAAACAAGATGGAATGACGATCCGGTCGTTGAACATGAAACATCCTTCGATAACAGCTAGTGCATCCTTACTGAAATAAAATGGAACTAGTTCTGGCGGATTTTTGGTTTTACATCCAGCTTTCATGGTACGGCTGACTTACTGTAATAATTCTTTTTTTTCTGTCGCTTTTTTGACCATTTCGAAATTTAAAGGAAACACTTCGATTACACTGAGCAGATGTGTTTTGAGATCTTTCTCAATTTTCATGTTTGCAATGACGACTTCTTCATCCAATTCTGCTCTGGTGTCCATTAACCGAGAGAGTATGGATGTGTTCATAAACGTCAGACTTACTAAGATCTGCAATCAAAAACTCGATAAAAAACACTTATATTCTGAAGGTTAACATTTTGTTTCTAATTATTTTAATAGCTATGTCCAAGATACTTACAAATAAAAAAACAAACTACTTGTTTTTGTTTAAGAAGTGTGCTTTTATTAATTTTTGTTATTGCAGATCTTAGTAAGTCTGTCGTTTATGAAAACACCCTATGCTGCAAAATAATTTGTTGCCAAATTCTATTATCTCAATTCCCGAATAATTAATATTAACAATTTAACTTTACGAATCCACTATAAGTGGATTTACGAATCCAATTAAAATAAATAACAAATAACTCAAAACGAGTAATAAACAAAATGTGCAGCCGGCACCGCGGGAGATAAGATCGATATTGATTCTTGTTTGATGAAATGTCAAACAAAACCAATATGTGGGTGGGAAAGATAAAAGTACAACAAAAGTGCAACTCAACTGCAGCAAAGTTTAAGCTGCTACTCCTCCGACCCAAGATATACAGAAAACAAGGTAGTATATTGCGCATGTCGTTATCCTATCTCCCTCTTTTGTGTGACGTCACTCGAATTCTATTTCTTGAAGTGAGTGTAGACTTTAATATAAAAGTAAATAAATGTTTGTGACAAAAGATGCAGATTGCAATAAGTTTTCAACGAATAACTGCGACACCTTTAACTTACCCATTTATGTATTTTTGCGTAAATTATCATATTTAATAAAAAAAAGTATAACACGTTAGGTATAACTTTAAGAACAGATTTTATTTAATTTGCTTTTAAGTTGATCTTTTTTCTTCCAAACATTGTTTGTTATGTTTTGATTTTGAATTCTGATTCTAATATACATTTTACACCTAAAGAAAGTTCTTATCATTTCAGGATCCAAAGAGCAGTCGGCTGCCAAAGAAAACAAATTTTGTATGTAGCCTTCAGATGGTTCGAGAGCGTATTCTTCTTCCTGGATATTGTTAAATTTGTTGAAGTAGGTAGGTAGGCTTTTGGACCACTGGCATGGATTGCTATCAGTGTGGTTTCATTCCAGGCAAATCAACAACTGATCAGATCTTTACCCTAAGGCAGGCGATGGAAAAATGTCTAGAATTTAACATCCCAACATACCACCTGTTTATAGACTTTAAGGCCGCCTATGATAGCATAGCCAGGGTAGAACTTTACAAAGCCATGAGAGAATTCGGCATCCCAAATAAATTGACACGACTATGTAGGTTGACCATGACCAACGTAACAAGCCAAGTCAAAATAGCCGGATTGCTATCCAGACCAATCAACATCTTTAATGGACTCCGACAAGGAGATGGTTTGGCCTGCCTCCTCTTCAACCTGGCGTTGGAGAAAGCAATCCGTGACTCTGGCACGGCAACAAGAGGGACCATCGTCAACAAGTCCAGCCAGATACTGGCTTACGCAGACGACATCGACATCATCGGAAGAACCGAGAAAGCTGTACACGATTCCTTCATCCAGATCGAGCAGGCGGCACAAAATCTGGGGTTGCACATTAGTGAAGGTAAAACAAAGTACATGGTGGCGTCGAATGCGAGAGGAACAGTTGGTCAAACAATCAAGGTAGCGGAGCACGAATTTGAAGTGGTGCAATCCTTTAAATACCTTGCGTCAATAGTAGCAGCCGATAACAATATAGAAGAAGAAATACGCGGGCGGCTTCTCAAATCCAACAGAGCCTACTACAGTCTGTCAAAGCTCTTCAAATCCAGAAATCTCACCATAACTTCAAAACTACTGCTGTACAGGACCATGGTCCTGCCAGTACTCACATATGGATCCGAGACTTGGGTGCTTAGCAAAAGGCACTCTGACCTCTTAGCCGCGTTCGAGAGAAAAGTCTTAAGGAGAATTGTTGAAGCAGATATCGTGACAAAAATTAGGCTCGGTAGACTTCGGTGGGCAGGGCACCTAGCTCGCATGAGCGAAGAGGAACCTGCTCGGAAAGTTCTTTGTGGTACATTCTATGGCAGACGACAGCGTGGTAGACCATGCTTGCGCTGGAGAGATGGCGTAGACCAGGACGCCCGGAGCCTTGGGGTGCGCAACTGGATGGCGTCGGCTCGAGACCGGGATAGGTGGAGAGACTTGTTGAAGGAGGCCAGGACCGGACCCCGGTTGTCGAGCCGATGATGATGATGAAACCTATGCATAGTCTTTGAAAAAACGGACTTAAAACTCAAAAATTGCGAAAAAAAAGGTAAAAAAAAACTTTGAAATATGATTTTTCAAAACTGTAAAATAAAATACTACTTTTTTTTATATAATTTGTTGCTCATATTCATTTCAAATCATAAACTGAAAACAAAATGATTTTATGTTTTCTGGTTTTTGAGAAAATGGAAAATTACTAAAACTACTTTCTTATAAGAGTTTTCTTTTTTTTTTGGTATACGGTGAATGTTGTACGTATAGGTTCGTGTTTTTAATGATGCTTGGGCATCTTTAAATGCAACAGAAACTTTGCATACACCCAACCTCGCACCCACCCCACTTCGCACCCAGCCCAAATCCTATAGTGTGTCCAAGCAGGGTGGTTGCAGGGGGGCAGCATGCCCCCCCTTACATACCTCACTGTTTATAAAACAAGTATCCAATAAAAGAGTTGTTTTAGTAATTTTCCATTTTCTCAAAAACCAGAACACATAAAATCATTTTGTTTTCAGTTTATGATTTGAAATTAATATGAGCAACGAATTACATAAAAAAAAAGTAGTATTTTATTTTACAGTTTTGAAAAATCACACTTCAAAGTCTTTTTTTACCTTTTTTCGCAATTTTTGAGTTTAAAGTCCGTTTTTTCAAAGACTATGCATAGGTTTCACTTGATTTAAAAAACATCTAATAGAAAAAAGTATTGGCTTAAAAAAAAGATATAAAACTTAGTTGTAAGTATTACTGTTATTTTTTAATATTTGTTTTAAATTTTTAGCACTGTTTTTATAAAATTGCCCCTCCCGCCCAAACGAAGGGAGATAGACCCCCCCACCTATAGTAAAAAATGCTTGTATTGATCTGTTCTACAAAAAACAATTATCAATTCTTGGCGCCAAAGTTATCGTACTCGTGCCGTCAGACAACTTCATTAAGAAAATGTATGCTTTATGCCGTTAATAATACAGAAAAACGTATTTTAAACCAAGTTTCACATTAAATTGCTTTTAGTTTCGAGTTAAATCGACTATAATTTTGCGCGAATTGGGTCTAAGATCATACAGTGTATTTCTACAGGCGCATCGAATTTAGTTGATTTGTGAAAAACTTATTTATTGGGTGCCAAACCATACTTTCATCATTCGGTAACGAAGATCGTTACATTAAGTGAGAAACCGGGTGCCTCTCTGGCTGAAAGTAAGTTGCGACAAACAAAGCTAGAGCAACATATGCAAGACTTTGAACGTTTACAAAGTGAAATCGAAGTATTAGACCTTGATATTGGTCAGTTATCCGAAGAAACTCAATATCGTGCCGAGTTCGAATCTACATTTACAGCTTATTTATCTGAGCTTATACAAGCCCAAAGTATAATTGATCCGCATCCGAACCCGATGTACTGCTCAATGAAGCTCAATGAATGTCACAATAACATGTGCTGTATCAGTGCGTCCAATTTCGAGGTCTCGCAGTGTTTGTTTGGTGTGAGTTCATTAAAGCAAACGGAATTTGCCCATATTGCTTACGTGCAAAGCATTTATTAACGGAGTAAAAATATACTTATTGCAAGGCTTGTAACTCGAAACATAACACATAACTAAATGTTGACCAAAATCCTCCACCTTTCGCGCGTGCCGAATCTGCCTCAAACCACCCTAGTCCCGCAAATGCTTTCGTATCCGCATCAGGAATCAGCAACAGAATTGTCTATTGGTGAAACGGGTGTCAAAGTTTTGCATACACAGACTCTACTGTATTACATTTGATCAAAGGATATCCTCGTGCACGAAACGTCTTCGTAAGCAATAGAATTTCTAAAATTGTCGCTTAGTTCCCAGTATCTATTTGGCATCATGTTCGCTCGGCCGAGAATCCAGCAGACTGTGGCACGCGTCACGCGTGGTATAATCGCATTTATCGTTACTGTTACGAAATCTGTTATGATCTTATTAAAAAGACAATTATGAAGTTATATACCATTTATTAAATATTAATAATAAAGCCAAAAGAAATAAGTTAGAGAAAACTATGCCAGGCCAAGAAGTTTCAAAACGGAAGGCCCTAGTATATCTCTATCAGAGGTGTCGCTGGATGCGTGTTCCAGGGTTGTCAACATCTTGCTTAAGAAAGATCATAGTCCTTCATCCATCCAGGAGTTCGAACACTTTTGCCTGATGATCTAGTTCTTACTGGTTATGAAGTGTTGCTTCTAAATGGAAATCCGTGGAAATCTTAATCTTAAGAAATCGAATCGTTAAGGGCTACTCCATAGTCAGCAACTGCGTTTGGATTTTCTTGAGATACTTCAATCTCCGACTGTTTGTGTGAATATAAATCAAGTAGGTCATCGAATGTATTGTATGACTTTTGTTTTTGTGAAATATCTGAATATCTTTATTTAATTTGATTTGTATGCGAACGAATAAATCGTGTTTTGTTTTCATCATTGACCCGGATGTTGTGTTTTACGGAGCCTTTGCGTTCAATGATTTTTTAGCGTATACCATATCAACTGTGATGAACTGCCTGTTCCTAGCGCTATGGTGCTTATCGAATTGCTGGTTTTATTTTTCAATCGGTGAAATCAACTATATTTCGATTTGGAGTTGAGCGGTAAGTTTGCAAAAATGTTTCCAAGTTATTGAGACTTGTTCCTTCGTTTTTTAGCTTCTAAAGCGTTCGCTTGAGCGTATCCACGAAGCGCTCAGCCCATTGGACTGCGGATGAAAGGGTGCTGTATACCACGAGACCGCATTAAACTTTGAAATTGAGAACTCGGAAACTAGGTTTCGTTATCCGAAACCAATTGATCACAATCTCGATAAATAGAAAAAAAATTCATTCAGCTTGCTGAAGATGACTGAAGAAGTTATGCTTGAAATCTGGAAAATCAAGCTATTTGGAAAACGAGTATACTAAGTATACTATAACGAAATAATAAAAACCAACTGTTGGACCAGCGATATCGATATAAATGCGCTCCATCGGTGATATTGTCACTGGCCAAGATTGGAACGTAGTTTTAAGCATGAGAGACACTGACGTACATTAGAAGCTACATCCCCGTCTATTTTGGGACAGTAGACATGATTTCTAGCGATGGTCTTCATTCGCTCGATACCAGGTTGACCTCGATGTAACTGTTTAAGAATTCGTTTTTGTAAACAAGATGGAATGACGATCCGGTCGTTGAACATGAAACATCCTTCGATAACAGCTAGTGCATCCTTTCTGAAATAAAATGGAACTAGTTCTGGCGGATTTTTGGTTTTCCATCCAGCTTTCATGGTACGGCTGACTTACTGTAATAATTCTTTTTTTTCTGTCGCTTTTTTGACCATTTCGAAATTTAAAGGAAACACTTCGATTACACTGAGCAGATGTGTTTTGAGATCTTTCTCAATTTTCATGTTTGCAATGACGACTTCTTCATCCAATTCTGCTCTGGTGTCCATTAACCGAGAGAGTATGGATGTGTTCATAAACGTCAGACTTACTAAGATCTGCAATCAAAAACTCGATAAAAAACACTTATATTCTGAAGGTTAACATTTTGTTTCTAATTATTTTAATAGCTATGTCCAAGATACTTACAAATAAAAAAACAAACTACTTGTTTTTGTTTAAGAAGTGTGCTTTTATTAATTTTTGTTATTGCAGATCTTAGTAAGTCTGTCGTTTATGAAAACACCCTTTGCTGCAAAATAATTTGTTGCCAAATTCAATTATCTAAATTCCCAAATAATTAATATTAACAATTTAACTTTACGAATCCACTATAAGTGGATTTACGAATCAAATTAAAATAAATAACAAATAACTCAAAACGAGTAATAAACAAAATGTGCAGCCGGCACCGCGGGAGATAAGATCGATATTGATTCTTGTTTGATGAAATGTCAAACAAAACCAATATGTGGGTGGAAAAGAGATTTATGTATTTCTGCGTAAATTATCAAATTTAATAAAAAAAAGTATAACACGTTAGGTATAACTTTAAGAACAGATTTTATTTAATTTTCTTTTAAGTTGATCTTTTTTCTTCCAAACATTGTTTGTTATGTTTTGATTTTGAATTCTGATTCTAAAATACATTTTACACCTAAAGAAAGTTCTTATCATTTCAGGATCCAAAGAGCAGTCGGCTGCCAAAGAAAACAAATTTTGTATGTAGCCTTCAGATGGTTCGAGAGCGTATTCTTCTTCCTGGATATTGTTAAATTTGTTGAAGTAGGTAGGTAGGCTTTTGGACCACTGGCATGGATTGCTATACACTTGGATATATCATCTATACTCCACTTTAGCCGTGCATTCCTCTTTCCAAGTTTTTTTTTCTGCGTGGGAGTAAAGATGGAACTAGTTGCACTGCATTCTTGTTTAAGATTATAGCTTTCCTTCAATAGGTCCGTGATTTTGGAATTCTGAGACATTTTTTCTTCCTCAAGCGAAATTATTTTTTCTTGAAGTTCTGAAATAGTTTTCTTTAGTGCAACAGCAGCAGCAGCTTCAGGGCTAAGGATTTCGAAATGTAATTTAATACAGTAAATATTATGCTCTTCATTTTATGCTTACGTGATGGGGTCAATGTGGTGCTGATAATCGTCTTCGGGAACAATGGCATCAATAATTGATTGGTCTTCTTCAACAGCAGGACTTTTCAGCAAAGCTTCTACCTCTAAACGTCGCTGTCGTTTTTCTAATCGATCACTTCGCTTGTTGTTTTGGTCGATATTCTCCTTGTTTGAAAAACTGGCGAATGGAAGATTTTCTGTAGGAATGGCATCGGATTTCAGTTTTTTGCAACTTTTTGGTGAATATTCCAAAAGTTCATGTTGCAAGTTGCGAATATATTTGCTTTGAGCAAATGTAGGCCGTTTGCACATTAATTTTATCTTTTCTGCCACATTTATTCTGCCAAACTTTTGCCAATTCCAAATCTTTCGGAAAACGAAATAGTTTCACAGGCACATTATTTACTTTATTTTTATATTGTTTACTTTTTTTATTATTATTGGTATCACAACCGAAAACTGAACAAACCGCCATAGTTTTTATTTCACAATTTTTTTCTTTTTCAAAACACAACACACGCGATATTATTCATAAGCGAAATGAAAGAAAGGAAGCGCAGCTGTCAAACGACAATAATTCAGATGACGTACATGCGCAGAACATACACAAAACAATGTGCGGGAATATATTACCTTCCTCCGACCATTGTATATAAACATTATAGTATTGGCAAAGATTAAAAGTATAAAGATGGGAAAGAATGGCTGATAACGGCATTTGCCTACGAACTCGAACTGTCATTTGACTGATTAAGTTGCAAAAATGTGCGTTAAAAACTCACACCAATGCAACTTAATCAGTCTACCACAGTTTTCCCCTGTGGGGATTAATTTGTCTGTTATTTTTAAAAATTGGCAGTTATTTTCAAAAAATTATGAATTTCGTAGGGTGCATTCCGGATTGAAACTTTCAAACTGCGCTTTCACTGGGAGTCACGACTTGCGACGGACAGGTCGACTCGAACCTGCCTTTCCGCATTCTTGAAAAATTTTGTGAATACGTGTCGAAATTCACGGGCTCACTCATTCATATATTTAAGATTTGTTATAAAATCAATGTCTAGCCTGTGTGCAATATATTATATTATTATTTGTTATTGCTTGTCAGTGGTTTTGGTATGAAACATATACAAATACCTAAATATTGAAGATATTGCTCTACATGACGCATTATATTGAGCAATTTATTGCAGATGCTTTAATAGGGCATATTCATAGACGTTTGACAAGTTCTTTTTATACTATGGTTCCATCAAGCACTTAATCTTGATTCGAGCAGATTTATCCATAATCTTCTTTTAATTCATTAGATTTACCATACAAATTTAAATCCTTAATCTTCATGATTAAAAATTTCCGGATTGTAACTTTTTTACTTTACTGGTCGACTCGAACCTCTCTTTCTTAATGGTTTGTTTATCTAAGCGTGAATACGTGGCCAATCTGAAACGGGTTCAAAATTATTCCTGTTGCAAACTTATTATTGGTTTGTTACTGTTTGTCAGTGATTTTGATACAAAACATGTAAAATAGCTGTTTTTTGTTGCAAGTTTATATAGACTTGTGTAATTTTAATGGTGCATACTCATAGTTGTTTTTAAACTACAGTTTTTCTTAGCCTGGGTTGAAGCAATTTAAATAGGATAAACTCGAGTTTTTATAAAAACATCTTAAACAGTGTGTATAATTTCGGTCAATTTTTCACTTATTGGGTATTGTTGCGTATGACATAAATATTTGACAAACATTTATGTTTTAATCATGAATGGAAATCCATCAATTAACAAGTTATGAAAAAGCGGAATATCGTACAAGTGGTTAAAGCCAAAATATAATTAATTTTTTTTTTATTGAAATAAATTTCTTCATAAAAAATAGTTTGACTGACCATACATCAGAGCGTGAGCATAAAATATTTAAAATAACAAAAATACTTTCAATTTTGTTAGATCCAGGAACGCGACATTATATGTGAGAATTATGAATGAAATCCACCACAGCTCATGAACCTCTTGAATAGGTCTGTCTGGCATCATTTTCGAGTTGCGCTCGACCCACATGTCATCAGCTTGTACTCCTCCGTCTCCTCCCATTGAAAAAAAACTTTTTACACGCGCTTTTCTATACGTGAATACGTGTGAACAGCTAAATGCAAAATTGTAAGAATGTCTGGTCTAGCCCAATTTGACAGTCCCATTTAAAATCCACGGGCACTCATACAGAGTTAAATCTGAGATTATGTTCTATTTATTTATTATTCTATGGCTCGACCTTAAAAAAATGAAAAATGTTTCTCTCAAATGAATAGAAAACTTTTCACGATATAAACGTTTTTATATATTTTTTATGATTTATCAAACTAGCTGGTTTTAAAGAAAATTCAATTCAATATGATACAGAGAATCCGGTTGTTGTATAAACTACAGTTTGTTTCCTTAAATTTATTATTTTAAGAGTGTTTTTAGTTGATATGAGGTCGTTCACATGATTTCATTTTTTGACAGGTCATAAGAGAGGTTATGCTTTTCTCTAATTTAGAAGTATACTTACAAAGATATAAAGAAAAGAATATGTACGAAATATATTTTGTTTAATTTTATTTTTTATGAAGAAAATAAATTATAAACATTTGATAATGCACGTATAAACGAATAAAACTTTCCAAATAAGTCCGCCAGTAACAAAATTTTCTACGGGAGGAGCCGGAGGGGTACAAGTTGATGACCTGTGGATCAGACCAGAGTGGCGTAGAATAGATCATAGCGGTTAAATGTCAGAAGAAGTTAGAGCAGAAATGTCAACAAATGTGATATGCCAGTAAAAAAATTGCATTTTGTTTTGCAAGCTCGTTGTATATGCAAAACTTTTTAAAAGAAATTTTAATTTTATATTTTTTTATTTTTTTAAGGGCCAGTTGTACAAACGTGGTTTAAGGTTGTTCAAATTTTTAAACCACTGATTTCTATAGATAATCTGCCAAAATCGGTGGGTTAAAAACTTGACCCACTATTGTACAACTGGTCTTTTTTAGTTTTATATTACCTGCACTTCATAAAAAAGCTCGTTCAGAAAATCTAACTATACCCTAACATGTTCTACTTAAAAAAAAACTGATTGAAAAACAAATCAAGCAAATCTAAATACGTCTACAGATGAAATTGTCTCCCTAAATCTTGCTTCTTAAAATTTGCTCTTTTCTACTGAGAGCAGTTTAGAACAGTTTAGAGTAGCTAAGTAAACCTGAACTTTATCAGTACTCTGATTTCAAAGAAACCAGGAGAACCTATAACGCACATAACTGTTAAATTTTCCGAGGTGAGTTTCCGAATTGTCATATTTCTGTCATATTTGTAAACGTCAAAATATTTCAAAGGAAAAAAAAATTGTTTTTCGAAATGTTTGTTCAACGTAAAACTTTCCCATTAGATTTTCCATAAATATTTTCATTTAAAGTCATAATCTTTATTTGAAATACATTCACATGTAAGTTGAAAATCTATTTTGTAGCAAATATAAATTGAATCTCAATTTTTAGACGCCTAAAGCACCAGCACGAATTATTTCTTTCTTAGAATAACCAACCATTAATCGAATATCATTACAACAGGTCTCTGATAAGGCAAATTACTTTGGTTTGATTCTGGATCGTAAGCTGAAATGGAAAGATAAAAATGAAGGAAGCTTTGATATCATTTAATCTTCTAGTAGAATTTTAAGTAAAAGATGAGACGTACGCATGAAAATCTTAGACGATGTCTTTTGCTTCTTCTATTTCTTCTGACGATATTATTGATCTCGAATGGGACCACCAAACTACGCGACTTCATAGTTTTGACTAAAAATATTCTTTTGTGGTTCTTCTGGTTCACTTCAAAAACCATCGGCAAGCATCCTGGTTTTAAAATGTCCTCTGTTTGAATCCAACTGAATGCAGGTGCCATTGTAGTTGTTTATTCCAGAAGTTTTAAAGCCTCAGAATTTAAAATATTTTCGATAATGACGATGTGTCTGTTTTTGTTTGATCGATTATTAACTACGACACGACCGATGGTGGTCTCTTTTCTTGCACACGCATAAGAAAAAATTTTATATCGAAAATCTTAAAAGAAAATTCAATAAAACTTGTGCTAATAATTTACGCTTGGAATGTGCTTTCGACAAAAATATTATTACTTACAGAATAGTTAGTTTTTTGTTTTATTTTATAAACATGATTACAGAATAAGAAATAAATAAATCATTAATTTGGAGATTTTTCAAATAAATTAAAATTACATTTGGAATCGATGTTCGATCAGAACAAGTACCACACACGCGCAAGTCTCTTATTTTAATGTTGTGCAATCTTGGGGTATGTGGTTAAAGTTATCACAAGATGGGTTTCCCTGTCTTTGTTCAATCTTAAATTCTAACTCGTCCGTAAATATAAAAATAAAAAGCTAAATACTATCGCACCTATTTGGGTGCGGAGTGATGTAAATGCTGGGGCTGGAGCCGAACAAGTAATATTATCACGTGGGTACTTGTTGGATGGTGGAGCTTCGTCACGAAGCCTACATTGAAATCCTTGCCGTTTGAAAAATTCTCCGCAGAGTTCATGGTACGGTGGACATATGATGGCACCTTTGTGTAGCCATCCGTTGGCGAAAACTCGAATTGACAGCTGTTGACCGGGAAAGAAACGCTCGTACGAATAATTGGCAACTATAATGTGCAGACGTCCATTATCGCATTTGTATTTGTAGCAGCCAGATCCCCAGTGCTGCCATTCACGGGTTCGACGACAAGAACGTTCTTCCCACATGTTTTCGCTATGATCAAAGCATTTAGATCCTTTGCCGTAACTTTCCAAAGCAAAGTTCTTTTCTGGTTCTAAAACAAAAAAGAAAATAATATATAAAAGATTTTCTTATTAAGTTTGAAAAAACTTACTAGGATTATTTTCTTCGAATTTGCAGTTTGATCCTCGAACGATTATATTTTTGCTTCTCCATGTGAACTCCTGGATATATGGGCAATGGTCGGCAAGAGACACAGAACCACCGTAAAATCCTTCTTCGCCTTCGTTTACGTGGTTGATGCTATCAAAGTTCTTGAAACAAAAATATATGTTGAATATGATTAAATTATATAGTGCTTTAAATTACCTGATATTCTTTGGGTAATTCATAATCGTGTCGTGTGTTGCAAAGTGCAACTGAATTTCTATCATCTGTGCATTCGGTTTGTAAGGGATCTCTTTTGACTTTCGAACAAAAAGGATGGATTGATCGGCCTCTGGAAAAGCCCATAAACCAACTTATAAGTATATTTATATACAGAGGTCAAAAAACATAACCATAAATAGATGTTAACATTATTGTTTTGAAACATCAAATTTAAACGAAATTGAGAGTTAACTAAACAAAAACTAAATGTAAAAAAATAGTATTGTAAATCAATTACATAACGCGTTCCCATAATTAATGAACAATTCTTTCGAAAACGATTAATAAACATGTTTAAAAAAAAAATATTTTACAATATGGGCCTTTTTTCAATGTGGACACTGGGCATCATTATTATCCTGACTCATGTTAGCGTAAATATCTCTGTGAATAATATTAGTAGAGTTTTCGCTAAGATATTTTATTTTTCAAGAGACATTAGCATTATTAGCAACGCTCAAATACAACTGATATTTTGTTTGACTATTTAGATATCCATTCACTAATTTTCTTAGACAAGATCATTTCTACCTTTCAGAACACTCTTAATATTGAACGATTTTTGCTCAAAACATGTCCATAGATCATTTATATATTGTATTGTTCATTAATAAGGAATTACTCTGTACCAACATATATTAAATGTATAACAGCAATGACTTCTATTTAATTTTTAAACAATAAATTTTTTTTTATGAGAGAAATGGAATTCAAAATAAAAAATAAACCTTACCTACCTACCTATGTATTTCATAAGGTCACCAAGAAGGAAGTTGTATAATATGTAGGTAGGTTTCATAGGTAGGTAGGTACCTGTTAATGGGTGATTTTGTACCAATTGCGTCCAATTCATCAGTAAAGATGATACCTGAAGATTTTCTCTTTAGCTAAAGCAAATGCATCATGAACAAGTTTGGCGCCTTCACCGATGAATCAAGACTAGCTATGGCCCAGCCAGCTTGAAAAAAGTTGACTGCTTGGATGACACAAGCTTTCGCCAAAAGGGTCTTACAAGTATCAGTACCAGGTGGAACATAGAAAAGAACACTCTTTAATGGATGAATTCCCAAGTTTTTGAAGTTGAAGAAACTCAATAACATTTGAGACCCAATAGGGAAGAGTTTTGTTAACTTCAATTTTTTCCGTAGGTACTGTCTTAAACTTTTTTATTTTGCGTTTGGAGTAATTAGCATAACCTAACTATTCATGAACAACGATTCTTCACCATCTTCTGCAGCGATGATAAGTCAAAATATAAATGTTTTAAAAGAATGAAAGTTCTTATAGAAATACATAAAAATGTTTATTAATTGTGCAAACTAGACAAACAAAAAAAGTAGAACTGTCGAAACAAATAAATTCACCTCGGTTCCCCTCTCAATTTTACACGGAAACGAATCGAAATTACAAAAACAACAATGTAAACAAAAATGGTTGGTGGAGGGTAAAACGTACGAAAGTTTCCCATCTTTATATTCTTAATCTTTGGTATTGGCATGAATCTGAATCTGGTATTTCTGCATCAGGCCACTGGAATAAAGCGCCAACCGACAAGGAGACATTGTTAGTCTTTTTTTGTGTCAATCGTGCGAAAGAGATGTTTAATTTGTTTTAGGAATTCAGTCAGTCATTAGATGTCAGTGGGTAAAGTACGTGCGGTCGGTTCGTGTTAATGTTTTTAAATTAAACTCAACAATTAATTCAAAGTTGAAGCGTTTATTTTTGCGACGAATTCGAAGATGATGAGGATGTCATCATCGAGTATTGTTTGAAATAATCAAATGATATATGATCTTTCATAATCAAATTCGTTTAATTGATATGGATAAAAGGGTTGACACATGAAATTAATAATTTACGATGGGATGTCGAATATTGAATTGCTTGTGCATTTCATAAACAGATAAGTTAATGATCACGTTGAGTGATCGTTTGGTATATGTGGTAAGTATATAATAATGTATAGGTTATATGGGGATATATAACATTCGGAAATAAAAAAAAAACTACAAAACATGCAAGTATTGGTTTTGTGTTGTTGACAAAAAGAAAGAAACAAAAATAAATATACTAGTTTCTTAAATTAAAACTTGAAATTTGTTGCTTTTAGTACATTCCAAAACATAAAAAAATTACATTTTGTTTTATTTGTATGTTTTCTATTTATTCTCATTAAAATATCTTTAACTATAATTTTTTTTCTTTGCATTGCAAAAGCAAAATAAAATGTTTGACCATTGTATGTATATGTTTTGTCAAGTAGTACTCAAAACAAAAACAGCTGACTTCTTTGACATCTTGAACCCCGAAAAAAATTGAAAAATTTTAATAATAAATTTTAACTTACAATTTCAGAGGAATAAACATTCTAGATGAAGACTCAGATGCGAAAAATAAAGAAGATAAAGATGCAAGTTTTTCATGTTTATGCGAGGTAATTTTTAAAATTATTTAATCTTTTAAAATTCTTTAATAATTAAAATTGAAGGAAACACAAAATGATGATAAAGAACCCTCTGGGTTATGGACAGTAGAAAAGTATGCCGTGGAAGAATTCATTGATGTGGTAAAACAGCATCCAATTCTTTGGGACTCGAGCAATGATAACTAGGTATAAAAACAACCAATTTAGATTACTAGAGTGAGAGAAGGTGCAAGTTGTCAAAAAAGATGGAAGGCACTTGAAAAAACTTTTTCTCAAATTGTCTCAACAAATGCGAACGACAAGAGAAGTTCGTGGGATTATTTCGAAGAGATGACATTATTGAGACCATTTATCAAGTAAGTGATGATAGCCAATGTAATTTATTTTTTTAAGCATTTTGTCATATTTTTACAGATACAACGAACTTTGTTGAAGTTTCGGGAGGCTTAACCCTTATATCATAGAAGATAGATAATTTTACGGAACAATTTATGGTAACTCTTATTTTTTTTTCAAATATATCAAATAAACAAGTTTATGTTTTTTTTTAAATCAGGATTCAAAAGGTGACAATAAAGTAGATGCACTTTTCGAAGAATTAGTGGAATGTTCTTCATCATTGTGTGGACAAAAAGTTGAAGACGAAAAAAATCAAAAAATTAGTACACGTGCTGCAAAGCGAAAGAATTATTCATGCTCATCGACCGATGACGAAAACGAAGATTTCATCAAAACTTAAAACATAAAATGAAAAAATTGCCTATCAAATCAAATGTTATTACATATTACAACTGATTCAGCTCAAAGTTTGTTAAATTTTATTTTCCATTTCATTATCAAAAAAAAAATAAAACTCATTTTGTTTGTACCTATTTATTTTTTGTAATTTGTTGTATTTATTTCAAAAATAAACATAATTGTAATAAATAAATCAAAAACAAAATTTTCAGACATCTTTAATTGCTAAGTTTTAAAAAAAATTCTTTTTAGGAGGTTCGTTATCTTTAATTCTTTCTGGTTGTTTCATTTTTCTGCAAGCAATAATCGCTTATATGGTTATTTTAAGACACAAAAATAAAAAAAAACCTCCAGACATATTAATCACAAAATACTCAGGTAGGTATATAGAGGTACATTATTAATGTGGTAGTCAACATGTTCAACAGATTATTGTTTTTTTTCTTTGATTAAAATTCTGTGGTCAGATGGCTCTAAATTTTCACTTTTCAAATTTCACGTGGAAACATTTTTTAAAAAGTTGATTGCTATAAAAAAATCAGAAAATTGTTTTTTCAAATTATTTTCTTACCAACTATTTTCATTATAATATGTTTAAATTTAAATATGCTCCCATGTAAAAATTCAAAAAGTGACTTATAACATTTAGTTATCTGGCCTGGACACAGAATTTCTGCAAGTATAGTTGGCATATCGAGAACAAGCCTTGATAAAGCAGAAAGAACTGTGTAAGGCAGTTTGGCAAATAAGATATCCAAAAAAGCTGGAAAAGTTGAATTCTCAGGTAGGTACATAACAGATTTGTGTGTGCTGTTTCTATTGTTATTAGATTATGTGCACTGTAATTTTTTGGATTTGATGTCATGTTGCTAATGATTTGAAAAAAAGCTCAAAGAGAAGGAATAAATGGTGCGATGTTTCTATGGTGCGAAATCGAATGGTAATGGTATAATCAAAAGTGCACTTAGCACATGTGTACATTAGTAAGTATATTAAGGCAAAAAAGGTTTTGTCCCTAAAAAATATGTTTATGTAAGGAAGCTGAGATATGACAAAGGAGTATGAGTTGGATCCTCAGGTAGGTAATAACAGATTCGTGTGCGCAGTTTCTATTGCTATTAGATTATATGTGCACTGTAATTTGTTGGATTTGATGTCATGTTGCTAATGATTTGAAAAACCGTTGCAACTACATTTCATTCAGCCTTCAAGATAGGCATATGATTGCCATCTGTGATTTGCATAATATGCAACAAAAATCAAATTTGGGCGAAATCTTATTAAATAAATAAAAAAAACTGATGGTATGCATGTAAAAATCATTTGAAATTTGACACGAAAGTTCAAACATAAGTTAATAACACAGAAAATATATTTTTTGGGATATAATTAACTGTCATTTTATTGGAATTGCACTTAATAATGCAAAGTTTTGTAAAAATTAAATTTAAAGAATTTATTTTTAAAATTTGACTTTAAAATTTAATTTCTCAAAAACCGTTCGTTAAATCAACTTGAATTAAATATTTAATTAAAGATTGGAGCTTAAACTTTAAAAGCAATTATATTTTATAATAATTTTATAAACGGGTGGAGATAGACCCCCCCATACCTAAATTTTTTTGTTTGTTTTGACCGAATCTATTAGCTCTAGTCTTTTTTTATATGTTTAATATTATTTTATATTATTATATTTTATTATCCATAGGTATGGGTTTTATTATAGAAGTGATAACATTTAAATATAACCTAATATAGGTACTACACAATATAGGCAAACATTCTACATACTCATATTTTTCATAGGTAGGTAATATAATACAAAAAAGTTTACTAATCGTAAAAAATGTACCTACCCATGATTTTGCAATAGGTTTGCGTGCGTATGGCAATCACGATTTGGTAACAACATACACTTTCCACCAACAAATATCACCCAATGGTAAGAGAAGTATCTTTTTTTCATATTTGGATACTTCGCAGCTGCAGAATAAACAAAATTCATCAATACTTACTTATTGGCCTTTATTTTGCTTCCACACACTCAACACCTCCTGTAAAAAAAATTCATACCTACTCACCCTCAGTCTGCATAGGCGCATATTTTCGCAAAAAAAATATTTTCTGAGAAAAGTTTTGAGATCTCCAAGTTTGAATGCAGTTTTGTAGGGGGGTTGATTCTCAGTATAAAACTGAGTTTTCGGGAAATTTGGTCTGTGCAGCATCCGCCATCTTGAATTTAAGATTTTTTCGTGGTTTTGCGTTTTTCTATGTTTGTGTGCGTTTTCATGAAAAATCTATTAAATACTTTTCTATTGCAATTTGTGGTATCTACAAAACGGTATACAAATTATTTTTGTAGTGATAGTGTCTTAGAAGTTATAAGGAAAAAAACGAATAAAAAATAGACCTTGTCACATTAATTTTCGAATTGCTCGCTAATTTTAAGATTTTCGGAAAAAATTATTAAAAACTTTTTTAAATATAATCTTTTTACAAAAAAAGTTTTGTATTTTTCGTTAATATCGGTTGGTTTTTGACCTCATCATCCGGAACCGTATGGAATGCATATACAGGTGATTGCTTTAAGGTGCACCAAAAAGTTTGAGCGTATAGGTGGAGTTAAGACAAGAAAAAAATCGTATGAGAGGGGGGTCTATTATCCCACGTTTAGGCGGGAGGGGCACTTTTTTAAAAAATTGACTTAAATCAAAAAAAAATTATTTAAAAACAACGGTGAATGTTACAAAGCCTTGTTATATCTTTTTGGAAAGCCAAAAAACTACTTTTTTATTTTATTTTCAAATTAAGTTGCCTAAATGAACAGTTTTAAAAAAATTTATTTTCAAACTCAAAATTTGAAAAAAAATAAAGAAATAATTTTAAACTAATTTTGTTCAAAATTTTATGTAGTAAACTATTATTTTTATTTCCGAAATTCAATGCTCTTATTAATTTTTAGTCAAAAACAGAAAACCGTATGCCAAAATGTTTTTGAGAAATTAAGAAAATACTAAAAGCACTTTTTCAAAAAAAGGTGAAATCTGGTTAACTTCTAAGACACTATCACTACAAAGATAATATAAAAAATAATAATAATAAACCGTTTTGTAGATACCACAAATTGCAATAGAAAAGTATTTAATAGATTTTTCAAGAAAAAGCACACAAACATAGAAAAACGCAAAACCACGTAAATAACTTAAATTCAAGATGGCGGATGCTGCACAGACCAAATTTCCCGCAAACTCAGTTTTATACTGTGAATCAACCCCCCTACAAAACTGCATTCAAACTTGGAGACCTTCAAAACTTTTCTCAGATTGTTCTCAATTGACTGTACTAATCATCGTAATGTCATGTTTGATTGTTATCTCAAAACTTTTTTTTTGTACGAATGGATAACTTGCCTTAGAGTTCCTATAATCGCAAGTAAAAAAAAAATAAAAGAAGAGATTTCTCGCGTTACCATAAGGTACCTAGTATATCATAGCATTATACTGCTGGCTTGGCTACATCATCGTAAAAGTCCATAGGTATTTGAATGTTCTACGTTAAAAATCGTTATAACTCTATAACGATGTTTTGTACGGGAAAAATTCTAACGGCATTTTTTGTAGAAATGTTAAGTACCTACCTCTATACATATTTACAACTTGTTTTCATACATATTTGAAGTATCTTTCACCGTTTCAGAGGTGTTGAGTACCTACCTATACCTATTTACAACTTGTTCTCATACATATTTGAAGTATCTTTCACCGTTTCAGTGGTAGGTATACGTAAAAAACGTAAATGTGACATAGGTACCCTTGATGTAAAAGCGTTGAACATTTAAAAAAAATTGCACTCAATGCAAAACTTTTTTCAATTTTAAGACAATAAAAAATTTTATTTTTTAAAATTGACTTTGAAATGTTATTTATTAAAAACCATTCGGTTAATCAACTAGCATCAAACATAAAATCAAAGTATGAAGTTTAACCTTTAAAACAAGATGTAATTTATTGCCATCGATGTAGAATTGAAACAAAATTTTGTTTCAATTCTAAGTCGATATTTTTTTTTCAATTGGCTCTCCTGCCTAAACAGGTGAAGATAGACCATTGCAATATTTCATACAATATACCTACCTATCTACCTATTTCTTATTTTGACCAAACCTAACTATTCGTTCTAGTTATTTAATGCATGTTATAAATTGATCATTTTTATTACCTATCGATAAAACACAAAAAATAACATAAACCTACATAATTATGTTAACCGATGCAGGTAAACATTCTTTTTATATTTCTTACATATAAAATAGACACTGACCTAATTTGTAACTTGCAATTTATTTGTTTTCAAATTGGTCGCAAAAATCATACCCATCTATGATTATATAAGAAGTGCCTATTAATTTTTTTTTTCGATGCAAAACTTATACCAAATTCATCCCTACACTTGACTTGCCTTTTATTTTGCCCACACACAGTCTAGCATATCCTGTAAAATAATCTCAGCTGACATACATCCTGAAAAATAACACACAACCTTGCATTTTGTGTAAAATATTTATTTCACGCATACATTCAAAAACGTTTCTTGAAGAAATAAATAATTCTCTGCTCCTTTTTTTATTTACCTTTGCAAGAACCAGTTTTATATTTTTTTTTTCCTAAATTCATCACTTTTTTTTATTCAGAATCGAAGAAGAAACGTCAAAAAAAAATAAAATCTTTCAATCCCTCCCACTTATAAAAATTTATTATAATGCGTTCTCGTTCCCCCATTGGGTTAGTACTGCACCAGGAATATAGGAGCGCTGCATGGTTGTAGAGTGAATGTTGCTAAGGCATCTGAGCATCATATTACTATATAAATACAATGCCATACAATATAGATTATTATTAAGCCCTCTGCTGGTGATATTAATATCGTAATTGAGGAGAAGCAGGTAGTCAAAATAAGAACTAAGGAATCTTTGCTCTTTAGTACAAACCTGATTACTGCAGCGCCAAAACATGAACATGACGTTTGACGTAAAACGATGACGCGTTGGATTTGACAAATTACTGCACAAAATGAATGCAATAATTTGACAGCTTTGACTATAGGGGTGACGGATTCAAATGCCATCGCTGTTGTATCTGACAGTAAAAAGTAATTTGTCAAATAATTTTACGTCAAATGTCATATTCATGTTTTGGCGCTGCAGTAATCAGGTTTGTAATAAAGAGAAAAGATAACTTAGTTCTTATTTGGACTACTTGTTGCGCATTTCAACTTTATCATATACGTGTTGCGCAGCAGTAGTCAAGTTTGTACTTATCCAACATGATCGCTTAAAAACAGAAAATATTAAGAATTTATGACCGAATTTCGCATCTCCTCAATTCGATACTTATGGTGACTACGTAGTAGTGCTTTTTCACTTCATCATATACGTGTAGCGCAGTAGTAGTCAAGTTTGTACTAAAGACCAACGATAACGTATTACTAATTTTGACTACTCGCTGCGCATATCAACTTTACCAATCCTCAATAAGTTTAACAATGGTAGGTATGACAGTTGGGCGAAATGCCCGTGAAATATTTTGTGAGCTCTCTTTAATATTCACTGATGACAGTTGTTAGAAAAAATTGGAAACGTGAAACGTCGAAATGGTAAGAAAAATTACCTAAATTGTTCGCCGGGCAAAAGTTTTTTTTAAAAATTAACCCAGTTTTAGAGTGTATTTTGTTATTTTTAATATCCTAAAACCTGACGAACAGTTTAAAGTAATTTTTACAATAAATTTTAGAAAAGAATAGTTTGTTGTTATATGTGTTTTACCACAGTAACAATATAACAAATAAACTAACAAAACTACTCTTTTATATAGTAGTAAGAAGTAGGAAGTAGGATGCGAACAAATATGTTAAAGCTCATTTTGGTGCTTGCCCTTTCTAAGTCAATTTTACTAAAAAATCTAAATACAAATAATTGTCATCTGACCGGAAATATAAATCCCAAAACCTAGTTTGTTATGTTTCCATTTCAACAACGTGTTAGTCATGTGAATCGTTCAAGTGTTTGCTGTTATATAAACGGATGAAGATTTGTCTACTGAATCTACGGAAGAGGCTTAGCTTCTGGTCTAAAATAAATTTTTGTATTTCAGCTTAATTCGAGCTTCATATTGTGGTGCTTTTATATGCTTAGCATATGTCATCATCTGTATCATTATAACAATAACAATATCGCATTAAAACATGGAATCAAATCATTGCAACAAAGCATCGCATTAAAACATAGCATTCAGGAAAATAACATTAGCCGTTTTTTTATTATCAGAGATGATCTTTTCAGATCATCTTTTGATAATAAAACAACTTTGGATCATCGGTTTTTTATTTTCTGTTTTGGTAGCATTGGCTTTAATGTGTATTACAAAATGGTAGGTGAACAAAATGAAAAAGAATTCAGCAAACATATCAATTCAGAATTGAATTACAAATAATTCACATTAGCGAACAAAACCTTCATTTATGAATTAATTTATGACGCGTTTTTTGATTCTTTCTTCGTTGCTAAAGAAGCAACGAATTCGAAGCATTTCTATGGTTCATGATTTTTCACTCAAGTGTTTATGTATTCATTTTACTGGATAATTTATGATTAGTTTCTGAACCATATAAATGGGTAAAATATGATTCATTGAAATGAAGTTATATTGAGTTTTTCATAGCATTCAGGAAAATAACATTAGCCGTTTTTTATTATCAGAGATGATCTTTTCAGATCATCTTTTGATAATAAAACAACTTTAGATCATCGGTTTTTTATTTTCTGTTCTGGTAGCATTGGCTTTAATGTGTATTACAAAATGGTAGGTGAACAAAATGAAAAAGAATCCAGCAAACATATACATTCAGAATTGAATTACAAATAATTCACATTAGCGAACAAAACCTTCATTTATGAATTAATTTATGACGCGTTTTTTGATTCTTTCTTCGTTGCTAAAAAAGCAACGAATTCGAAGCATTTCTATGGTTCATAAATGGGTAAAATATGATTCATTGAAATAAAGTTATATTGAGTTTTTCCCATTTAATTTTGTGAAAAAAATTGAATCATTTCAAATTCATTAAAAGGATTTATTTAGAATTCGAATGTGTGCCATAGAGTTGAATATGTTATGATTGAGCTTGCGGCGATTTTTTTGTAGTGAAGAATATGATTTACAAAAACAAAAATCACCGCAGAATTCATTAATTAATTTTTATGGGATATCTTTCGACAATACTGTTAACCTTTCTAACTTACTAACTTACTTAAGATGGCACTCACAGTACAGGATGGACTTCGGCCTCAACCAATACGTCTTTCTTACCAGCTCTAGCAGTTTCTACCTAGCCGCTTCCAATTTCACACCGCAAGTTGGCTGATATGATTTACCACTTGTGTGCGCTATCTATTAGAGGGTCTTCCAATGCTGCGTTTACCATCAGGGTTGGACTCGAAGACTCGTTGGACTAGTAAGTTGGTGTTCATACGATCCACTTACCCAGCCATCTCAGCCGCTGTATTTGCAGCTTCTTGATCAGGTTAATATCGCTAATATACAAGATGAAACGTCATTTATAGCAAGAATGAATAAGAATGGGCCCAAATGACTTCCTTGGGGTACGCCTGAATGGGCAAAGAAAGTATTTGAAAGGAAGTTTCTAAATTTGACCTGGTAAGATCTATTTTCAAGGTACGATTTGATCCACGAAATAAAAAGAGTAGGGAAACCGTACGCTTGGAGTTTAAAAACAATAATGTCATGGCTGAGTTGTTCAAATGCTTTAGAAAAATCTGTGTATATGCTATCAACTTCATTACCTTTTTCTAATGCATTTGAACAATTATGCAAGAAGGTAAGAAGGTTTGTAACAGTAGACCTTTTCTGCACAAAGCCATGTTGCTGTTAACAAATAATATTTTTACCAAAAAATGAAAGGCCTTCACATACAACCTGTTCAAAAAGCTTTCGAACACATGACAATTTAGAAATGGGTCTATAGTTATTGATTTCAAATTTATCACCCTTTTTAAAAACAGGAGTGAGAAATGATTTCTTCCAGAAGGACGGAAATTTTCCAGCTTTTAGAGAGAGCTCAAACAAAAATTGCAAGGGTTGCACTAATACATCACTACATTTTTTCAGAACAATTGGGGGTAAACCGTCAGGGCCATAAGAGTAATCGTCATTTAAGGATGACAAAAAATGCAAAACTCTATCTTGTTTCACAGGAATATTGTTAAAATTAACTTGCGGGTAGCTGTTCACGTCTTTAAAAAATCTATATCAACACTTCTATGAGTATCAACAAATGAGTTACGAAAATTATTTGCAAACGCGTTGCAAATATCACTGGGATTTTGTACGGAAATGTTCTCATATAAAAAACTTGCTGGGAAGCCATCCGAATTTTTTTTCGAGTTAACAAAATGCCAAAAAACTTTTAGGGTCCTGTTTTAAAGAAGCCCCCATTACGTACAACAATTTTGAAAGATTTTTAAATTCTTCAAATAAGGCAATATATTGTTGGAAAATTGTTGGAGAGAGGGTTTTTCTATAAGCTTTCCATACTTTATTTCTCTTGTTTCGAAGAGATTTTAGCTCTTGTGTGTACCAAGGGTGACAAAAATTAGTGTTTTTAGATATTTTTGTTGATACACAATTATTTATACAGCTACTGATTATATTATAGAACTGAGTTACTGCATCGTCAATATTTGTAGAATCGTATATATTTCTAATATTCGATCTACTAATAACATCGGAAAGCAACTAAAAATTTGACTTCCGAAAGTCAAAAACAAATGAACAATCTTGAGAATTACAATTTTCGAGAGGATGGTTGCTCAAATCAAAAAATATATCCAAGGGTGGATGGTAATTGTCTATATTAGTAATTCCAGAACTAGATTCCTGAACAACAGTACTAATAGCGTTAGAAGAAAATACCAAATCGAGTACTCGATTCTTAGAGTTTTTAATACAGTTAACTTGCTGTAGAATTAATACCATCTAGAGAGAGAAGCTCTGTTTGTGAAGATGTTAATGAGGCTTCTTGAAATGATCCATCATCCAAAGGAACCCATTCTATATGGGGTAAATTGAAATCCCCGAGAAGTAGAATATTGCTTTTGGAGCAAGACAAGTCAATGATAAAGTCTAAGGCCAAAACAAGTTCATAATACAACAAACTTGAACTTCTTGGAGGAATATATGTTTATACTGTCGTTAACTCGAAATGATTAATAAAAATAAAGAAAAACCACAACAATTATGTATCTAGGTACAATGTATACACTTTATTACCGCATGGAATTGAAGAAGCAACTGACTCGAACTTTAGGTACACATTTCTCGCCAAGTCATAGTTGTGAAAAATATGTACCCAATCGAACGGGCAGCTAGAGGATTGGGTTTCAAACGCGTGAGACAAGACGTTAACCTTTTATTATTATTATACATTTTGTGTGTCTGGTCTCACGCGTTTTGGGGGGATTGGGATATACATAAATAGGTATTGTGATGATATAATAAACCTAATATTAATTAGTATACAAAAAATGATCAACACTGATGTTATGTGGGAAAAGCAGAAAATCCGATTCCCAGCGTGTCAGCATTTTAGTTGACTAAAATCGTGTACTTATTATATTGGTTGGTTTTTAATGATTTTAACAAACTCCCCCCCTTTGAGGGTTCAAAACCCTCAAAAAACTCTAAAAAGGTGTTTCTACCTCGAAACGAGATGTATTTCGTCTAGGTAGCGGGGTAGGTTTCCTTGTTTTATATATGTAAAATAAGATAAATGCTATTAGGATTATAAATAAAAACGAACTTATACCGTAGTGATGGTAGTCATGAATGTTGGCGTTATCTGACTCCGTTTCTTTATCTAAACCTTGGATTACGTCACTGATTTTGCTTTTTATATTCCTTATTTCTTCATCAATTGTTGCATTAATAGAGGATGCAATACCAGTTTGGGGTGGTGCGTTTTTTTCAACTGATTTGAAAACTTGTATGGATGGCGCAAATGAATTGTTTAAGGTGCTGTTGCTGAACACTCTTCCATTTATAATGACGGTCGGAAGCTTTAAGGTGCACGGTCTTAAAATTTCTATTATACCACTGCCACTTAAAGTTAAGCTTTTAGTGTTTCCTTCACATACAAGAAGACCAGTCTCTGTGTCCGCTAGAGAGAATATCCAGCTGTTTGAATTTCTCAGGCTGATCCATTTATCATAGAGATGGGAAACTTTTAATGGGCAGTTAACAAGTGCATCATTTAAATGATTTAATAAGGATATTTCGCAATCATAACCATTGCCTTGATGAATCTTGGTCGGTATTTGGCGATTGCATATAAAATGTTTTGTTGAAAAATGTTTACATGAAAGTAATTCATTTTCAGTTAATGAGAAATATCTATCTCTTGTTGAAGTTACGGCAAAGTATGGAAATGATACTTCCACTAAAAAGCTTGAGCCATTTTTGTAAATTGGAAAAGGAATAAGATTGAAAAGTTGGAATTCTTGATTGCCAATTAAAGGGATCATCATTTCAAAAATTATTGAGTCGTTTAAACTACGTCCTTTGACTGAAGATACTTTGAACATATCCAGAACAGATGCTTTGGGTAGATTAAGGTGAGGTGGTAAATTATTTCTTATTAGTTGAAGTTGATCAATAAATTGTGTGGGTGAGATAAAATAAGGATTGATTTTTGCATTGTTTAGACTGAGAAGTACATCAAGTAAAGTATCTTGTATTTTTTCAAGATTTGTTATGATCAAAATTAAATAGGATGTTAGTGCAGAAACCTGTTGATTGATATCAGTGATTTCCTGTTGTTTTTCAATGCCGTTAAAAGCCTTTTCAAAAATGTTTCTAAGGTGTCCATATTGTTGATTAAGTTGCTTACTGCTCCGTTTTAAAAGATTAACGGTGGAATCTGCAATTGAAGCTTGTTTTTTTAAAAGATTGGAAAGATGTTGTTCATCCTGATGAACCATAGAAATTTGGTTTGCTATTTCTTTAGCATCATCCTGGTCAAGTACTCCAAACAGACTATGCGCCACGTTTCCTATAAAATTGAAAGGAGATCTAGCAATTCTAATCTGTTTGTTATGCGAGGTGTGATAATTGTGGATAAGATCGTTATTTTGCTCTATTGATGACATTCTGTGTCGAAGCGTGATCAAAGTGGGCAAGCAATATGGATTATTTCTCAGTTCATTTGAACATTTTTCATCAATGCGATTGAGATAAGAGTTTACTTCTCCAATCTCTTGCCAATATGATGATAAATTATAATAGACATAAATGTTCCAAAAGCTGTTTACAGTGCTTACACTACCGATATCTTCGAAGTATATACCTGCGGCATCTTGAAACTTGGTCATTTTAACTGGTTCATCTAAAGATGATACGAAGGGTAATAACAAGAAAATGGCGAGAACAATTGATAGTAAACCACTGCGAATGGATTTACCACTTCTTAATATGCGTCTGGATTCATTTTTCTCAGATTCGGATGGATTTACTTCACATTGATTGTCAATTGGTAAGGGACATAGATTGTGAATTGCCCGTTGATAAATACCAGTTTCGGTTTTGACGCTTGCCACTCGCACTAATCCATCAGTACCCTTGACAACTTCGGATACACGACCCAGCTTCCATTTCATTGGAGGCAGGTTTGGATCCTTTATCACTACCATTGTTCCAGCCTCTAGATTTTGTGACTGTACCTTCCACTTCAACTTCTGCTGAAGAAGATGGAGGTATTCAGCTGACCATCTTTGCCAAAAGTGCTGTTGGATATGCTGAATCTGACGAAATTTGTTTAATCTTGAGATGTTTTGATTACTAACGTCAAGTTCTGGAAGCGATGTCAATGGAGTGCCGATAAGAAAGTGACCTGGAGTTAAAGACTCCAAGTCATTTGGGTCTGATGAAATAGGAGTGAGTGGGCGTGAATTGAGAATAGATTCAATTTGAATGACGACAGTTAGAAGATCCTCATAGGTGAGAGATGCCTGTCCTAAGAACTTTAACAACAATGTTTTGGCCGATTTTACTGCGGCTTCCCAAAGACCTCCGAAGTGGGGTGATCTAGGTGGGATGTGTTTCCAATTGATTCCCGACCTTAAACAACTCAAATTGATTGTGGATTGTGTTTCAGAAAGATTAAACCAATCTTTCAAGTCCTTTAATTGGTTTTTGGTGCCGACGAAGTTTGTGGCATTATCACAAAATATAGTGTGGCATACACCTCTTCTACCAACAAATCGCTTTAAGCAGTTAATAAAGGACTCAGTTGTTAAATCTCCAACTACTTCAATGTGAACTGCTTTTGTAGAAAAGCAAACAAATACTGCCAAATACGACTTTGTTGGAGCCTTTCCTCGAACCTTGTAGTGAGTCTTTATTGGACCACAGAAATCTACCCCAGAGTAATAGAATGGGCGAGAAGGCACTACTCTCTCTCTTTGGGTAGATTACCCATTAATTGGTCTATGGACTTGGGTTTTGCTCTAAAGCATTTCACACATCTGGAAAGAACTTTACGTGCTTCTATGCCTGCACTTAAGATCCAGTATTGTTGTCTGGAAATCGATATAAGTGTTCTGTGGGATGCATGTAAATATTCTTTGTGAGTATGTTCCAGCAACAGTGTTGTTATTATGTGATTTTTAGGAAGCAATATTTGATTTTTAGCTCCGATAGGAATTTTAGAATTTTTAAGTCTTCCTCCTACACGTATTAATTTTGTAGTTTCATCAAAATATGGACTTAATGAATTTATTTTAGAGTTAATGTTGAGAGGTTTGTCATGACTGAGTGCAACGTAATAGTCAGGGAATGCATTCATCTGAGTGAATCTCAAGATCCCAACTGTTCCGTTTTGAAGCTCTTCTACAGGCAACTCACCAGTGCTTTTATTCGTATGTATGCGCCTTTTACAATTTATAAAAAACCTATAAATATATGCGAATATTTTTTGCAAAGTGTAGAATGAGTTTTTATGTCGTATAGAGGTAAAAAAGTTCATTTGTTGTGAGCTTAACAAAACAGTTTTTACCTTTCGAAGCCCAGGGACTTCGATGGGAGTTGTGTAATCCATTTTTATATTAAATGGTTCTTTCAAGAATTCCGGTATTTCAAACCAAACTTTGGATTCGATTAAATCCAGCATCCCTTGTCCCCGTGATATAAGATCGGCCGGATTTACCTCCCCTCTTACATAATTCCATTGCTTTAGTTCCGTTATAGCTTGAATTTTCGCTACACGATTAGCAATGTATGTCTCCCAGGTATATGACGGTGATTTTACCCATGCCAATACTGTTGTGGAGTCAGTATAAAATTGAACTGTGTCAATTTTTTTAGGGATAGTGCGCATTATTTTTTGTGCTAATTCTACTAATAACACGGCCGCTTGTAATTCTAATCTAGCAATGCTTACTGTTTTTAAAGAAACAACACGAGATTTTGAACACAACAATTGAGTACAAATCTTGCCAGTTTTATCAATGGATTTCAAATATATGCATGCTCCAAAAGCATTTAGACTGCTATCTGAAAATCCATGTACCTCAATTGTGTCCGCAGAATCAATTAAAGCGAATCGCGGTATGCTTAATTTTTGTATTTCTGAAAATTGAGATAAGTAGTTAAACCATTTTGAGGCTCTATCATTTGGCAAATGATTTAATTTCCATAGTTCTTGAAGAAATATTTTACCGAGCAATATAACTGGTCCTAGAAGACCCAATGGATCAAAAAATCTAGCCAAATCAGCAAGGACGTCGCGTTTTGACAAGTTTTCATTGCTGGTAAATGGTTTAAAATTATACACGACTTTGAATTTGTCTAACGTTGGTTCCCAGATTAAACCAAGAGTTTTAATTACCTCTGATTGGTAAATGGTTAACATTTTCTCCTTGTTTTCCTCAGGAATGTCCTTTAAAATAAGCGGATCGTTTGCACAAAATTTGGTGAGATCGAAATTACCCTGCTTTAATAAGGAAACAGTCTCCTCGAGTAGCATCTTGGCTTCATTGATGGAAGCTGCGCCTGTAAGGCAATCATCAACGTAAATGTTATTTAAAATAGTCGCTGATGCTTTGGGATATGTATCCTGAAAGTCATTAGCTAACTTTACTAAACATCTTGTTGCTAAATAAGATGCGGGTGCCATTCCATATGTTACTGTGTTAAGTTGATAAGTTTTCAGTGGACTGCATTTGCTGTGGTGGTCACATTATTTTTAAAATGCTCTTCGCACTTGAATTCTTCTTCACTATATACCTTTGATTCGCCTTCAAAAGATTCACTTTCCCAAAATGATCGGACAAGTTTATCTAATGAACTTAGAGTCGGTTTTGTCACTTGATGACAGAATGATTTTGGAACAGTGTCCATGGCGCTACCTGCTATTAGCCAACCTAATTTGCTGTTTCGAAAAATAGGAATATTTGCTGCAACTTTGAATTCTCCTGGTAACAGAAGATCAAAGAAAATTTCGGCACCAATCAACAAATCGATACGGTGCGAATCAAAAGATCCTGGACCAGCAAGAATGATATTCGGAGGCAGTACCCAATTTCGTAAATTTGTATTAAAGGTTGCTTTGTAATCGCTTATTTTTGGCATGATGCTTGCCTCAATAGTTGACCTATATGAAGAGGTTCTTGATTCTATTGAGACGTCAATGATAAAATTGGAATGATCTTCTTTACCCCCGATTCCACTTATTGGAATATCCATTCTCCGCTTTTTACAGCCCAGCTGCTGAGCTATAGATGCTGTAATGAAATGTAATTGAGATCCAGAATCGAGCATAGCTCTGCATGGAATTCGCATACCATTTTCAGCTATGAGATTTACAATGGCGGTAGCAAGATGAACATGGCGTCTTTGTGTGCTAACCCCTAATGAAGTATTACCCGATGAACCTGATGGGAGTTCATCCCCCCGACCAATATGAAAAGTACACGACTTACCACTTAAGTGTTGCTTGGGTTCGGCTGCTTTAGAAGTCGTATAATGCAGCAAGGTGTTGTGTTTACCGCCGCAAGTTTTGCAATTTCTCAGCTGACACGCTGAAAGAGGATGTCCTGCTTGAAGACAGTTGGTGCAGAGTTGAAGCATTCGCACCCCCTGATTCCGTTCTTCTACTGAAAGATTGAGAAATTTTTAACAATTAAATATCTTATGATTAACTGACTTGCAAAATACACATAACTTAAAATTAACTTCCCTTGGCTTCTCGGTTACCGTCACCGCCACTTTCCTTTTGTCCTCTCGGCTCACAGCTTCTAGGGTCTGGAACCTTCCTTCTAAGAATTCTAGAAGCTGCTTCATTGTTGGACAGCTTCTCGGTGCATCATGGGATTCTTCGAATAGCATTCTTGTGTCCTTGTCCATTCTTTCTGATAGCAAATGGACAAGTAGCGGGTCCCATCCTGTGGTGTCATAGCCAAGATTGTTAATGGCTTGCAACACTTCTTTGGTTATATCATGCAGAATTTTTAAACTTTTAGTGTTATCTACTACACTAGATTGTTGAAGCAGCCTGTTGAGCTGAGCGGTTAACAATAACCGTTTGTTGTTAAATCTATCCACCAGTGTTTTCCATGCCACCTCATAGTTGCTGTCCGTTGCATGAAAGTGTTGAATTAAACTGTGGGCATCTCCGGCGACGTTAGCTCTCAGAAAATAAAGCTTCTGAGCTGGTGGGATAGGTTGCTTGTGTACCATTTGTGTATATAAATCATAAAACTGTGGCCAATTGAGATAGCTTCCATCGAATTTTGGTATCTCTATTTTAGGCAGATTTATTGCTGCCGACTGCATTGAAGCATTGGTGGTTTCATTCAGTGCAGAAGCACTTGGTAGACATGATATTTTGAGATCGAGTTGTTCTTTGAGGTCAAAATACAGCTCTATGTCCACTGCATCTGCACCGTCCCCAAGTCGTTGATATGCCGCTGTTAACTCCTCCCAATTACGCGTAAGAGTTTTTGTTTTGATGATATACTCTTGCGGAGAAATGTTTTTCAAATCCATGGAGCACTTGTTGAGAGATGCTTGATAAATTTTAGCAATCAATCGAAATTTATTTTCCATGGTCAGAGGTGTTGTAGTTTTAGAATGATTTGAAAATTGTGGTTTAGATACCCCGGTTGATAGTCCTGCTGGGGACGATGCTGGTTGTCCTGCTTGGGACTTTTCTGATGGTTGTCCTGCTTTGGACGTATCCGACGTTGAAGGCCTTGCAATTGGCTGTTCTGCATTCGGTCCTGATGGTGGCTCCGTCTGCTCATCCTTCTGCTCAGCTTCGAGTCGACGCATTATGTCGTCTTTCATAATTGTGTATATTTTGTTTATTTGGTCAAAATACTCGTTGGTGAAATACTCATGATCCTGAACGTCCGGATGATTGTCTCTGATTTCGCTGTCTGCGTTATCAAATTTTTCCCAAAGTTCGTCCAGGGTTTTCCACCTTTGTTGAAGATATATCAAGGTTTTTCTCGCAGCACCATCTTTTCCATAGTTCCTGGCGAGAACGACTATCTCCTTACCAATTTTTCTTGGTGATCGGCGAGTTGCTCCATCGATAATGTCATGTTTATGTTTATATGTTTTTTTTTTTATTTTAAATTCACTTCACTAACAACAACACACTAAGAACTGATATGTAGTTGGTTTTTTTTTTTTTTTTTTTTATAGTTTGTTTTACAGGCCACTAAACTCTTTTTAGTTGTGTCCTGTCAGGGTCGCCAATGTTTATACTGTCGTTAACTCGAAATGATTAATAAAAATAAAGAAAAACCACAACAATTATGTATCTAGGTACAATGTATACACTTTATTACCGCATGGAATTGAAGAAGCAACTGACTCGAACTTTAGGTACACATTTCTCGCCAAGTCATAGTTGTGAAAAATATGTACCCAATCGAACGGGCAGCTAAAGGATTGGGTTTCAAACACGTGAGACAAGACGTTAACCTTTTATTATTATTATACATTTTGTGTGTCTGGTCTCACGCGTTTTGGGGGGATTGGGATATACATAAATAGGTAATGTGATGATGTAATAAACCTAATATTAATTAGTATACAAAAAATTATCAACACTGATGTTATGTGGGAAAAGCAGAAAATCCGATTCCCAGCGTGTCAGCATTTTAGTTGACTAAAATCGTGTACTTATTATATTGGTCGGTTTTTAATGATTTTAACAAACTCCCCCCCTTTGAGGGTTCAAAACCCTCAAAGAACTCTAAAAAAGTGTTTCTACCTCGAAACGAGATGTATTTCGTCTAGGTAGCGGGGTAGGTTTCCTTGTTTTATATATGTAAAATAAGATAAATGCTATTAGGATTATAAATAAAAACGAACTTATACCGTAGTGATGGTAGTCATGAATGTTGGCGTTATCTGACTCCGTTTCTTTATCTAAACCTTGGATTACGTCACTGATTTTGCTTTTTATATTCCTTATTTCTTCATCAATTGTTGCATTAATAGAGGATGCAATACCAGTTTGGGGTGGTGCGTTTTTTTCAACTGATTTGAAAACTTGTATGGATGGCGCAAATGAATTGTTTAAGGTGCTGTTGCTGAACACTCTTCCATTTATAATGACGGTCGGAAGCTTTAAGGTGCACGGTCTTAAAATTTCTATTATACCACTGCCACTTAAAGTTAAGCTTTTAGTGTTTCCTTCACATACAAGAAGACCAGTCTCTGTGTCCGCTAGAGAGAATATCCAGCTGTTTGAATTTCTCAGGCTGATCCATTTATCATAGAGATGGGAAACTTTTAATGGGCAGTTAACAAGTGCATCATTTAAATGATTTAATAAGGATATTTCGCAATCATAACCATTGCCTTGATGAATCTTGGTCGGTATTTGGCGATTGCATATAAAATGTTTTGTTGAAAAATGTTTACATGAAAGTAATTCATTTTCAGTTAATGAGAAATATCTATCTCTTGTTGAAGTTACGGCAAAGTATGGAAATGATACTTCCACTAAAAAGCTTGAGCCATTTTTGTAAATTGGAAAAGGAATAAGATTGAAAAGTTGGAATTCTTGATTGCCAATTAAAGGGATCATCATTTCAAAAATTATTGAGTCGTTTAAACTACGTCCTTTGACTGAAGATACTTTGAACATATCCAGAACAGATGCTTTGGGTAGATTAAGGTGAGGTGGTAAATTATTTCTTATTAGTTGAAGTTGATCAATAAATTGTGTGGGTGAGATAAAATAAGGATTGATTTTTGCATTGTTTAGACTGAGAAGTACATCAAGTAAAGTATCTTGTATTTTTTCAAGATTTGTTATGATCAAAATTAAATAGGATGTTAGTGCAGAAACCTGTTGATTGATATCAGTGATTTCCTGTTGTTTTTCAATGCCGTTAAAAGCCTTTTCAAAAATGTTTCTAAGGTGTCCATATTGTTGATTAAGTTGCTTACTGCTCCGTTTTAAAAGATTAACGGTGGAATCTGCAATTGAAGCTTGTTTTTTTAAAAGATTGGAAAGATGTTGTTCATCCTGATGAACCATAGAAATTTGGTTTGCTATTTCTTTAGCATCATCCTGGTCAAGTACTCCAAACAGACTATGCGCCACGTTTCCTATAAAATTGAAAGGAGATCTAGCAATTCTAATCTGTTTGTTATGCGAGGTGTGATAATTGTGGATAAGATCGTTATTTTGCTCTATTGATGACATTCTGTGTCGAAGCGTGATCAAAGTGGGCAAGCAATATGGATTATTTCTCAGTTCATTTGAACATTTTTCATCAATGCGATTGAGATAAGAGTTTACTTCTCCAATCTCTTGCCAATATGATGATAAATTATAATAGACATAAATGTTCCAAAAGCTGTTTACAGTGCTAACACTACCGATATCTTCGAAGTATATACCTGCGGCATCTTGAAACTTGGTCATTTTAACTGGTTCATCTAAAGATGATACGAAGGGTAATAACAAGAAAATGGCGAAAACAATTGATAGTAAACCACTGCGAATGGATTTACCACTTCTTAATATGCGTCTGGATTCATTTTTCTCAGATTCGGATGGATTTACTTCACATTGATTGTCAATTGGTAAGGGACATAGATTGTGAATTGCCCGTTGATAAATACCAGTTTCGGTTTTGACGCTTGCCACTCGCACTAATCCATCAGTACCCTTGACAACTTCGGATACACGACCCAGCTTCCATTTCATTGGAGGCAGGTTTGGATCCTTTATCACTACCATTGTTCCAGCCTCTAGATTTTGTGACTGTACCTTCCACTTCAACTTCTGCTGAAGAAGATGGAGGTATTCAGCTGACCATCTTTGCCAAAAGTGCTGTTGGATATGCTGAATCTGACGAAATTTGTTTAATCTTGAGATGTTTTGATTACTAACGTCAAGTTCTGGAAGCGATGTCAATGGAGTGCCGATAAGAAAGTGACCTGGAGTTAAAGACTCCAAGTCATTTGGGTCTGATGAAATAGGAGTGAGTGGGCGTGAATTGAGAATAGATTCAATTTGAATGACGACAGTTAGAAGATCCTCATAGGTGAGAGATGCCTGTCCTAAGAACTTTAACAACAATGTTTTGGCCGATTTTACTGCGGCTTCCCAAAGACCTCCGAAGTGGGGTGATCTAGGTGGGATGTGTTTCCAATTGATTCCCGACCTTAAACAACTCAAATTGATTGTGGATTGTGTTTCAGAAAGATTAAACCAATCTTTCAAGTCCTTTAATTGGTTTTTGGTGCCGACGAAGTTTGTGGCATTATCACAAAATATAG
Organism: Baccha elongata; assembly: GCA_951217065.1. Classification (NCBI taxonomy): domain Eukaryota; kingdom Metazoa; phylum Arthropoda; class Insecta; order Diptera; family Syrphidae; genus Baccha; species Baccha elongata. The sequence continues at coordinate 392,478 of CATNUY010000146.1, forward strand.
TGTGGCATACACCTCTTCTACCAACAAATCGCTTTAAGCAGTTAATAAAGGACTCAGTTGTTAAATCTCCAACTACTTCAATGTGAACTGCTTTTGTAGAAAAGCAAACAAATACTGCCAAATACGACTTTGTTGGAGCCTTTCCTCGAACCTTGTAGTGAGTCTTTATTGGACCACAGAAATCTACCCCAGAGTAATAGAATGGGCGAGAAGGCACTACTCTCTCTCTTTGGGTAGATTACCCATTAATTGGTCTATGGACTTGGGTTTTGCTCTAAAGCATTTCACACATCTGGAAAGAACTTTACGTGCTTCTATGCCTGCACTTAAGATCCAGTATTGTTGTCTGGAAATCGATATAAGTGTTCTGTGGGATGCATGTAAATATTCTTTGTGAGTATGTTCCAGCAACAGTGTTGTTATTATGTGATTTTTAGGAAGCAATATTTGATTTTTAGCTCCGATAGGAATTTTAGAATTTTTAAGTCTTCCTCCTACACGTATTAATTTTGTAGTTTCATCAAAATATGGACTTAATGAATTTATTTTAGAGTTAATGTTGAGAGGTTTGTCATGACTGAGTGCAACGTAATAGTCAGGGAATGCATTCATCTGAGTGAATCTCAAGATCCCAACTGTTCCGTTTTGAAGCTCTTCTACAGGCAACTCACCAGTGCTTTTATTCGTATGTATGCGCCTTTTACAATTTATAAAAAACCTATAAATATATGCGAATATTTTTTGCAAAGTGTAGAATGAGTTTTTATGTCGTATAGAGGTAAAAAAGTTCATTTGTTGTGAGCTTAACAAAACAGTTTTTACCTTTCGAAGCCCAGGGACTTCGATGGGAGTTGTGTAATCCATTTTTATATTAAATGGTTCTTTCAAGAATTCCGGTATTTCAAACCAAACTTTGGATTCGATTAAATCCAGCATCCCTTGTCCCCGTGATATAAGATCGGCCGGATTTACCTCCCCTCTTACATAATTCCATTGCTTTAGTTCCGTTATAGCTTGAATTTTCGCTACACGATTAGCAATGTATGTCTCCCAGGTATATGACGGTGATTTTACCCATGCCAATACTGTTGTGGAGTCAGTATAAAATTGAACTGTGTCAATTTTTTTAGGGATAGTGCGCATTATTTTTTGTGCTAATTCTACTAATAACACGGCCGCTTGTAATTCTAATCTAGCAATGCTTACTGTTTTTAAAGAAACAACACGAGATTTTGAACACAACAATTGAGTACAAATCTTGCCAGTTTTATCAATGGATTTCAAATATATGCATGCTCCAAAAGCATTTAGACTGCTATCTGAAAATCCATGTACCTCAATTGTGTCCGCAGAATCAATTAAAGCGAATCGCGGTATGCTTAATTTTTGTATTTCTGAAAATTGAGATAAGTAGTTAAACCATTTTGAGGCTCTATCATTTGGCAAATGATTTAATTTCCATAGTTCTTGAAGAAATATTTTACCGAGCAATATAACTGGTCCTAGAAGACCCAATGGATCAAAAAATCTAGCCAAATCAGCAAGGACGTCGCGTTTTGACAAGTTTTCATTGCTGGTAAATGGTTTAAAATTATACACGACTTTGAATTTGTCTAACGTTGGTTCCCAGATTAAACCAAGAGTTTTAATTACCTCTGATTGGTAAATGGTTAACATTTTCTCCTTGTTTTCCTCAGGAATGTCCTTTAAAATAAGCGGATCGTTTGCACAAAATTTGGTGAGATCGAAATTACCCTGCTTTAATAAGGAAACAGTCTCCTCGAGTAGCATCTTGGCTTCATTGATGGAAGCTGCGCCTGTAAGGCAATCATCAACGTAAATGTTATTTAAAATAGTCGCTGATGCTTTGGGATATGTATCCTGAAAGTCATTAGCTAACTTTACTAAACATCTTGTTGCTAAATAAGATGCGGGTGCCATTCCATATGTTACTGTGTTAAGTTGATAAGTTTTCAGTGGACTGCATTTGCTGTGGTGGTCACATTATTTTTAAAATGCTCTTCGCACTTGAATTCTTCTTCACTATATACCTTTGATTCGCCTTCAAAAGATTCACTTTCCCAAAATGATCGGACAAGTTTATCTAATGAACTTAGAGTCGGTTTTGTCACTTGATGACAGAATGATTTTGGAACAGTGTCCATGGCGCTACCTGCTATTAGCCAACCTAATTTGCTGTTTCGAAAAATAGGAATATTTGCTGCAACTTTGAATTCTCCTGGTAACAGAAGATCAAAGAAAATTTCGGCACCAATCAACAAATCGATACGGTGCGAATCAAAAGATCCTGGACCAGCAAGAATGATATTCGGAGGCAGTACCCAATTTCGTAAATTTGTATTAAAGGTTGCTTTGTAATCGCTTATTTTTGGCATGATGCTTGCCTCAATAGTTGACCTATATGAAGAGGTTCTTGATTCTATTGAGACGTCAATGATAAAATTGGAATGATCTTCTTTACCCCCGATTCCACTTATTGGAATATCCATTCTCCGCTTTTTACAGCCCAGCTGCTGAGCTATAGATGCTGTAATGAAATGTAATTGAGATCCAGAATCGAGCATAGCTCTGCATGGAATTCGCATACCATTTTCAGCTATGAGATTTACAATGGCGGTAGCAAGATGAACATGGCGTCTTTGTGTGCTAACCCCTAATGAAGTATTACCCGATGAACCTGATGGGAGTTCATCCCCCCGACCAATATGAAAAGTACACGACTTACCACTTAAGTGTTGCTTGGGTTCGGCTGCTTTAGAAGTCGTATAATGCAGCAAGGTGTTGTGTTTACCGCCGCAAGTTTTGCAATTTCTCAGCTGACACGCTGAAAGAGGATGTCCTGCTTGAAGACAGTTGGTGCAGAGTTGAAGCATTCGCACCCCCTGATTCCGTTCTTCTACTGAAAGATTGAGAAATTTTTAACAATTAAATATCTTATGATTAACTGACTTGCAAAATACACATAACTTAAAATTAACTTCCCTTGGCTTCTCGGTTACCGTCACCGCCACTTTCCTTTTGTCCTCTCGGCTCACAGCTTCTAGGGTCTGGAACCTTCCTTCTAAGAATTCTAGAAGCTGCTTCATTGTTGGACAGCTTCTCGGTGCATCATGGGATTCTTCGAATAGCATTCTTGTGTCCTTGTCCATTCTTTCTGATAGCAAATGGACAAGTAGCGGGTCCCATCCTGTGGTGTCATAGCCAAGATTGTTAATGGCTTGCAACACTTCTTTGGTTATATCATGCAGAATTTTTAAACTTTTAGTGTTATCTACTACACTAGATTGTTGAAGCAGCCTGTTGAGCTGAGCGGTTAACAATAACCGTTTGTTGTTAAATCTATCCACCAGTGTTTTCCATGCCACCTCATAGTTGCTGTCCGTTGCATGAAAGTGTTGAATTAAACTGTGGGCATCTCCGGCGACGTTAGCTCTCAGAAAATAAAGCTTCTGAGCTGGTGGGATAGGTTGCTTGTGTACCATTTGTGTATATAAATCATAAAACTGTGGCCAATTGAGATAGCTTCCATCGAATTTTGGTATCTCTATTTTAGGCAGATTTATTGCTGCCGACTGCATTGAAGCATTGGTGGTTTCATTCAGTGCAGAAGCACTTGGTAGACATGATATTTTGAGATCGAGTTGTTCTTTGAGGTCAAAATACAGCTCTATGTCCACTGCATCTGCACCGTCCCCAAGTCGTTGATATGCCGCTGTTAACTCCTCCCAATTACGCGTAAGAGTTTTTGTTTTGATGATATACTCTTGCGGAGAAATGTTTTTCAAATCCATGGAGCACTTGTTGAGAGATGCTTGATAAATTTTAGCAATCAATCGAAATTTATTTTCCATGGTCAGAGGTGTTGTAGTTTTAGAATGATTTGAAAATTGTGGTTTAGATACCCCGGTTGATAGTCCTGCTGGGGACGATGCTGGTTGTCCTGCTTGGGACTTTTCTGATGGTTGTCCTGCTTTGGACGTATCCGACGTTGAAGGCCTTGCAATTGGCTGTTCTGCATTCGGTCCTGATGGTGGCTCCGTCTGCTCATCCTTCTGCTCAGCTTCGAGTCGACGCATTATGTCGTCTTTCATAATTGTGTATATTTTGTTTATTTGGTCAAAATACTCGTTGGTGAAATACTCATGATCCTGAACGTCCGGATGATTGTCTCTGATTTCGCTGTCTGCGTTATCAAATTTTTCCCAAAGTTCGTCCAGGGTTTTCCACCTTTGTTGAAGATATATCAAGGTTTTTCTCGCAGCACCATCTTTTCCATAGTTCCTGGCGAGAACGACTATCTCCTTACCAATTTTTCTTGGTGATCGGCGAGTTGCTCCATCGATAATGTCATGTTTATGTTTATATGTTTTTTTTTTTATTTTAAATTCACTTCACTAACAACAACACACTAAGAACTGATATGTAGTTGGTTTTTTTTTTTTTTTTTTTTATAGTTTGTTTTACAGGCCACTAAACTCTTTTTAGTTGTGTCCTGTCAGGGTCGCCAATGTTTATACTGTCGTTAACTCGAAATGATTAATAAAAATAAAGAAAAACCACAACAATTATGTATCTAGGTACAATGTATACACTTTATTACCGCATGGAATTGAAGAAGCAACTGACTCGAACTTTAGGTACACATTTCTCGCCAAGTCATAGTTGTGAAAAATATGTACCCAATCGAACGGGCAGCTAAAGGATTGGGTTTCAAACACGTGAGACAAGACGTTAACCTTTTATTATTATTATACATTTTGTGTGTCTGGTCTCACGCGTTTTGGGGGGATTGGGATATACATAAATAGGTAATGTGATGATGTAATAAACCTAATATTAATTAGTATACAAAAAATTATCAACACTGATGTTATGTGGGAAAAGCAGAAAATCCGATTCCCAGCGTGTCAGCATTTTAGTTGACTAAAATCGTGTACTTATTATATTGGTCGGTTTTTAATGATTTTAACAAACTCCCCCCCTTTGAGGGTTCAAAACCCTCAAAGAACTCTAAAAAAGTGTTTCTACCTCGAAACGAGATGTATTTCGTCTAGGTAGCGGGGTAGGTTTCCTTGTTTTATATATGTAAAATAAGATAAATGCTATTAGGATTATAAATAAAAACGAACTTATACCGTAGTGATGGTAGTCATGAATGTTGGCGTTATCTGACTCCGTTTCTTTATCTAAACCTTGGATTACGTCACTGATTTTGCTTTTTATATTCCTTATTTCTTCATCAATTGTTGCATTAATAGAGGATGCAATACCAGTTTGGGGTGGTGCGTTTTTTTCAACTGATTTGAAAACTTGTATGGATGGCGCAAATGAATTGTTTAAGGTGCTGTTGCTGAACACTCTTCCATTTATAATGACGGTCGGAAGCTTTAAGGTGCACGGTCTTAAAATTTCTATTATACCACTGCCACTTAAAGTTAAGCTTTTAGTGTTTCCTTCACATACAAGAAGACCAGTCTCTGTGTCCGCTAGAGAGAATATCCAGCTGTTTGAATTTCTCAGGCTGATCCATTTATCATAGAGATGGGAAACTTTTAATGGGCAGTTAACAAGTGCATCATTTAAATGATTTAATAAGGATATTTCGCAATCATAACCATTGCCTTGATGAATCTTGGTCGGTATTTGGCGATTGCATATAAAATGTTTTGTTGAAAAATGTTTACATGAAAGTAATTCATTTTCAGTTAATGAGAAATATCTATCTCTTGTTGAAGTTACGGCAAAGTATGGAAATGATACTTCCACTAAAAAGCTTGAGCCATTTTTGTAAATTGGAAAAGGAATAAGATTGAAAAGTTGGAATTCTTGATTGCCAATTAAAGGGATCATCATTTCAAAAATTATTGAGTCGTTTAAACTACGTCCTTTGACTGAAGATACTTTGAACATATCCAGAACAGATGCTTTGGGTAGATTAAGGTGAGGTGGTAAATTATTTCTTATTAGTTGAAGTTGATCAATAAATTGTGTGGGTGAGATAAAATAAGGATTGATTTTTGCATTGTTTAGACTGAGAAGTACATCAAGTAAAGTATCTTGTATTTTTTCAAGATTTGTTATGATCAAAATTAAATAGGATGTTAGTGCAGAAACCTGTTGATTGATATCAGTGATTTCCTGTTGTTTTTCAATGCCGTTAAAAGCCTTTTCAAAAATGTTTCTAAGGTGTCCATATTGTTGATTAAGTTGCTTACTGCTCCGTTTTAAAAGATTAACGGTGGAATCTGCAATTGAAGCTTGTTTTTTTAAAAGATTGGAAAGATGTTGTTCATCCTGATGAACCATAGAAATTTGGTTTGCTATTTCTTTAGCATCATCCTGGTCAAGTACTCCAAACAGACTATGCGCCACGTTTCCTATAAAATTGAAAGGAGATCTAGCAATTCTAATCTGTTTGTTATGCGAGGTGTGATAATTGTGGATAAGATCGTTATTTTGCTCTATTGATGACATTCTGTGTCGAAGCGTGATCAAAGTGGGCAAGCAATATGGATTATTTCTCAGTTCATTTGAACATTTTTCATCAATGCGATTGAGATAAGAGTTTACTTCTCCAATCTCTTGCCAATATGATGATAAATTATAATAGACATAAATGTTCCAAAAGCTGTTTACAGTGCTAACACTACCGATATCTTCGAAGTATATACCTGCGGCATCTTGAAACTTGGTCATTTTAACTGGTTCATCTAAAGATGATACGAAGGGTAATAACAAGAAAATGGCGAAAACAATTGATAGTAAACCACTGCGAATGGATTTACCACTTCTTAATATGCGTCTGGATTCATTTTTCTCAGATTCGGATGGATTTACTTCACATTGATTGTCAATTGGTAAGAGACATACATTGTGAATTGCCCGTTGATAAATACCAGTTTTGGTTTTGACGCTTGCCACTCGCACTAATCCATCAGTACCCTTGACAACTTCGGATACACGACCCAGCTTCCATTTCATTGGAGGCAGGTTTGGATCCTTTATCACTACCATTGTTCCAGCCTCTAGATTTTGTGACTGTACCTTCCACTTCAACTTCTGCTGAAGAAGATGGAGGTATTCAGCTGACCATCTTTGCCAAAAGTGCTGTTGGATATGCTGAATCTGACGAAATTTGTTTAATCTTGAGATGTTTTGATTACTAACGTCAAGTTCTGGAAGCGATGTCAATGGAGTGCCGATAAGAAAGTGACCTGGAGTTAAAGACTCCAAGTCATTTGGGTCTGATGAAATAGGAGTGAGTGGGCGTGAATTGAGAATAGATTCAATTTGAATGACGACAGTTAAAAGATCCTCATAGGTGAGAGATGCCTGTCCTAAGAACTTTAACAACAATGTTTTGGCCGATTTTACTGCGGCTTCCCAAAGACCTCCGAAGTGGGGTGATCTAGGTGGGATGTGTTTCCAATTGATTCCCGACCTTAAACAACTCAAATTGATTGTGGATTGTGTTTCAGAAAGATTAAACCAATCTTTCAAGTCCTTTAATTGGTTTTTGGTGCCGACGAAGTTTGTGGCATTATCACAAAATATAGTGTGGCATACACCTCTTCTACCAACAAATCGCTTTAAGCAGTTAATAAAGGACTCAGTTGTTAAATCTCCAACTACTTCAATATGAACTGCTTTTGTAGAAAAGCAAACAAATACTGCCAAATACGACTTTGTTGGAGCCTTTCCTCGAACCTTGTAGTGAGTCTTTATTGGACCACAGAAATCTACCCCAGAGTAATAGAATGGGCGAGAAGGCACTACTCTCTCTCTTTGGGTAGATTACCCATTAATTGATCTATGGACTTGGGTTTTGCTCTAAAGCATTTCACACATCTGGAAAGAACTTTACGTGCTTCTATGCCTGCACTTAAGATCCAGTATTGTTGTCTGGAAATCGATATAAGTGTTCTGTGGGATGCATGTAAATATTCTTTGTGAGTATGTTCCAGCAACAGTGTTGTTATTATGTGATTTTTAGGAAGCAATATTTGATTTTTAGCTCAAATAGGAATTTTAGAATTTTTAAGTCTTCCTCCTACACGTATTAATTTTGTAGTTTCATCAAAATATGGACTTAATGAATTTATTTTAGAGTTAATGTTGAGAGGTTTGTCATGACTGAGTGCAACGTAATAGTCAGGGAATGCATTCATCTGAGTGAATCTTAAGATCCCAACTGTTCCGTTTTGAAGCTCTTCTACAGTCAACTCACCAGTGCTTTTATTCGTATGTATGCGCCTTTTACAATTTATAAAAAACCTATAAATATATGCGAATATTTTTTGCAAAGTGTAGAATGAGTTTTTATGTCGTATAGAGGTAAAAAAGTTCATTTGTTGTGAGCTTAACAAAACAGTTTTTACCTTTCGAAGCCCAGGGACTTCGATGGGAGTTGTGTAATCCATTTTTATATTAAATGGTTCTTTCAAGAATTCCGGTATTTCAAACCAAACTTTGGATTCGATTAAATCCAGCATCCCTTGTCCCCGTGATATAAGATCGGCCGGATTTACCTCCCCTCTTACATAATTCCATTGCTTTAGTTCCGTTATAGCTTGAATTTTCGCTACACGATTAGCAATGTATGTCTCCCAGGTATATGACGGTGATTTTACCCATGCCAATACTGTTGTGGAGTCAGTATAAAATTGAACTGTGTCAATTTTTTTAGGGATAGTGCGCATTATTTTTTGTGCTAATTCTACTAATAACACGGCCGCTTGTAATTCTAATCTAGCAATGCTTACTGTTTTTAAAGAAACAACACGAGATTTTGAACACAACAATTGAGTACAAATCTTGCCAGTTTTATCAATGGATTTCAAATATATGCATGCTCCAAAAGCATTTAGACTGCTATCTGAAAATCCATGTACCTCAATTGTGTCCGCAGAATCAATTAAAGCGAATCGCGCTATGCTTAATTTTTGTATTTCTGAAAATTGAGATAAGTAGTTAAACCATTTTGAGGCTCTATCATTTGGCAAATGATTTAATTTCCATAGTTCTTGAAGAAATATTTTACCGAGCAATATAACTGGTCCTAGAAGACCCAATGGATCAAAAAATCTAGCCAAATCAGCAAGGACGTCGCGTTTTGACAAGTTTTCATTGCTGGTAAATGGTTTAAAATTATACACGACTTTGAATTTGTCTAACGTTGGTTCCCAGATTAAACCAAGAGTTTTAATTACCTCTGATTGGTAAATGGTTAACATTTTCTCCTTGTTTTCCTCAGGAATGTCCTTTAAAATAAGCGGATCGTTTGCACAAAATTTGGTGAGATCGAAATTACCCTGCTTTAATAAGGAAACAGTCTCCTCGAGTAGCATCTTGGCTTCATTGATGGAAGCTGCGCCTGTAAGGCAATCATCAACGTAAATGTTATTTAAAATAGTCGCTGATGCTTTGGGATATGTATCCTGAAAGTCATTAGCTAACTTTACTAAACATCTTGTTGCTAAATAAGATGCGGGTGCCATTCCATATGTTACTGTGTTAAGTTGATAAGTTTTCAGTGGACTGCATTTGCTGTGGTGGTCACATTATTTTTAAAATGCTCTTCGCACTTGAATTCTTCTTCACTATATACCTTTGATTCGCCTTCAAAAGATTCACTTTCCCAAAATGATCGGACAAGTTTATCTAATGAACTTAGAGTCGGTTTTGTCACTTGATGACAGAATGATTTTGGAACTGTGTCCATGGCGCTACCTGCTATTAGCCAACCTAATTTGCTGTTTCGAAAAATAGGAATATTTGCTGTAACTTTGAATTCTCCTGGTAACAGAAGATCAAAGAAAATTTCGGCACCAATCAACAAATCGATACGGTGCGAATCAATAGATCCTGGATCAGCAAGAATGATATTCGGAGGCAGTACCCAATTTCGTAAATTTGTATTAAAGGTTGCTTTGTAATCGCTTATTTTTGGCATGATGTTTGCCTCAATAGTTGACCTATATGAAGAGGTTCTTGATTCTATTGAGACGTCAATGATAAAATTGGAATGATCTTCTTTACCCCCGATTCCACTTATTGGAATATCCATTCTCCGCTTTTAACAGCCCAGCTGCTGAGCTATAGATGCTGTAATGAAATGTAATTGAGATCCAGAATCGAGCATAGCTCTGCATGGAATTCGCATACCATTTTCAGCTATGAGATTTACAATGGCGGTAGCAAGATGAACTTGGCGTCTTTGTGTGCTAACCCCTAATGAAGTATTACCCGATGAACCTGATGGGAGTTCATCCCCCCGACCAATATGAAAAGTACACGACTTACCACTTAAGTGTTGCTTGGGTTCGGCTGCTTTAGAAGTCGTATAATGCAGCAAGGTGTTGTGTTTACCGCCGCAAGTTTTGCAATTTCTCAGCTGACAAGCTGAAAGAGGATGTCCTGCTTGAAGACAGTTGGTGCAGAGTTGAAGCCTTCGCACCCCCTGATTCCGTTCTTCTACTGAAAGATTGAGAAATTTTTTACAATTAAATATCTTATGATTAACTGACTTGCAAAATACACATAACTTAAAATTAACTTTCCTTGGCTTCTCGGTTACCGTCACCGCCACTTTCCTTTTGTCCTCTCGGCTCACAGCTTCTAGGGTCTGGAACCTTCCTTCTAAGAATTCTAGAAGCTGCTTCATTGTTGCTGCTTCTCGGTGCATCATGGGATTCTTCGAATAGCATTCTTGTGTCCTTGTCCATTCTTTCTGATAGCAAATGGACAAGTAGCGGGTCCCATCCTGTGGTGTCATAGCCAAGATTGTTAATGGCTTGCAACACTTCTTTGGTTGTATCATGCAGCCTTTTTAAACTTTTAGTGTTATCTACTACACTAGATTGTTGAAGCAGCCTGTTGAGCTGAGCGGTTAACAATAACCGTTTGTTGTTAAATCTATCCACCAGTGTTTTCCATGCCACCTCATAGTTGCTGTCCGTTGCATGAAAGTGTTGAATTAAACTGTGGGCATCTCCGGCGACGTTAGCTCTCAGAAAATAAAGCTTCTGAGCTGGTGGGATAGGTTGCTTGTGTACCATTTGTGTATATAAATCATAAAACTGTGGCCAATTGAGATAGCTTCCATCGAATTTTGGTATCTCTATTTTAGGCAGATTTATTGCTGCCGACTGCATTGAAGCATTGGTGGTTTCATTCAGTGCAGAAGCACTTGGTAGACATGATATTTTGAGATCGAGTTGTTCTTTGAGGTCAAAATACAGCTCTATGTCCACTGCATCTGCACCGTCCCCAAGTCGTTGATATGCCGCTGTTAACTCCTCCCAATTACGCGTAAGAGTTTTTGTTTTGATGATATACTCTTGCGGAGAAATGTTTTTCAAATCCATGGAGCACTTGTTGAGAGATGCTTGATAAATTTTAGCAATCAATCGAAATTTATTTTCCATGGTCAGAGGTGTTGTAGTTTTAGAATGATTTGAAAATTGTGGTTTAGATACCCCGGTTGATAGTCCTGCTGGGGACGATGCTGGTTGTCCTGCTTGGGACTTTTCTGATGGTTGTCCTGCTTGGGACGTATCCGACGTTGAAGGCCTTGCAATTGGCTGTTCTGCATTCGGTCCTGATGGTGGCTCCGTCTGCTCATCCTTCTGCTCAGCTTCGAGTCGACGCATTATGTCGTCTTTCATAATTGTGTATATTTTGTTTATTTGGTCAAAATACTCGTAGGTGAAATACTCATGATCCTGAACGTCCGGATGATTGTCTCTGATTTCGCTGTCTGCGTTATCAAATTTTTCCCAAAGTTCGTCCAGGGTTTTCCACCTTTGTTGAAGATATATCAAGGTTTTTCTCGCAGCACCATCTTTTCCATAGTTCCTGGCGAGAACGACTATCTCCTTACCAATTTTTCTTGGTGATCGGCGAGTTGCTCCATCGATAATGTCATGTTTATGTTTATATATTTTTTTTTTTTATTTTAAATTCACTTCACTAACAACAACACACTTAGAACTGATATGTAGTTCGTTTTTTTTTTTTTTTTTTTTATAGTTTGTTTTATAGGCCACTAAACTCTTTTTAGTTGTGTCCTGTCACGGTCGCCAATGTTTATACTGTCGTTAACAGGCCACTAAACTCTTTTTAGTTGTGTCCTGTCACGGTCGCCAATGTTTATACTGTCGTTAACTCGAAATGATTAATAAAAATAAAGAAAAACCACAACAATTATGTATCTAGGTACAATGTATACACTTTATTACCGCATGGAACTCTAACTTTAGGTACACATTTCTCGCCAAGTCATAGTTGTGAAAAATATGTACCCAATCGAACGGGCAGCTAAAGGATTGGGTTTCAAACGCGTGAGACAAGACGTTAACCTTTTATTATTATTATACATTTTGTGTGTCTGGCCTCACGCGTTTTGGGGGGATTGGGATATACATAAATAGGTAATGTGATGATATAATAAACCTAATATTAATTAGTATACAAAAAATTATCAACACTGATGTTATGTGGGAAAAGCAGAAAATCCGATTCCCAGCGTGTCAGCATTTTAGTTGACTAAAATCGTGTACTTATTATATTGGTCGGTTTTTAATGATTTTAACAATATATACATTTATAATATATACATACTTAGACTCTATGTTTAATTTGATGCAAACCAAGTCAATAGAAAGATCGAAGAGGAAAGAAATACGCGTAGATACAAAATTATTACGAACAGCAATCAACACACCACCGCCTAATTCTTTTGGTTTATCGACATGACGATCTTTTCTAAAAACTAAGAACTCTTGAATAAAAAGTTCTGTGTCTAAATAGCTTGAATTCAGCCAAGTTTCCGTCAAAACAAAGATGTCATGTGAAAAAGCTTGAGAGTTAGTATAGATATTTGCAGTTTTGCTGCAAAATAAAAGAGGGTAATCCTTTTTAGGTTTTTGGCGAAGATTTCTTAGGAATAACGCACTTACTTCTTTTACTTCTCACGGTAGCAAACTCTTTTATAAGCGATTCAGAAGGCCAATTTTTAGTAATAATGATAGATTCGAAAAATGCAGGGTGAGCACCAATTTTGAAAGATGAGACAAAACTATTTAGTCGGACTGACATGAGACGAACTAGATGCGCCTGAATCAATAAGACTATTAGAGTTGCTCCTTAAATTGGTTCTTTTTGGAGGGGGACTTGAATTCTTAACCACTGATGAGTTTTCTCGTATCCTTTTATTTCCTCTTTTTGCAACAGAGTCGCGATCAGATAGTGCTGAAGAAGAAGTTCTGGTTGATAAATCTGATTCAGCTGATGGAACGGAAATAGAAAAAGGTTGTTGGATCAAGTCATCAGTTGATGTTTCGACATTGATCATGTCGTTGCAAGGGGAAAATGTAGTTACATTTGACACTGCAGTGTTAAAGTTTGTCAACAAGTCATTGAACCCTTTAGAGAGCTTTAAAATGTTTTCTTTAAAAGAATTCATTTTGAAGGAGAGCTGAGTAAGTGAAATCTTACGGCAGTCGGTACAATACCAAAAGGCAATATCAGAATTTATTACTTTATCAAGAAATCCATTGGTAGAACCAACGCATTTAGCATGGTAAAGATTACCACAAGGTCCAAAACAGGTAAAGAGACGGCTATTACTAGAATCATCAGGACAGGCTTTTGCAGAGCAAACCATTATGGAAAAATTGATTCGAAATAAAAGATATACGAAGAAAGAATAAAGGATAAAAAAAAATAAGAAAAAAAAATTAATAATGAAAGAAATAAAAAAAAAAGATTTGAAATTGCTGGGAAACGAACCAGAGCTAGCAAAGATCTGAATGCCAAGTAGCAACCATTTTTGTTGCATTTTAATTCATTTTTTATTTTTACATTTTCTTATATCTATCTTAATGCTAGACAAAAATCTTAAACAACTAGCTTACATATTAACTTAACTAACTTACTGGCCCCATACGGGCGCTCTAAATTATACTATAACTATATTTTAAAAAATGCCTTTCAGCGTAAAAACTAACTTAAATTAAAATTCAATATTACTTAAAACTAAACGAGGAAATTCTTAAAACTCGTTTTCCCATGACATTTGTCTTATATAAAACTTAAAACTACCCTTTACCTAAATAAAAACTAAATTTACCTAAATAAAATTAAAATATACGTAAATATACGTAAATAACTTAAAACTACTTAAAATACTTAAAATAACTTAAAACTAGAACAACCACCAGCAGGTTTTTTTTTGTTTTTTTTTTTTTTTTTTTTTTTTTTTTTCTTGCCATCAGCCTATGGACATGCACACACGCGCACACACTTTAGGTACACATTTCTCGCCAAGTCATAGTTGTGAAAAATATGTACCCAATCGAACGGGCAGCTAAAGGATTGGGTTTCAAACGCGTGAGACAAGACGTTAACCTTTTATTATTATTATACATTTTGTGTGTCTGGCCTCACGCGTTTTGCGGGGATTGGGATATACATAAATAGGTAATGTGATGATATAATAAACCTAATATTTATTAGTATACAAAAAATTATCAACACTGATGTTATGTGGGAAAAGCAGAAAATCCGATTCCCAGCGTGTCAGCATTTTAGTTGACTAAAATCGTGTACTTATTATATTGGTCGGTTTTTAATGATTTTAACAATATATACATTTATAATATATACATACTTAGACTCTTTGTTTAATTTGATGCAAACCAAGTCAATAGAAAGATCGAAGAGGAAAGAAATACGCGTAGATACAAAATTATTACGAACAGCAATCAACACACCACCGCCTAATTCTTTTGGTTTATCGACATGACGATCTTTTCTAAAAACTAAGAACTCTTGAATAAAAAGTTCTGTGTCTAAATAGCTTGAATTCAGCCAAGTTTCCGTCAAAACAAAGATGTCATGTGAAAAAGCTTGAGAGTTAGTATAGATATTTGCAGTTTTGCTGCAAAATAAAAGAGGGTAATCCTTTTTAGGTTTTTGGCGAAGATTTCTTAGGAATAACGCACTTACTTCTTTTACTTCTCACGGTAGCAAACTCTTTTATAAGCGATTCAGAAGGCCAATTTTTAGTAAAAATGATAGATTCGAAAAATGCAGGGTGAGCACCAATTTTGAAAGATGAGACAAAACGAACTGCTGGGAAACGAACCAGAGCTAGCAAAGATCTGAATGCCAAGTAGCAACCATTTTTGTTGCATTTTAATTCATTTTTTATTTTTCCATTTTCTTATATCTATCTTAATGCTAGACAAAAATCTTAAACAACTAGCTTACATATTAACTTAACTAACTTACTGGCCCCATACGGGCGCTCTAAATTATACTATAACTATATTTTAAAAAATGCCTTTCAGCGTAAAAACTAACTTAAATTAAAATTCAATATTACTTAAAACTAAGCGAGGAAATTCTTAAAACTCGTTTTCCCATGACATTTGTTTTATATAAAACTTAAAACTACCCTTTACCTAAATAAAAACTAAATTTACCTAAATAAAATTAAAATATACGTAAATATACGTAAATAACTTAAAACTACTTAAAATACTTAAAATAACTTAAAACTAGAACAACCACCAGCAGGTTTTTTTTTGTTTTTTTTTTTTTTTTTTTTTTTTTTTTCTTGCCATCAGCCTATGGACATGCACACACGCGCATACATATGCATATATTTGGCCATATGCAAGTATATGCGCTCACGCACATATCCACAAACAAACAACTTTTTGGATTTTTTATCTTTTTTTGGTGCCACCGTCACTGTCCTACTTAATCTACCTTAGAAATACGTAGCCAAGCAACAACTTTCACTAACCATCAATATCAAGGTGGTCACCCAACCACCAGTATTTTTTAACTTGCTTATCCAAGTCCTTTTTGTCCCGAAGGGGCACAGCTCTACTGAACCGCAGACGCTCTGCTCCGTTTCCAGAGCCGACGTCTCGACCATACAGGATTCGCCGATCCACAGTTCTACGGCTGACGTGGTAGATTAACGGAACCGCCAATCTATCCTGTATCAGCCCCCGACTGTCTAAATAAAGGAATGTCACGGGCGGGATGAAACCGTTAAGACAAAAGCTCTCACTATATTCTTCATTGGGGTAATAAGCCCCGAAAATAAGTCCATTGGCTGAGGTCATCGCTCTTGCAATGTGACCCCGAATCAGCTTAATTAAAAAGTTATCTATCCTGTTTATATTGGCCCCGTTGTATAAGACCTCGTTGGCATAATATTGTTTGTACTCCGACTCTGGTGTTCTGTGTAATCCAAGACACGTCCTAAGACAGTGCCTCGAATCTTTTCCATTTGAGATGGGGCAACGTTAAACCACACAGGGCACCCATAGGCAATCATCGGCCGAATGAGGGCCATGTAGCAAATCACCTTCACCCTGTTTTCAAGGCGGCTGTTATAAAACAACCGTCTTGTCAGAGCAAACGCTCCCCTAGCTCTGGCCAGAGCAGCATCTTTATGTCGATTGAAATATAGATACTGATCTAGCCAGATACCAAGGTACTTTACTACATCTTTACTCGCCAGTTGATGTCCACTTGGTCCAACGATCACTAGATTTCTCCAGTTCTTTCTTGTATCCCTAGAAGCCTTAGACAAAGGGGTTCTAAACAGGATAGTTTCTGATTTCTGAAATTTAATTTTCAACTTCCAGTCATCACAATATCGCTGAATCTTGTCGAAGTCACGCTGCAAGAGAATTCTGATGACTTCAACTTTTGGACCCGTCCTGTACGCTACAAGGTCTTCGGCATACGCAATCGCATGAGTGAGACTACCTATCAGATCGCTAGTGTAAATACTAAAAAGAATCGGCGAGTTCACAGCTCCTTGCTGTAGACCGTTTTTAATATCAAAAGTTGTGGTAGAAGTTACATTGCCACTTTTGACAACAAACTTTCTCCCATTGAGCATGTCATGAAGCATATATAACAGTGGTTTACTTATGCCAAATCTAGTTAATTGCAGATAAAGACCCTCTAACCATACGGTGTCGAAAGCCTTCTCTAAATCAACAAGAACGGCACCCGTGCATTGATTTTTCGTTTTGTTCCATTGAACATCAGAAACTAACTTAGACGCGGCATGAATAGTGTCATGCCCCGCCTTAAAGCCAAACTGATTATCTGGAATAATATGTTTGTCCTCAGCCCACTTGAACAGAGCTCTTTTGAGAATCTTCTCGAATACCTTACTGATACTTGGAAGAAGACTTATCGACCGAAGATTTGACGGATCGGAGCTATCCTTTCCCTTTTTGGGGAGAGGATGGACCACAGCTGTCTTCCAACTCACTGGATAATATGCATTATTCAATGCGTTGTTGAACAGTATGATATAAATGTCTATGGCTTCCTCAGGGAGATGTCGTAACACAATGTTGGGTATACCATCGACCCCCGCAGATTTCTTTTTCTTTAATGTTTGAAAAATTAACTGAAGTTCTACCTTCGAAATTAACAATGAACTGGGTCCATTTCGCTCGGCGATGGTGGCGTTTGCCAAGTTTTCATCATTGAACCCAGTGAAACCAGTATTCTCAGATCGCCATTGCGTTATGTTATTTCCAAGATAGAAATTGTGCAGCAAGGCTCTGTTCTCCAGGTCATGATTCGGATGAATGCTAACATTCACCTTATACACTTGCTGGAAAGCAGCCCCTACAGCTTCTACCTTTTCCTGAGGATCTTCTATCATATAAAAATTATCATCGAAAACGGCACCCTTCGGATCAATTCCCGCAATCGTTAGTACGTCTTCGTTATCTGTTGTCCCCTGGAGTTTAAGACATGGAAGATCGTTTTGATCATTTCTTCTAAATATCTTATTTATTTGGGGAAACATACTAGGGTCGCTAGAATTAACAGCCCGAATTCTGTTATCCCAATATAAATTAATAGATAATCTATAGTTTTGTCTAATCAGAACGTTAATGTTTTTGATCGACGACTTCAATGTCCTAATCTCCAGATCACGTGTGTCCGTGAAACGTCTGTACAGAAGTTTCAATCTAGTCAGCAGTCCACTTTTTTGTCGGTGTAGTGCGTCGATTGTAGCGTTCTTGTATAAACCAGTAGAGTCTTGTTCCTTATATTTTGGGATTGTTTTGTCCATTGTTCGTTTTATAGTCGTATCCATTTGAGTCAGGAACCCGTCGATCTCGACGTTCGTCAGGATTCTGTCATTTGGTGGAGAAATGTCATCGGAACGTATTTCTCTTGCCAAGGAGTTGTAGAAGCGTGGCCAATGCGTCTTACTGAAATTGTAAGAATGCGCAGGCACATACTCATCCAACTCCACAAGTTCGCTCGGAAGCTGTATTACGGTGGCAAGTCCGCAGTGATCGCTGTCGTTTTCAATTGTTCGTAAACAGTTTCTTGTCTGTTGATTTGTTGCGTCAGTTATAACAAGTCGTGAGTCAAGCAGTAAAAGATCAAGAAAGCCACCGCTCCTAGGAAACGAAGGTCTATCTGTCGCAAAAAGATCGATTCTACATTCAACACTGTGACGACCCATCCAATTAAATAAATGGTACCCTCTTCGATTTTGAATTTGATTTCCCCAATCTTCATGTTTGGCGTTCAAATCTCCTGCCATGAGATAATAATTTTCATCCAAGTGCAGTCTTAAGCGTTCGAAAAGTTTTTCGAGTTCTGCGATAAAATTAGCAGGCTGAGGTGCTTCGGGTGCGTACGCCGCGATCACGTACATTCGTTTCCCCTGAAGGAGCGGAATGCAAATGATGCAGGCTTCTAGCAGCCCAAATCTTCGCACTTCACTATTATATATAACTTTATGTTTAATGCCCTTTCGTATGAAGATTGCGATCCCACCCCCTTGAGAGGAGTTGGGCCGATCCCTTCTTACGATATTGTAATTTTTATTAGTCAGTTTGTGTTTCTGGTTTAGCTTAGTTTCGCTAGCCATAAACTTATCAGGACTTTGGTCTTGCAGCAAATGAAAGAGGTTTGCTCTACGTTCGGTCCTAATCAGCGAATTTACATTCACAGCTAGGATCTTAAAGGGTCGCTCAGGCAGCGCGCCTTTAACCATTTCGCGTTGCCGGCAGAATAGAGTAGAGGTATTCCACCCTAGCCGCCTGCTCCCTGATCTGTTTTTGCACGTCGGTTAACTGACCATGAATGGTCAGCAACACCTGCATCAGATCTGCCTCTGGCACAGGAGCCTTAGGTACTTGGACCTGTTTGGCTATCTTGAGGCTGTACCGTTTTTCCCTTTCCAGACGCCATTTGGGCGTAAGAAATTGCGGGATTGACGGAAGTTGTTGTCTGGTGTACTTCAGGGCGTCTCACCTCAACTGTTTTTTTTTGGGCTTTGTTTTGCTTTATCTCCTGAAACTTCGGACATCCCCGATAGTTTGCGGGGTGCCGGGAGCCTCGGCAGAGCGCACATTTTAACTGGGTCATATCTGTGACCCTATCTTGCCCGAGTTTACAATCCATTATTATCTTCACATTTAACGCAGACTGGGTCCATACCACAGTTAACTGCAATGTGTCCAAACCCTTGGCAGTTCATGCATTGAAGCATGTCTTTCTGCTTGTTTAATTTTTCCCATCGTACAACTTGGTAATCCAGGACTGTTATATTCCTTAGACCACTCAATTTGCTTTGGGGTGAGAGTTGAACTAGGAAGAATGGTAACTTCCGTTTCTCCCGTCTGGCTTTGACTGTGGTAAACGGTCTTACCCCGATAAAATCGAGATCGTCGCTCGCCACTTGATGGAGTTCAGCTAAGAGCGCCTGCGGATCCGTAGAGGAGTCGATACCCTTCAGGACTGTTTGAAGCTTGTCTTCCTTTGGGGTGAAACTATAATACTCAGTTTTAGTTTGAGACCGAAGGTCTTAAACTTTTCTGTAGTGCTCTAAAGAAGAGCACTGAATAGAATGCCTGTCTGCGTTTAGCCGCTTAATTATAAAATTGTTGCCTACGACCGACCTTCATATCTCTATGGTCTCTTTAAGTTCCATTTTAAAAGTATTAATAGGTGGCACCTTACCTTTCTTTGCTTGTGGCTGTTGCTGTTGTTGCTGTTGTTGTGACTGCTGCTGTTGTCTCTGCTGTTGTTGCGTCGGCTGCTGTTGAGTCTGCTGCTGTTGTGACTGCTGTGGTTGTTGCTGTTGTGGTTGTTTCTGCTGCTGTTGCTGCTTCTGTGTCTGTTGTCGTTGTTGTTGTGGTTGTGGTTGTTGTTGTTGTTTTGCCTGTGGTTTTGCCTGTGGCTGCTGAGGCTAATGCTGTGGTTGCCGAGGCGGTTGCTGTTTGTGAAGCTGTTGTTGTGGCTGCTTCCTTGATTGCTGCTTTTGTGGCTGCTGCTAGTCTGGGAGTGGTTGTTGTTCTTGAGGAGGCTGCTGTTGTTGCGTAGCTTGCTCTTGGAGCGCTTGTTGGCGGGTGCGCTGTTCAAGAGCAATTATGCGCTCCTTCTCCCGTCTTGCCTCCTGCTTCTTTTTGAGCGCTTCAACTAGCTCTATGAGCCGACGTCTCGACCATACAGGATTCGCCGATCCACAGTTCTACGACCGACGTGGTAGATTAACGGAACCGCCAATCTATCCTGTATCAGCCCCCGACTGTCTAAATAAAGGAATGCCACGGGCGGGATGAAACCGTTAAGACAAAAGCTCTCACTATATCAATATCGCTGAATCTTGTCGAAGTCATGCTGCAAGAGAATTCTGATGACTTCAACTTTTGGACCCGTCCTGTACGCTACAAGGTCTTCGGCATACGCAATCGCATGAGTGAGACTACCTATCAGATCGCTAGTGTAAATACTAAAAAGAATCGGCGAGTTCACAGCTCCTTGCTGTAGACCGTTTTTAATATCAAAAGTTGTGGTAGAAGTTACATTGCCACTTTTGACAACAAACTTTCTCCCATTGAGCATGTCATGAAGCATATATAACAGTGGTTTACTTATGCCAAATCTAGTTAATTGCAGATAAAGACCCTCTAACCATACGGTGTCGAAAGCCTTCTCTAAATCAACAAGAACGGCACCCGTGCATTGATTTTTCGTTTTGTTCCATTGAACATCAGAAACTAACTTAGACGCGGCATGAATAGTGTCATGCCCCGCCTTAAAGCCAAACTGATTATCTGGAATAATATGTTTGTCCTCAGCCCACTTGAACAGAGCTCTTTTGAGAATCTTCTCGAATACCTTACTGATACTTGGAAGAAGACTTATCGACCGAAGATTTGACGGATCGGAGCTATCCTTTCCCTTTTTGGGGAGAGGATGGACCACAGCTGTCTTCCAACTCACTGGATAATATGCTTTCTTCAATGCGTTGTTGAACAGTATGATATAAATGTCTATGGCTTCCTCAGGGAGATGTCTTAACACAATGTTGGGTATACCATCGACCCCCGCAGATTTCTTTTTCTTTAATGTTTGAAAAATTAACTGAAGTTCTACCTTCGAAATTAACAATGAACTGGGTCCATTTCGCTCGGCGATGGTGGCGTTTGCCAAGTTTTCATCATTGAACCCAGTGAAACCAGTATTCTCAGATCGCCATTGCGTTATGTTATTTCCAAGATAGAAATTGTGCAGCAAGGCTCTGTTCTCCAGGTCATGATTCGGATGAATGCTAACGTTCACCTTATACACTTGCTGGAAAGCAGCCCCTACAGCTTCTACCTTTTCCTGAGGATCTTCTATCATATAAAAATTATCATCGAAAACGGCACCCTCCGGATCAATTCCCGCAATCGTTAGTACGTCTTCGTTATTTGTTGTCCCCTGGAGTTTAAGACATGGAAGATCGTTTTGATCATTTCTTCTAAATATCTTATTTATTTGGGGAAACATACTAGGGTCGCTAGAATTAACAGCCCGAATTCTGTTATCCCAATATAAATTAATAGATAATCTATAGTTTTGTCTAATCAGAACGTTAATGTTTTTGATCGACGACTTCAATATCCTAATCTCCAGATCACGTGTGTCCGTGAAACGTCTGTACAGAAGTTTCAATCTAGTCAGCAGTCCACTTTTTTGTCGGTGTAGTGCGTCGATTGTAGCGTTCTTGTATAAACCAGTAGAGTCTTGTTCCTTATATTTTGGGATTGTTTTGTCCATTGTTCGTTTTATAGTCGTATCCATTTGAGTCAGGAACCCGTCGATCTCGACGTTCGTCAGGATTCTGTCATTTGGTGGAGAAATGTCATCGGAACGTATTTCTCTTGCCAAGGAGTTGTAGAAGCGTGGCCAATGCGTCTTACTGAAATTGTAAGAGTGCGCAGGCACATACTCATCCAACTCCACAAGTTCGCTCGGAAGCTGTATTACGGTGGCAAGTCCGCAGTGATCGCTGTCGTTTTCAATTGTTCGTAAACAGTTTCTTGTCTGTTGATTTGTTGCGTCAGTTATAACAAGTCGTGAGTCAAGCAGTAAAAGATCAAGAAAGCCACCGCTCCTAGGAAACGAAGGTCTATCTGTCGCAAAAAGATCGATTCTACATTCAACACTGTGACGACCCATCCAATTAAATAAATGGTACCCTCTCCGATTTTGAATTTGATTTCCCCAATCTTCATGTTTGGCGTTCAAATCTCCTGCCATGAGATAATAATTTTCATCCAAGTGCAGTCTTAAGCGTTCGAAAAGTTTTTCGAGTTCTGCGATAAAATTAGCAGGCTGAGGTGCTTCGGGTGCGTACGCCGCGATCACGTACATTCGTTTCCCCTGAAGGAGCGGAATGCAAATGATGCAGGCTTCTAGCAGCCCAAATCTTCGCACTTCACTATTATATATAACTTTATGTTTAATGCCCTTTCGTATGAAGATTGCGACCCCACCCCCTTGAGAGGAGTTGGGCCGATCCCTTCTTACGATATTGTAATTTTTATTAGTCAGTTTGTGTTTCTGGTTTAGCTTAGTTTCGCTAGCCATAAACTTATCAGGACTTTGGTCTTGCAGCTAATGAAAGAGGTTTGCTCTACGTTCGGTCCTAATCAGCGAATTCACATTCACAGCTAGGATCTTAAAGGGTCGCTCAGGCAGCGCGCCTTTAACCATTTCGCGTTGCCGGCAGAATAGAGTAGAGGTAATCCACCCTAGCCGCCTGCTCCCTGATCTGTTTTTGCACGTCGGTTAACTGACCATGAATGGTCAGCAACACCTGCATCAGATCTGCCTCTGGCACAGGAGCCTTAGGTACTTGGACCTGTTTGGCTATCTTGAGGCTGTACCGATTGCCCTTTCCAGACGCCATTTGGGCGTAAGAAATTGCGGGATTGACGGAAGTTGTTGTCTGGTGTACTTCAGGGCGTCTCACCTCAACTGTTTTTTTTGGGCTTTGTTTTGCTTTATCTCCTGAAACTTCGGACATCCCCGATAGTTTGCGGGGTGCCGGGAGCCTCGGCAGAGCGCACATTTTAACTGGGTCATATCTGTGACCCTATCTTGCCCGAGTTTACAATCCATTATTATCTCCACATTTAACGCAGACTGGGTCCATACCACAGTTAACTGCAATGTGTCCAAACCCTTGGCAGTTCATGCATTGAAGCATGTCTTTCTGCTTGTTTAATTTTTCCCATCGTACAACTTGGTAATCCAGGACTGTTATATTCCTTAGACCACTCAATTTGCTTTGGGGTGAGAGTTGAACTAGGAAGAATGGTAACTTCCGTTTCTCCCGTCTGGCTTTGACTGTGGTAAACGGTCTTACCCCGATAAAATCGAGATCGTCGCTCGCCACTTGACGGAGTTCAGCTAAGAGCGCCTGCGGATCCGTAGAGGATTCGATACCCTTCAGGACTGTTTGAAGCTTGTCTTCCTTTGGGGTGAAACTATAATACTCAGTTTTAGTTTGAGACAGAAGGTCTTAAACTTTTCTGTAGTGCTCTAAAGAAGAGCACTGAATAGAATGCCTGTCTGCGTTTAGCCGCTTAATTATAAAATTGTTGCCTACGACCGACCTTCATATCTCTATGGTCTCTTTAAGTTCCATTTTAAAAGTATTAATAGGTGGCACCTTACCTTTCTTTGCTTGTGGCTGTTGCTGTTGTTGCTGTTGTTGTGACTGCTGCTGTTGTCTCTGCTGTTGTTGCGTCGGCTGCTGTTGAGTCTGCTGCTGTTGTGACTGCTGTGGTTGTTGCTGTTGTGGTTGTTTCTGCTGCTGTTGCTGCTTCTGTGTCTGTTGTCGTTGTTGTTGTGGTTGTGGTTGTTGTTGTTGTTTTGCCTGTGGTTTTGCCTGTGGCTGCTGAGGCTAATGCTGTGGTTGCCGAGGCGGTTGCTGTTTGTGAAGCTGTTGTTGTGGCTGCTTCCTTGATTGCTGCTTCTGTGGCTGCTGCTAGTCTGGGAGTGGTTGTTGTTCTTGAGGAGGCTGCTGTTGTTGCGTAGCTTGCTCTTGGAGCGCTTGTTGGCGGGTGCGCTGTTCAAGAGCAACTATGCGCTCCTTCTCCCGTCTTGCCTCCTGCTTCTTTTTGAGCGCTTCAACTAGCTCTATGAGAGAAGAGATCTGCTCCGTAAAAGCCTCAATCTGCTGGTCCTCTTCTTGGTCAGACAGCTCGACTATCTCGCCACTGACGTAACGTCCTTCTCCTTCCACTGACATGCAGGAGATGTCATCAGCATCTACGTCAGCGGCGTTTTCTTCGCCTGTTAGACTGGCGTCCTGATCGTTTAGATTGACGGCGGCGATCGCTCCGTCAGCCTCTTTGACGTCCATGTCAGCTTCATCGTCGCCTTCTACGCTTCAGCTTCATCGTCGCCTTCTACGTTCTTGTCGTTGTTTTCGTTGTTGTCTTCATAGTCGTTGGAGGAGCTATCCAGCTGCCTCTGTATTTTGGCCTGAGCCGAAGACTTGGCTGAACGCCCGCGCCCTCCTATTTTCTGGACTGCCTCTACATCTGAGGTACGCTTTTTTACTACCAGATTTGGCTTATATCTGATATAGCGCCTTCTCTTCAATGTGTCTGGTTCTTCGACACGTCTGCCACTCTACCACCTAGGCTAACTTGCCACTTGAAAATGGTAGGTTAAATTATCTACTTTAAACACTCGCGTCTCTAGTTAAAATGAACACAGTGAAAGTCGCCAACGAAGTGCACTCTCCCACGGTTGCTTTTCTTTCTGGTACCAATCGAAAGATAGCTGATTGTTTTCACGATGTATGATGACATCTTAGAACGCTATAGATCTCTCTCGATAGTAAATTGGATGTTTTCGTGAAATTTGTTTAGGCATTGGAGCACATTATCTATTTTATCTCTGTCAACAATCGCAAAAATATCGTCGACGTATTTTACAATAAACTTCGGTCTGTAGCTTAGTTTGAAACATTCATCAAGAAGGAAATCTAAAACCAAGTCTGCTATTGTCGGGGATAGTGGATTTCCCCTTGGCATCCCGTGTATTTGTCTACAGAAATCGATCGCCGTTCTGACGTAGTCTACAAAATAAACTGCAATGGAAAAATAAATGAACCGTGCAATCTATGCTACAAAGGCACAACAAAACAACTTCTTCGTCAAAGAATAGCGAACCATAAATCAGACGTACGCTTGAAAAGTTCTGAGAAGACGGCACTGGCTAGTCATAGCGTCGAGACTGGTCACAAACTGGACTTTGAAGGGGTAAAAATCCTGGCAACAGAAAAACACACATCTAAACGCTATACATTAGAAACACTTCACATAATAAACAACAAAAATACTATAAACCGTAAACAAGACGTACAAAACATATCATCGGTTTACTGTTCCTTGGTTGCTGAGAACAAATCAAACAGTTGAAAGTTCAAACTCAACGGACTAATCTCCCATCAAGGAAGTGTTTAAACTTAAGTGTCCAATAAGATTCTATTTGTACAATTAAAAAATTGTTTAATATTTTTATTCTGTTTTTGTTTATATCGAACTCGATGTAAGTAATATTGTCCACCTATTATGTAATTATATATGTTGAAATAATTTTTTTTAATTTTGTAAATAAAGCTCCCCTGAAGAAGACGGCAACCACCGTCGAAACGTTGGGAAAAATACAAATGAAAATTGTTTTCATTTAAAACATTAATATTGGTCGTAGCCGAAGAGAATCAATATAAATATTCTCAAATATTCATATAATTATCAACTTGGTCAAAGCTACATTTATATATGAAATTCTAAATGGTCAACTCACTGCAGAAGCGGAGGCTCCACTGCTTCAAGGCGAATACCCTATGTTGCCGTCACCAAGCATAGAAGAGGTTGAGAAGGCTATAGGCCAGCTAAAGAAAAACAAAGCCCCGGGAGCTGATGGTATACCAGCCGAATTATTTCAACACGGTGGGCCAGCTCTACGTCAGGCAATTCATGATATTATAGTGCACGTGAGGGAGCATGAAGAAATGCCAGAAGACTGGCGAAAAGGTATAATATGCCCCATACATAAGAAAGGAGATGTCACAACGTGCAGCAACTATAGAGGTATCACGTTGTTGAGTACCGCCTATAAAATACTCTCCTCTATCCTACAAGACCGGATAACCCCATACGCTAAAACCATCATCGGACAATATCAGTGTGGTTTCATTCCAGGCAAATCAACAACTGATCAGATCTTTACCCTAAGGCAGGCGATGGAAAAATTTCTAGAATTTAACATCCCAACATACCACCTGTTTATAGACTTTAAGGCCGCCTATGACAGCATAGCCAGGGTAGAACTTTACAAAGCCATGAGAGAACTCGGCATCCCAAATAAATTGACACGACTATGTAGGTTGACCATGACCAACGTAAGAAGCCAAGTAAAAATAGCCGAATTGCTATCCAGACCAATCAACATCTTTAATGGTCTCCGACAAGGGGATGGTTTGGCGTGCCTCCTCTTCAACCTGGCGTTGGAGAAAGCAATCCGTGACTCCACGGCAACAAGAGGGACCATCGTCAACAGGTCCAGCCAGATACTGGCTTACGCAGACGACATCGACATCATCGGAAGAACCGAGCAAGCTGTACACGATTCCTTCATCCAGATCGAGCAGGCGGCACAAAATCTGGGGCTGCGCATAAGTGAAGGTAAAACAAAGTGCATGGTGGCGTCGAATGCGAGAGGAACAGTTGGTCAAACAATCAAGAAAGCGGAGCACGAATTTGAAGTGGTGCAATCCTTTAAATACCTTGGGTCAGTAGCAGCCGATAACAATATAGAGAAAGAAATACGCGGGCGGCTTCTCAAATCCAACAGAGCCTACTACAGTCTGTCAAAGCTCTTCAAATCCAGAAATCTCACCATAACTTCAAAACTACTGCTGTACAGGACCATGGTCCTGCCAGTACTCACATATGGATCCGAGACTTGGGTGCTTAGCAAAAGGCACTCTGACCTCTTAGCCGCGTTCGAGAGAAAAGTCTTAAGGAGAATTGTTGAAGCAGATATCGTGACAAAAATTAGGCTCGGTAGACTCCGGTGGGCAGGGCACCTAGATCGCATGAACTAAGAGGAACATGGTCGGAAAGTTCTTTGTGGTACATTCTATGGCAGACAACAGGGTAGACCATGCTTGCGCTGGAGAGATGGCGTAGACCAGGACACCCGGAGCCTTGGGGTGCGCAACTGGATGGCGTCGGCTCGAGACCGGGATAGGTGGAGAGACTTGTTGAGAATGCCAGGACCGGATCCCAGTTGTCGAGCCGATGATGATGAATAGTGGATCCCAGGTAGAAAAAGTCCTTGACTACTTCGAAGTTACATCTATCCATCGAAACGACGATTTTGAGATTCCTTTCTTGTCGATGGCTTAACTTAGAGCTCTTATCATGCTATTCAATTTTTTCCAAACGCACCAGCCTTTGTACTTGTCTGATAGAATCCAGATCTCGTTATATAGAAGATCAAATGTTTTTATAATTCACGGTTTTTCATGTCTTACTTCAGAGCGACAGTTATTCTTTGACGCATTTTGGTTATGAAGTACCACAACTTGCGCGAATTTCTGGTAATCCTAATAGTTTTAAGAAAAATTTCATCTCACATTACTCGATGGCATAACTTTATTTTTGTGGAATATCTGGATGTGCTACAATTCTGTTTCTTCATCATCAGCCTTTGTACCTGTCTGATAGAATCCAGTTCTCGTTATATAGAAGATCAAATGTTATAATTATAATTCACCGTTTTTCATGTCTTACTTCAGAGCGACAGTTATTCTTTGACGCGTCTTGGTTATGAAATACCACAACTAATAGTTTTAGAAAAATTTCATCTCACATTGCTCGATGGCATAACTTAATTTTTATGGAATATCTGGGTGTGCTACAATTCTCTTTCTCTATCTTCTTTATTTTGTTTCATTCACTTATAAAAATAACGTTAAAATTCACTGTGCATTGCACATATTTCATCTGTTTTTTCTTTCTTGTTTCTTTTCCTTTTAATCTATCCTGTATGTATATTTATTTATTATCTATTTATTTATTGTTTCATTATTTTTCATTATATTATTGATTCGTTTGTTATGTAATGTTATTTTTTAATTTCATTAATAATGTTCATAAAAGTTTTTTTTTATAAACAAGATGTTGATCTTAAAAAAATAATGCTTGAATTTGAAGCTCCAGAAATGATTGATTTTACACATTTTTCAATCCAAGATACAGGCTAATTTTTCACAGAACAAGAAAATTTGACTCACGGTTGGAAAAGTTGATACAATTGTACATTTTTCATACAATTGAATGTGCTCAAGTACGCATGTACATTTTCGTTAAATTCAGTACAATACCCGTAGCCACTGTTTGCCGATGCATTGTCTTAAGCCTTGTCAACCCTATTAATAAAAAAAACCCTATTTGCTTTTTTATTCATGAGTTAGCTAACACATAGATTCATAACTTATCCGTTTAATAACTTTTTTATTAATAAACAAATAATAATTTCTCGTTCCGTTCCAGTTTTCATTTTTATTTTCCCTCTCTTTTTTGATCAAATCGTACTAAAATCATGAGAAAAGAGAGCGTATTGTAAGAATGTGTTCTGGAGGACATTTATAAAAACTCGTGTTAAAAAGTAATACTTTCCTTATCCTGCTGTATTCGGTGACTTAAATTTATTTTGTTTTTATTTCATCGTTTGAGGGTATGACATATTAGGAGTTACCTATATCGTCTGTAAGCGATAACTCATTGATATTTATTGCTATTTGGTGTTTACTAACAGGGGGGGTGTCTATCATAAGTAATCACTTTGGTTCTACGCCTAACTGAACGATTGTCAAAAGTTGTAATGAGTATAGTACTTTTTCTTTTCTATTTTCTCTCTCCTATTTTTCCTTATTCTGTATTATAAAAAATAAGTTGAATTGCAAGTAGCAAGAGGGAAACACGCGCTTTTTATTTCTTCGTGAACAAAACTTATATTAAAGACTTTCAGATGATCCATGCCTGGAAATTCCGCAAAAGTAAGTACGCTCGAAGTTTCTAAGACGCGAACGCATAAGCATTTGGTCCTCACGAGTGTGGATTATTCGAAAACTTTCGTATTTATACGGCATTGGCAATCGAAAGAAAACGTTATTATCGGTTTTACCCTCGTGGATTTAGTGAAAAACTCGATTAATAAAAAATGATTGCGCAAAATTATAGTCAACCTATATTTAAGGAATTAACCCTTAATTTAACATTATTTAAACTTTAGAACAGTTGTCTAACTTTTACTCAAGAATAACCTTCGCAAGGGTAGTCACCTTGTTGTGGTGCGAAGGCTTAAGTTTCAAAGATTCATCTGATCTGTGAATCTGGGTAAACCTGGATCTACAGTGATTTTGATGAGTAACGAACCAAGAACTACCCACCCCTTAATCCAGGGTGTTACGTCACCGTGCCTATTGGATGGTTTGCAGCCAAGGGGTATACCGGCAGTATTCTAACGGTACCTCTTCGAAACCGGGTCAAATCGAAGAGTAACCTGACCTTATTTGTGTACAGGGGGTGATACGCAGACGGACTTTTCCTTCCCCCATACTCGTGGGAACAAAAATGAACAGCAAACAAAAAAACAAAACAAAAACAAAAGGGGACGACGTGCAAGAATCGGGCACGAAGTTCTTAACGGAAGCCAATTCAACCAACGACGACAACATGACAGAAGAAGAGGAGAGCTTCCTTCTCGAATCTTCTTCAGCCCTTAAGGCTACTTCCGACGGCAGCATTGGAGAGAGTGTCATGGATCTGGGAAATTTATTCCTAGGTGACAATGACACTGTCTCCCTTGCTGGCTCGTCCATTTCAACATCGTCAGTAGCCTCTAACCGAAGCAGAATTAAGAGCTACAAGAAGACGATTAGGGCTTTGGAAGGGAAAAAGTGGGAGAGTCTTAGTGATAGGGAACAGCTTAGGCTTCAAATTGCTCGTGCCTACCTACGGAGTCGTGATCCTTCGGGCAACACTAATCCAATGGTAGTCACAAGCAAGAGCGGAAATGTGGAGTCGTCCGAGTCTGTGACAGGCTTAAGCCCGTCGGGACTAAAGATGAACACACACGAAGCTCACATGAACCCGAACTTAAAGAGTGTAATGGGTCCACCCAAATCTGTGACAGGTCTAGGCCCGTCGAGACTGAAAGTGGTACCAGAGCATTCGAAACCAGCAACAACATTTGAGAGAAAGATGGGAGCACCTAGTTCTGTGACAGGCCCAAGCCCGTCGGGATCACACAGGTACCCGTCTGCCTCTGCAATTGAAGGGAACAAGTTAGGCAGTGTGGAGAAGTTGGTGGACTCATCAAAGTCTGTGACAGGCATAAGCCCGTCGGGACCGGTAGTGGGTTCATCGGCTTGTCTGGTTAGTGTAGGCGGTGATGGGGAACTGTTGAACAAATCTGGGACTGTGACAGGCACAAGCCCGTCGGGACCTACGACGAGTTCTGCAGGAAACTTGATCCCAAAAGTAGACTCCTAAATACACACTTTCCAGGCAGTTTACCAATGGAAAGTAATAGCGTTGAGAGAATTTCTCTGAAACCTAACAGAGTAGACTGGACGATAGCTAAACTATCTGTTCAGGAAAAAGACTTGATTGGGCAATTAGCACCTTTCAACCTTTTAAGTCACCGGGAGTAGACGGGATTTTTCCAGCCCTACTACAAAATGGGAAAGAATTAATCATGCCATATCTTATCAGCATGCTTCGAAGCAGCATACCACTTGGATACATACCAAGTCTATGGAGAAGAGCAAAAGTTATCTTCATCCCTAAAACAGGAAAAAAA
Source organism: Baccha elongata (assembly GCA_951217065.1). Classification (NCBI taxonomy): domain Eukaryota; kingdom Metazoa; phylum Arthropoda; class Insecta; order Diptera; family Syrphidae; genus Baccha; species Baccha elongata. Next base: position 423,741 of record CATNUY010000146.1, read on the forward strand.
GATACCACACATCCTAAGTCTTTCAGGCCAATAAGCTTAACATCTTTCATTCTGAAGACACTGGAAAAGGTAATTGATAACTTCATAAGATCAGAAGTATTAACGATTTTGCCACTGAATCATAGACAACATGCTTATAGAGCAGGCAGATCAACTGAGACTGCCCTATACGAACTCACCAATACCATAAAAGGAGCTCTAGAATCAAAAGAAACGGCAATATGTGCATTCCTAGACATAGAAGGTGCCTTTGATAACACCTCTCATGATGACGTAAAAAATGCTCTCATGAGGAAGAATGTACCCAATACTATAACACGATGGATTGGTGAGGTGCTATGTACAAGAACGGCAGAAGCACATGCCGGTTCAAGCACCCAGAAAATAATCACGACAAGAGGTTGTCCTCAGGGAGGGGTATTGTCACCCTTGCTGTGGAGTCTTATTGTAGATGAGTTGCTAGAATGCCTAACTACTAATGGCATACGATGTATAGGCTTTGCCGATGACATTGTTTTAATAGCCTATGGGAAATTTGAGGAAACTCTCTGTGACATAATTCAAAGAGGGTTGTCAATGACAAGAAAATGGTGCTTATCAGTGGGCTTGAATATAAACCCAGCAAAAACCACAATAATACCATTTACGAATAAAAGATTTCTTAAGCATATAAAGCCTATCAGGTTAAATGATGAAGTTATAGATTTGAAGAAGGAGGTCAAATATCTAGGCATTACACTAGATAGCAAACTCCTTTTCAACAAACACTTAGAGATTACTGTCGGGAAAGCCACAAAAGCCCTTATGATATGCAAGAGACTTGCAGGTAGATCATGGGGGTGTAAACCAAACATCCTTAGATGGATGTATACCATGATGGTCAGACCCATAATCACTTATGGTGCGGTTGTGTGGCATAAAAGAACCGAACTTGAAAAGACTAAGAAAACACTAGAAAAAGTGCAAAGGCTCGCCTGCTTATGTATAACTGGAGCAATGAGAACATGCCCAACAGCAGCAATGGAGGTCATTCTTGACCTGACACCATTACACATAGCAATTGAAAGTTCTGCAAAGGGGGCAATCATGCGTTTAGCAAAAGAGGGAACTGGTGTAGGTAAGTGTATAGGATTGAAGGAATTTACTTCACTATCTAAATATGCACCCCTACTTGACATTCCTAGAGACAACATGATTAAGAAATACAACTTCGAGAAAAATTTTCGAACTGAGTTAAGCAACAAAAAAGAATGGGTAGGAGAAAATGAGAACTACCTTTTAAATACTAAAGCCATCAAGTGGTACACTGATGGTGTAACGAAGTTACACTTTTCCTCTTAAAACTATATTAGGGAATTTTCCCTACCGCCGCACAACCGTCTATTAAGGGACCTAACCTGCTATACTTTTAATTAAATAGGTCCATTATCTTATTTTATTATCATCATAGACATGCCATGTATTGCCATGTACCTACATACAATACCTACCTTCAAGCAACAGCATAGGAAATGCACAAAGCAACCAGTGAGCGACACACAACCGAACACATGCTATTATATTATTATCATCATAGACATGCCATGCATTGCCATGTACCTACATACAGTACCTACCTTCAAGCAACAGCATAGGAAATGCACGAAGCAACCAGTGAGCGACACACAACCGAACACATGCTAATTGTATACCTCCACAATACAATAGTGCGAGGCAGCAGTGGGTACATTTTTGCTGTGTGACGTGTATTTTTTTTAAATAATATAAGTCACACCAGCTTTCACCAGAAAAGATGATGAGTAGGAGTGAATTAGACTGAGAAAATCAGTTCATTTCCGACCGCCGGCCGTATTGTGTGAATAGTGCGCTATACAACAGGCAATTTTTAAGGCAAGAAATTGTCATATAATCTATTTGTGTTCCTCTGGGGACAAATTTTTATTTATATTTGTGCTCTTTTTAAAAAGGGCAAGTAAGGTTAATTTGTGTTCCTTTGGGGACAATTTTTTATTTATTTATATTTGTGCTCTTTTTAAGGGCAAGAAGAATTTATTTGTGTTCCTTTGGGGACAATTTTTTATTTATATTTGTGCTCTTTTGAAGGGCAAGTAAGGTTAATTTGTGTTCCTTTGGGGACAGTTCCTTTCTTTTATATTTGTGCTCTTTTTAAGGGCAAATAAGGTTAATTTGTGTTCCTCTGGGGACAGTTCTTTTTTATATATCACCTGTGCTCTTTAAGGGGCAAATATTATATTCGATTGTGCTCCTACGGGGCAGATGTATGCGAAGATTTGTGCCTCTTACACTCTTCTGAGGCAGAAAAGCTGTTCCGTGCTGACAAAATAAAAATTGAAATTGAGCTTCGCTGGATTGGAGACATAGTTGCTGAGCCCTGAACAACATCAAAGTTTTCGTTTGCTTTCTTTGAGCAACCCTGGACGACCGCTGAACTACCTTAGCTGGAAAACAAAAAAGTAACATCACATTTTGGCGCCCGAGCAGGGACCTTTAGAGGGTTTAACCGAACTCCTACCGCCGACCGTTTTAGAATTTTCTAAAGGTACCACCGACTTTCGACAGCAAATTCCTGATATCAGTTCTTCATCAAACGTCACCGCATCAACCAGCCGCAACATGTCAGATTCTGAGGATCAAGCTGCTGCCGATACTAATAATATCTTCAGGAATCTAAACTTTATATATTCTATGAAAAAAACAGAATTGCAAGAAGCACTCCGCTCTAAAGGTTTAGATAGTGAAGGCAACATGAAGGATCTTCGTAACCGACTCAGCCAACACATCAAAAAGCTGAGGGACAATGGACCAACGCACGACCTGTGTAACAAGTGGGAGAGTTTGGTCGAATCAACCACCCTGTTCACTCGCCCAGTACATCACCCTCTCTTAACCAACCCAGGCATGAGCACCCGCCGCCGTCACACCGGCTCACCCTGAGTTATGAGGCAGAGGTGATGAACACAGCCCGAAAGTGGGGGTTAAGGTTCGATTCCTCGGGAAACCCGTTAGAATTTCTGGAAAGATTGCCTGAGCTAACTAACTGTTACAACATACCGCCTAATGATATGTTGCGCACCTTACCTGAGCTCTTTCGTGGCAGTGCTTTGGAGTGGCTGCGGATTAAAAGTGAAAGCTTCGTCTGCTGGGAAGGTTTTAGAGAGGCCTTTACTCGCCACTTCCTACCAGCCCGCTACCTACACAAGCTAGAGGAAGAAATATTAAAGAAGCGTCAAGGACCCCGGGAGAAGGCGAAGGATTATATTCTCTCGGCTCAGTACCTGCTTCGTCAACACCCTCGCTTGTCCTCCATCGATAATATCGATAGGATTTTCGACAACATGCGACCAGAGTATAGGTACTACATTCGCAGACGGGATTTCACTACCTTGGACGAATTGACATATTTAGCAGAGGAGTTTGAAGCAATTAAGAGGGATGAGCAATCTTCGCGTCCAACTCAGGTGCCAGCCCCTTGTCTAAACCCCAGACACCCGCCAGCAGTGATTCCGTACGACAGGGATACCCATTGCTGGAATTGCAAGCAAAGGAGTCGCCGGAAAGAAACCTGTCGCAGGCCATTTAGGCTATTCTGTTCCTTTTGTGGGACAGATGGCAGGATGACAAAGGACTGCCTTTGTCATAAAGATATGGTAGCCGTTGCAACCGTACCGCCTGGCCACGATTCTCGGTACTTCATGCCCATTCATATAGGCACGGAAACATACCACGCTTTGGTAGACACTGGAAGCACAAAGTCGTTGGTGGGTCACGCTCTTCGGCAAAAGCTTCTAGATTTAGGACTTCCTATGCATGAGCAGAGCCGTCCTATTCACTTAGCTAATGGTGAACCCATCATGACCACAGAACATTTCGCTGCTACGTTCTCTGTGGGTTGTACAGAGATAGCTGGAGAAGTAACCTACCTGCCCGCTCTCGAGGAGGATGCCATTATTGGGATGGACTTAATGAGTCGAGCAAACGTCCAGATTTTTATGAACGGACAAGCGGTGACCGGTAGGAAGTCCTTAGGATCTAAAAGGGACAATCAAGATGGTGCAAACGTCGATGGCATTAGCAAACCAGCTAAAACCATTATCGCCTTTGTCACTAACACCAACGCATCCGCGCAGACAGAGGACATTAAGAATGTCGTTAATCAACACAGTCCGCAATCAACCACCGTCACACACAGACCGCCGCTCCCTGAAAATATAAATAAAAGTAAAAATAAAAATAAAAATATTTTTTTTTTTTTTTTTTTTTTTTTTTCATTAACGCTTTATTATTCAAAAATATTATACAATTTCATATATTTCTGCGAAGCCTAGGCTTTTCTGCAGAAGATTGTTTATATTAAATAATAATAAAGTGAGCTTAATTTTAAATTTTGAATTACAAAATTTAACAATTTCAATGTAAGATTTTAATTTTTAATTACATAAATAATACAGCTGACCGCCGTAAAAATATTAATATCAGTATCAGTCTGCAACCGACCGCCGCCGTAAGACACAAACCGCTACTCCCGGACATCACTAATAAAATTACTCCGGAAAATAAATTAATAATTTCTATGCAGCCTACCAGCGACAACAATGAACCTTCAATGGAACAACCGACTAATCCTCCTCCGTCTATTGAACAGTCGGGACGTCCTGAGGAAGACACCGTCATGTAAAGCCTTTATCCAACGGAGGATGTGCTTAGGAATAGCCCAGCTGTGCGCCTTAGCCCTCGGCAACATAAAGACCGTGCACCGAGCGCCCGCTTCCATCGGCTTATGGCACCAGAGCGAATGGCTCCTCCGATTACCGCCGCCAAACTACGACTGAAGCGCGGGCCAAGGCCCAAAGCAACTAAAGAGACTACCACCTCCACCAGCGAAACCTCTGCTGCTCAACGAGGAGGACACCATCCGCAAGCCGCGTTGATGAATCCTTGCGCTCGACAACCCACCGCACCGATGAGACCGGGAACACTCCGGCGCACTGACAAACTGAGCTTCACATTAAAACCACGTCAGCGTATAAGCCACTTGAAACCGCCTGCCGCCGATCGTGATTTGGCTCAATCAATCCTTCCACCCCCACCTATGGAGCAGTATATGGCCAAGATCAGGGCCCAGCGCGAGGAGGTCATGAACAATTGGATGACTTTAAAACCGCCAGCACAAGGCCCGTCTACATCCGCTCTGCAGTTAAAACCCTGGCATAGAGCAGGGCCTTCTTCATTGAAACTGTCGACAGTCGCACCAAAGCAGCCAGTGCCCGTCCGCTGCAACCAACCGATGGGAAGGGAGCCGATAAACCGGCAACAACCTTGCCTTGCCGCAGTACGTCATTTAGTCACGGCCGAGAGATGCATCCAGCCCAGAACATCGCCGGTCACTTCGACGCAGCCGACGATGACACCAACCCCAAGTTGTGCTACTTTCCCCATTCCGGTCTACACAAGCACTGGACCTAGCAACATGAGCTGCCAGCCGCCCGTCTTCGACCCTTTCGAAGGTATAGTAATTCGGGGAAGCAATCAACGGGGCGGCCAGTTCTATATACAACGGCCATGGGGACGTATTTGCGTACGCCCGAACAAGAGGCGCACCAAAGCTAACCTCAAGTTTCGGCCTTACATTAAGGAAGTCGACATTTTACCGTAGAGACACCGCCACGGAGCTGTAGCCTATTTCCACCGCGCCACGAATTAAATCTTTATTTAGTTTTTTTTTTTATAGAATATGAATATTTGTTAAGTTTAATTATTATTATTATTATGAAATATGTACAAATAAAATATAAATATTTGAATTGAAAAAAAAAAAAATAATAATAAAAAAAAAAAAAAAAATTTTTGAATTATTTAACAAAAAAAAAAAAAAAAAAAAAAAAAAAAAAAAAAAAAAAAAAAAAAAAATATATATATATACAAAAAAACATGACGAGAGGGTTCTCGTCTTATGAAGAAAGGGGGAATGTAACGAAGTTACACTTTTCCTCTTAAAACTATATTAGGGAATTTTCCCTACCGCCGCACAACCGTCTATTAAGGGACCTAACCTGCTATACTTTTAATTAAATAGGTCCATTATCTTATTTTATTATCATCATAGACATGCCATGTATTGCCATGTACCTACATACAATACCTACCTTCAAGCAACAGCATAGGAAATGCACAAAGCAACCAGTGAGCGACACACAACCGAACACATGCTATTATATTATTATCATCATAGACATGCCATGCATTGCCATGTACCTACATACAGTACCTACCTTCAAGCAACAGCATAGGAAATGCACGAAGCAACCAGTGAGCAACACACAACCGAACACATGCTAATTGTATACCTCCACAATACAATAGTGCGAGGCAGCAGTGGGTACATTTTTGCTGTGTGACGTGTATTTTATTTAAATAATATAAGTCACACCAGCTTTCACCAGAAAAGATGATGAGTAGGAGTGAATTAGACTGAGAAAATCAGTTCGTTTCCGACCGCCGGCCGTATTGTGTGAATAGTGCGCTATACAACAGGCAATTTTTAAGGCAAGAAATTGTCATATAATCTATTTGTGTTCCTCTGGGGACAATTTTTTATTTATATTTGTGCTCTTTTTAAAAAGGGCAAGTAAGGTTAATTTGTGTTCCTTTGGGGACAATTTTTTATTTATTTATATTTGTGCTCTTTTTAAGGGCAAGTAAAATTTATTTGTGTTCCTTTGGGGACAATTTTTTATTTATATTTGTGCTCTTTTGAAGGGCAAGTAAGGTTAATTTGTGTTCCTTTGGGGACAATTTTTTATTTATATTTGTGCTCTTTTTAAGGGCAAGTAAGGTTAATTTGTGTTCCTTTGGGGACAGTTCCTTTCATTTATATTTGTGCTCTTTTTAAGGGCAAATAAGGTTAATTTGTGTTCCTCTGGGGACAGTTCTTTTTTATATATCACCTGTGCTCTTTAAGGGGCAAATATTATATTCGATTGTGCTCCTACGGGGCAGATGTATGCGAAGATTTGTGCCTCTTACACTCTTCTGAGGCAGAAAAGCTGTTCCGTGCTGACAAAATAAAAATTGAAATTGAGCTTCGCTGGATTGGAGACATAGTTGCTGAGCCCTGAACAACATCAAAGTTTTCGTTTGCTTTCTTTGAGCAACCCTGGACGACCGCTGAACTACCTTAGCTGGAAAACAAAAAAGTAACAACACAATGGATCAAATACTGCCGAAGGGATTGGCGCAGGGATTTTTGGGCCAAGAACCAAATGCTCTGTACCAATGGGTAAGTCCTCTAGCATATTCCAAGCGGAAGTAAACGCAATTAGAATATGTGCGCAGATAAACATTGAAAGAAACTACCGGAACCAGAATATAGCCATAATGTCAGACAGCCAAGCTGCACTCAAAGCACTAAATTCCTGCGTAATCAGCTCGAAGCTGGTTTGGGAGAGTGTAAACGAACTCAACAAATTATGCAAAAACAACACTGTAACATTATACTGGGTCCCAGGACATGTTGGAGTTGAGGGAAATGAGAAAGCTGATGTTTTGGCTAAGGCAGGGGCAGTGGCACCCATGATTGGGCCGGAACCCTATTACGCGATAGGTGAAAATGTGATAAAAAATCAAATCAAAGCGGAAGAGGAGGCAAAAAGATCCAAAAACTGGAAAGAACTCCCAAAACTGAGACAAGCCAAAATGCTTCTTGGGAACTATAACCAAAAACGATATAAAGCTTGTATAAACCTGAGTAGAAACAAACTTAGAATCTTAACGGGTTTCCTCAGTGGTCACTGAAAACTTAAAAGACACCTAAACATCATAGGTATATCCAGTAGTGCAACCTGCAGATTCTGCGACGACCAAGAAGAAACGCCAAATCACCTTCTAGGAAAGTGTGGGGCGATAATGCACAAAAGAATAAAACATTTGGGAAGTTACCAGATAGAGGAGAGCGAATTACCCTCTCTACAAGTACTCCAGATACTATCATTCCTTAAAGATATTAAGATGGAGGAAGAGCTGTAGAATGAGTCAATCATGCAGCCCTAGTAAAGGGGGCACAATATATCTAAAGGTCGCAGTGCACCACAACCCCTAAATTTAATCATTCATTCATTCAGACTCACGGGAAGACGGGGACGAAACTATAGGCAGTGTCTGTTCAGTACTCTCCTTGCAGAGGGAAACCAAAGCAGGAGGTACTGCTCGGGCCGACATTCAAACAGCATCGCTGAAGTACGGCCCGAATAGAGTACGTAACGCCAGAAGAACACTCCAACGCCTCAAGGGTATAGAACCCAGCTCCTTAACGGAAAGACAATTATTATCGTTAGCTAGAGCTAGAGAAACCCTAGATAATGTGCCGTCCTGCAGTAGGGAACCCGCAAGGAAGCTAGGAGGGAAAGGGAATGGCAAAGCTCAACCCTCTCCTTTGGCATCAACTAATGCCGCCGGTGTAGTAAACACGGGCCGAAGGCAGTTGCGGTTTGTGTAAAAAGAGGTAGGCATGACGACACATTCTCTCCTCCACCCAAACAAAACAAAAAACCAAGAACTGTATCCAATGTGGTCAGAGACAGTCACCGGGTCGCAGTTGTTGACTTTGGTAATCCAGAACGGAGGCTGTCAGATGACCAATGGAGATTGATTGAATTCAGAATCCTGGATGGGGTGAATGACTCGTACAAAGTAGCTGGGCATATCCCGCACTTTGGACAGCTTACATCTCTGAAGGATTCAAAGTGATGGAATGTGAGGACGCGGAAACCCTCAAATGGTTGAAGAAGTTCATCGCCAACACGGAAGCACCATGGCCAAAAGCCAACCTGCGTCTTTGCGATAGGAAAGAGCTTCTAGAATTCGCCAAACCGATGGGTCGTCTATTCCTTCCCGGCCCTTATCTGCTGAAAGAAAGAGTGCAACTCAACATCCAAAACCTCAACCCGGAACTTTTAAGTAAGGACTGGAAGGTGGAGGAAATGGGGCCGCACAATGATAAAGGCATGGAGATTGTGGTGAGACTCAGTCACAAATCCATGCCACTACTGCGCAAATGTGGCTACAAAATACGCGTCGGCATTACCCGATGCAAGATAAGACCTTTTGTGACGGTATACAAGAAGAAAAGTGGGGAAACGACTAGCCGGCATGAAGATACGCCAAATTAATCTTCATCACAGCAAAGCCGCTAGCGCCAACCTAGTACAAGCTATGACAAGCGGAAATATTGATCTAGCTCTGGTGCAAGAACCTTGGGTAGTTCGAGGTCAAATACGAGGGCTTAGATCGAAAAACCTGGTAACGTATGCCTTTCAACAGAACAGTGAATGTACAGTTCGAACTTGCATTGTAGCTAAAAGTCAGGTTAACCTATTTCTTTTATCCACCCACAGCAATATTGACCAGACCGCTGTAAAATGCGAAAGACAGAATGGCTATCCAATCGTCTTCGCATCAATTTACATGCCACATGGGACGGATGATCCCCCCAACGAAATGACGAAGGAGCTTGTCATAAAAGCTTGAGATAACAGATGGGACCTTATCCTCGGATGTGATGCTAACTCCCATCATGTACAATGGGGTAGTACAAATACCAACCCACGAGGTGAGTCAATTCTTGAATTTATTATGGAACATAATTAAGTTATAGAAAACATAGGCAACGAACCAACATTCGTTACTAGAAATAGAAGGGAAATGCTAGACATAACCCTTATTAACAACTCTAACTCTTTTTCGTTAAGTGGCTGGAAAGTATCTACGGAACCTTCCTTTTCTGACCACAGAAGTATTGAATTTGAAATTGGAGATAATATAAAACAAAAAGAACCATATAGAAATCCCAGGAAAACTAACTGGGATCGTTTTGTCACAAAAGTAGAGGAAAAACAAAACATATTACAGGGCCTGAATTATGAGTCACCTAAAGATATTGACAATACGGTTGAGACACTGAACCTGATTCTCAAAAGCGCATATGAAACATCGTGCCCCATTGGGGGAATAAAGAGCTGCAACATCTAAGAAAAGAAGCAAGAAAACTCTTCAATGCCGCAAGAAGAAGCAATGCAGAGTCCGATTGGGACCTCTACAAAGAAGGTCAAAGAAAGTTCAAAAATGCAACTCAAAGCGCAAAACGAACATCTTGGAGGACGTTCTGCAATGGCATTGAAGGTTACCCTGAATCAGCAAGATTTAGAAAAGTCCTCTCAAAGGAAGCGGTAACCCCTGGCTATCTTATAGATAACAGTGGCAGATGGACCCAATCCTGCACCGAAACAATGGAACTCCTACTAAATACACACTTCCCTGGGTGTGTTAAGACGCAGCCCAAACCGGGCACAGATACCAATTACGAAAATCCCCACAGTAATATAGTCCCGGAGAAAGTAATTAGTGAGAAAGGAATAGAATGGGCAATTGACTCCTTCTCCTCATACAAATCACCAGGCATTGATAGTATTAATCCAATAATGCTTCAAAAGGCAAAGCACCTGTTAATACCAGTGTTAAAAGAACTATTCATGCGATGTATTATGTACACACATAAACCTGCAACTTGGCGAGAAGTCAAGGTTGTATTTATACCCAAAGCCGGTAAACCAACTCATACTACGCCAAAAGATTTCAGACCAATAAGCCTAGCATCGTTTGTGCTTAAAACATTCGAGAAACTACTCGATGTATTTATACGTAGCATGCTTAATCCAGGAACCTTATCCCAGAACCAGCATGCGTACATGAAAGGAAAAAGTGTTGAAACTGCCCTTCATGCAGTAGTCAGTACTATAGACAAATCACTCGATCAAAAAGAATACACACTAGCAGCCTTTCTCGACATTGAAGGCGCTTTCAACAATGTTGAGGCTAGTGCTATAGAAAGAAACTTAATAAGCATGAACATTGACAACAGTATTACTCAAATAATACTGAGCCTATTAAACAAAAGAAACGTAAACACCTCCCTCGCTAACACAGAATTGAAAATGACTGCCTCAAGAGGTACACCCCAAGGCGGGGTTATTTCACCACTGCTGTGGATATTAGTTGTGAATGAGGTCTAAGTACTGCTTAATAATAATGGGATAAAAGTCATTGCCTACGCAGGTGGCCTAGTCATAATGGCCACGTTGAAATTCCTAGACACCATCAGTGATATCCTCCAAAGAGCTATCAACACACTGAACAAATGGGCCCAAAAATGCGGCTTAGGTATTAATCCCCAAAAACCAGAACTAGTTCTATTCACGAACAAACGAATAATTCCACAATTCCATCTGCCATCAATTGAAGGCACACCCCTTAAGTAATCCGAAAGCGCGAAATACCTGGGTATCATACTTGATAGGAAATTGAACTGGAAAATGAATGTCCAAGAAAGAGTCAAAAAGGCATCCATCGCATTCTACTCATGCAGCAGAATTTTTGGGAAAAACTGGGGCCCAAAACCCAAGGTAATTCTGCGATAGTGAGACCGATATTGACGTATGGATGCTTAGTTTGGTGGAAAGCCGCTAACAAAGCTACAAACCTTAAGGCATTGACTAACATCCAGAGACTTGCATGTATTGGATCAACCAGTGCCTTGCGCACGACACCCACGGCGGGCTTAGAAACCATACTTAACCTTCTGCCACTTGACCTTTATATGCAGGAAACTGCAGCAAAAAGCGCTCTCAGGATTAGCCAATCTAATCTATGGAGATCCAGTTTAACTGGACACTCTGAAATTTTGAACTTCCACACAGGAACAAATGTAGAGTCTGACTACATAGTTCCCTTTACAGATTTGAAGCCATTCCAATGCTTGTTCCCAAGTAGAGAGAAGTGGATTAATAATGAAGTCTTACAACCTACAACCAAATCCATCTTTACAGACGGCTCAAAAATGGATGTAGGTACTGGGGCTGGCTTCTTCTCAGAAGCTTTGAATATAGAAGGCTCAATCAGACTTCCAAATAACAGCAGTGTATTCCTAGCAGAGGTTCTAGCAGTAACGAAAGCTGCCAAAGTGGCATCAATGATGGCACTACCCAGAGAGGATATTACCATTCTCATCGATAGCCAGGCAACGATAAAGGCAATTTCTTCTGTTGAAACAAAGTCCAAGCTTGTGAAAAGCTGTCGCGAAGAGCTTAAAGCTAAAAGAGCACCGTTATGCGACCTCAAACATAGTATAATGTGTGAAATCCTGGCAAAAGCCAACTCGAGATGGGCAAACTTAAACACTTGTGAGGTAGCTAGGAAACTGTGGCCGCAGTACGATAAAAATAGAACGAATGCAATCATTTAAAAAGACAGGAAGTCAGTATCGACGTTGGTAGGTGTTTTAACTGGCCATAACATGCTAAGATATCACGCCGAAAAACTACGTCTAACTGAAAACGATCTATGTAGAGGTTGCAGTGACGAGGAAGAACATGAGGATATAACCCACTACCTCTGTCACTGCCCCAGTCTCTGCCATCTAAGAAATAAAACTCTGGGGAAATACTTCTTCGAAAGCATCAAAGAACTATCAGAGTGCCCAATATCAAATCTATATCGATTCGCAAGAGGAAACGGATGATTGAACACCCCGGGATGATACTATGGAACTAAATATGGACTACGAGTATGGTAAGAGGAGGAATTTGTAAACCCTCAAATGGGCATCACAATGGGGCTACATTGACCTAAGTGCGCTGGGGCTGAGCTATTGGCTCTCCTACAGCAACCCGCAAACCTAACCTAACCTACTCAAGAATAAACACTTTTTTAACTTCCAGTTACATATTTATTCCACTGAAAGGGGTTGTTGGTGAATTTATGCAGTGTTTGTGTGTAGTTACATTCCACAAAAGCGATTTCAAGAGAGTGAGCTGTCATTCTCTCAGAGATTTTAGTGTGCTGCATTAAAAATATAATGCAAAGGTTTGCTGGGGGAGAGAACGATAACTTTGGCGCCAAGAATTGATAATGGTTTTTTGTAGAACAGTTCAATACAACCATTTTTTACTATGGGTGGGGGGGTCTATCTCCCTCCGTTTGGGCGGGTGGGGCAATTTTATAACAACAGTGCTAAAAATTTAAAACAAATATTAAAAAATAACAGTAATATTTACAACTAAGTCTTATATCTTTTTTAAAGACAATACTCTTTTCTATTAGATGTTTTTTAAATCAAGTGAAACCTATGCATGGCGGTCAGCCATCAGACGAATAGGGGGAATAACATGTAGCATACGAAAACGTGCACGTGCCGTAACTATTCGGGACTGATGGAAGTGTGATCATAGCCTCTTCGCGGCGGCCGCTAGTAACAAGCCTTTTAAAAAAAGGTTTGGCTAATATGATCAGGCTGGTTCCTCAGGTTGGCAACAGGTTAATTCCCTGTTCCGTAAAACTTTGAATTACGAGACCGACAACAAGCCTCGGAAACGGACTGATCTCACGACGACAACATACGCAACGAAAACGGCAAAACGATTTACGAATTTTCTTATGGAACGTACGATCGCTCTATAGAGCTCGAGCTGCTCAGCAGCTAGCTGATGCCCTGTCAAAATATAAAGCTGACATAACAGCACTACAAGAAATCAGATGGACAGGGAATGGTGTTTTACAGAAGAAAGAATATGACGTATACTACAGCTGTCATACAAAACACCATGTGCTCGGAATAGGCTTCCTAGTCAGCGAAAAAATGAAGTCTACCATCATCGGCTTTAACGCTATACGCATGAGAACACTAATGACAATGGACTTCGAGTCTTAGAATTGGCAGCATTGAAAAACATGGTCGTTGCGAGTACCAGGTTCCCGCGAAAAGATATCTACAAAGCCACCTGGGTATCACCTGATGGAGTCATTCGTAACCAAATAGACCACGTGTTGATAGACCGTCGCCACTACTCGAACTTGATGACGGTACGAACGTACCGAGGCACCAATATCGACTCGGATCACTATCTTGTTGGTATGGTCTTCCGAGGGCGGATTGCCTTGCGAAGACGTATTGCATCCGCCGATCAGGTTCGAATCAACACGGCCGCCCTGCGCAATGAAAATGCCAGTAACACCTTTGGTAATGCGTTAGGACTCGCCCTAGAATCACTTGATTTAGGGAGAGTAAGTCCTGGAGTAAGTGCTGGGCGTAGATGAGAAGTGGACACGCCTTAAGAATACTGTCATTAGTACTGCCAACTCCATCTTAGGCAGCAGTCGTAGAAATCGGAACGACTGGTTTGATGATGAATGCAAGCTAGCGACTGAACGTAAGAATGTTGCGTACCGAGCAATGCAACAATCTCATAGAACGCGGGCACGCGAAGAAGAATATAAAGAGCTCAGAAGAATAGAAAAACGGCTTCACAGACAGAAAAAATCAGCCTGGGAGAAGAACTTAATCTGTGAAATAGAAAAAAGCCGAGAGCGAGGTCCGCACCAGGCGCGGAAGTTCTACCAATCCGTCCGAAACATGACGCAGTACACACCACGCTGCACATACTGCAAGGACGGAGAGGGAAATCTGATCACCGATCCACAAAGCATACTGGAGCGATGGGAAGTGTTCTTTAATGAATTGCTAAATGGTCAACTCACTGCAGAAGTGGAGGCTCCACTGCTTCAAGACGAATACCCTATGTTGCCGTCACCAAGCAAAGAAGAGGTTGAGAAGGCTATAGACCGGCTAAAGAAAAACAAAGACCCGGGAGCTGATGGTATACCAGCCGAATTATTTCAACACGGTGCGCCAGCTCTACGTCAGCAATTCATGATATTATAGTGCACGTGTGGGAGCATGAAGAAATGCCAGAAGACTGGCGAAAAGGTATAATATGCCCCATACATAAGAAAGGAGATGTCACAACGTGCAGCAACTATAGAGGTATCACGTTGTTGAGTACCGCCTATAAGATACTCTCCTCTATCCTACAAGACCGGATAACCCCATATGCTAAAACCATCATCGGACAATATCAGTGTGGTTTCATTCCAGGCAAATCAACAACTGATCAGATCTTTACCCTAAGGCAATCTATGGAAAAATGTCTAGAATTTAACATCCCAACATACCACCTGTTTATAGACTTTAAGGCCGCCTATGATAGCATAGCCAGGGTAGAATTTTACAAAGCCATGAGAGAATTCGGCATCCCAAATAAATTGACACGACTATGTAGGTTGACCATGACCAACGTAAGAAGCCAAGTAAAAATAGCCGGATTGCTATCCAGACCAATCAACATCTTTAATGGACTCCGACAAGGAGATGGTTTGGCCTGCCTCCTCTTCAACCTGGCGTTGGAGAAAGCAATCCGTGACTCTGGCACGGCAACAAGAGGGACCATCGTCAACAAGTCCAGCCAGATACTGGCTTACGCAGACGACATCATCGGACATCATCGGAAGAACCGAGAAAGCTGTACACGATTCCTTCATCCAGATCGAGCAGGCGGCACAAAATCTGGGGTTGCACATTAGTGAAGGTAAAACAAAGTACATGGTGGCGTCGAATGCGAGAGGAACAGTTGGTCAAACAATCAAGGTAGCGGAGCACGAATTCGAAGTGGTGCAATCCTTTAAATACCTTGGGTCAATAGTAGCAGCCGATAACAATATAGAAGAAGAAATACGCGGGCGGCTTCTCAAATCCAACAGAGCCTACTACAGTCTGTCTAAGCTCTTCAAATCCAGAAATCTCACCATAACTTCAAAACTACTGCTGTACAGGACCATGGTCCTGCCAGTACTCACATATGGATCCGAGACTTGGGTGCTTAGCAAAAGGCACTCTGACCTCTTAGCCATGTTTGAGAGAAAAGTCTTAAGGAGAATTGTTGGCCCCATATGTGAGGAAGGACGATTCCGGAGACGGTACAATCATGAATTGTACGCAATCTACCTTGAAGCAGATATCGTGACAAAAATTAGGCTCGGTAGACTTCGGTGGGCAGGGCACCTAGCTCGCATGAGCGAAGAGGAACCTGCTCGGAAAGTTCTTTGTGGTACATTCTATGGCAGACGACAGCGTGGTAGACCATGCTTGCGCTGGAGAGATGGCGTAGACCAGGACGCCCGGAGCCTTGGGGTGCGCAACTGGATGGCGTCGGCTCGAGACCGGGATAGGTGGAGAGACTTGTTGAAGGAGGCCAGAACCGGACCCCGGTTGTCGAGCCGATGATGATGATGAAACCTATGCATAGTCTTTGAAAAAACGGACTTAAAACTCAAAAATTGCGAAAAAAAAGGTAAAAAAAAACTTTGAAATATGATTTTTCAAAACTGTAAAATAAAATACTACTTTTTTTATATAATTTGTTGCTCATATTCATTTCAAATCATAAACTGAAAACAAAATGATTTTATGTTTTCTGGTTTTTGAGAAAATGGAAAATTACTAAAACTACTTTCTTATAAGAGTTTTCTTTTTTTTTTGGTATACGGTGAATGTTGTACGTATAGGTTCGTGTTTTTAATGATGCTTGGGCATCTTTAAATGCAACAGAAACTTTGCATACACCCAACCTCGCACCCACCCCACTTCGCACCCAGCCCAAATCCTATAGTGTGTCCAAGCAGGGTGGTTGCAGGGGGACAGCATGCCCCCCCTTACATACCTCACTGTTTATAAAACAAGTATCCAATAAAAGAGTTGTTTTAGTAATTTTCCATTTTCTCAAAAACCAGAAAACATAAAATCATTTTGTTTTCAGTTTATGATTTGAAATTAATATGAGCAACGAATTACATAAAAAAAAGTAGTATTTTATTTAACAGTTTTGAAAAATCACACTTCAAAGTCTTTTTTTACCTTTTTTCGCAGTTTTTGAGTTTAAAGTCCGTTTTTTCAAAGACTATGCATAGGTTTCACTTGGTTTAAAAAACATCTTATAGAAAAAAGTATTGGCTTAAAAAAAAGATATAAAACTTAGTTTTAACTATTACCGTTATTTTTTAATATTTGTTTTAAAATTTTAGCACTGTTTTTATAAAATTGCCCCTTTCGCCAAACGGTGGCAGATAGACCCCCCCACCCATAGTAAAAAATGCTTGTATTGATCTGTTCTACAAAAAAACAGTTATCAATTCTTGGCTCCAATGTTATCGTACTCGTGCCCAGTTTGAGATCCCGACTTCACATTTAGTAATTTTCCATTTTCTCAAAAACCAGAAAACATAAAATTATTTTGTTTTCAGTTTATGATTTAAAATTAATATGAGCAACGAATTTTATAAAAAAAAGTAGTATTTTATTTTACAGTTTTGAAAAATCACACTTCAAAGTTTTTTCTTACCTTTTTTTCGCAATTTTTGAGTTTAAAGTCCGTTTTTTCAAAGACTATGCATAGTTTTCACTTGATTTAAAAAACATCTAATAGAAAAAAGTATTGGCTTTGCGCGAATTGGGTCTAAGATCATACAGTGTATTTTTACAGGCGCATCGAATTTAGTTGATTTGTGAAAAACTTATTTATTGGGTGCCATACCATACTTTCATCATTCGGTAACGCAGATCGTTACATTAAGTGAGAAACCGGGTGCCTCTCTGGCTGAAAGTAAGTTGCGACAAACAAAGCTAGAGCAACATATGCAAGACTTTGAACGTTTACAAAGTGAAATCGAAGTATTAGACCTTGATATTGGTCAGTTATCCGAAGAAACTCAATATCGTGCCGAGTTCGAATCTACATTTACAGCTTATTTATCTGAGCTTATACAAGCCCAAAGTATAATTGATCCGCATCCGAACCCGATGTACTGCTCAATGAAGCTCAATGAATGTCACAATAACATGTGCTGTATCAGTGCGTCCAATTTCGAGGTCTCGCAGTGTTTGTTTGGTGTGAGTTCATTAAAGCAAACGGAATTTGCCCATATTGCTTACGTGCAAAGCATTTATTAACGGAGTAAAAATATACTTATTGCAAGGCTTGTAACTCGAAACATAACACATAACTAAATGTTGACCAAAATCCTCCACCTTTCGCGCGTGCCGAATCTGCCTCAAACCACCCTAGTCCCGCAAATGCTTTCGTATCCGCATCAGGAATCAGCAACAGAATTGTCTATTGGTGAAACGGGTGTCAAAGTTTTGCATACACAGACTCTACTGTATTACATTTGATCAAAGGATATCCTCGTGCACGAAACGTCTTCGTAAGCAATAGAATTTCTAAAATTGTCGCTTAGTTCCCAGTATCTATTTGGCATCATGTTCGCTCGGCCGAGAATCCAGCAGACTGTGGCACGCGTCACGCGTGGTATAATCGCATTTATCGTTACTGTTATGGAATCTGTTATGATCTTATTAAAAAGACAATTATGAAGTTATATACCATTTATTAAATATTAATAATAAAGCCAAAAGAAATAAGTTAGAGAAAACTATGCCAGGCCAAGAAGTTTCAAAACGGAAGGCCCTAGTATATCTCTATCAGAGGTGTCGCTGGATGCGTGTTCCAGGGTTGTCAACATCTTGCTTAAGGAAGATCATAGTCCTTCATCCATCCAGGAGTTCGAACACTTTTGCCTGATGATCTAGTTCTTACTGGTTATGAAGTGTTGCTTCTAAATGGAAATCCGTGGAAATCTTAATCTTAAGAAATCGAATCGTTAAGGGCTACTCCATAGTCAGCAACTGCGTTTGGATTTTCTTGAGATACTTCAATCTCCGACTGTTTGTGTGAATATAAATCAAGTAGGTCATCGAATGTATTGTATGACTTTTGTTTTTGTGAAATATCTGAATATCTTTATTTAATTTGATTTGTATGCGAACGAATAAATCGTGTTTTGTTTTCATCATTGACCAGGATGTTGTATTTTACGGAGCCTTTGCGTTCAATGATTTTTTAGCGTATACCATATCAACTGGGATGAACTGCCTGTTCCTAGCGCTATGGTGCTTATCGAATTGCTGGTTTTATTTTTCAATCGGTGAAATCAACTATATTTCGATTTGGAGTTGAGCGGTAAGTTTGCAAAAATGTTTCCAAGTTACTGAGACTTGTTCCTTCGTTTTTTAGCTTCTAAAGCGTTCGATTGAGCGTATCCACGAAGCACCCAGCCCATTGGACTGTGGATGAAAGGGTGCTGTATACCACGAGACCGCACTAAATTTTGAAATTGAGAACTCGGAAACTGGGTTTCGTTATCCGAAACCAATTGATCACAATCTCGATAAATAGAAAAAAAATTCATTCAGCTTGCTGAAGATGACTGAAGAAGTTATGCTTGAAATCTGGAAAATCAAGCTATTTGGAAAACGAGTATACTAAGTATACTATAAAGAAATAATAAAAACCAACTGTTGGACCAGCGATATCGATATGAATGCGCTCCATCGGTGATATTGTCACTGGCCAAGATTGGAACGTAGTTTTAAAGCTACATTAGAAGCTACATCCCCGTCTATTTTGGGCCAGTAGACATGATTTCTAGCGATGGTCTTCATTCGCTCGATACCAGGTTGACCTCGATGTAACTGTTTAAGAATTCGTTTTTGTAAACAAGATGGAATGACGATCCGGTCGTTGAACATGAAACATCCTTCGATAACAGCTAGTGCATCCTTACTGAAATAAAATGGAACTAGTTCTGGCGGATTTTTGGTTTTCCATCCAGCTTTCATGGTACGGCTGACTTACTGTAATAATTCTTTTTTTTCTGTCGCTTTTTTGACCATTTCGAAATTTAAAGGAAACACTTCGATTACACTGAGCAGATGTGTTTTGAGATCTTTCTCAATTTTCATGTTTGCAATGACGACTTCTTCATCCAATTCTGCTCTGGTGTCCATTAACCGAGAGAGTATGGATGTGTTCATAAACGTCAGACTTACTAAGATCTGCAATCAAAAACTCGATAAAAAACACTTATATTCTGAAGGTTAACATTTTGTTTCTAATTATTTTAATAGCTATTTCCAAAATACTTACAAATAAAAAAACAAACTACTTGTTTTTGTTTAAGAAGTGTGCTTTTATTAATTTTTGTTATTGCAGATCTTAGTAAGTCTGTCGTTTATGAAAACACCCTATGCTGCAAAATAATTTGTTGCCAAATTCAATTATCTCAATTCCCGAATAATTAATATTAACAATTTAACTTTACGAATCCACTACAAGTGGATTTACGAATCCAATTAAAATAAATAACAAATAACTCAAAACGAGTAATAAACAAAATGTGCAGCCAGCACCGCGGGAGATAAGATCAATATTGATTCTTGTTTGATGAAATGTCAAACAAAACCAATATGTGGCTGGGAAAGAGAAAAGTTCAACAAAAGTGCAACTCAACTGCAGCAAAGTTTAAGCTGCTACTCCTCCGACCATTGTATATAAACATTATAGTATTGGCATGAATCTGAATCTGGTATTTCTGCCTCAGGCCACTGGAAAAAAGCGCCCACCGACAAAGAGACATTGTTAGTCTTTTTTTGTGTTAATCGTGCGAAAGAGATGTTTAATTTGTTTTAGGAATTCAGTCAGTCATTAGTTGTCAGTGGGTAAAGTACGTGCGGTCGGTTCGTGTTAATGTTTTTAAATTAAACTCAACAATTAATTCAAAGTTGAACCGTTTATTTTTGCGACGAATTCGAAGATGATGAGGATGTCATCATCGAGTATTGTTTGAAATAATCAAATGATATATGATCTTTCATAATCAAATTCGTTTAATTGATATGGATAAAAGGGTTGACACATGAAATTAATAATTTACGATGGGATGTCGAATATTGAATTGCTTGTGCATTTCATAAACAGATAAGTTAATGATCACGTTGAGTGATCGTTTGGTATATGTGGTAAGTATATAATAATGTATAGGTTATATGGGGATATATAACATTCGGAAATAAAAAAAAAACTACAAAACATGCAAGTATTGGTTTTGTGTTGTTGACAAAAAGAAAGAAACAAAAATAAATATACTAATTTCTTAAATTAAAACTTGAAATTTGTTGCTTTAAGTACATTCCAAAACATAAAAAAACTACATTTTGTTTTATTTGTATGTTTTCTATTTATTCTCATTAAAATATCTTTAACTATAATTTTTTTTCTTTGCATTGCAAAAGCAAAATAAAATGTTTGACCATTGTATGTATATGTTTTGTCAAGTAGTACTCAAAACAAAAACAGCTGACTTCTTTGACATCTTGAACCCCGAACAAAATTGAAAAATTTTAATAATAAATTTTAACTTACAATTTCAGAGGAATAAACATTCTAGATGAAGACTCAGATGCGAAAAATAAAGAAGATAAAGATGCAAGTTTTTCATGTTTATGCGAGGTAATTTTTAAAATTATTTAATCTTTTAAAATTCTTTAATAATTAAAATTGAAGGAAACACAAAATGATGATAAAGAACCCTCTGGGTTATGGACAGCAGAAAAGTATGCCGTGGAAGAATTAATTGATGTGGTAAAACAGCATCCAATTCTTTGGGACTCGAGCAATGATAACTAGGTATAAAAACAACCAATTTAGATTACTAAAGTGAGAGAAGGTGCAAGTTGTCAACAAAGATGGAAGGCACTTGAAAATGCTAAGTCTTCTACTTAGTTGAAATTATTTTTATTTATTATTTTATATTTATAAATTTTTTCAATGTAGGTATATAGAATTTGTATTATAACAAAACCATTTTATATATAACTTAAACCAGGCCACGGGTAAAAACACTTCCAGCTTAATGATTGCATTTGTAATCTTGTTGGATATAGTTCACTTTAGCGTTTTGTCAAAAAAGTTATGTAAGTTGAACTGAAACAAGGGGAAATTTGCGAATTGACAAGGTGCTCACTCGTCGTCAACTGATGAGTGCAAAGTGAGCATCCGCGCGAAACGCCATTTTTTCATGGACTAAAGGCCATTAAAAGCTAAATTGAATCAATAATTCAACAAGTCCACTAAATTTAATGCTAAGTCTTCTACTTAGTTGAAATTATTTTTATTTATTATTTTATATTTATAAATTTTTTCAATGTAGGTATATAGAATTTGTATTATAACAAAAACATTTTATATAGAAATAAATAGGTACAAACAAAATGAGTTTTTTTTTGATAATGAAATGGAAAATAAAATTTAACAAACTTTGAGCTGAATCAGTTGTAATATGTAATAACATTTGATTTGCTAGGCAATTTTTTCATTTTATGTTTTAAGTTTTGATGAAATCTTCGTTTTTTTATCGGTCGATGAGCATGAATAATTCTTTCGCTTTGCAGCACGTGTACTAATTTTTTGATTTTTTTTTCGTGAGGGTTAAGCCTCCCGAAACTTCAACAAAGTTCGTTGTATCTGTAAAAATATGACAAAATGCTTAAAAAAATTAATTATATTGGCTATCATCACTTACTTGATAAATGGTCTCAATAAAGTCATCTCTTCGAAATAATCCCACGAACTTCTCTTGTCGTTCGCATTTGTTGAGACAATTTGAGAAAAAGTTTTTTCAAGTGCCTTCCATCTTTGTTGACAACTTGCACCTTCTCTCACTCTAGTAATCTAAATTGGTTGTTTTTATACCTAGTTATCATTGCTCGAGTCCCAAAGAATTGGATGCTGTTTTACCACATCAATTAATTCTTCCACGGCATACTTTTCTACTGTCCATAACCCAGAGGGTTCTTTATCATAATTTTGTGTTTCCTTCAATTTTAATTATTAAAGAATTTTAAAAGATTAAATAATTTTAAAAATTACCTCGCATAAACATGAAAAACTTGCATCTTTATTTTCTTTATTTTTCGCATCTGAGTCTTCATCTAGAATGTTTATTCCTCTGAAATTGTAAGTTAAAATTTATTATTAAAATTTTTCAATTTTGTTCGGGGTTCAAGATGTCAAAGAAGTCAGCTGTTTTTGTTTTGAGTACTACTTGACAAAACATATACATACAATGGTCAAACATTTTATTTTGCTTTTGCAATGCAAAGAAAAAAATTATTGTTAAAGATATTTTAATGAGAATAAATAGAAAACATACAAATAAAACAAAATGTAATTTTTTTATGTTTTGGAATGTACTAAAAGCAACAAATTTCAAGTTTTTATTTAAGAAACTAGTATATTTATTTTTGTTTCTTTCTTTTTGTCAACAACACAAAACCAATAATTGCATGTTTTGTAGTTTTTTTTTTATTTCCGAATGTTATATATCCCCATATAACCTATACATTATTATATACTTACCACATATACCAAACGATCACTCAACGTGATCATTAACTTATCTGTTTATGAAATGCACAAGCAATTCAATATTCGACATCCCATCGTAAATTATTAATTTCATGTGTCAACCCTTTTATCCATATCAATTAAACGAATTTGATTATGAAAGATCATATATCATTTGATTATTTCAAACAATACTCGATGATGACATCCTCATCATCTTCGAATTCGTCGCAAAAATAAACGGTTCAACTTTGAATTAATTGTTGAGTTTAATTTAAAAACATTAACACGAACCGACCGCACGTACTTTACCCACTGACAACTAATGACTGACTGAATTCCTAAAACAAATTAAACATCTCTTTCGCACGATTAACACAAAAAAAGACTAACAATGTCTCCTTGTCGGTGGGCGCTTTTTCCAGTGGCCTGATGCAGAAATACCAGATTCAGATTCATGCCAATACCAAAGATTAAGAATATAAAGATGGGAAACTTTCGTACGTTTTACCCTCCAACAACCATTTTTGTTTACATTGTTGTTTTTGTAATTTCGATTCGTTTCCATGTAAAATTGAGAGGGGAACCGAGGTGAATTTATTTGTTTTGACAGTTCTACTTTTTTTGTTTGTCTAGTTTGCACAATTAATAAACATTTTTATGTATTTCTATAAGAACTTTCATTCTTTTAAAACATTTATATTTTGACTAATCATCGCTGCAGAAGATGGTGAAGAATCGTTGTTCATGAATAGTTAGGTTATGCTAATTACTCCAAACGCAAAATAAAAAAGTTTAAGACAGTACCTACGGAAAAAATTGAAGTTAACAAAACTCTTCCCTATTGGGTCTCAAATGTTATTGAGTTTCTTCAACTTCAAAAACTTGGGAATTCATCCATTAAAGAGTGTTCTTTTCTATGTTCCACCTGGTACTGATACTTGTAAGACCCTTTTGGCGAAAGCTTGTGTCACCCAAGCAGTCAACTTTTTCAAGCTGGCTGGGCCATAGCTAGTCTTGATTCATCGGTGATGGCGCCAAACTTGTTCATGATGCCTTTGCTTTAGCTAAAGAGAAAATCTTCAGGTATCATCTTTATTGATGAATTGGACGCAATTGGTACAAAATCACCCATTAACAGGTACCTACCTACCTATGATACCTACCTACATATTATACAACTTCCTTCTTGGTGACCTTATGAAATACATAGGTAGGTAGGTAAGGTTTATTTTTTATTTTGAATTCCATTTCTCTCATAAAAAAAAATATTTATTGTTTAAAAATTAAATAGAAGTCATTGCTGTTATACATTTAATATATGTTGGTACAGAGTAATTCCTTATTAATGAACAATACAATATATAAATGATCTATGGACATGTTTTGAGCAAAAATCGTTCAATATTAAGAGTGCTCTGAAAGGTTGAAATGATCTCGTCTAAGAAAATTAGTGAATGGATATCTAAATAGTCAAACAAAATATCAGTTGTATTTGAGCGTTGCTAATAATGCTAATGTCTCTTGAAAAATAAAATATCTCAGCGAAAACTCTACTAATATTATTCACAGAGATATTTACGCTAACATGAGTCAGGATAATAATGATGCCCAGTGTCCACATTGAAAAAAGGCCCATATTGTAAAATATTTTTTTTTAAACATGTTTATTAATCGTTTTCGAAAGAATTGTTCATTAATTATGGGAACACGTTATGTAATTGATTTACAATACTATTTTTTACATTTAGTTTTTGTTTAGTTAACTCTCAATTTCGTTAAAATTTGATGTTTCAAAACAATAATGTAAACATCTATTTATGGTTATGTTTTTTGACCTCTGTATATAAATATACTTATAAGTTGGTTTATGGGCTTTTCCAGAGGCCGATCAATCCATCCTTTTTGTTCGAAAGTCAAAAGAGATCCCTTACAAACCGAATGCACAGATGATAGAAATTCAGTTGCACTTTGCAACACACGACACGATTATGAATTACCCAAAGAATATCAGGTAATTTAAAGCACTATATAATTTAATCATATTCAACATGTATTTTTGTTTCAAGAACTTTGATAGCATCAACCACGTAAACGAAGGCGAAGAAGGATTTTACGGCGGTTCTGTGTCTCTTGCCGACCATTGCCCATATATCCAGGAGTTCACATCGAGAAGCAAAAATATAATCGTTCGAGGATCAAACTGCAAATTCGAAGAAAATAATCCTAGTAAGTTTTTTCAAACTTAATAAGAAAATCTTTTATATATTATTTTCTTTTTTGTTTTAGAACCAGAAAAGAACTTTGCTTTGGAAAGTTACGGCAAAGGATCTAAATGCTTTGATCATAGCGAAAACATGTGGGAAGAACGTTCTTGTCGTCGAACCCGTGAATGGCAGCACTGGGGATCTGGCTGCTACAAATACAAATGCGATAATGGACGTCTGCACATTATAGTTGCCAATTATTCGTACGAGCGTTTCTTTCCCGGTCAACAGCTGTCAATTCGAGTTTTCGCCAACGGCTGGCTACACAAAGGTGCCATCATATGTCCACCGTACCATGAACTCTGCGGAGAATTTTTCAAACGGCAAGGATTTCAATGTAGGCTTCGTGACGAAGCTCCACCATCCAACAAGTATCCACGTGATAATATTACTTGTTCGGCTCCAGCCCCAGCATTTACATCACTCCGCACCCAAATAGGTGCGATAGTATTTAGCTTTTTATTTTTATATTTACGGACGAGTTAGAATTTAAGATTGAACAAAGACAGGGAAACCCATCTTGTGATAACTTTAACCACATACCCCAAGATTGCACAACATTAAAATAAGAGACTTGCGCGTGTGTGGTACTTGTTCTGATCGAACATCGATTCCAAATGTAATTTTAATTTATTTGAAAAATCTCCAAATTAATGATTTATTTATTTCTTATTCTGTAATCATGTTTATAAAATAAAACAAAAAACTAACTATTCTGTAAGTAATAATATTTTTGTCGAAAGCACATTCCAAGAGTAAATTATTAGCACAAGTTTTATTGAATTTTCTTTTAAGATTTTCGATATAAAATTTTTTCTTATGCTTGTGGAAGAATAGAGACCACCATCGGTCGTGTCGTAGTTAAAGATCGATCAAACAAAAATAGACACATCATCATTGTCGAAAATATTTAAAAATCTGAGGCTTTAAAACTTCTGGAATAAACAACTACAATGGCACCTGCATTCAGTTAGCCTCAAACAGAGGACAATTTAAAACCAGGATGCTTGCCGATGTTTTTTAAAGTGAACCAGAAGAACCACAAAAGAATATTTTTAGTCAAAACTATGAAGTCGCGTAGTTTGGTGGTCCCATTCGAGATCAATAATATCGTCAGAAGAAATAGAAGAAGCAAAAGACATCGTCTAAGATTTTCATGCGTACGTCTCATCTTTTACTTAAAGTTCTACTAGAAGATTAAATGATATCAAAGCTTCCTTCATGATTATCTTTCCATTTCAGCTTACGATCCAGAATCAAACCAAAGTAATTTGCCTTATCAGAGACCTGTTGTAATGATATTCGATTAATGGTTGGTTATTCTAAGAAAGAAATAATTCGTGCTGGTGCTTTAGGCGTCTAAAAATTGAGATTCAATTTATATTTGCTACAAAATAGATTTTCAACTTACATGTGAATGTATTTCAAATAAAGATTATGACTTTAAATGAAAATATTTATGGAAAATCTAATGGGAAAGTTTTACGATGAACAAACATTTCGAAAAACAATTTTTTTTCTTTTGAAATATTTTGACGTTTACAAATATGACAGAAATATGACAATTCGGAAACTCACCTCGGAAAATTTAACAGTTATGTGCGTTATAGGTTCTCCTGGTTTCTTTGAAATCAGAGTACTGATAAAGTTCAGGTTTACTTAGGTACTCTAAACTGTTCTAAACTGCTCTCAGTAGAAAAGAGCAAATTTTAAGAAGCAAGATTTAGGGAGACAATTTCATCTGTAGACGTATTTAGATTTGCTTGATTTGTTTTTCAATCAGTTTTTTTTTAAGTAGAACATGTTAGGGTATAGTTAGATTTTCTGAACGAGCTTTTTTATGAAGTGCAGGTAATATAAAACTAAAAAAGACCAGTTGTACAATAGTGGGTCAAGTTTTTAACCCACCGATTTTGGCAGATTATCTATAGAAATCAGTGGTTTAAAAATTTGAACAACCTTAAACCACGTTTGTACAACTGGCCCTTAAAAAAATAAAAAAATATAAAATTAAAATTTCTTTTAAAAAGTTTTGCATATACAACAAGCTTGCAAAACAAAATGCAATTTTTTTACTGGCATATCACATTTGTTGACATTTCTGCTCTAACTTCTCCTGACATTTAACAGCTATGATCTATTCTACGCCACTCTGGTCTGATCCACAGGTCATCAACTTGTACCCCTCCGGCTCCTCCCGTAGAAAATTTTGTTACTGGCGGACTTATTTGGAAAGTTTTATTCGTTTATACGTGCATTATCAAATGTTTATAATTTATTTTCTTCATAAAAAATAAAATTAAACAAAATATATTTCGTACATATTCTTTTCTTTATATCTTTGTAAGTATACTTCTAAATTAGAGAAAAGCATAACCTCTCTTATGACCTGTCAAAAAATGAAATCATGTGAACGACCTCATATCAACTAAAAACACTCTTAAAATAATAAATTTAAGGAAACAAACTGTAGTTTATACAACAACCGGATTCTCTGTATCATATTGAATTGAATTTTCTTTAAAACCAGCTAGTTTGATAAATCATAAAAAATATATAAAAACGTTTATATCGTGAAAAGTTTTCTATTCATTTGAGAGAAAAAATTTTCATTTTTTTAAGGTCGAGCCATAGAATAATAAATAAATAGAACATAATCTCAGATTTAACTCTGTATGAGTGCCCGTGGATTTTAAATGGGACTGTCAAATTGGGCTAGACCAGACATTCTTACAATTTTGCATTTAGCTGTTCACACGTATTCACGTATAGAAAAGCGCGTGTAAAAAGTTTTTTTTCAATGGGAGGAGACGGAGGAGTACAAGCTGATGACATGTGGGTCGAGCGCAACTCGAAAATGATGCCAGACAGACCTATTCAAGAGGTTCATGAGCTGTGGTGGATTTCGTTCATAATTCTCACATATAATGTCGCGTTCCTGGATCTAACAAAATTGAAAGTATTTTTGTTATTTTAAATATTTTATGCTCACGCTCTGATGTATGGTCAGTCAAATTATTTTTTATGAAGAAATTTATTTCAATAAAAAAAAATTAATTATATTTTGGCTTTAACCACTTGTACGATATTCCGATTTTTCATAACTTGTTAATTGATGGATTTCCATTCATGATTAAAACATAAATGTTTGTCAAATATTTATGTCATACGCAACAATACCCAATAAGTGAAAAATTTACCGAAATTATAGACACTGTTTAAGATGTTTTTATAAAAACTCGAGTTTATCCTATTTAAATTGCTTAAACCCAGGCTAAGAAAAACTGTAGTTTAAAAACAACTATGAGTATGCACCATTAAAATTACACAAGTCTATATAAACTTGCAACAAAAAACAGCTATTTTACATGTTTTGTATCAAAATCACTGACAAACAGTAACAAACCAATAATAAGTTTGCAACAGGAATAATTTTGAACCCGTTTCAGATTGGCCACGTATTCACGCTTAGATAAACAAACCATTAAGAAAGAGAGGTTCGAGTCGACCAGTAAAGTAAAAAAGTTACAATCCGGAAATTTTTAATCATGAAGATTAAGGATTTAAATTTGTATGGTAAATCTAATGAATTAAAAGAAGATTATGGATAAATCTGCTCGAATCAAGATTAAGTGCTTGATGGAACCATAGTATAAAAAGAACTTGTCAAACGTCTATGAATATGCCCTATTAAAGCATCTGCAATAAATTGCTCAATATAATGCGTCATGTAGAGCAATATCTTCAATATTTAGGTATTTGTATATGTTTCATACCAAAACCACTGACAAGCAATAACAAATAATAATATAATATATTGCACACAGGCTAGACATTGATTTTATAACAAATCTTAAATATATGAATGAGTGAGCCCGTGAATTTCGACACGTATTCACAAAATTTTTCAAGAATGCGGAAAGGCAGGTTCGAGTCGACCTGTCCGTCGCAAGTCGTGACTCCCAGTGAAAGCGCAGTTTGAAAGTTTCAATCCGGAATGCACCCTACGAAATTCATCATTTTTTGAAAATAACTTCCAATTTTTAAAAATAACAGACAAATTAATCCCCACAGGGGAAAACTGTGGTAGACTGATTAAGTTGCATTGGTGTGAGTTTTTAACGCACATTTTTGCAACTTAATCAGTCAAATGACAGTTCGAGTTCGTAGGCAAATGCCGTTATCAGCCATTCTTTCCCATCTTTATACTTTTAATCTTTGCCAATACTATAATGTTTATATACAATGGTCGGAGGAAGGTAATATATTCCCGCACATTGTTTTGTGTATGTTCTGCGCATGTACGTCATCTGAATTATTGTCGTTTGACAGCTGCGCTTCCTTTCTTTCATTTCGCTTATGAATAATATCGCGTGTGTTGTGTTTTGAAAAAGAAAAAAATTGTGAAATAAAAACTATGGCGGTTTGTTCAGTTTTCGGTTGTGATACCAATAATAATAAAAAAAGTAAACAATATAAAAATAAAGTAAATAATGTGCCTGTGAAACTATTTCGTTTTCCGAAAGATTTGGAATTGGCAAAAGTTTGGCAGAATAAATGTGGCAGAAAAGATAAAATTAATGTGCAAACGGCCTACATTTGCTCAAAGCAAATATATTCGCAACTTGCAACATGAACTTTTGGAATATTCACCAAAAAGTTGCAAAAAACTGAAATCCGATGCCATTCCTACAGAAAATCTTCCATTCGCCAGTTTTTCAAACAAGGAGAATATCGACCAAAACAACAAGCGAAGTGATCGATTAGAAAAACGACAGCGACGTTTAGAGGTAGAAGCTTTGCTGCAAAGTCCTGCTGTTGAAGAAGACCAATCAATTATTGATGCCATTGTTCCCGAAGACGATTATCAGCACCACATTGACCCCATCACGTAAGCATAAAATGAAGAGCATAATATTTACTGTATTAAATTACATTTCGAAATCCTTAGCCCTGAAGCTGCTGCTGCTGTTGCACTAAAGAAAACTATTTCAGAACTTCAAGAAAAAATAATTTCGCTTGCGGAAAAAAAAATGTCTCAGAATTCCAAAATCACGGACCTATTGAAGGAAAACTATAATCTTAAACAAGAATGCAGTGCAACTAGTTCCATCTTTACTCCCACGCAGAAAAAAAAACTTGGAAAAAGGAATGCACGGCTAAAGTGGAGTATAGATGAAATATCCAAGTGTATAGCAATCCATGCCAGTGGTCCAAAAGCCTACCTACCTACTTCAACAAATTTAACAATATCCAGGAAGAAGAATACGCTCTCGAACCATCTGAAGGCTACATACAAAATTTGTTTTCTTTGGCAGCCGACTGCTCTTTGGATCCTGAAATGATAAGAACTTTCTTTAGGTGTAAAATGTATATTAGAATCAGAATTCAAAATCAAAACATAACAAACAATGTTTGGAAGAAAAAAGATCAACTTAAAAGAAAATTAAATAAAATCTGTTCTTAAAGTTATACCTAACGTGTTATACTTTTTTTTATTAAATATGATAATTTACGGAGAAATACATAAATGGGTAAGTTAAAGGTGTCGCAGTTATTCGTTGAGAGATGAAAACTTATTGCAATCTGCATCTTTTGTCACAAACATTTATTTACTTTTATATTAAAGTCTACACTCACTTCAAGAAATAGAATTCGAGTGACGTCACACAAAAGAGGGAGATAGGATAACGACATGCGCAATATACTACCTTGTTTTCTGTATATCTTGGGTCGGAGGAGTAGCAGCTTAAACTTTGCTGCAGTTGAGTTGCACTTTTGTTGTACTTTTATCTTTCCCACCCACATATTGGTTTTGTTTGACATTTCATCAAACAAGAATCAATATCGATCTTATCTCCCGCGGTGCCGGCTGCACATTTTGTTTATTACTCGTTTTGAGTTATTTGTTATTTATTTTAATTGGATTCGTAAATCCACTTATAGTGGATTCGTAAAGTTAAATTAATTATTCGGGAATTGAGATAATAGAATTTGGCAACAAATTATTTTGCAGCATAGGGTGTTTTCATAAACGACAGACTTACTAAGATCTGCAATAACAAAAATTAATAAAAGCACACTTCTTAAACAAAAACAAGTAGTTTGTTTTTTTATTTGTAAGTATTTTGGACATAGCTATTAAAATAATTAGAAACAAAATGTTAACCTTCAGAATATAAGTGTTTTTTATCGAGTTTTTGATTGCAGATCTTAGTAAGTCTGACGTTTATGAACACATCCATACTCTCTCGGTTAATGGACACCAGAGCAGAATTGGATGAAGAAGTCGTCATTGCAAACATGAAAATTGAGAGAGATCTCAAAACACATCTGCTCAGTGTAATCGAAGTGTTTCCTTTAAATTTCGAAATGGTCAAAAAAGCGACAGAAAAAAAAGAATTATTACAGTTAGTCAGCCGTACCATGAAAGCTGGATGGAAAACCAAAAATTCGCCAGAACTAGTTCCATTTTATTTCAGAAAGGATGCACTAGCTGTTATCGAAGGATGTTTCATGTTCAACGACCGGATCGTCATTCCGTCTTGTTTACAAAAACGAATTCTTAAACAGTTACATCGAGGTCAACCTGGTATCGAGCGAATGAAGACCATCGCTAGAAATCATGTCTACTGGCCCAAAATAGACGGGGATGTAGCTTCTAATGTACGTCAGTGTCACTCATGCTTTAAACTACGTTCCAATCTTGGCCAGTGACAATATCACCGATGGAGCGCATTCATATCGATATCGCTGGTCCAACAGTTGGTTTTTATTATTTCGTTATAGTATACTTAGTATACTCGTTTTCCAAATAGCTTGATGTAGCATCTCACAAGGTGTAAACCTAATTGTGTAAACCTAAGTGAGAGTCTACATAACCTTGCCAATGTTATTATCACGATAACAAGCCATTAGACAAGAAAACTTTCATAAGAAAAAACGATGTTCGCCATTCCTTTTCCGGAATGATTTTTCATTGATTCTTATTCTTTTTCTGACAGCTCTCAAGCTAACGTGGCCAGCGCATTAAACTAATATCTAAAACTAAAGCTAAAATCTAAATTTGTTAAAAAACTTAAACCTAAAGTAAAACTAAGCTAATAATAAAGTAAACATATATATTACTGAATTGACAGGCACAAATCAATTGGCAGCACAAAGATTGTGCCACTGTGCGAACTACCACGACAGGCACAAATTGGTGACCCCGACGTGAAGCCAAAGCAACATCTTTTCGCGGACTCAAAATTTTTTTTTGCGGACTCAAATAAATTTTTTTCGTGGATAAATTTTTTTTCCGTGTTCGAAATGCCTACGGTGAAACCCGGCGGTTCTGCAGAAATCGAAGAGGAAGTATTGACCCTCGCAGACACTGCAAATCAAGCATCGCTGATTTCCATAAAAATTCCACCGTTTTGGAATAATCGGCCCGATCTATGGTTTCTACAAATAGAAACCCAATTCAGACTCAAAAACATTGCTGCATCCGGCACAAAGTACGATTATTTAGTGGCTTCACTAAATAATCAAACTATGGAATCGGTTGCAGATGTTTTAGTTTCACCTCCCGTCACAGAAAAATATGAGAATTTAAAAAAAGTTTTGTTAGAAAGAAATCGGGACAGCGCGGAAAAACGTTTGGACGCCCTCTTAACGAAAGTGGAACTTGGGGACATGAAGCCATCTGAGCTTTATAGAAGCATGGAGAGTCTGGCAAGCGGCAACAATCTGGTGAATACACCACTAGTCAAAAAACTATGGCTAAATCGGCTGCCACCAAACATACGGGTTTGCCTCATGGCGGTGGAGAGTACGCAAACAGAAAGCGAACTTTTCGCGCTAGCCGACAGACTCCATGACTCCTCCCAAAGCACTTGTCCACAGATTTTGCAACTTAATGCAACTCAGACTTCCGATAATGCACTTTTGCAAAAGCTCGTTTTAAAAATTGAAAAACTTGAAACAAGTTACGCTAACGCAAATCGTTTTAACAGGTCGTCCAGACGTTTTTCCCGCGATAGAGCAACAGGTAGCCACCGTTCGCCAAGTAGGACGAATGAAAATAAATCTTTTTGCTGGTTTCATCGGAAATTTGGAAGCAACGCTAGAAATTGTTCGAAACAGTTTTGTACGTTTCAATCAGACGCAAATAAAAGTCAAAAAAACTAGTGCGCCAGATCTCAAATGCGGCTTTGAGTGAGGCAAACTTTTCGCGCCGTCTTTTTATCCGTGACAAAACTTCAAAATACCAATTTTTAATCGACACTGGTGCAGAAATTTCGATAATTCCGCGTAAATTCTGCCAGACTATCAACAAGCCTAACGATTTCGTTCTACTTACGGCAAATGGTGGAAAAATCCACACCTACGGTTGCAAACGTTTAAGAGTCGACTTAAATCTACGACGCGTTTTCGATTTCACTTTCGTGATTGCTGATATTGATCACCCTATTATAGGTGCTGATTTTCTTCACAAGTTTAATTTGATCGTCGATCTTAGCAGCCGTAGAGTTGTGGATAAAGAAACCAACCTTCAAGTTAGTTGTCTCTATAAATCTACAAACATCTGTTCGCCAAAACTTTTTTCAATTTCAAGTGAATTCGGTGCTGTGTTGGATGAGTTTCCTGAGCTTAAAGCTCCGCCAGACTTCACGTTACCGGTAAAACATAACGTTGTTCACCGAATAACAACAAATGGTCAACTCCCTTCCACCAGCGCACGAAGACTAAATCCGGATAGATTGGCAATCGCCAAGACACAGTTTCAACAGATGGTTAGTTTGGGTATTTGTCGTGTTTCTAAATCACACGTCGCTTCACCGCTTCATATGGTTCCAAAAAAGGATCCACTCGATTTTCGACCATGTGGTGATTACCGATGGCTAAACCAAGCGACAATACCAGACAAACATCCGATTTCAAACGCTCAAGACTGCACTGCTAACCTTGACGGTTGCTCAATCTATTCGAAAATAGATTTGGTACGCGCTTACCACCAAATACCGGTCGCGGAGGAAGACGTTCATAAAACGGCTGTCATAACACCTTTCGGGCTTTTCGAAT
This sequence comes from Baccha elongata, assembly GCA_951217065.1. NCBI lineage: Eukaryota > Metazoa > Arthropoda > Insecta > Diptera > Syrphidae > Baccha > Baccha elongata. The sequence goes on from CATNUY010000146.1 coordinate 458,275, forward strand.
TTCTTCGAATGCCTTTCGGCGTGCGCAACGGTGCGCAAACTTTTCAACGTTTTATGAACAGCATTTTAGGTGATCTTCCATTTGTTTCCGTTTACCTAGACGACATACTGGTTTCAAGTAAATCAACCGAGGAACACAAGGTGCATTTGCGAAAAGTTTTTCGTAAATTGCAAGAGCACGGACTTAACGTCAATGTGGCAAAATGCGAACTAGGAGTAAACGAGCTCAATTTTCTGGGTTACAACATTTCCAAACGTGGAATCATTCCTTCGCAAGAACGCGTCAAAGCCATAAACGAATTTCCTAGTCCCTGCTCTATCAAACAACTACAGCGTTTCCTCGGCATGATTAACTTTTATAATCGTTTTATGCCAAGTATGGCGTCAAAAGCTAAATGTCTTTACGAATTACTAAAAAATGTGAAAACCGATAAAAAATCAAAAGTAAAACCAATTTTTCAATGGCCAGACACGTGCGAAGAAGCGTTCCAAGTTCTCAAGCGAGATCTATCGCAACGCACTATGCTTTTTCATCCAAAGCCTCTAGCGCAAATCAGTATTATTGTAGACGCTTCTAACGACGCTATCGGAGGAGTCCTCCAGCAATACCATAATAACTGTTGGGAACCATTGGGTTTCTATTCCACACGTCTGAGCCCCGCCGAAAGAAAATATTCTACGTTCGATCGCGAACTCCTTGCGATATTTAAAAACGTCAAACATTTTCGGTATTATGTAGAAGGTAGACAATTTACTGTTTTTACCGACCATAAACCGCTCACAAACGCCATCTGCTCAAAAACAGAAAAATCGCCTCGTCAAACTCGACATTTAGAATTTATCGCTGAATTCACAACCGATATTCGCTATATCAAAGGCACACAAAATATCGTCGCTGACACTTTATCGCGATTATACGTCGAATTGATAAATTTTAAAAATGTCAGCATTCCGAGTTTGGCTAAAGAGCAAGAAAATGACGACGAGCTTAAAATGCTTTTAAAGCGTGAAAATCCACCTTTCGAATTGTTAAAAAGTAATATTCCATTAAATGATGTTGACATTTGGTGCGAAACGTCCACCGGAAAAAATCGTCCTTACATTCCCGACATTTTCCGCCGAACAATTTTTGACAACCATCACAAACTTTCACATCCAGGTTCAAAAGCAATGCGAAAAGTAATCACTGCAAAATATTTTTGGCCTAAGATGAACGGTGATGTCAATCGATGGACGAAAAGTTGCATCTTTTGTCAAAAATCAAAAATTACCAGACATACGACTTCTGAACATGGAAAGTTTCTTGTTCCTGAAGGTAGATTTTCCCATATCCATATGGATTTGGTTGGTCCATTACCACCATCGCAAGGTTTTACTTACCTTTTAACCATAAGAGACCGTTTTTCTTCGTGGCCCGAGGCCATTCCAATCAAAAACATGAATGCCCCAACAGTAGTAACAGCTTTCGTTCAAAACTGGGTTTCGAGATTTGGAGTACCTCAAACGATCACTACTGATAGAGGAACTCAATTTGAGTCAAGCCTTTTCAAAGAGATATCCGAAATTCTAGGTACAAAACGAATCCGAACGACAACATATCATCCTCAAGCTAACGGCTTTGTCGAACGCTTCCATAGACAGCTTAAAGAAGCTTTACGTTCGCACGAAGACAAACAAAACTGGTTTTCAAACCTACCATGGACTCTTCTTGGTATCCGCTCGACAATAATTGACGACTTAAACGTAACGCCAGCCCAACTACTATACGGACAAAACTTACGATTACCGGCAGAACTCATCGAACCAAAACCCTTAAATCCGATTTCAAATTCTACGACAGCTCGAGAAATCACTCAAGCTATTTCGCAAATCCGACCGTGCCCGAAAAAAAATCGTGAACAAAAATACATCTTTGTTCCAAAAGATTTAAAAAATTGTAAATACGTTTTTGTTCGGGAGGAGGTGAATCGTGGAAGTCTTAATCCACCGTATAAAGGCCCGTTCGAAGTTATTGACCGCTTCGAAAAAACAATGTCGATATTGTTAAATGACAAAAAGCAAGTTATTTCAATTGACCATTTAAAGCCAGCGTTTTGTATTGAAGACGAAGAAAACGAGTCGAAACCAAACAAAAAACAAGTCACTTTCAACTTAAATTGAAAATTTTCATTATCATATATAAAAAATGTAACAAAAATTAAAACAAAAACAATGTACGGTCTTCTACCAAAATCAAATTTCAATTTTATAAGGTCTTCTACCAACAATTACAAAACTCACTGTACTATAAAGTATGTAAAAAAAAAAAATAAATCAAAATTGTAAATTATATAAAAAGCTTATATATTAATGTAATGATAATGTATTCAACATTTATTTGATCAGCCACTTTTTTCTTTGTTAAATTTAAATTTCAAAATAAATTTAAAAGTTTAAATTGTACGGCGGGGAGTGATGTAGCATCTCACAAGGTGTAAACCTAATTGTGTAAACCTAAGTGAGAGTCTACATAACCTTGCCAATGTTATTATCACGATAACAAGCCATTAGACAAGAAAACTTTCATAAGAAAAAACGATGTTCGCCATTCCTTTTCCGGAATGATTTTTCATTGATTCTAATTCTTTTTCTGACAGCTCTCAAGCTAACGTGGCCAGCGCATTAAACTAATATCTAAAACTAAAGCTAAAATCTAAATTTGTTAAAAAACTTAAACCTAAAGTAAAACTAAGCTAATAATAAAGTAAACATATATATTACTGAATTTAAATTAAAAAGTTTTTTATTTCCAACAAAAATCACTACAAAGTGAGTGTCGGTTCAGGTACCATATTTAGTGGTGACAATTGGCAGCACAAAGATCGTGCCACCGTGCGAACTACCACGACAGGCACAAATCAATTGGCAGCACAAAGATTGTGCCACTGTGCGAACTACCACGACAGGCACACTTGATTTTCCAGATTTCAAGCATAACTTCTTCAGTCATCTTCAGCAAGCTGAATGAATTTTTTTTCTATTTATCGAGATTGTGATCAATTGGTTTCGGATAACGAAACCCAGTTTCCGAGTTCTCAATTTCAAAGTTTAATGCGGTCTCGTACAGCACCCTTTCATCCGCAGTCCAATGGGCTGAGCGCTTCGTGGATACGCTCAAGCGAACGCTTTAAAAGCTAAAAAACGAAGGAACAAGTCTCAATAACTTGGAAACATTTTTGCAAACTTACCGCTCAACTCCAAATCGAAATATAGTTGATTTCACCGATTGAAAAATAAAACCATCAATTCGATAAGCACCATAGCGCTAGGAACAGGCAGTTCATCCCAGTTGATATGGTATACGCTAAAAAATCATTGAACGCAAAGGCTCCGTAAAATACAACATCCTGGTCAATGATGAAAACAAAACACGATTTATTCGTTCGCATACAAATCAAATTAAATAAAGATATTCAGATATTTCACAAAAACAAAAGTCATACAATACATTCGATGACCTACTTGATTTATATTCACACAAACAGTCGGAGATTGAAGTATCTCAAGAAAATCCAAACGCAGTTGCTGACTATGGAGTAGCCCTTAACGATTCGATTTCTTAAGATTTCCACGGATTTTCATTTAGAAGCAACACTTCATAACCAGTAAGAACTAGATCATGAGGCAAAAGTGTTCGAGCTCCTGGATGGATGAAGGACTATGATCTTTCTTAAGCAAGATGTTGACAACCCTGGAACACGCATCCAGCGACACCTCTGATAGAGATATACTAGGGCCTTTCGTTTTGAAACTTCTTGGCCTGGCATAGTTTTCTCTAACTTATTTCTTTTGGCTTTATTATTAATATTTAATAAATGGTATATAACTTCATAATTGTCTTTTTAATAAGATCATAACAGATTCCGTAACAGTAACGATAAATGCGATTATACCACGCGTGACGTGTGCCACAGTCTGCTGGATTCTCGGCCGAGCGAACATGATGCCAAATAGATACTGGGAACTAAGCGACAATTTTAGAAATTCTATTGCTTACGAAGACGTTTCGTGCACGAGGATATCCTTTGATCAAATGTAATACAGTAGAGTCTGTGTATGCAAAACTTTGACACCCGTTTCACCAATAGACAATTCTGTTGCTGATTCCTGATGCGGATACGAAAGCATTTGCGGGACTAGGGTGGTTTGAGGCAGATTCGGCACGCGCGAAAGGTGGAGGATTTTGGTCAACATTTAGTTATGTGTTATGTTTCGAGTTACGAGCCTTGCAATTAGTATATTTTTACTCCGTTAATAAATGCTTTGCACGTAAGCATTATGGGCAAATTCCGTTTGCTTTAATGAACTCACACCAAGCAAGCACTGCGAGACCTCGAAATTGGACGCACTGATACAGCACATGTTATTGTGACATTCATAACGCGTCGTTAACTGGCCGTCGCGATGTACCGGCAAGACTCTTTACTAAATCGTTTAGAGAGCATTGATTTTAGGCTAACGATTTCAGGGCTTCATTGAGCAGTACATCGGGTTCGGATCGCGGATCAATTATACTTTGGGCTTGTATAAGCTTAGATAAATAAGCATGTAGACTGTAAAATTTAGATTCGAACTCGACACGATATTGAGTTTCTTCGGATAACTGACCAATATCAAGGTCTAATACTTCGATTTCACTTTGTAAACGTTCAAAGTCTTTCATATGTTGCTCTTGATTTGTTTGTCGCAACTTACTTTCAGCCAGAGAGGCATCTGGTTTCTCACTTAATGTAACGATCTGCGTTACCGAATGATGAAAGTATGGTATGGCACCCAATAAATAAGTTTTTCACAAATCAACTAAATTCGATGCTCCTGTAGAAATACACTGTATGATCTTAGACCCAATTCGCGCAAAATTATAGTCGATTTAACTCGAAACTAAAAGCAATTTAATGTGAAACTTGGTTAAAAATACGTTTTTCTGTATTATTAACGGCATAAAGCATACATTTTCTTAATGAAGTTGTCTGACTTTAAAAACAGCAAACGGCACTAGTACGATAATTTTGGCGCCAAGAATTGATAATTGTTTTTTGTAGAACAGATCAATACAAGCATTTTTTACTATGGGTGGGGGGGGTCTATCTCCCTCCGTTTGGGCGGGAGGGGCAATTTTATAAAAACAGTGCTAAAAATTTAAAACAAATATTAAAAAATAACAGTAATAACAACAACTAAGTTTTATATCTTTTTTTTAAGCCAATACTTTTTTCTATTAGTTGTTTTTTAAATCAAGTGAAACCTATGCATAGTCTTTGAAAAAACGGACTTTAAACTCAAAAATTGCGAAAAAAAAAGGTAAAAAAAACTTTGAAGTGTGATTTTTCAAAACTGTAAAATAAAATACTACTTTTTTTTATAAAATTCGTTGCTCATATTAATTTTAAATCATAAACTGAAAACAAAATGATTTTATGTTTTCTGGTTTTTGAGAAAATGGAAAATTACTAAATGTGAATTCGGGATCTCAAACTGGGCACAAGTACGATAACATTGGCGCCAAGAATTGATAACTGTTTTTTTGTAGAACAGATCAATACAAGCATTTGTGGGGGGGTCTATCTGCCACCGTTTGGCGAAAGGGGCAATTTTATAAAAACAGTGCTAAAATTTTAAAACAAATATTAAAAAATAACGGTAATAGTTAAAACTAAGTTTTATAGCTTTTTTTAAAGCCAATACTTTTTTCTATTAGATGTTTTTTAAATCAAGTGAAACCTATGCATAGTCTTTGAAAAAACGGACTTTAAACTCAAAAATTGCGAAAAAAAAGGTAAAAAAAGACTTTGAAGTGTGATTTTTCAAAACTGTTAAATAAAATACTACTTTTTTTTATATAATTCGTTGCTCATATTAATTTTAAATCATAAACTGAAAACAAAATGATTTTATGTTTTCTGGTTTTTGAGAAAATGGAAAATTACTAAAACAACTCTTTTATTGGATACTTGTTTTATAAACAGTGTTGGATGCTGCCCCCCTGCAACCACCCTGCTTGGACACACTATAGGATTTGGGCTGGGTGCGAAGTGGGGTGGGTGCGAGGTTGGGTGTATGCAAAGTTTCTGTTGCATTAAAAGATGCCCAAGCATCATTAAAAACACGAACCTATACGTACAACATTCACCGTATACCAAAAAAAAAAGAAAACTCTTATAAGAAAGTAGTTTTAGTAATTTTCCATTTTCTCAAAAACCAGAAAACATAAAATCATTTTGTTTTCAGTTTATGATTTGAAATGAATATGAGCAACGAATTATATAAAAAAACGTAGTATTTTATTTTACAGTTTTGAAAAATCATATTTCAAAGTTTTTTTTTACCTTTTTTTTCGCAATTTTTGAGTTTAAAGTCCGTTTTTTCAAAGACTATGCATAGGTTTCATCATCATCATCGGCTCGACAACCGGGGTCCGGTCCTGGCCTCCTTCAGCAAGTCTCTCCACCTATCCCGGTCTCGAGCCGACGCCATCCAGTTGCGTACCACAGAGAACTTTCCGAGCAGGTTCCTCTTCGCTCATGCGAGCTAGGTGCCCTGCCCACCGAAGTCTACCGAGCCTAATTTTTGTCACGATACCTGCTTCAAGGTAGATTGCGTACAATTCATGATTGTACCGTCTCCGGAATCGTCCTTCCTCACATATGGGGCCAACAATTCTCCTTAAGACTTTTCTCTCGAACGCGGCTAAGAGGTCAGAGTGCCTTTTGCTAAGCACCCAAGTCTCGGATCCATATGTGAGTACTGGCAGGACCATGGTCCTGTACAGCAGTAGTTTTGAAGTTATGGTGAGATTTCTGGATTTGAAGAGCTTTGACAGACTGTAGTAGGCTCTGTTGGATTTGAGAAGCCGCCCGCGTATTTCTTCTTCTATATTGTTATCGGCTGCTACTATTGACCCAAGGTATTTAAAGGATTGCACCACTTCAAATTCGTGCTCCGCTACCTTGATTGTTTGACCAACTGTTTCTCTCGCATTCGACGCCACCATGTACTTTGTTTTACCTTCACTAATGTGCAGCCCCAGATTTTGTGCCGTCTGCTCGATCTGGATGAAGGAATCGTGTACAGCTTGCTCGGTTCTTCCGATGATGTCGATGTCGTCTGCGTAAGCCAGTATCTGGCTGGACCTGTTGACGATGGTCCCTCTTGTTGCCGTGCCAGAGTCACGGATTGCTTTCTCCAACGCCAGGTTGAAGAGGAGGCAGGCCAAACCATCCCCTTGTCGGAGTCCATTTAAGATGTTGATTGGTCTGGATAGCAATCCGGCTATTTTTACTTGGCTTGTTACGTTGGTCATGGTCAACCTACATAGTCGTGTCAATTTATTTGGGATGCCGAATTCTCTCATGGCTTTGTAAAGTTCTACCCTGGCTATGCTATCATAGGCGGCCTTAAAGTCTATAAACAGGTGGTATGTTGGGATGTTAAATTCTAGACATTTTTCCATAGATTGCCTTAGGGTAAAGATCTGATCAGTTGTTGATTTGCCTGGAACGAAACCACACTGATATTGTCCGATGATGGTTTTAGCGTATGGGGTTATCCGGTCTTGTAGGATAGAGGAGAGTATCTTATAGGCGGTACTCAACAACGTGATACCTCTATAGTTGCTGCACGTTGTGACATCTCCTTTCTTATGTATGGGGCATATTATACCTTTTCGCCAGTCTTCTGGCATTTCTTCATGCTCCCACACGTGCACTATAATATCATGAATTGCCTGAAGTAGAGCTGGCGCACCGTGTTGAAATAATTCGGCTGGTATACCATCAGCTCCCGGGTCTTTGTTTTTCTTTAGCCGGTCTATAGCCTTCTCAACCTCTTCTTTGCTTGGTGACGGCAACATAGGGTATTCGTCTTGAAGCAGTGGAGCCTCCACTTCTGCAGTGAGTTGACCATTTAGCAATTCATTAAAGAACACTTCCCATCGCTCCAGTATGCTTTGTGGATCGGTGATCAGATTTCCCTCTCCGTCCTTGCAGTATGTGCAGCGTGGTGTGTACTGCGTCATGTTTCGGACGGATTGGTAGAACTTCCGCGCCTGGTGCGGACCTCGCTCTCGGCTTTTTTCTATTTCACAGATTAAGTTCTTCTCCCAGGCTGATTTTTTCTGTCTGTGAAGCCGTTTTTCTATTCTTCTGAGCTCTTTATATTCTTCTTCGCGTGCCCGCGTTCTATGAGATTGTTGCATTGCTCGGTACGCAACATTCTTACGTTCAGTCGCTAGCTTGCATTTATCATCAAACCAGTCGTTCCGATTTCTACGACAGCTGCCTAAGACGGAGTTGGCAGTACTAATGACAGTATTCTTAAGGCGTGTCCACTTCTCATCTACGCCCAGCATACTGGCTCCAGGACTTACTCTCCCTAAATCAAGTGATTCTAGGGCGAGTCCTTACGCATTACCAAAGGTGTTACTAGCATTTTCATTGCGCAGGGCGGCCGTGTTGATTCGAACCTGATCGGCGGATGCAATACGTCTTCGCAAGGCAATCCGCCCTCGGAAGACCATACCAACAAGATAGTGATCCGAGTCGATATTGGCGCCTCGGTACGTTCGTACCGTCATCAAGTTCGAGTAGTGGCGACGGTCTATCAACACGTGGTCTATTTGGTTACGAGTGACTCCATCAGGTGATACCCAGGTGGCTTTGTAGATATCTTTTCGCGGGAACCTGGTACTCGCAACGACCATGTTTTTCGATGCTGCCAATTCTAAGACTCGAAGTCCATTGTCATTAGTGTTCTCATGCAAACTATGGGTGCCTGCGTAATGCCTGAATACCGGCTCCCGACCTATTTTTGCGTTCAAATCCCCAAGGATGATTTTTACGTCATACCTTGGACAGGCATTGAGGGTCCTCTCGACTTGTTCGTAGTAAGTCTCTTTTTCTTCGTCTGAGGATTCCTCCGTAGGTCCGTGAACGTTATTGAGGCTGATGTTCGTAAATTTGCCTCGCACGCGAAGGGTGCATAGCCTTTCGCTTATAGCGTTAAAGTCGATGATGGTAGACTTCATTTTTTCGCTGACTAGGAAGCCTACCCCGAGCACATGGTGTTTTGTATGACAGCTGTAGTATACGTCATATTCTTTCTTCTGTAAAACACCATTCCCTGTCCATCTGATTTCTTGTAGTGCTGTTATGTCAGCTTTATATTTTGACAGGGCATCAGCTAGCTGCTGAGCAGCTCGAGCTCTATAGAGCGATCGTACGTTCCATAGGAAAATTCGTAAATCGTTTTGCCGTTTTCGTTGCGTAGGTTGTCGTCGTGAGATCAGTCCGTTTCCGAGGCTTGTTGTTGGTCTCGTAATTCGAAGTTTTACGGAACAGGGAATTAACCTGTTGCCAACCTGAGGAACCAGCCTGATCATATTAGCCAAACCTTTTTTTAAAAGGCTTGTTACTAGCGGCCGCCGCGAAGAGGCTATGATCACACTTCCATCAGTCCCGAATAGTTACGGCACGTGCACGTTTTCGTATGCTACATGTTATTCCCCCTATTCGTCTGATGGCTGACCGCCATGCATAGGTTTCACTTGATTTAAAAAACATCTAATAGAAAAGAGTATTGTCTTTAAAAAAGATATAAGACTTAGTTGTAAATATTACTGTTATTTTTTAATATTTGTTTTAAATTTTTAGCACTGTTGTTATAAAATTGCCCCACCCGCCCAAACGGAGGGAGATAGACCCCCCCATCCATAGTAAAAAATGCTTGTATTGAACTGTTCTACAAAAAACCGTTATCAATTCTTGGCGCCAAAGTTATCGTACTCTCCCCCAGCAAACCTTTGCATTATATTTTTAATGCAGCACACTAAAATCTCTGAGAGAATGACAGCTCACTCTCTTGAAATCGCTTTTGTGGAATGTAACTACACACAAACACTGCATAAATTCACCAACAACCCCTTTCAGTGGAATAAATATGTAACTGGAAGTTAAAAAAGTGTTTATTCTTGAGTAAAAGTTAGACAACTGTTCTAAAGTTAAAATAATGTTAAATTAAGGGTTAATTCCTTAAATATAGGTTGACTATAATTTTGCGCAATCATTTTTTATTAATCGAGTTTTTCACTAAATTCACGAGGGTAAAACCGATAATAACGTTTTCTTTCGATTGCCAATGCCGTACAAATACGAAAGTTTTCGAATAATCCGCACTCGTGAGGACCAAATGCTTATGCGTTCGTGTCTTAGAAACTTCGAGCGTACTTACTTTTGCGGAATTTCCAAGCATGGATCATCTGAAAGTCTTTAATATAAGTTTTGTTCACGACGAAATAAAAAGCGCGTGTTTCCCTCTTGCTACTTGCAATTCAACTCATTTTTTTTATAATACAGAATAAGGAAAAATAGGAGAGAGAAAATAGAAAAGAAAAAGTACTATACTCATTACAACTTTTGACAATCGTTCAGTTAGGCGTAGAACTAAAGTGGATTACTTATGGTAGACAACCCCCCCCCCCTGTTAATAAACACCAAATAGCCATAAATATCAATGAGTTATCGCTAACAGACGATATAACTCCTAATATGTCATACCCTCAAACGATGAAATAAAAACAAAATAAATTTAAGTCACCGAATACAGCAGGATAAGGAAAGTATTACTTTTTAACACGAGTTTTTATAAATGTCCTCCAGAACACATTCTTACAATACGCTCTTTTTTCTCATGATTTTAGTACGATTTGATCAAAAAAGAGAGGGAAAATAAAAATGAAAACTGGAACGGAACGAGAAATTATTATTTGTTTATTAATAAAAAAGTTATTAAACGGATAAGTTATGAATCTATGTGTTAGCTAACTCATGAATAAAAAAACAAATAGGGTTTTTCTTATTAAAAGGGTTGACAAGGCTTAAGACAATGCGGCGCAGGGCCAGAAGTCCACGGGCCAAAAGTCCATAATGGACTTCTGACCCACTAGGGTTGGTCAGAAGTCCACAAATACATTATGGACTTATGACTCACCCAGGTGGCTCAGAAGTGCACAAGAAAGTGGGCCACAAGTTCATAACTTTTAAGGAGAAGTGGGTCACAAGTCCACAATAAAACTAAAACAAATTATGAAATCATAGATACCTATTTATTTTTAAAGAAAATAACAAAATTAATTAACATAAATTATATCAATACAAAAAACGAAAAAAAAACAAAATTAAGCAAATTCAGTGACAAAGACAAGAAATAGTTACAAAAAAACTTTTGTGCTATTACTAACAATTTGCCTGCAAAAGGGGCATAGCACTTCATTTTTGTTGCGTTTGGCCGTATCTTTCACACTCAAGAAACTTTCCTCGCAAATTTCGAAATGAATCTGAGAGGAACTTTTTTATTGATGGCACCTTCAGCGTTCTTCCATCAGGCGAATGGAAGCAATTAGTGATTATTTGTGTAGCACATTCAGAGCACGTAAGTACCTTCTTAGTATTTGTTGTTTAGAATTACTTTTCCAAATTGCAATGAGGTATTTTGAATTTGATTTTTTATTTGATTAGTGTAGTAATCAATTAATATAATCAATTAAAAAATCGCGCGATTTTTAATTGATTATATTAATTGATTACTACACTAATCAATTAAAAAATCAAATTCAAAATACCTCATTGCAATTTGGAAAAGTAATTCTAAACAACAAATACTAAGTAGGTACTTACGTGCTCTGAATGTGCTACACAAAATAATCACTAATTGCTTCCATTCGCCTGATGGAAGAACGCTGAAGGTGCCATCAATAAAATAGTTCCTCTCAGATTCAGACAAGAGTTGAATTTCCTCACACATTTTCGTTGCCATGAAAACGGAGTAGCAAAAGTCTGTTTCCAGAACCGTGCCTTTGTACACCATTATGGACTATTGGCTCACCTCAGTGGGTCAAAAGTCCATAATCGATGGGCCAAAATTTCACAGGAATTTCTTGTGTACTTTAGACCCACCATGGTGGGTCATAAGTCCATAATGTATTTGTGGACTTTTGGCCCGTGGGCTTCTGGCCCTGCGCCAGACAATGCATCGGCAAACAGTGGCTACGGGTATTGTACTGAATTTAACGAAAATGTACATGCGTACTTGAGCACATTCAATTGTATGAAAAATGTACAATTGTATCAACTTTTCCAACCGTGAGTCAAATTTTCTTGTTCTGTGAAAAATTAGCCTGTATCTTGGATTGAAAAATGTGTAAAATCAATCATTTCTGGAGCTTCAAATTCAAGCATTATTTTTTCGTTAAGTATTTTCTATTAAATGCATAGCTTGATCTTAAGATCAACATCTTGTTTATAAAAAAGATCTTTTATGAACATTATTAATGAAATTAAAAATTATATTACATAACAAACGAATCAATAATATAATGAAAAATAATGAAACAATAAATAAATAGATAATAAATAAATATACATACAGGATGGATTAAAAGGAAAAGAGACAAGAAAGAAAAAACAGATGAAATATTAGAATTAGAATTTAGAATTAGAAAACAATTTATTTTTCTTATTATTCAAATTACAATTTTAACAATAAATTCAATTTTAAGATAAACTTAAACAAGTAATTTAAGGTGTATAAGAAAAATATGAGACATTCTATATTTAATTACAGTGTAACAAAAATAGTGTTGAATGCCACTTCAAAAATAAAATAAATCTATGTAAAAGTATAAAAGTATGGGTGGGGTGACCCTTAATTCTTACATAATTAACAATTTGATTATATGAATTGAAATAAAATTAAAAATTTACAATTTAATTCATAGTTATGACAATTATCAACATGAAAAATTAAAATAATGAAAAGAAAATTTTGCATTATTGAAAAAGAAAGAAAAAGCTAAATACACTCGCATTATTATTTAAACCAGAATACCAGAAATTAAAGATTCTAAATTAGAATAATCTAAGTCCAACAACCAGAGTTTTAAAAGACAAGTGAACAAACCAGGAGCAGTAATTGTTCTTAAAGATGGCGGAAGCTTATTAAAAAAACGATAGGAAGAAATTGAATAGAAATTTCGAAACGCAGTAGTACGGAATAAAGGAACTGTTAAAAGATTTGAAGAGTTACCACGTAAATTATGACTTGATATAAGCCTAAAGTTACGGCTTCCCGATTTCATAAAAAGGACTTAAGAACTTTGAAACAATATAAATGACGCACTGGAAGAATTTTCAAGTCATGAAACAAAGGGAAACTAGGGTGTCTTCTCGGTTTGCGACAAATTTTTCTAACGACTTGTTTTTGCAAAATTAACAAAGGTTCAATTTTGTTAACATGAGTACCACCCCAGCATACAATCCCATATTGCAGCTTTGAATGAAAAATACCAAAGTAGATAGTTTTTAATAAATCAGCTGAAACTATGTTTTGCAAGTAATAAAAGTATCTCATCGTACAACGGAAATACTTTCCCAAATTAGTTGTGTGATTTGAAAATTTCATATTACAGTCAATGGTAAGCCCTAAATATTTAAATTCATTTACTTTCTCTACTAAAAAACAATTAACACAACAATTTAAAGTGCTTATGAAAGTTCCATTAGTTAAAACCTCAGGAGAACAATTTTGAACGGGCAGTTTAAATCTTTCACATTCAGGAGCGTGGAAATAGAATTCAACATTGAAATTATTAACTGATGATAAACTGAAAAACATAAGCTTCGTTTTTGAGCTTATAGTTAAATTATGTTCCGCAAACCAAACCCTTAAAAGATCAAGATAACAATTAATGTCGGATACCAAATCCAATGGACTATTTGAACCATAAGACAAAGCAATATCATCAGCAAACGCAGTAGGCTTTCCTCTAAAGGGAAGTGCAAAGATAGAATTTATGTAGACCAGGCACAAAATAGGCCCCAAGACGGATCCCTGAGGTACACCCAGGTTAAGGTATCCATTATCACTCCTAGACCCACACAATTTAACTCTTTGACTTCTATTCTCAAGGTACGACCTAAACCAATTAAGCATGAAACCACGAAAACCAGCTTTATGCAATTTTCTTAATAAATAATTATGGTTCACCATATCAAAGGCCTTGGTGATATCGACAAATAATTCCGCTGTGAACTTTTTTCTGTCAAGATTTAACATTATTTGATCACAAAACTGCAACAACGCATCTTCAGTAGATTTCTCGTTTAAAAAACCAAATTGAACAGAACTAAAAAAGTTATTTTTTGACAAAAAGCTTAGCATTCTTGTTTTTATTACCTTTTCAAAAACTTTGCTGAAAACAGGAAGAAGGGAGATAGGACACATATCACCTGCTGAACCCTTTTTAAATAATGGTACAACATCAGCACATTTTAAAGATTCAGGAAATACTCCTGCAAAAACACAACGATTAAAAATAAAAGCCAACACATCAGCTATTAGATACACAACTTTCTTGACAACCATATTAGATATATCATCGGCTCCAGACGAATTAAAGTTTTTTAAGCTACTAATGCTCTTGAGAATATCAAGAGAAGATATAGTTTCAAAAACAAAACTGGTTCTTTGAATTGGTTCATCCATCTCGAAGAAAGGTTCACAGGGATAGGGTTGTAATCTACTTGTAACACCAATAAAATAATCATTAAAAGCATTTGCAATCAAATATTTATCAGTGACTTCGCAGTCATCAATAACTATCACATCAGGCACTTTAGACACAGATGATTTGTTAAGTATACTGTTTACTATTTTCCACTCCTTTTTTAGATCGCCCTTAGCAGAATTCAATTGATTTCGATAAAACGTATCACGACAAATTGGGATTTCTCTTTTTATTTCAGCACACAGATTTTTATATTTTAGTTTTAGCAAGGAATTACTAGGATTTTTATAACACTTTTGTCTTAATTTATTTTTACCATTAACTTTGTTTATTAAATAGTTGCTGATCCAGGGTTTAAGTCTTCTATAATTTTTTTTCGGTTGAATCAACTCAGATGAGCTCGAAATGTGATGATTTAAACAATTAATAAATATTATATACGAAGTTGACACATCAACGCACGAGTACACATTTTCCCAAAATTCATACAAAAGAGTATCTTTTAATTTACAAATATCTATTTTTGGTGAGCTTTGCACATTAACATTACCAGAAAATCGACAATTTTTGCTTTTCAGAATATTATTAATAAGTATACCCGTCATAGAATGATCAGTTATCATTAAATCAAACACATACGATTCACATTCAACGGTGGAAATATTAGAAAAACGACCATAAATATGATCCAAGCAACTACCTGACACTTGACGCGTAGGTTCATTAATAAACGAAAAAAGACCATGTGAAGCTAAAAGAGATAAATAATTGTAAATAATGTCATTTGTTTCAAGAATATTAATATTGAAATCTCCCAATATGATTACATTTTTGGATTTTTCCCTTTCCAACAAACTAGAAAATTCTTCCGTAAACATAACAACATCAAAAAAATGAAATCTATACGCACAAAATATGACATAAATATCATGTTTAATTTCAATGGAGACTCTCAAAACATCAGCACATTTAAAGTTTACACAAGTGAAATCGAGTAATTTGTGATCCTCTTTTACAAAACACCCGATCCCACCAGATGCATAATTATCATTAGTATTAGACACTAAATTAAACCCAGTTATATTGTAATCGTCTTTTTCAAAGCTGTAAATCCAAATTTCAGAAACAAAAACAACATCTGGGATAGAAGCAAAAGATTCAAGATGAGTAACTAATTCATTAAAATTTGCTCTCAGACTCCTGACATTCTGGTGCACAATAAAAAAATTATTACTTAAATATGATCTATTTAAAAAAAACCTTATCAACATTAGAGTTATTTGGGAAGGAAAAGTCATCAATAAAATTTTCATTATCTTTATTCATTTTTTGTTTGTATTATTAAATAAAAGCTCTAGATACTAGCAAGATCATCAAAAGATTTAATAGAGATGACTTTTTCTCCCTCAATTTTCCTCACAAGAATTTGATTATTATTGTACCATACATATTTTGCACCTCTCTGTATACTTATTTCTTTTACTTTCATAAATAAAGCTTGTGTGTACTTAGTGAGAGAGTTATTTATGTAGATACCCTTTTCAGTCTTTTTGTTATTGCTGTTTTTGTTGTTAGTACTGCTGCTACTGTCACCGCTGCCACTGCCGATATCGTCGCTGCTGCCGTCGTCGGTGGTTGATGCAAAAAATGTGTTGAGCTTTTTTTTGTTCTTTGTCTTAGCGCTCATTATTCTTTGTTTAGTTGAGAATCTAACACAAATTAATGAAATCGATTTGGAACGCTTATCTTTGCTATGGACATTTTTGATAAAGCAATTCTCAATTTCACTGTCACTGACATCAATGGATAGGGCTTTAGCAAAAACTTCTTTCGTCTTAATTAAGCAATTACAGTCGTTGACATTGGGAACACCAATAATTTCAATGTCATTTATAAGTGTAAGTTGTTGTTGCCAATTGAGCCTGCTTTCCAGAATATTTACTTTTGATTTAAGTGCATTATTTTCTGATCGAAGTTCATTTATTCGCTCTAAGAAGCAGCGATTAGTTTTCTCAAGATCATTGAGTTTTAGATACACCATCTGAAGAGTACATTCTTTCTCGGTGACAATGCTGGATGACGACGAGTCGATGGGAACAAGAGGTGTTGTTGTAGTACCACCCGCTTCACTGTTGTTTTTGTTCGCCGCAGAAGAAGTTCTGTTATTTTCCAAAGTAGAAGAATTCTGTGGCAAATACAATGAACGTCGTTTAAGCGTCGCACATTTATCACAACGAAATTGTGCACCAGTTGATTGGTAATATGCGGCATCGTCTTTGGTTAAATTAACACAACTTAAATGAAATAAATAATTGCAATCGCAACACTCGATTTTGGATGAGTTACGCTTAATATTATTTGAACACGCGAAGCAAATCATCTTTGTTTTATTGTCAATCAATAGAATACTTTTAATTTAATTGTAGTTGAAGGTAAGAAAGTTTTCTTTGAGTAGCGCACACCACGAAACTTCAGAGAGAACTGTGCAATTGTGCAATGCACAGTGAATTTTAACGTTATTTTTATAAGTGAATGAAACAAAATAAAGAAGATAGAGAAAGAGAATTGTAGCACACCCAAATATTCCACAAAAATTAAGTTATGTCATCGAGCAATGTGAGATGAAATTTTTCTAAAACTATTAGTTTTATAAAACAATTTATTTTTCTTATTATTCAAATTACAATTTTAACACTACATTCAATTTTAAGATAAACTTAAACAAGTAATTTAAGGTGTATAAGAAAAATATGAGACATTCTATATTTAATTACAGTGTAACAAAAATAGTGTTGAATGCCACTTCAAAAATAAAATAAATCTATGTAAAAGTATAAAAGTATGGGTGGGGTGACCCTTAATTCTTACATAATTAACAATTTGATTATATGAATTGAAATAAAATTAAAAATTTACAATTTAATTCATAGTTATGACAATTATCAACATGAAAAATTAAAATAATGAAAAGAAAATTTTGCATTATTGAAAAAGAAAGAAAAAGCTAAATACACTCGCATTATTATTTAAACCAGAATACCAGAAATTAAAGATTCTAAATTAGAATAATCTAAGTCCAACAACCAGAGTTTTAAAAGACAAGTGAACAAACCAGGAGCAGTAATTGTTCTTAAAGATGGCGGAAGCTTATTAAAAAAACGATAGGAAGAAATTGAATAGAAATTTCGAAACGCAGTAGTACGGAATAAAGGAACTGTTAAAAGATTTGAAGAGTTACCACGTAAATTATGACTTGATATAAGCCTAAAGTTACGGCTTCCCGATTTCATAAAAAGGACTTAAGAACTTTGAAACAATATAAATGACGCACTGGAAGAATTTTCAAGTCATGAAACAAAGGGAAACTAGGGTGTCTTCTCGGTTTGCGACAAATTTTTCTAACGACTTGTTTTTGCAAAATTAACAAAGGTTCAATTTTGTTAACATGAGTACCACCCCAGCATACAATCCCATATTGCAGCTTTGAATGAAAAATACCAAAGTAGATAGTTTTTAATAAATCAGCTGAAACTATGTTTTGCAAGTAATAAAAGTATCTCATCGTACAACGGAAATACTTTCCCAAATTAGTTGTGTGATTTGAAAATTTCATATTACAGTCAATGGTAAGCCCTAAATATTTAAATTCATTTACTTTCTCTACTAAAAAACAATTAACACAACAATTTAAAGTGCTTATGAAAGTTCCATTAGTTAAAACCTCAGGAGAACAATTTCGAACGGGCAGTTTAAATCTTTCACATTCAGGAGCGTGGAAATAGAATTCAACCTTGAAATTATTAACTGATGATAAACTGAAAAACATAAGCTTCGTTTTTGAGCTTGTAGTTAAATTATATTCCGCAAACCAAACCCTTAAAAGATCAAGATAACAATTAATGTCGGATACCAAATCCAATGGACTATTTGAACCATACGACAAAGCAATATCATCAGCAAACGCAGTAGGCTTTCCTCTAAAGGGAAGTGCAAAGATAGAATTTATGTAGACCAGGCACAAAATAGGCCCCAAGACGGATCCCTGAGGTACACCCAGGTTAAGGTATCCATTATCACTCCTAGACCCACACAATTTAACTCTTTGACTTCTATTCTCAAGGTACGACCTAAACCAATTAAGCATGAAACCACGAAAACCAGCTTTATGCAATTTTCTTAATAAATAATTATGGTTCACCATATCAAAGGCCTTGGTGATATCGACAAATAATTCCGCTGTGAACTTTTTTCTGTCAAGATTTAACATTATTTGATCACAAAACTGCAACAATGCATCTTCAGTAGATTTCTCGTTTAAAAAACCAAATTGAACAGAACTAAAAAAGTTATTTTTTGACAAAAAGCTTAGCATTCTTGTTTTTATTACCTTTTCAAAAACTTTGCTGAAAACAGGAAGAAGGGAGATAGGCCTATAGTTACACATAATAATGGTACAACATCAGCACATTTTAAAGATTCAGGAAATACTCCTGCAAAAACACAACGATTAAAAATAAAAGCCAACACATCAGCTATTAGATACACAATTTTCTTGACAACCATATTAGATATATCATCGGCTCCAGACGAATTAGAGTTTTTTAAGCTACTAATGCTCTTGAGAATATCAAGAGAAGATATAGTTTCAAAAACAAAACTGGTTCTTTGAATTGGTTCATCCATCTCGAAGAAAGGTTCACAGGGATAGGGTTGTAATCTACTTGTAACACCAATAAAATAATCATTAAAAGCATTTGCAATCAAATATTTATCAGTGACTTCGCAGTCATCAATAACTATCACATCAGGCACTTTAGACACAGATGATTTGTTAAGTATACTGTTTACTATTTTCCACTCCTTTTTTAGATCGCCCTTAGCAGAATTCAATTGATTTCGATAAAACGTATCACGACAAATTGGGATTTCTCTTTTTATTTCAGCACACAGATTTTTATATTTTAGTTTTAGCAAGGAATTACTAGGATTTTTATAACACTTTTGTCTTAATTTATTTTTACCATTAACTTTGTTTATTAAATAGTTGCTGATCCAGGGTTTAAGTCTTCTATAATTTTTTTTCGGTTGAATCAACTCGGATGAGCTCGAAATTTGATGATTTAAACAATTAATAAATATTATATACGAAGTTGACACATCAACGCACGAGTACACATTTTCCCAAAATTCATACAAAAGAGTATCTTTTAATTTACAAATATCTATTTTTGGTGAGCTTTGCACATTAACATTACCAGAAAATCGACAATTTTTGCTTTTCAGAATATTATTAATAAGTATACCCGTCATAGAATGATCAGCTATCATTAAATCAAACACATACGATTCACATTCAACGGTGGAAATATTAGAAAAACGACCATAAATATGATCCAAGCAACTACCTGACACTTGACGCGTAGGTTCATTAATAAACGAAAAAAGACCATGTGAAGCTAAAAGAGATAAATAATTGTAAATAATGTCATTTGTTTCAAGAATATTAATATTGAAATCTCCCAATATGATTACATTTTTGGATTTTTCCCTTTCCAACAAACTAGAAAATTCTTCCGTAAACATAACAATATCAAAAAAATGAAATCTATACGCACAAAATATGACATAAATATCATGTTTAATTTCAATGGAGACTCTCAAAACATCAGCACATTTAAAGTTTACACAAGTGAAATCGAGTAATTTGTGATCCTCTTTTACAAAACACCCGATCCCACCAGATGCATAATTATCATTAGTATTAGACACTAAATTAAACCCAGTTATATTGTAATCGTCTTTTTCAAAGCTGTAAATCCAAATTTCAGAAACAAAAACAACATCTGGGATAGAAGCAAAAGATTCAAGATGAGTAACTAATTCATTAAAATTTGCTCTCAGACTCCTGACATTCTGGTGCACAATAAAAAAATTATTACTTAAATATGATCTATTTAAAAAAAACCTTATCAACATTAGAGTTATTTGGGAAGGAAAAGTCATCAATAAAATTTTCATTATCTTTATTCATTTTTTGTTTGTATTATTAAATAAAAGCTCTAGATACTAGCAAGATCATCAAAAGATTTAATAGAGATGACTTTTTCTCCCTCAATTTTCCTCACAAGAATTTGATTATTATTGTACCATACATATTTTGCACCTCTCTGTATACTTATTTCTTTTACTTTCATAAATAAAGCTTGTGTGTACTTAGTGAGAGAGTTATTTATGTAGATACCCTTTTCAGTCTTTTTGTTATTGCTGTTTTTGTTGTTAGTACTGCTGCTACTGTCACCGCTGCCACTGCCGATATCGTCGCTGCTGCCGTCGTCGGTGGTTGATGCAAAAAATGTGTTGAGCTTTTTTTTGTTCTTTGTCTTAGCGCTCATTATTCTTTGTTTAGTTGAGAATCTAACACAAATTAATGAAATCGATTTGGAACGCTTATCTTTGCTATGGACATTTTTGATAAAGCAATTCTCAATTTCACTGTCACTGACATCAATGGATAGGGCTTTAGCAAAAACTTCTTTCGTCTTAATTAAGCAATTACAGTCGTTGACATTGGGAACACCAATAATTTCAATGTCATTTATAAGTGTAAGTTGTTGTTGCCAATTGAGCCTGCTTTCCAGAATATTTACTTTTGATTTAAGTGCATTATTTTCTGATCGAAGTTCATTTATTCGCTCTAAGAAGCAGCGATTAGTTTTCTCAAGATCATTGAGTTTTAGATACACCATCTGAAGAGTACATTCTTTCTCGGTGACAAGGCTGGATGACGACGAGTCGATGGGAACAAGAGGTGTTGTTGTAGTACCACCCGCTTCACTGTTGTTTTTGTTCGCCGCAGAAGAAGTTCTGTTATTTTCCAAAGTAGAAGAATTCTGTGGCAAATACAATGAACGTCGTTTAAGCGTCGCACATTTATCACAACGAAATTGTGCACCAGTTGATTGGTAATATGCGGCATCGTCTTTGGTTAAATTAACACAACTTAAATGAAATAAATAATTGCAATCGCAACACTCGATTTTGGATGAGTTACGCTTGATATTATTTGAACACGCGAAGCAAATCATCTTTGTTTTATTGTCAATCAATAGAATACTTTTAATTTAATTGTAGTTGAAGGTAAGAAAGTTTTCTTTGAGTAGCGCACACCACGAAACTTCAGAGAGAACTGTGCAATTGTGCAATGCACAGTGAATTTTAACGTTATTTTTATAAGTGAATGAAACAAAATAAAGAAGATAGAGAAAGAGAATTGTAGCACACCCAAATATTCCACAAAAATTAAGTTATGTCATCGAGCAATGTGAGATGAAATTTTTCTAAAACTATTAGTTTTAGAAAACAATTTATTTTGCTTATTATTCAAATTACAATTTTAACACTAAATTCAATTTTAAGATAAACTTAAACAAGTAATTTAAGGTGTATAAGAAAAATATGAGACATTCTATATTTAATTACAGTGTAACAAAAATAGTGTTGAATGCCACTTCAAAAATAAAATAAATCTATGTAAAAGTATAAAAGTATGGGTGGGGTGACCCTTAATTCTTACATAATTAACAATTTGATTATATGAATTGAAATAAAATTAAAAATTTACAATTTAATTCATAGTTATGACAATTATCAACATGAAAAACTAAAATAATGAAAAGAAAATTTTGCATTATTGAAAAAGAAAGAAAAAGCTAAATACACTCGCATTATTATTTAAACCAGAATACCAGAAATTAAAGATTCTAAATTAGAATAATCTAAGTCCAACAACCAGAGTTTTAAAAGACAAGTGAACAAACCAGGAGCAGTAATTGTTCTTAAAGATGGCGGAAGCTTATTAAAAAGACGATAGGAAGAAATTGAATAGAAATTTCGAAACGCAGTAGTACGGAATAAAGGAACTGTTAAAAGATTTGAAGAGTTACCACGTAAATTATGAATTGATATAAGCCTAAAGTTACGGCTTCCCGATTTCATAAAAAAGGACTTAAGAACTTTGAAACAATATAAATGACGCACTGGAAGAATTTTCAAGTCATGAAACAAAGGGAAACTAGGGTGTCTTCTCGGTTTGCGACAAATTTTTCTAACGACTTGTTTTTGCAAAATTAACAAAGGTTCAATTTTGTTAACATGAGTACCACCCCAGCATACAATCCCATATTGCAGCTTTGAATGAAAAATACCAAAGTAGATAGTTTTTAATAAATCAGCTGAAACTATGTTTTGCAAGTAATAAAAGTATCTCATCGTACAACGGAAATACTTTCCCAAATTAGTTGTGTGATTTGAAAATTTCATATTACAGTCAATGGTAAGCCCTAAATATTTAAATTCATTTACTTTCTCTACTAAAAAACAATTAACACAACAATTTAAAGTGCTTATGAAAGTTCCATTAGTTAAAACCTCAGGAGAACAATTTCGAACGGGCAGTTTAAATCTTTCACATTCAGGAGCGTGGAAATAGAATTCAACATTGAAATTATTAACTGATGATAAACTGAAAAACATAAGCTTCGTTTTTGAGCTTATAGTTAAATTATGTTCCGCAAACCAAACCCTTAAAAGATCATGATAACAATTAATGTCGGATACCAAATCCAATGGACTATTTGAACCATAAGACAAAGCAATATCATCAGCAAACGCAGTAGGCTTTCCTCTAAAGGGAAGTGCAAAGATAGAATTTATGTAGACCAGGCACAAAATAGGCCCCAAGACGGATCCCTGAGGTACACCCAGGTTAAGGTATCCATTATCACTCCTAGACCCACACAATTTAACTCTTTGACTTCTATTCTCAAGGTACGACCTAAACCAATTAAGCATGAAACCACGAAAACCAGCTTTATGCAATTTTCTTAATAAATAATTATGGTTCACCATATCAAAGGCCTTGGTGATATCGACAAATAATTCCGCTGTGAACTTTTTTCTGTCAAGACTTAACATTATTTGATCACAAAACTGCAACAATGCATCTTCAGTAGATTTCTCGTTTAAAAAACCAAATTGAACAGAACTAAAAAAGTTATTTTTTGACAAAAAGCTTAGCATTCTTGTTTTTATTACCTTTTCAAAAACTTTGCTGAAAACAGGAAGAAGGGAGATAGGCCTATAGTTACACATAATAATGGTACAACATCAGCACATTTTAAAGATTCAGGAAATACTCCTGCAAAAACACAACGATTAAAAATAAAAGCCAACACATCAGCTATTAGATACACAATTTTCTTGACAACCATATTAGATATATCATCGGCTCCAGACGAATTAGAGTTTTTTAAGCTACTAATGCTCTTGAGAATATCAAGAGAAGATATAGTTTCAAAAACAAAACTAGTTCTTTGAATTGGTTCATCCATCTCGAAGAAAGGTTCACAGGGATAGGGTTGTAACCTACTTGTAACACCAATAAAATAATCATTAAAAGCATTTGCAATCAAATATTTATCAGTGACTTCGCAGTCATCAATAACTATCACATCAGGCACTTTAGACACAGATGATTTGTTAAGTATACTGTTTACTATTTTCCACTCCTTTTTTAGATCGCCCTTAGCAGAATTCAATTGATTTCGATAAAACCTATCACGACAAATTGGGATTTCTCTTTTTATTTCAGCACACAGATTTTTATATTTTAGTTTTAGCAAGGAATTACTAGGATTTTTATAACACTTTTGTCTTAATTTATTTTTACCATTAACTTTGTTTATTAAATAGTTGCTGATCCAGGGTTTAAGTCTTCTATAATTTTTTTTCGGTTGAATCAACTCAGATGAGCTCGAAATGTGATGATTTAAACAATTAATAAATATTATGTACGAAGTTGACACATCAACGCACGAGTACACATTTTCCCAAAATTCATACAAAAGAGTATCTTTTAATTTACAAATATCTATTTTTGGTGAGCTTTGCACATTAACATTACCAGAAAATCGACAATTTTTGCTTTTCAGAATATTATTAATAAGTATACCCGTCATAGAATGATCAGTTATCATTAAATCAAACACATACGATTCACATTCAACGGTGGAAATATTAGAAAAACGACCATAAATATGATCCAAGCAACTACCTGACACTTGACGCGTAGGTTCATTAATAAACGAAAAAAGACCATGTGAAGCTAAAAGAGATAAATAATTGTAAATAATGTCATTTGTTTCAAGAATATTAATATTGAAATCTCCCAATATGATTACATTTTTGGATTTTTCCCTTTCCAACAAACTAGAAAATTCTTCCGTAAACATAACAATATCAAAAAAATGAAATCTATACACACAAAATATGACATAAATATCATGTTTTATTTCAATGGAGACTCTCAAAACATCAGCACATTTAAAGTTTACACAAGTGAAATCGAGTAATTTGTGATCCTCTATTACAAAACACCCGACCCCACCAGATGCATAATTATCATTAGTATTAGACACTAAATTAAACCCAGTTATATTGTAATCGTCTTTTTCAAAGCTGTAAATCCAAATTTCAGAAACAAAAACAACATCTGGGATAGAAGCAAAAGATTCAAGATGAGTAACTAATTCATTAAAATTTGCTCTCAGACTCCTGACATTCTGGTGCACAATAAAAAAATTATTGCTTAAATATGATCTATTTGAAAAAATCTTATCAACATTAGAGTTATTGGGGAAGGAAAAGTCATCAATAAAATTTTCATTATCTTTATTCATTTTTTGTTTGTATTATTAAATAAAAGCTCTAGATACGAGCAAGATCATCAAAAGATTTAATAGAGATGACTTTTTCTCCCTCAATTTTCCTCACAAGAATTTGATTATTATTGTACCATACATATTTTGCACCTCTCTGTATACTTATTTCTTTTACTTTCATAAATAAAGCTTGTGTGTACTTAGTGAGAGAGTTATTTATGTAGATACCCTTTTCAGTCTTTTTGTTATTGCTGTTTTTGTTGTTAGTACTGCTGCTACTGTCACCGCTGCCACTGCCGATGTCGTCGCTGCTGCCGTCGTCGGTGGTTGATGCAAAAAATGTGTTGAGCTTTTTTTTGTTCTTTGTCTTAGCGCTCATTATTCTTTGTTTAGTTGTTAAATTAGAGAATCTAACACAAATTAATGAAATCGATTTGGAACGCTTATCTTTGCTATGGACATTTTTGATAAAGCAATTCTCAATTTCACTGTCACTGACATCAATGGATAGGGCTTTAGCAAAAACTTCTTTCGTCTTAATTAAGCAATTACAGTCGTTGACATTGGGAACATCAATAATTTCAATGTCATTTATAAGTGTAAGTTGTTGTTGCCAATTGAGCCTGATTTCCAGAATATTTACTTTTGATTTAAGTGCATTATTTTCTGATCGAAGTTCATTTATTCGCTCTAAGAAGCAGCGATTAGTTTTCTCAAGATCATTGAGTTTTAGATACACCATCTGAAGAGTACATTCTTTCTCGGTGACAATGCTGGATGACGACGAGTCGATGGGAACAAGAGGTGTTGTTGTAGTACCACCCTGCTTCACTGTTGTTTTTGTTCGCCGCAGAAGAAGTTCTGTTATTTTCCAAAGTAGAAGAATTCTGTGGCAAATACAATGAACGTCGTTTAAGCGTCGCACATTTATCACAACGAAATTGTGCACCAGTTGATTGGTAATATGCGGCATCGTCTTTGGTTAAATTAACACAACTTAAATGAAATAAATAATTGCAATCGCAACACTCGATTTTGGATGAGTTACGCTAAATATTATTTGAACACGCGAAGCAAATCATCTTTGTTTTATTGTCAATCAATAGAATACTTTTAATTTAATTGTAGTTGAAGGTAAGAAAGTTTTCTTTGAGTAGCGCACACCACGAAACTTCAGAGAGAACTGTGCAATTGTGCAATGCACAGTGAATTTTAACGTTATTTTTATAAGTGAATAAATCAAAATAAAGAAGATAGAGAAAGAGAATTGTAGCACACCCAAATATTCCACAAAAATTAAGTTATGTCATCGAGCAATGTGAGATGAAATTTTTCTAAAACTATTAGTTTTAGAAAACAATTTATTTTTCTTATTATTCAAATTACAATTTTAACACTAAATTCAATTTTAAGATAAACTTAAACAAGTAATTTAAGGTGTATAAGAAAAATATGAGACAATCTATATTTAATTACAGTGTAACAAAAATAGTGTTGAATGCCACTTCAAAAATAAAATAAATCTATGTAAAAGTATAAAAGTATGGGTGGGGTGACCCTTAATTCTTACATAATTAACAATTTGATTATATGAATTGAAATAAAATTAAAAATTTACAATTTAATTCATAGTTATGACAATTATCAACATGAAAAACTAAAATAATGAAAAGAAAATTTTGCATTATTGAAAAAGAAAGAAAAAGCTAAATACACTCGCATTATTATTTAAACCAGAATACCAGAAATTAAAGATTCTAAATTAGAATAATCTAAGTCCAACAACCAGAGTTTTAAAAGACAAGTGAACAAACCAGGAGCAGTAATTGTTCTTAAAGATGGCGGAAGCTTATTAAAAAGACGGTAGGAAGAAATTGAATAGAAATTTCGAAACGCAGTAGTACGGAATAAAGGAACTGTTAAAAGATTTGAAGAGTTACCACGTAAATTATGACTTGATATAAGCCTAAAGTTACGGCTTCCCGATTTCATAAAAAAATACTTAAGAACTTTGAAACAATATAAATGACGCACTGGAAGAATTTTCAAGTCATGAAACAAAGGGAAACTAGGGTGTCTTCTCGGTTTGCGACAAATTTTTCTAACGACTTGTTTTTGCAAAATTAACAAAGGTTTAATTTTGTTAACATGAGTACCACCCCAGCATACAATCCCATATTGCAGCTTTGAATGAAAAATACCAAAGTAGATAGTTTTTAATAAATCAGCTGAAACTATGTTTTGCAAGTAATAAAAGTATCTCATCGTACAACGGAAATACTTTCCCAAATTAGTTGTGTGATTTGAAAATTTCATATTACAGTAAGCCTTAAATATTTAAATTCATTTACTTTCTCTACTAAAAAACAATTAACACAACAATTTAAAGTGCTTATGAAAGTTCCATTAGTTAAAACCTCAGGAGAACAATTTCGAACGGGTAGTTTAAATCTTTCACATTCAGGAGCGTGGAAATAGAATTCAACATTGAAATTATTAACTGATGATAAACTGAAAAACATAAGCTTCGTTTTTGAGCTTATAGTTAAATTATGTTCCGCAAACCAAACCCTTAAAAGATCAAGATAACAATTAATGTCGGATACCAAATCCAATGGACTATTTGAACCATAAGACAAAGCAATATCATCAGCAAACGCAGTAGGCTTTCCTCTAAAGGGAAGTGCAAAGATAGAATTTATGTAGACCAGGCACAAAATAGGCCCCAAGACGGATCCCTGAGGTACACCCAGGTTAAGGTATCCATTATCACTCCTAGACCCACACAATTTAACTCTTTGACTTCTATTCTCAAGGTACGACCTAAACCAATTAAGCATGAAACCACGAAAACCAGCTTTATGCAATTTTCTTAATAAATAATTATGGTTCACCATATCAAAGGCCTTGGTGATATCGACAAATAATTCCGCTGTGAAGTTTTTTCTGTCAAGATTTAACATTATTTGATCACAAAACTGCAACAACGCATCTTCAGTAGATTTCTCGTTTAAAAAACCAAATTGAACAGAACTAAAAAAGTTATTTTTTGACAAAAAGCTTAGCATTCTTGTTTTTATTACCTTTTCAAAAACTTTGCTGAAAACAGGAAGAAGGGAGATAGGCCTATAGTTACACATATCACCTGCTGAACCCTTTTTAAATAATGGTACAACATCAGCACATTTTAAAGATTCAGGAAATACTCCTGCAAAAACACAACGATTAAAAATAAAAGCCAACACATCAGCTATTAGATACACAATTTTCTTGACAACCATATTAGATATATCATCGGCTCCAGACGAATTAGAGTTTTTTAAGCTACTAATGCTCTTGAGAATATCAAGAGAAGATATAGTTTCAAAAACAAAACTGGTTCTTTGAATTGGTTCATCCATCTCGAAGAAAGGTTCACAGGGATAGGGTTGTAATCTACTTGTAACACCAATAAAATAATCATTAAAAGCATTTGCAATCAAATATTTATCAGTGACTTCGCAGTCATCAATAACTATCACATCAGGCACTTTAGACACAGATGATTTGTTAAGTATACTGTTTACTATTTTCCACTCCTTTTTTAGATCGCCCTTAGCAGAATTCAATTGATTTCGATAAAACGTATCACGACAAATTGGGATTTCTCTTTTTATTTCAGCACACAGATTTTTATATTTTAGTTTTAGCAAGGAATTACTAGGATTTTTATAACACTTTTGTCTTAATTTATTTTTACCATTAACTTTGTTTATTAAATAGTTGCTGATCCAGGGTTTAAGTCTTCTATAATTTTTTTTCGGTTGAATCAACTCAGATGAGCTCGAAATGTGATGATTTAAACAATTAATAAATATTATGTACGAAGTTGACACATCAACGCACGAGTACACATTTTCCCAAAATTCATACAAAAGAGTATCTTTTAATTTACAAATATCTATTTTTGGTGAGCTTTGCACATTAACATTACCAGAAAATCGACAATTTTTGCTTTTCAGAATATTATTAATAAGTATACCCGTCATAGAATGATCAGTTATCATTAAATCAAACACATACGATTCACATTCAACGGTGGAAATATTAGAAAAACGACCATAAATATGATCCAAGCAACTACCTGACACTTGACGCGTAGGTTCATTAATAAACGAAAAAAGACCATGTGAAGCTAAAAGAGATAAATAATTGTAAATAATGTCATTTGTTTCAAGAATATTAATATTGAAATCTCCCAATATGATTACATTTTTGGATTTTTCCCTTTCCAACAAACTAGAAAATTCTTCCGTAAACATAACAATATCAAAAAAATGAAATCTATACACACAAAATATGACATAAATATCATGTTTTATTTCAATGGAGACTCTCAAAACATCAGCACATTTAAAGTTTACACAAGTGAAATCGAGTAATTTGTGATCCTCTATTACAAAACACCCGACCCCACCAGATGCATAATTATCATTAGTATTAGACACTAAATTAAACCCAGTTATATTGTAATCGTCTTTTTCAAAGCTGTAAATCCAAATTTCAGAAACAAAAACAACATCTGGGATAGAAGCAAAAGATTCAAGATGAGTAACTAATTCATTAAAATTTGCTCTCAGACTCCTGACATTCTGGTGCACAATAAAAAAATTATTACTTAAATTTGATCTATTTGAAAAAATCTTATCAACATTAGAGTTATTGGGGAAGGAAAAGTCATCAATAAAATTTTCATTATCTTTATTCATTTTTTGTTTGTATTATTAAATAAAAGCTCTAGATACGAGCAAGATCATCAAAAGATTTAATAGAGATGACTTTTTCTCCCTCAATTTTCCTCACAAGAATTTGATTATTATTGTACCATACATATTTTGCACCTCTCTGTATACTTATTTCTTTTACTTTCATAAATAAAGCTTGTGTGTACTTAGTGAGAGAGTTATTTATGTAGATACCCTTTTCAGTCTTTTTGTTATTGCTGTTTTTGTTGTTAGTACTGCTGCTACTGTCACCGCTGCCACTGCCGATGTCGCACATTTATCACAACGAAATTGTGCACCAGTTGATTGGTAATATGCGGCATCGTCTTTGGTTAAATTAACACAACTTAAATGAAATAAATAATTGCAATCGCAACACTCGATTTTGGATGAGTTACGCTTAATATTATTTGAACACGCGAAGCAATTCATCTTTGTTTTATTGTCAATCAATAGAATACTTTTAATTTAATTGTAGTTGAAGGTAAGAAAGTTTTCTTTGAGTAGCGCACACCACGAAACTTCAGAGAGAACTGTGCAATTGTGCAATGCACAGTGAATTTTAACGTTATTTTTATAAGTGAATGAAACAAAATAAAGAAGATAGAGAAAGAGAATTGTAGCACACCCAGATATTCCACAAAAATTAAGTTATGTCATCGAGCAATGTGAGATGAAATTTTTCTAAAACTATTAGTTGTGGTATTTCATAACCAAGACGCGTCAAAGAATAACTTACGCTCTGAAGTAAGACATGAAAAACGGTGAATTATAATAACATTTGATCTTCTATATAACGAGAACTGGATTCTATCAGACAGGTACAAAGGCTGATGATGAAGAAAAAGAATTGTAGCACATCCAGATATTCCACAAAAATAAAGTTGTGCCATCGAGTAATGTGAGATGAAATTTTTCTTAAAACTATTAGGATTACCAGAAATTTGCGCTAGTTGTGGTACTTCATAACCAAGACGCGTCAAAGAATAACTGTCGCTCTGAAGTAAGAAATGAAAAACGGTGAATTATAAAAACATTTTATCTTCTATATAACGAGATCTGGATTCTATCAGACAAGTACAAAGGCTGGTGCGTTTGGAAAAAAAATGAATAGCATGATAAGAGCTCTAAGTTAAGCCATCGACAAGAAAGGAATCTCAGAATCGTCGTTTCGATGGATAGATGTAACTTCGAAGTAGTCAAGGACTTTTTCTACCTGGGATCCACTATTCATCATCATCGGCTCGACAGCTGGGATCCGGTCCTGGCCTTCTCAACAAGTCTCTTCACCTATCCCGGTCTCGAGCCGACGCCATCCAGTTGCGCACCCCAAGGCTCCGGGTGTCCTGGTCTACGCCATCTCTCCAGCGCAAGCATGGTCTACCCTGTTGTCTGCCATAGAATGTACCACAAAGAACTTTCCGAGCAGGTTCCTCTTAGTTCATGCGATCTAGGTGCCCTGCCCACCGGAGTCTACCGAGCCTAATTTTTGTCACGATATCTGCTTCAAGGTAGATTGAGTACAATTCATGATTGTACCGTCTCCGGAATCGTCCTTCCTCACATATGGGGCCAACAATTCTCCTTAAGACTTTTCTCTCGAACGCGGCTAAGAGGTCAGAGTGCCTTTTGCTAAGCACCAAAGTCTCGGATCCATATGTGAGTACTGGCAGGACCATGGTCCTGTACAGCAGTAGTTTTGAAGTTATGGTGAGATTTCTGGATTTGAAGAGCTTTGACAGACTGTAGTAGGCTCTGTTGGATTTGAGAAGCCGCCCGAGTTACATATTTGTATGGTGACATCCGCCAATAGGTAAATAACCTTATGTTATTTACGAAGCAAAAATAATAACTTTTATAATAAATCATATTTGTAATATGATAAACGATTGATCAGCATTATAAAGCTTAGGTAAATAACCTTAAGTTATTTACAAAGGAAACACATTTTGTAATTTGATAAGCTGATCAATCCGCAAATACATTAAAAACTTTATTATTGATCAGCAATTATTGTAACTTCAGATAATTAATTTCAACATTTATATTTTTAGTTCTAAGAGACCCTTGAAAAATAAAAGCTCGCAAAAACTATAACGGAACACTTTGCGTTTTATTTAACTGGCGCAGTCACGGAAAAAAAAAACACGACTCTTTGTAAAATAAAGTTTATTTTTGTTGTTTACCGTCCACAACCCCACCACCACCCGAGTGTAATAAAATCGCGTAGTAGAACGGAGTGAAAAAAAAAAAAATAAATAAATAGAAGATAAACAACAAATATCTAATAACATAATAAGATTCATCGTAAGTTACTACAAATCAGTGCTTAGTGAATCAATTTATTAATGTGATACGGACTTCAAATCAGTCACAATTCACAATAAAAACACAAAAAAAAAAAAAAAAAATATAAAGTGTAGACTAAAAATCAGTCGTTTTTTTTGGTTTTTGTTTGAGTTTTATTTTTATATCAATTACAAGTTCTCAAAACTCTTGAAAGAAGTTCCCTGTGAGTGTTACAGACTACAAATCAGTCGAGTACATACAAAGCTACAGATAAAAAATAAAGAAAAAAAAAAATCAGTCATTTTAGTTTTGATCGGTGTTTGTTTCAATTATCTTAATTATTTCGCGTCAAATTCTTCACGATTCGCGAAGGAATTTGCCAACAATAGAAGACGTAGAAGAACAAGAATTATTGGAAATGGCAAATGAGACGGCATCTATCCTGGCCACAGTGGCACAAATCTTGGAAAGAATGGAGTCCAGCTCAAACCAACGAGCAGAGAGCAGAGCTTTGGTCATCATGAAAGAAATTTCATACATAAAAGAGTTTTCTGGCAACAGGCAAGAGTTGACCCAGTTCATAAATGTGGTGGAGAACCACTTGAATCTGACACCAGAGGAAAAACGTGCAGCTATGTGGACCGCAATATCACAGTGTAAGGTGATAGGCAAGGCCAAAGAACTCCTACTCACCAACGGAGCAACTACGTGGGAAACATCAAAGAACCTTTTTAAGCTGTCGTTCCGACCAACAATAGACCAGGGAGAAGTTACCCGCCGCATCCACAACCTGAGAGTAAGTTCAGTGCTAGATTTAATAAATAAAATAGAATTTATTTTAACTGACATACACACAATAATAATGTATGAAGAAAATGAGAATAGTTTAAAATCAATGTTATATTCTTTAGTTATAAATAAAGTAAGAGAACTAGAAACCGGGAATTTAGCTAGAGAAATTAGAAACGAATACGACTTACACAAAGTTAAAAGTATTTTATATTCATATGTAGGGTTTGATCTAGGGAACATTTTAACGAGCAGAAGTAGCAATAGGGATAGTTATGATAATAGGCCGACAGAAAGAACACATCGACAGAACAATCAACATGCTCGTAATAATTATTTCAATTACTCTAATCAGACTAATCACCAACGCCATGTAAATAACAATTCTTCTGGTCAGACAAACCAAAATAGAGCATATAACGCTCAAAACAGCCATCAAACTCGTCGTAACTTTAACAATAATAATAATAGACAAAATGTAGAACCAATGGACATCGATAATATAGCCCATTCGAATTCTAATAGAGGACAACAAAACGTCCATGAAGAAATACATTCCTTAGAAGCCCCGGTTTTTCTGAATGCAGCCTCGCCACTGCCAGGAAAACTCAAATAGTATTTGTGTTGAGAAACCAGAGACACATGTGCTTGTTAGATACAGGGTCTACAATGAGCTTAGTAAACACAAATAAAATAGACTGTAGTTCATATAACGTACTTGGTGAGGTGACTATAAATTTGTCAACCGTAAACACCCAAAGTACAGAAAAATTAAAAATTTATCAGGTCCCAGTACCTTCAGAATTTGGTTATCGTCCAAATGTTTTTGTTCAAGCATATGGAAAGCCACTGGGAGATAAATCACATAGTCTCTTATTAGGAATGGATGTACTTAGTAACATGGTAGAAAGCATAAATATAAAATAACGAGAAGTGCTTCTACAAAACAAAACTATCCTTCCAATTGTTTTAGAGTCACAACCATTTATAGAATGTCATGAGTTAGGGGGTGGGAATGAAGTAAATTTAGATCATTTAAAAGTTTTCGAAAAGCAAGAAATTCAAGATTTACTACAAAAATATAAGAATCTTTTATATAGAGATGGCGATCAGCTTACTAATTGTGAAAGTATTTTTCATGAAATAAAATTATGCACAGACCAACAAATAAATTCCAGACTCTACCGTCTGCCCCAAAAACATGAAGATGAAGTAAGAACACAAATTAGTGATATGGAGAGGCAAGGCATAATACGGAAATCAAATAGTCGATACGCTTCACCAATCGTGGTAGTCGCTAAGAAGCCCAATAGTGAAGGAAAAGTTAAATATAGAATATGTGTCGACTATCGTGCTCTCAATGATATAACTTTAGACGATAAATACCCATTACCAAATATCGAAAGTATTCTTGATAAGTTAGGAAGGTCCCAGTATTTCTCTACCCTTGATTTAGCAAAGGGTTATCATCAAATAAAGGTGCACCCTCAGGATATGCATAAGACTGCATTTGTTACACCAAACGGTCTATATGAATATACCAGAATGCCCTTTGGGTTGAAAAACGCCCCAGCGACATTTCAACGCCTTATGAATGAGATTCTTAGAGAGTACATAGGAAACACAGTATATCTTGATGATATACTCATTTTTTCGACCTCATTAGAAGAACACCTAACATCTTTAGACAAAATTTTTCAGATATTAGCAGACCACAATCTTAAGATACAATTAAGTAAATGTTCTTTTCTTAAGAAAAATACAGAATACTTAGGACATATACTTACTTCAGAGGGAATGAAACCTAACCCAAGTAAAATAGAAGTTATTCAAAAGTATTCACTGCCTCAGACAATTAAGCAATTACAAGGATTTTTAGGTAGCACTGGATATTATAGAAAATTTATTGCCGATTACTCCAAAATAGCATACCCGATGGTTAAATATCTTAAAAAGAACATGAAAATCAATAGTAACGACCCTGAATACATTCAAGCATTTGAAAGGTTAAAAGAAAATCTTACAAAACATCCGATACTTAAATTTCCAGACTTTAATAAACAATTTTGTTTATTCACTGATGCAAGTAATTTTGCTCTAGGAGCTGTTCTAACTCAAGAAGGGCAGCCAGTATGCTATGCCTCTCGAACATTAAATGATCATGAAAAAGACTATTCCACAACCGATAAGGAATTTTTAGCAGTAGTATGGGCTACAACATATTTTAGACCGTATCTTTGGGGTCAGAAATTTAAAATAATCACTGACCATATGCCTGTAAAATATTTAACTAAAAAATATAATGGAAAGGAATTTAGTCAAAGAGTTCAAAGAGGACTTCTTAAGTTACAAGAATTTGAGTTCGACATAGAGTATATAAAAGGTAAGGAAAATAAAATAGCAGATTTTCTAAGTAGAATCCCAGAGGAAGCTAACGAAACGTCAGAAACTATACATTCAGCTAATGAACAGCTTTTAGACCATATACAAATCAAAGAAGGTATTGTTAACATAAACCAAACCCAGCTTATACTGACCTATTGTGTTCAAACTGAAATAAAAATACAGCATAAAAAAACCATAGTACAGGTAGATATGACAAAAGATAACAAATACTGGATAGATTTATTTAAAAAAACTATTAAAGGAGGAATAATAGGAATTTATTCAGAAGTAGATAATACCGAATACAATAAAGTACAAAAAGTTTTAATTGAAATGTATGGCCACAACAAAGAAGTAAAATTTTACAAACTCACTCAAAGAGCAAGAGATTTAGAAAAAGTTGAAGATGTACATAAACAAATATCTTTATATCACGTAGAAGAGAGTAATCACTCAGGCATAGTAGAAACCTATTACAAATTAAAAAACAAAATATATTTTCCAAAACTTATAAGAGAAATTTCTAGAGTGATTGGGAATTGCCAAACATGTCAGGAAGGTAAATACGATAGGAAACCAATAAGACCTAAGTTTAAATTTACAGAAACTCCAATTAAGGGAAATGAAATTTTGCATATGGATGTTTACCATTTTAACAAATTAACATATCTGACATTTATTGACAAATTTACAAAAAAAGCTTATGGATACAATCTAAGTAGTAAAAATTGGACAGGTAAATTAGAGTGCATAGACGAGCAATTAAGTAAATTTGGAAAACCTAGAAAAATTATTTGTGACAATGAATTTAACTCAGAAAATATAAAAGAACACTTTAGGAAGGAAGAAATAGAAATGCATATGACAAAACCAATTTCACATACTGGAAACTCAGATATAGAGAGATTCCACTCAACCTTACTTGAAATCTTATTAACAATAAAGAATAAAGATATTTCTACTAATCGCAAAATACATAAAGCTATTCAGATATACAATTCTAGATATCATTCAAAATTAGGTATGAGTCCAAATTCAGCTGAAAAGACAAATCAGATAAGTTTGAGAAGCAAAATAGAAGCTACAAAAGATAAAATAATAAAAAAATGTAATATTTCTAGAGAAAGTTATGACGAAAAACGAAATGAAGGTTATATTAGAAACTATAAACACCTGAGGCACAAAAACGAAACATACTATAGAAAACATAATTTAAAAAATGTCCATCCCACAAACACTAAACGACCAAATCAATTTGCAGGTAATCTTCTGGCAGCAGATAATCGTTTGGCTGATAATAATGCGAATATCGGAAGCAACGCTCATAATAACACCAATACAAACCAATAGAGGATACACTACCTTAAATTTAGGGCCAGTAGAAATAATAAATAATAGTCAGACTCTATTACATGTAATAAATACTAAGGATATACTTTCAACAGTTGAAATGATAGAAGTTAATTTACGAACTCTGCATTTAGCACACAACACCGAGATAAAGAACGAAGTTTTTAATATAAAAGCAAAACTTGAAGCAATAGTTCCACTAAGAAGACAAAAAAGGGGTCTTATAAACATTGTAGGAACGGCTCAAAAATGGTTATTCGGAACAATGGATGACAATGACAGACAAGATATTCTCGAACATATGAACATAGTTGATACTAACAATCATGCAGCCATAAAAAATCTTAACCAACAAATAAAAATTAACGAACAATTTATGGATTCAATTAACAAATTTAAAAAAACAATAGAAACAGACAGAGAAACCTTATCATACACTTATCAAGGTATTGCTTCTAACCAAAAAGATATTATCAAAAAACAACTAATAACAGAACAACTATTAAAATTGCAAACATTGCAAAACAAAATAGATAGCATACTAGATAACATAGCATCTGCTAAGCAAGGTATACTCCATCCGAGCATTTTGTCAGGAATAGAAATAAAAACATTAGGGATAGACTTCTATAAACTCGAAAATGCTAGAATAGGACTTCTGAAACTCGATCAAGACAGAATCATAATAGCTGTGAAACTACCGAAAGACTATATACTGACTCAATTAAAAATGATAATACCAATAACTAATGATAAAAAAAAAGAAATAGATATGGAATATTTACAATTTATAGAAATAAATAATGTACAATATGAATATAATCCTAAAAACATTTATTTAAAAGAATTAAATATAAGTCGTTCATGTTTAATACAAGACTCATGTACTTTTCGTTACAACGAAGAAAAAAAACTTATAAAAATTGACGATGATACTATTATATGCCAAAATTTAGAAAAAGACAATGTAATTAATCAATGTGATGATAGAACGTTAATATTAACTGGAAACTTTATGTTAAACATCAATAATTGTTCAATTAAAATACTTGATGTAACTATTTTTAATTATCAACTAGAATTTATTCAAAAATTCCATTATGAGGAGGAAAGAAATTTAAATGTAACTGAAAAACTAAAATTCGAAGACATTTCAAAATTACAACAAATAGAAAATTTAAAAAAAATAGAGGAACTAAAATATCATGAAATTGTAAATAAAATAAGTAACTTATCAATGTTTATAATAATTTTAATTATAATAGTGGTCTTATTTTGTTTAGCTAGGACAAATAAAAATTTAAAAATAAAAATAAAAAATTTCACTAAACCCGAGAAAAATATTCAAATTGAGATTCCAACGATTCAGGAGAATCTTAAAGAAAAGGGGGGAGAAGTTACATATTTGTATGGTGACATCCGCCAATAGGTAAATAACCTTATGTTATTTACGAAGCAAAAATAATAACTTTTATAATAAATCATATTTGTAATATGATAAACGATTGATCAGCATTATAAAGCTTAGGTAAATAACCTTAAGTTATTTACAAAGGAAACACATTTTGTAATTTGATAAGCTGATCAATCCGCAAATACATTAAAAACTTTATTATTGATCAGCAATTATTGTAACTTCAGATAATTAATTTCAACATTTATATTTTTAGTTCTAAGAGACCCTTGAAGAATAAAAGCTCGCAAAAACTATAACGGAACACTTTGCGTTTTATTTAACTCCCGCGTATTTCTTTCTCTATATTGTTATTGGCTGCTACTGACCCAAGGTATTTAAAGGATTGCACCACTTCAAATTCGTGCTCCGCTTTCTTGATTGTTTGACCAACTGTTCCTCTCGCATTCGACGCCACCATGTACTTTGTTTTACCTTCACTAATGTGCAGCCCCAGATTTCGTGCCGTCTGCTCGATCTGGATGAAGGAATCGTGTACAGCTTGCTCGGTTCTTCCGATGATGTCGATGTCGTCTGCGTAAGCCAGTATCTGGCTGGACCTGTTGACGATGGTCCCTCTTGTTGCCGTGGAGTCACGGATTGCTTTCTCCAACGCCAGGTTGAAGAGGAGGCACGCCAAACCATCCCCTTGTCGGAGACCATTAAAGATGTTGATTGGTCTGGATAGCAATTCGGCTATTTTTACTTGGCTTCTTACGTTGGTCATGGTCAACCTACATAGTCGTGTCAATTTATTTGGGATGCCGAGTTCTCTCATGGCTTTGTAAAGTTCTACCCTGGCTATGCTGTCATAGGCAGCCTTAAAGTCTATAAACAGGTGGTATGTTGGGATGTTAAATTCTAGACATTTTTCCATCGCCTGCCTTAGGGTAAAGATCTGATCAGTTGTTGATTTGCCTGGAATGAAACCACACTGATATTGTCCGATGATGGTTTTAGCGTATGGGGTTATCCGGTCTTGTAGGATAGAGGAGAGTATTTTATAGGCGGTACTCAACAACGTGATACCTCTATAGTTGCTGCACGTTGTGACATCTCCTTTCTTATGTATGGGGCATATTATACCTTTTCGCCAGTCTTCTGGCATTTCTTCATGCTCCCTCACGTGCACTATAATATCATGAATTGCCTGACGTAGAGCTGGCCCACCGTGTTGAAATAATTCGGCTGGTATACCATCAGCTCCCGGGGCTTTGTTTTTCTTTAGCTGGCCTATAGCCTTCTCAACCTCTTCTATGCTTGGTGACGGCAACATAGGGTATTCGCCTTGAAGCAGTGGAGCCTCCGCTTCTGCAGTGAGTTGACCATTTAGAATTTCATATATAAATGTAGCTTTGACCAAGTTGATAATTATATGAATATTTGAGAATATTTATATTGATTCTCTTCGGCTACGACCAATATTAATGTTTTAAATGAAAACAATTTTCATTTGTATTTTTCCCAACGTTTCGACGGTGGTTGCCGTCTTCTTCAGGGGAGCTTTATTTACAAAATTAAAAAAATTTATTTCAACATATATAATTACATAATAGGTGGACAATATTACTTACATCGAGTTCGATATAAACAAAAACAGAATAAAAATCTTAAACAATTTTTTAATTGTACAAATAGAAATTTATTGGACACTTAAATTTAAACACTTCCTTGATGGGAGATTAGTCCGTTGAGTTTGAACTTTCAACAGTTTGATTTGTTCTCAGCAACCAAGGAACAGTAAACCGATGATATGTTTTGTACGTCTTGTTTACGGTTTATAGTATTTTTGTTGTTTATTATGTGAAGTGTTTCTAATGTATAGCGTTTAGATGTGTGTTTTTCTGTTGCTAGGATTTTTACCCCTTCAAAGTCCAGTTTGTGACCAGTCTCGATGCTATGACTAGCCAGTGCCGTCTTCTCAG
This sequence comes from Baccha elongata, assembly GCA_951217065.1. Classification (NCBI taxonomy): domain Eukaryota; kingdom Metazoa; phylum Arthropoda; class Insecta; order Diptera; family Syrphidae; genus Baccha; species Baccha elongata. The sequence continues at coordinate 498,542 of CATNUY010000146.1, forward strand.
AACATTTCAAGCGTACGTCTGATTTATGGTTCGCTATTCTTTGACGAAGAAGTTGTTTTGTTGTGCCTTTGTAGCATAGATTGCACGGTTCATTTATTTTTCCATTGCAGTTTATTTTGTAGACTACGTCAGAACGGCGATCGATTTCTGTCTTCTTTTTTAGGCGGGTGAATAGCGACGCAACGGTTTGGTTTGACTTATATGCCAAGTTGATTTCTGTGTTGTTTTTGGCTATTATTTCTTTGAAATTCTCGGAGAGTTTGGGTACATACACGACACTATTAAAAACACCACTCCTCTCTTCCAAATTATCTTCAGAAGGAACTTTGTGTTTTTGTCGTAGTATCAAGTTCCTTATTAATTCTATCGGAAAACAATTGTCTAAGAGTATTTGTGTAACTTTTTTCTCATTAGCGGAGTGGAATTTTCGGTCACTCAACGCAAAGACTTTGTTTATAAGGTTGGATGCAGCGTTTATACGCATGTGTTATGCATGGTCAGACCGGAAATTGATGAGTCTTCTAGATGCCGTATCTTTCTGGTACCAATCGAAAGATAGCTAATTGTTTTCACAGACAAATACACGGGATGCCAATGGGAAATCCACTATCCCCGACAATAGCAGACTTGGTTTTAGATTTCCTTCTTGATGAATGTTTCAAACTAAGCTACAGACCGAAGTTTATTGTAAAATACGTCGACGATATTTTTGCGATTGTTGACAGAGATAAAATAGATAATGTGCTCCAAAGCCTAAACAAATTTCACGAAAACATCCAATTTACTATCGAGAGAGATCTATAGCGTTCTTAGATGTCATCATACATCGTGAAAACAATCAGCTATCTTTCGATTGGTACCAGAAAGAAAAGCAACCGTGGGAGAGTGCACTTCGTTGGCGACTTTCACTGTGTTCATTTTACCTAGAGACGCGAGTGTTTAAAGTAGATAATTTAACCTACCATTTTCAAGTGGCAAGTTAGCCTAGGTGGTAGAGTGGCAGACGACGGATCTGAACGGCTTGGATTCAAGCCCCACTGTGGTCCTGGCTTTTTTTTAAACAATTTCTGGGAAATCGAGAGCACCTAGAAAGAGAGATGGGAAAACCAACGGGGACATCGAAAGATGGTCCCCCAACAACAAGGAAGGCAGTTGGAGCATCAGGTGATGTGTCATCCGACAGCCAAATAGCGGGGCCACCAGGCCAAGCAACAACAAGGGCAACTGCAGCTCAGCAGTCCAAAGCTCAAAGAGCAACAACAACGATAGAAGCTGGACCATCTATGTCCAAGAAAGCAGCAGCAACAACAACAACGACAACAACATCGTCATCGGCACATGCCGAGGTCGGAACTAGCAGCATGGCAACTGCAAAAACGTCGAGCCCTATTAAAGGGAAAAACACAGGACCGGCACGTGTCGAAGAACCAGACACATTGAAGAGAAGGCGCTATATCAGATATAAGCCAAATCTGGTAGTAAAAAAGCGTACCTTAGATGTAGAGGCTGCCCAGAAAATAGGAGGGCGCGGGCATTCAGCCAAGTCTTCGGCTCAGGCCAAAATACAGAGGCAGCTGGATAGCTCCTCCAACGACGATGAAGACAACAACGAAAACAACGACAAGAACGTAAAAGGCGACGATGAAGCTGAGGCGGATGACATGCACTTCAAAGAGGCTGACGGAGCGATCGCCGCCGTCAATCTAAACGATCAGGACGCCAGTCTAACAGGCGAAGAAAACGTAGCTGACGTAGATGCTGATGACATCTCCTACATGTCAGTGGAAGGAGAAGGACGTTACGTCAGTGGCGAGATAGTCGAGCTGTCTGACCAAAAAGAGGACCAGCAGATTGAGGCTTTGACGGAGCAGATCTCTTCTCTCATAGAGCTAAAAGAAGGGCAAGACGGGAGAAGGAGCGCATAGTTGCTCTTGAACAGCGCACCTGCCAACAAGCGCTCCAAGAGCAAGCTACGCAACAACAGCAGCCTCCTCAAGAACAACAACCACTCCCAGACTAGCAGCAGCCACAGAACCAGCAATCAAGGAAGCAGCCACAACAACAGCTTCACAAACAGCAACCGCCTCGGCAACCACAGCATCAGCCTCAGCAGCCACAGGCAAAACCACAGGCAAAACAACAACAACAACAACAACCACAACCACAACAACAACGACAACAGACACAGAAGCAGCAACAGCAGCAGAAACAACCACAACAGCAACAACCACAGCAGTCACAACAGCAGCAGACTCAACAGCAGCCGACGCAACAACAGCAGAGACAACAGCAGCAGTCACAACAACAGCAACAACAGCAACAGCCACAAGCAAAGAAAGGTAAGGTGCCACCTATTAATACTTTTAAAATGGAACTTAAAGAGACCATAGAGATATGTAGGTCGGTCGTAGGCAACAATTTTATAATTAAGCGGCTAAACGCAGACAGGCATTCTATTCAGTGCTCTTCTTTAGAGCACTACAGAAAAGTTAAAGACCTTCTGTCTCAAACTAAAACTGAGTATTATAGTGTCACCCCAAAGGAAGACAAGCTTCAAACAGTCCTCCTGAAGGGTATCGAATCCTCTACGGATCCGCAGGCGCTCTTAGCTGAGCTCCGTCAAGTGGCGAGCGACGATCTCGATTTTATCGGGGTAAGACCGTTTACCACAGTCAAAGCCAGACGGGAGAAACGGAAGTTACCATTCTTCCTAGTTCAACTCTCACCCCAAAGCAAATTGAGTGGTCTAAGGAATATAACAGTCCTGGATTACCAAGTTGTACGATGGGAAAAATTAAACAAGCAGAAAGACATGCTTCAATGCATGAACTGCCAAGGGTTTGGACACATTGCAGTTGACTGTGGTATGGACCCAGTCTGCGTTAAATGTGGAGATACCCACAAAACAGGGGATTGTAAACTCGGGCAAGATAGGGTCACAGATATGACCCAGTTAAAATGTGCGCTCTGCCGAGGCTCCCGGCACCCCGCAAACTATCGGGGATGTCCGAAGTTTCAGGAGATAAAGCAAAACAAAGCCCAAAAAAAAAACAGTTGAGGTGAGACGCCCTGAAGTACACCAGACAACAACTTCCGTCAATCCCGCAATTTCTTACGCCCAAATGGCGTCTGGAAAGGGAAAAACGGTACAGCCTCAAGATAGCCAAACAGGTCCAAGTACCTAAGGCTCCTGTGCCAGAGGCAGATCTGATGCAGGTGTTGCTGACCATTCATGATCAGTTAACCGACGTGCAAAAACAGATCAGGGAGCAAGTGGCTAGGGTGGGTTACCTCTACTCTATTCTGCCGGCAACGCGAAATGGTTAAAGGCGCGCTGCCTGAGCGACCCTTTAAGATCCTAGCTGTGAATGTAAATTCGCTGATTAGGACCGAACGTAGAGCAAACCTCTTTCATTTGCTGCAAGACCAAAGTCCTGATAAGTTTATGGCTAGCGAAACTAAGCTAAACCAGAAACACAAACTGACTAATAAAAATTACAATATCGTAAGAAGGGATCGGCCCAACTCCTCTCAAGGGGGTGGGGTCGCAATCTTCATACGAAAGGGCATTAAACATAAAGTTATATATAATAGTGAAGTGCGAAGATTTGGGCTGCTGGAAGCCTGCATCATTTGCATTCCGCTCCTTCAGGGGAAACGAATGTACGTGATCGCGGCGTACGCACCCGAAGCACCTCAGCCTGCTAATTTTATCGCAGAACTCGAAAAACTTTTCGAACGCTTAAGACTGCACTTGGATGAAAATTATTTTCTCATGGCAGGAGATTTGAACGCCAAACATGAAGATTGGGGAAATCAAATTCAAAATCGGAGAGGGTACCATTTATTTAATTGGATGGGTCGTCACAGTGTTGAATGTAGGATCGATCTTTTTGCGACAGATAGACCTTCGTTTCCTAGGAGCGGTGGCTTTCTTGATCTTTTACTGCTTGACTCACGACTTGTTATAACTGACGCAACAAATCAACAGAAAAGAAACTGTTTACGAACAATTGAAAACGACAGCGATCACTGCGGACTTGCCACCGTAATACAGCTTCCGAGCGAACTTGTGGAGTTGGATGAGTATGTGCCTGCGCACTCTTACAATTTCAGTAAGACGCGTTGGCCACGCTTCTCCAACTCCTTGGCAAGAGAAATACGTTCCGATGACATTTCTCCACCAAATGACAGAATCCTGACGAACGTCGAGATCGACGGGTTCCTGACTCAAAAGGATACGACTATAAAACGAACAATGGACAAAACAATCCCAAAATATAAGGAACAAGACTCTACTGGTTTATACAAGAACGCGACAATCGACGCACTACACCGACAAAGAAGTGGACTGCTGACTAGATTGAAACTTCTGTACAGACGTTTCACGGACACACGTGATCTGGAGATTAGGACATTGAAGTCGTCGATCAAAAACATTAACGTTCTGATTTGACAAAACTATAGATTATCTATTAATTTATATTGGGATAACAGAATTCGGGCTGTTAATTCTAGCGACCCTAGTATGTTTCCCCAAATAAATAAGATATTAAGAAGAAATGATCAAAACGATCTTCCATGTCTTAAACTCCAGGGGACAACAGATAACGAAGACGTACTAACGATTGCGGGAATTGATCCGGAGGGTGCCGTTTTCGATGATAATTTTTATATGATAGAAGATCCTCAGGAAAAGGTAGAAGCTGTAGGGGCTGCTTTCCAGCAAGTGTATAAGGTGAATGTTAGCATTCGAATCATGACCTGGAGAACAGAGCCTTGCTGCACAATTTCTATCTTGGAAATAACATAACGCAATGGCGATCTGAGAATACTGGTTTCACTGGGTTCAATGATGAAAACTTGGCAAACGCCACCATCGCCGAGCGAAACGGACCCAGTTCATTGTTAATTTCGAAGGTAGAAATTCAGTTAATTTTTCAAACATTAAAGAAAAAGAAATCTGCGGGGGTCGATGGTATACCCAACATTGTGTTACGACATCTCCCTGAGGAAGCCATAGACATTTATATCATAGTGTTCAATAACGCATTGAATAATGCATATTATCCAGTGAGTTGGAAGACAGCTGTGGTCCATCCTCTCCCCAAAAAGGGAAAGGATAGCTCCGATCCGTCAAATCTTCGGTCGATAAGTCTTCTTCCAAGTATCAGTAAGGTATTCGAGAAGATACTCAAAAGAGCTCTGTTCAAGTGGGCTGAGGACAAACATATTATTCCAGATAATCAGTTTGGCTTTAAGGCGGGGCATGACACTATTCATGCCGCGTCTAAGTTAGTTTCTGATGTTCAATGGAACAAAACGAAAAATCAATGCACGGGTGCCGTTCTTGTTGATTTAGAGAAGGCTTTCGACACCGTATGGTTAGAGGGTCTTTATCTGAAATTAACTAGATTTGGCATAAGTAAACCACTGTTATATATGCTTCATGACATGCTCAATGGGAGAAAGTTTGTTGTCAAAAGTGGCAATGTAACTTCTACCACAACTTTTGATATTAAAAACGGTCTACAGCAAGGAGCTGTGAACTCGCCGATTCTTTTTAGTATTTACACCAGCGATCTGATAGGTTGTCTCACTCATGCGATTGCGTATGCCGAAGACCTTGTAGCGTACAGGACGGGTCCAAAAGTTGAAGTCATCAGAACTCTCTTGCAGCGTGACTTCGACAAGATTCAGAGATATTGTGATGACTGGAAGTTGAAAATTAACTTTCAGAAATCAGAAACTATCCTGTTTAGAACCCCTTTGTCTAAGGCTTCTAGGGATACAAGAAAGAACAGGAGAAATCTAGTGATCGTTGGACCAAGTGGACATCAACTGACGAGTAAAGATGTAGTAAAGTACCTTGGTATCTAGCTAGATCAGTATCTATATTTCAATCGACATATAGATGCTGCTCTGGCCAGAGCTAGGGGAGCGTTTGCTCTGACAAGACGGTTGTTTTATAACAGCCGCCTTGAAAACAGGGTGAAGGTGATTTGCTACATGGCTCTGGAAACGGAGCAGAGCGTCTGCGGTTCAGTAGAGCTGTGCCCCTTCGGGACAAAAAGGACTTGGATAAGCAAGTTAAAAAATACTGGTGGTTGGGTGACCACCTTGATATTGATGGTTAGACAAAGTTGTTGCCTTGGCCGACCTACGTATTTCTAAGGTAGATTAAGTAGGACAGTGACGGTGGCACCAAAAAAAGATACAAAATCCAAAAAGTTGTTTGTTTGTGGATATGTGCGTGAGCGCATACATATGCATATGGCCAAATATATGCATATGTATGCGCGTGTGTGCATGTCCATAGGCTGATGGCAAGAAAAAAAAAAAAAAAAAAAAAAGCTGCTGGTGGTTGTTCTAGTTTTAAGTTATTTTTAAGATATTTTCTTTTGTCCACACTTGATTCGTAGGTACATAAACCTAGAACCTGATGTCGAATAATAATATAGAACGATTCTTGTATCGCTTATATTTATGTAGGTTGGTTTTCCAAGCAGACTCACTTGGAAGTAAAAAATTCAAAGTCTTGGTTGATGGTTTTAAATTAACTCATAAAATTTTTTATTGATAGCAACATTGTATAGCAAAATATTGCTTATTAGACAATTATTACTAAACATTGATTGCTTATAAAAATATATACTACAGTTGAGGCAAAAAGGTCAAGCTCACATTTCATTGTCTTTTATGCTGAGATTCGTAAAATAATTAAAAGCATGATTTTGTTTACCATCAGTTTATCAACCCGAATACACAAAAAATGTGTATCGTTTATTTTGTATGAAAATAAATCAATTATGTGTATGGTTTTTTATTATTGAGTGAATGAACTGCTTATTGCATAAAAGACAATGAAAGGCAACCCGAACATTCTGCCCCACGTTAAACGATTCGTTTTACAAATTACAAATAATGTTTTTAGAAAAAGAACTATAAATACAAATACAAATTTTGATTTAAAATTTAATAAGAAAACAATTTACTATTTATTAAACAAAAATAAAATAAGTATCGTGTTTATTCTTCAGTAGTTACATTAAATCTAGCTTCTGATGGGATGCCTTTTGGTGTTGATTGCATTCTCGGGATGGTGATGTTTGCATTATGTTTCCTCGGCTGAGGTGTTGGTTGGCTTATCTTATTTCTTTTTCTTCTTGCAGTAATATTGGGCGATTAAAAGTATGACGATTGAAATCGCTATTAATATTCCAGCATGTCCGATAGTATGGTGGATTTCATGCTGCTCTAATTTATTTGGGAGAGTTTCTCGAAATGTTTCAAGATTTTTCTTTAATGCTTCAAGATCTGTTGAATATTCTTCGTAAGCATGTGGTTGTTTTCTTGTGAGAAGTTCTTGTGTTGAGATTTTGACATCTGTAAGATTGAGGAGTGGTACATATGACAGTCTGGTTTCTGATAGGTAGATCTTATGACCTCGTATGGTTAAAAACCTTTGTTTTATTATGCAGTCACTCTGCAACTTGGCAATGCCCGTACCGTGGATTGTTATTTGAGAAGTCTTTTTGTCACAAACTAAATTTAGTGTTGTTTCTTCAGAAAGTGCATATATCCAGGAATTTGCACTGTATAGTTGAATCCAATGAGGACCTTCACCCATCTTCTTGACACGGCATTTGTTAGGTTCAAACTTGTGATTGAACAATGCTAGCTCACAAACATTAGCGATGGATCCTTTGTGGTGAAGAGGACCTCTTTGTTTGCATAGGAGTCCTCCCAGAGGATTTGATGAGCAAGCCTTCATTTCTTCTTCCGATAGGGCGTAGTATAAGTCTCGATGCAAGTTGATCAATAGAAATGGTGAAGAGGGTTGTATTCCAGCAAATCCGTCCTCTTGCAATACAGGTACAGGGATTGTTCGATAGACTTCGAATTCTTCGGGGGTTATCAATGGTAACTTGATCTTGAAAATCGCATACCTTTGCAGAATTTTTCCTTCAATTGACATTATATTATAAATTTTTGAAAATCCAGCATTGGACACCGGAAGTTTCAATGAAGGAGGTAAATGTTCTGGTATTGATTGTAGTTCTTGATGCAATTGTGCTAACGGCATAAGAATTGGACTGATTCTTCCATGTTGACTATGAGTTATGATATCTAAAAGTGCCCCCTGAACGCGTTGAAAATTGGTTATTGAAGTTAGAGTCTGGACAGCCCTTGATAAGAAAAGTTGGGCTAGATTTTCTTCATGAAGATCCTTCGAAATAGCGTTGGTTTGATTTGTTAGGCCGTCTATCTGGGATGTAACTGTCCAAAATTGATGCAAATTCTGTGCTTGAGTTCGACTCATGATGTTGGCGGTTGTTTGAAGAAAGGATGTCTGGTTTTTGATGTGAGTAAGTAGGATGTTTTCATTGTCCTTTAACCCATCAATTGTTTTAGACAGATCTTCTGCATATTCGGAATCTAGGACACCAAACAGTGAATGTGCGATTCCACCTACAATGTTCAGAGCTCCTCTTCTGACTCGCCTTTGATTGTTGCTGGGTGGTGATAATACCTCATTTTCCTGCACTGTTCCTTATGCGCCATTGTTTTGCATAAATCTGCAAGTGAAGAACATGATTTTTTCACCATCTCAAGTTCTTGACTGTAATTTATCATATCAAAGTAAGCTATAATGTTCCATTCGCTTGCTATGATATTTGCCCTTGCAATGTTTTCAAAGTAAATTCCAGGCTGTGACGTAAAAATGGGTTAACGGTATAGGTGATCCGTTGTTTAACGGAAGGACCATAAGCGTCATCAGGACCATCGCTATTGTAGAACCCAGCGAGTGTTTTATTTTTTTCTTAGGTATGTCTGGTTGTACCCTTGAAATGTTGGAATTTCGACTAGAACCTTGCATTTCCTTAAATGTTTTTTCTTTTGGCTCTGAATAAATCACTGGTTTAGAATGAACAACTGTTTCAGGATCAACTAATGGTTCCGAATGTTTGAAGTGTGCTTTTGATACGGGTGTAGGGTGCGAATCTTCTTCACTTTCAGTCGGCAGAGGTGCAAGTTTATGTATGGCACGTTTGAAAATGCCTGTTTTAGTTTTAACTTCCGCAACGCGCACTAAACCGTCGTTTCCTGGTTTGCATTTGGTTATTCTTCCCAGTTGCCATTGAAGAGGTGGTAAGTTGTCTTCCTTTAAAATCACCATCATTCCTTCTCGAATACTGCGATTTTCCTGCTTCCACTTTTGGCGATGTTGTAGTTGGCTTAAGTATTCGCTGGACCATCGGTCCCAAAATTGTTGTTTAAGCGCGACTATTGTCTTCCATCGTTTTTCCAAACCCTTGCCAAAAACTTGGGCTGCAGGGTGAATAGTGCTAGTTAACGCTTCACCAATTAAAAAGTGTCCAGGAGTTAGTGCAGCGAGGTCATTCGGATCTGATGAAAGTGGTGTTATCGGTCAAGAGTTCATAATAGCTTCAATTTCAATCATAAGTGTTTCTAATTCTTCATAAGTTAATTTTGTTGGTTCCAGATTCCGTTTTAGAAAGTATTTCGCAGATTTTACTGCCGCCTCCCAAAGGCCACCAAAGTGTGGAGATCGTGGGGGAATGAAATGGAACGCTATGCCCTTGTTATTGCAAAAGGTTGTAATCTTCCCTTGTGCTACTTGATCATAAAGAACCGCTTGCAGCTCCGTCAGTTGATTCTTTGCTCCAACAAAGTGATATATGTATGCCACAATCCTTTGTAATCGTGAAAATGAGTTGCGGTGATTTATACTGTACATAACGTCTGTTTCAATTGTTGCTGTCATTACCAATTTCGATTTTTTTATGTCTAAATTGGTGGGTTTAGCCTTGAATTCAACTGGCCATTTTATTTCAGGTCCGTATAAAAACAGTGGTCCATAAAACCAAATGTGGTGGTTTTTTAATTTTGTGGCTGACATCTCTCTTGATACAATATCGGCTGGATTTGATTTAGTTGGAACATGACGCCATTGATGTGGTAATGATAAAGATCGTATCTTCTTGACGCGGTTTGATATGAAGCTATGATATCTGCCTGCGTCAGCATTGATCCAAGCTAATACGATCTCTGAATCGGTCCAATAATGAGATTCCAATTCCCCAAGTTTAAGATCCTTTGTGACCTTTTGCATTAGTTCTGTAGCTAATTTGGCTGCGCACAGTTCTAAGCGTGGTATTGTCGTTAGACTTATGGCTTCATTATACCGGTTTTTCTTTATTGGTGCTACTCTGGATTTTGAACAAAGTAGGTAAACGGTTATTGTACCATTATTCGCAATTGATCTGATATATATTGCTGCACCGTAAGCCTTTCCCGATGCATCTGCAAATGCATGTAATTGGGTCTCCTTTGCTATCTTATTTGAAAAGACATGTCTTGGAATTTTTATGTCCTTTATTGCTTCCACATCTTTACGATACTTTTCCCAAGTAGTGTGTAATTCCATTGGTAAAGCCGCGTCCCAATCTATCTTAAGCTTCCACAATTGTTATATGAACAGTTTTGCAATGATTGTCATGGGGCTAATAAGACCTAGCGGGTCAAAAATATGCGCAATTTCAGATAATGCCGTTCATTTTGTTATTTTACTGTGTTGAATAAAGGTTGAATTTATCAGGAACTCATCTTTTTCTGGATTCCAGATGAGACCCAGTGTTTTGAGATGTTTTGCTTCCTTGTTCAATAAGTCCGATTGTAGAGCTCGATCTTTTGGAGGAATATGGTTTAAAAGTTGTGGCATATTGCTGCACCATTTTCTTAGATTGAAGCCTGCTGACTGCAGGACCTGTGTCAATTGTTGTTGCATGTCTCGAACCTCCAAAAGGCTGTTTGAACCTGACATGACGTCATCCATATAGAAATCGTTAGCTAATACCTTGGCTCCCAAAGGATATTTACGTGTATATTCCGTTGATAATTGTTGCAAGCAGCGCGTTGCCAAATATGGTGCAGAAGTAGTACCATATGTTATTGTGTTTAGTTGATAGCAACGCACCCTTTCATCCTTCGTTCTGCGCCAAAATATTAATTGATATTTTCTGTCTTCATTTGTTACCATAATCTGTCGGTACATTTTCTCGATATCGGCAATAAATACAAACCGATATAAGCGGAATCGCAGTAAAATGGAAAATAAGTCGTCTTGGATTTTGGGTCCAGGTAACAAAACGTCGCTCAATGATATATTCGTCGAAGTTTTCATAGATGCATCGAACACTACTCTTAATTTTGTTGTGCTGCTCTCTGGTTTGAGTACTCCGTGATGAGGCAGAAAGTAATGAGGTGTTCCAATCTTAGATATTTCGAATTCTTCCATATGTTCTAATTTTAAATACTCTTCCATAAAGTTCGTGTAAAGAATTCTGAGAGGTTCATCCTTGCTTAATCTTTTCTCCAACGCAAAATACCTCCGCAAGGCGAGTTTTTTGGAATCACCTAATGCTGAAGGTTGTTCGGCAAATGGCAAACTTACTATGAATCTTCCATTTGTATCTCGCTTAACTGTTTCATCGAATTGTTTTACGCATCGCTGTTCTGACAAAGTGAGACTGTTGTTGGTTTCTTCTATTTCTTCTAGACGCCAGAATTTTTCTATGATGTCACTCAGAGAATCCTCCTCAATCCCAACACCACATGTTACGCTTGACATTGTTGATCGTTCAACTTTCCCAGCCACTATCCAACCGAGTACGGTGTTTTGCAGAATAGGTAGGTCGTCGGATAATTTTATTTGTCCCACTGACAGTAATTCATGGTAGAACTCAGCTCCCAATATCAGATCGATTTTATCAGGTCGGCTAAAATCTGGATCTGCCAATTTGATATTTGAGGGCAACTTCCAGCACGACACGTCCAAAAGTTGAGATGGTTGTGGTGATATTATATCCTTTAGTATGAAAGCTTCAATTCTAGTGGTGTAGCCACTAACATTTGACAAACATTCGACGTTTACTCGCTGATTTGATTTTTGTGTTCCTTGTCCTATTCCCTCGATGGTGAGCGAATCTGATCTTGGTTTGAGATTGAGTGCTCGGACAATTCTTTCACTGATAATATTTATCTGTGATCCCGAATCCAATAATGCTCGGCAATTTATTTTTTGCTGATTTGGTCCAACAATCTGAACCCTAGCTGTTCCCAGTATGATGAGAGGATGATGTGTGTTATTCAACAAAGCACTTACAGCCTTGTTTGAATTTCCAGAATTTTTATTTGGAAGGTTATTTATTGTCGTTTCCATCTTCTTAGTAGCCGGACAGTTTCCGGAATAGTTGGCATCTGTTTCGAAGTGAACAAGTGTATTATGTCGTTTCTGACTCTTCAAACAGCTTCGTGCTTTGCAATTGAAAGTCTTATGTCCAAAACGTAAACAATTAATGCAGAGATGCCTTTGTTTGGCCAGATCTAATCGTTTAGCTGGCGTCAAACTTAAAAATTGTGGGCAATTGTAAAGTTGCATGAAACACAAGCTGAGGGTGACATTGTAGCTGCTGCTAATGTCTTTATTCCAGAAACGTGCATCCTATGATCGTCAGATTTATCCTTATTTCCCAAGGCCTCTAACGATTGGAAACGATTTTCCAAGAAAATGAGAAATTTATTGAAGGCAGGTATCTTCCTTGGTTGCCTCAAAGATTGCTCAAAGAGTGTGTGGGACTCCTTATCCAGTTTTTTAAGGAAAAAGTGGAGTAATATTGGATCCCATGAACTGGTGTCCACATTTAGTCCTTGGAGCCCCATCAAGCACTCTTGTATTGTGTCATGTAGATTGCGGATGGATTTTGCACTTCCTGATGATATGTTTTGGTGTGAGAATAACTTTGAGAGCCATGATGACACAAGCAACCTATAGTTATCGTATCTTTCAGTAATCAACTTCCAGGCTGCTGCATAGTTGGATCCTGAAACCGAAAGATGGTATATGAGTTTCGCAGCCTCTCCTGTTAGGCTTGATTTTAGAAACCATATTTTCTGACCATCAGATATATTTTGGTTATGAATGATCTCCTTGTACAGATCAGAGAATTGTTGCCATTTAAGGTAATTGCCGTCGAATTTAGGCAAATCCACCTTGGGCAGTTGCCATGAGGTTTGCGGTATCTCCAATTGTGTTGCTGATGTTGATGTTTCGATTATTTCAATCAATTCTTGCAAAGATTCCGCAACCTTTTCTTGCAACTCAAAATATTCCTTTATTTCATGGTAAGTTAGAACGTTTTCCATTTTTCGATAAATGGCAGTTAACTCCTCCCAATTCAGTTCCAATGTTCGACATTTGGTCTGACAAAATGCTTTGCTCTTGTGTGGCTGTGCAGCATTCTTTTCGATTGACCTCTGTATTATTTCCATCATAAGTTTGTATTTTTGCTTTGTGTTGATGTCTTCTGGCTGTAAATTTGCATTGTCTTTTGTTTCTGCATTTGAGCCTTCTTTCTGGATGGGCTTGGGAATCGCTTCCTTTGTAGCTCCTTCCTGCTCATTTTCCGCAGCTGCTGCTGCACCCTGTTGGGCTAATGATAATTTTTCTTTAATATCACTATAGAAGGACTCCTTTATTCTACTGATTTCTTGAAAAAAAATTTTCTTGATGTAAGGATGGTCATCTTCTATAGTTTCTATCCTTCGGATTTTGGAATCTGTCTCATCGAAAACCTTCCAGAGCAATGCCAATTTCTGCAAGCGATCATTTAAATAAGTGATCGTCTTACGCTCTGAAGAGTCTTTTTTGTAGTTTCTCCATAGATTGCATATTTTCTCCCCAGTATCTTCCTGTTCCTTTGTTAGAGCTTCAATATCCATTTTGCCGTTGTTTGATTGATCCAAAGAATGATATCAGCGATCGAATTTAGGTTGAACTGTGTTATGGCCCAGTTTACGCCCAAACGCAAAGTTTTTGTAATGTAAGGCGATGAACTGTGTTATGGCCCAGTTTACGCCCAAACGCGAAATTATTATGATACAACGTATGAACTGTGTTATGGCCCAGTTTACGCACAAACGCGAAGTTATTGTAATGTAACGCGATGAACTGTGTTATGGCCCAGTTTACGCCCAAACGCGAAGTTATTATGCTCCAACGGATGACTCTGAAGTAATTCTGCAACTGATGAAACTGCTGATGAAAGTCCTGTCACGGTCGCCAAATGTTTAAAGTCTGGACTCTTTTGTCCACACTTGATTCGTAGGTACATAAACCTAGAACCTGATGTCGAATAATAATATAGAACGATTCTTGTATCGCTTATATTTATGTAGGTTGGTTTTCCAAGCAGACTCACTTGGAAGTAAAAAATTCAAAGTCTTGGTTGATGGTTTTAAATTAACTCATAAAATTCTTTATTGATAGCAACATTTTATAGCAAAATATTGCTTATTAGACAATTATTACTAAACATTGTTTGCTTATAAAAATATATACTACAGTTGAGGCAAAAAGGTCAAGCTCACATTTCATTGTCTTTTATGCTGAGATTCGTAAAATAATTAAAAGCATGATTTTGTTTACCATCAGTTTATCAACCCGAATACACAAAAAATGTGTATCGTTTATTTTGTATGAAAATAAATCAATTATGTGTATGGTTTTTTATTATTGAGTGAATGAACTGCTTATTGCATAAAAGACAATGAAAGGCAACCCGAACATTCTGCCCCACGTTAAACGGTTCATTTTACAAATTACAAATAATGTTTTTAGAAAAAGAACTATAAATGCAAAAACAAATTTTGATTTAAAATTTAATAAGAAAACAATTTACTATTTATTAAAGGAAAATAAAATAAGTATCGTGTTTATTCTTCAGTAGTTACATTAAATCTAGCTTTTGATGGGATGCCTTTTGGTGTTGATTGCATTCTCGGGATGGTGATGTTTGCATTATGTTTCCTCGGCTGAGGTGTTGGTTGGCTTATCTTATTTCTTTTCTTCTTGCAGTAATATTGGGCGATTAAAAATATGACGATTGAAATCGCTATTAATATTCCAGCATGTCCGATAGTATGGTGGATTTCATGCTGTTCTAATTTATTTGGGAGAGTTTCTCGAAATGTTTCAAGATTTTTCTTTAATGCTTCAAGATCTGTTGAATATTCTTCGTAAGCATGTGGTTGTTTTCTTGTGAGAAGTTCTTGTGTTGAGATTTTGACATCTGTAAGATTGAGGAGTGGTATATATGACAGTCTGGTTTCTGATAGGTAGATCTTATGACCTCGTATGGTTAAAAACCTTTGTTTTATTATGCAGTCACTCTGCAACTTGGCAATGCCCGTACCGTGGATTGTTATTTGAGAAGTCTTTTTGTCACAAACTAAATTTAGTGTTGTTTCTTCAGAAAGTGCATATATCCAGGAATTTGCACTGTATAGTTGAATCCAATGAGGACCTTCACCCATCTTCTTGACACGGCATTTGTTAGGTTCAAACTTGTGATTGAACAATGCTAGCTCACAAGCATTAGCGATGGATCCTTTGTGGTGAAGAGGACCTCTTTGTTTGCATAGGAGTCCTCCCAGAGGATTTGATGAGCAAGCCTTCATTTCTTCTTCCGATAGGGCGTAGTATAAGTCTCGATGCAAGTTGATCAATAGAAATGGTGAAGAGGGTTGTATTCCAGCAAATCCGTCCTCTTGCAATACAGGTACAGGGATTGTTCGATAGACTTCGAATTCTTCGGGGGTTATCAATGGTAACTTGATCTTGAAAATCGCATACCTTTGCAGAATTTTTCCTTCAATTGACATTATATTATAAATTTTTGAAAATCCAGCATTGGACAACGGAAGTTTCAATGAAGGAGGTAAATGTTCTGGTATTGATTGTAGTTCTTGATGCAATTGTGCTAACGGCATAAGAATTGGACTGATTCTTCCATGTTGACTATGAGTTATGATATCTAAAAGTGCCCCCTGAACGCGTTGAAAATTGGTTATTGAAGTTAGAGTTTGGACAGCCCTTGATAAGAAAAGTTGGGCTAGATTTTCTTCATGAAGATCCTTCGAAATAGCGTTGGTTTGATTTGTTAGGCCGTCTATCTGGGATGTAACTGTCCAAAATTGATGCAAATTCTGTGCTTGAGTTCGACTCATGATGTTGGCGGTTGTTTGAAGAAAGGATGTCTGGTTTTTGATGTGAGTAAGTAGGATGTTTTCATTGTCCTTTAACCCATCAATTGTTTTAGACAGATCTTCTGCATATTCGGAATCTAGGTCACCAAACAGTGAATGTGCGATTCCACCTACAATGTTCAGAGCTCCTCTTCTGACTCGCCTTTGATTGTTGCTGGGTGGTGATAATACCTCACTTCCCTTTGATAAGTCATCCATCAAGTGTTCAATTTGGCTTGTTATTTTCCTGCACTGTTCCTTATGCGCCATTGTTTTGCATAAATCTGCAAGTGAAGAACATGATTTTTTCACCATCTCAAGTTCTTGACTGTAATTTATCATATCAAAGTAAGCTATAATGTTCCATTCGCTTGCTATGATATTTGCCCTTGCAATGTTTTCAAAGTAAATTCCAGGCTGTGACGTAAAAGGGGTTAACTGTATAGGTGATCCGTTGTTTAACGGAAGGACCATAAGCGTCATCAGGACCATCGCTATTGTAGAACCCAGCGAGTGTTTTATTTTTTTCTTAGGTATGTCTGGTTGTACCCTTGAAATGTTGGAATTTCGACTAGAACCTTGCATTTCCTTAAATGTTTTTTCTTTTGGCTCTGAATAAATCACTGGTTTAGAATGAACAACTGTTTCAGGATCAACTAATGGTTCCGAATGTTTGAAGTGTGCTTTTGATACGGGTGTAGGGTGCGAATCTTCTTCACTTTCAGTCGGCAGAGGTGCAAGTTTATGTATGGCACGTTTGAAAATGCCTGTTTTAGTTTTAACTTCCGCAACGCGCACTAAACCGTCGTTTCCTGGTATGCATTTGGTTATTCTTCCCAGTTGCCATTGAAGAGGTGGTAAGTTGTCTTCCTTTAAAATCACCATCATTCCTTCTCGAATACTGCGATTTTCCTGCTTCCACTTTTGGCGATGTTGTAGTTGGCTTAAGTATTCGCTGGACCATCGGTCCCAAAATTGTTGTTTAAGCGCGACTATTGTCTTCCATCGTTTTTCCAAACCCTTGCCAAAAACTTGGGCTGCAGGGTGAATAGTGCTAGTTAACGCTTCACCAATTAAAAAGTGTCCAGGAGTTAGTGCAGCGAGGTCATTCGGATCTGATGAAAGTGGTGTTATCGGTCAAGAGTTCATAATAGCTTCAATTTCAATCATAAGTGTTTCTAATTCTTCATAAGTTAATTTTGTTGGTTCCAGATTCCGTTTTAGAAAGTATTTCGCAGATTTTACTGCCGCCTCCCAAAGGCCACCAAAGTGTGGAGATCGTGGGGGAATGAAATGGAACGCTATGCCCTTGTTATTGCAAAAGGTTGTAATCTTCCCTTGTGCTACTTGATCATAAAGAACCGCTTGCAGCTCCGTCAGTTGATTCTTTGCTCCAACAAAGTTTGTGGCGTTATCGCAATGTAAATTAAGGCAATTTCCTCTTCTTCCGATGAATCGTTTAAGGGCGGCGATAAATGCATCGGTGGTGAGATCACTCACGACTTCGAAATGTGTTGCTTTTGTTGCAAAGCAGCAGAATACCGCAACGTATGCCTTCCGGGGTCGTTTTCCTCTAATATTGAAGTGAATCCACACCGGTCCAAAGTAATCAACTCCGGCGTTAACAAAAGGTCGAGCTGGCTGGACACGTGTTGCAGGCAAATTTCCCATTGCTTGCGTCATTAATTTCGGTTTTGTTCTTGTACAATGTATACACCTGTGTACTACTGCTCTGACCATAGTTTTGCCTTTAATGGGCCAGAATTTTTGACGTATTTTAGCTAGTAGGCCTTGTGGTCCTATATGACGATTTTGAAAATGAGTTTCTGTAATCAATAATTTAGTGAATTCGTGGTTGTAGGGTAACAAAATCGGGTGTTTAGTGTCGTAATCCAAATCTGCAGCTTCTAATCGTCCTCCCACGCGTAGGATACCCTTTGAGTCTATGAATGGTGATAAAGTAGGCAATTGGCTATTGCCGTGGATCCATTTCCCCTCAGACAATTGTTTTAATTCTTCTTTAAAGGCTTGGCTTTGCATGAATCTTACAATTACCTGTAGTGCTTGTTCCAGTTCGAGAAGTGATAATTCATCTTCCTTTAGTTCGAATTGTTCCAATTCGAGTGGCATTAATTCGTCCTTCCTTGGTTTGATGTTTCCGCAATTTTGAAGGAAACGATATATGTATGCCACAATCCTTTGTAATCGTGAAAATGAGTTGCGGTGATTTATACTGTACATAACGTCTATTTCAATTGTTGCTGTCATTACCAATTTCGATTTTTTTTATGTCTAAATTGGTGGGTTTAGCCTTGAATTCAGCTGGCCATTTTATTTCAGGTCCGTATAAAAACAGTGGTCCATAAAACCAAACGTGGTGGTTTTTTTAATTTTGTGGCTGACATCCCTCTTGATACAATATCGGCTGGATTTGATTTAGTTGGAACATGACGCCATTGATGTGGTAATGATAAAGATCGTATCTTCTTGACGCGGTTTGATATGAAGCTATGATATCTGCCTGCGTCAGCATTGATCCAAGCTAATACGATCTCTGAATCGGTCCAATAATGAGATTCCAATTCCCCAAGTTTAAGATCCTTTGTGACCTTTTGCATTAGTTCTGTAGCTAATTTGGCTGCGCACAGTTCTAAGCGTGGTATTGTCGTTTCACTTATGGCTTCATTATACCGGTTTTTCTTTATTGGTGCTACTCTGGATTTTGAACAAAGTAGGTGAACGGTTATTGTACCATTATTCGCAATTCATCTGATATATATTGCTGCACCGTAAGCCTTTCCCGATGCATCTGCAAATGCATGTAATTGGGTCTCCTTTGCTATCTTATTTGAAAAGACATGTCTTGGAATTTTTATGTCCTTTATTGCTTCCAAATCTTTACGATACTTTTCCCAAGTAGTGTGTAATTCCATTGGTAAAGCCGCGTCCCAATCTATCTTAAGCTTCCACAATTGTTATATGAACAGTTTTGCAATGATTGTCATGGGGCTAATAAGACCTAGCGGGTCAAAAATATGCGCAATTTCAGATAATGCCGTTCGTTTTGTTATTTTACTGTGTTGAATAAAGGTTGAATTTATCAGGAACTCATCTTTTTCTGGATTCCAGATGAGACCCAGTGTTTTGAGATGTTTTGCTTCCTTGTCCAATAAGTCCGATTGTAGAGCTCGATCTTTTGGAGGAATATGGTTTAAAAGTTGTGGCATATTGCTGCACCATTTTCTTAGATTGAAGCCTGCTGACTGCAGGATCTGTGTCAATTGTTGTTGCATGTCTCGAACCTCCAAAAGGCTGTTTGAACCTGACATGACGTCATCCATATAGAAATCGTTAGCTAATACCTTGGCTCCCAAAGGATATTTACGTGTATATTCCGTTGATAATTGTTGCAAGCAGCGCGTTGCCAAATATGGTGCAGAAGTAGTACCATATGTTATTGTGTTTAGTTGATAGCAACGCACCCTTTCATCCTTCGTTCTGCGCCAAAATATTAATTGATATTTTCTGTCTTCATTTGTTACCATAATCTGTCGGTACATTTTCTCGATATCGGCAATAAATACAAACCGATATAAGCGGAATCGCAGTAAAATGGAAAATAAGTCGTCTTGGATTTTGGGTCCAGGTAACAAAACGTCGCTCAATGATATGTTCGTCGAAGTTTTCATAGATGCATCGAACACTACTCTTAATTTTGTTGTGCTGCTCTCTGGTTTGAGTACTCCGTGATGAGGCAGAAAGTAATGAGGTGTTCCAATCTTAGATATTTCGACTTCTTCCATATGTTCTAATTTTAAATACTCTTCCATAAAGTTCGTGTAAAGAATTCTGAGAGGTTCATCCTTGCTTAATCTTTTCTCCAACGCAAAATACCTCCGCAAGGCGAGTTCTTTGGAATCACCTAATGCTGAAGGTTGTTCGGCAAATGGCAAACTTACTATGAATCTTCCATTTGTATCTCGCTTAACTGTTTCATCGAATTGTTTTACGCATCGCTGTTCTGACAAAGTGAGACTGTTGTTGGTTTCTTCTATTTCTTCTAGACGCCAGAATTTTTCTATGATGTCACTCAGAGAATCCTCCTCAATCCCAACACCACATGTTACGCTTGACATTGTTGATCGTTCAACTTTCCCAGCCACTATCCAACCGAGTACGGTGTTTTGCAGAATAGGTAGGTCGTCGGATAATTTTATTTGTCCCACTGACAGTTATTCATGGTAGAACTCAGCTCCCAATATCAGATCGATTTTATCAGGTCGGCTAAAATCTGGATCTGCCAATTTGATATTTGAGGGCAACTTCCAGCACGACACGTCCAAAAGTTGAGATGGTTGTGGTGATATTATATCCTTTAGTATGAAAGCTTCAATTCTAGTGGTGTAGCCACTAACAATTGACAAACATCCGACGTTTACTCGCTGATTTGATTTTTGTGTTCCTTGTCCTATTCCCTCGATGGTGAGCGAATCTGATCTTGGTTTGAGATTGAGTGCTCGGACAATTCTTTCACTGATAATATTTATCTGTGATCCCGAATCCAATAATGCTCGGCAATTTATTTTTTGCTGATTTGGTCCAACAATCTGAACCCTAGCTGTTCCCAGTATGATGAGAGGATGATGTGTGTTATTCAACAAAGCACTTACAGCCTTGTTTGAATTTCCAGAATTTTTATTTGGAATTGTCGTTTCCATCTTCTCAGTAGCTGGACAGTTTCCGGAATAGTTGGCATCTGTTTCGAAGTGAACAAGTGTATTATGTCGTTTCTGACACTTCAAACAGCTTCGTGCTTTGCAATTGAAAGTCTTATGTCCAAAACGTAAACAATTAATGCAGAGATGCCTTTGTTTGGCCAGATCTAATCGTTTAGCTGGCGTCAAACTTAAAAATTGTGGGCAATTGTAAAGTTGCATGAAACACAAGCTGAGGGTGACATTGTAGCTGCTGCTAATGTCTTTATTCCAGAAACGTGCATCCTATGATCGTCAGATTTATCCTTATTTCCCAAGGCCTCTAACGATTGGAAACGATTTTCCAAGAAAATGAGAAATTTATTGAAGGCAGGTATCTTCCTTGGTTGCCTCAAAGATTGCTCAAAGAGTGTGTGGGACTTCTTATCCAGTTTTTTAAGGAAAAAGTGGAGTAATATTGGATCCCATGAACTGGTGTCCACATTTAGTCCTTGGAGCCCCATCAAGCACTCTTGTATTGTGTCATGTAGATTGCGGATGGATTTTGCACTTCCTGATGATATGTTTTGGTGTGAGAATAACTTTGAGAGCCATGATGACACAAGCAACCTAGAGTTATCGTATCTTTCAGTAATCAACTTCCAGGCTGCTGCATAGTTGGATCCTGAAACCGAAAGATGGTATATGAGTTTCGCAGCCTCTCCTGTTAGGCTTGATTTTAGAAACCATATTTTCTGACCATCAGATATATTTTGGTTATGAATGATCTCCTTGTACAGATCAGAGAATTGTTGCCATTTAAGGTAATTGCCGTCGAATTTAGGCAAATCCACCTTGGGCAGTTGCCATGAGGTTTGCGGTATCTCCAATTGTGTTGCTGATGTTGATGTTTCGATTATTTCAATCAATTCTTGCAAAGATTCCGCAACCTTTTCTTGCAACTCAAAATATTCCCTTATTTCATGGTAAGTTAGAACGTTTTCCATTTTTCGATAAATGGCAGTTAACTCCTCCCAATTCAGTTCCAATGTTCGACATTTGGTCTGACAAAATGCTTTGCTCTTGTGTGGCTGTGCAGCATTCTTTTCGATTGACCTCTGTATTATTTCCATTATAAGTTTGTATTTTTGCTTTGTGTTGATGTCTTCTGGCTGTAAATTTGCATTGTCTTTTGTTTCTGCATTTGAGCCTTCTTTCTGGATGGGCTTGGGAATCGCTTCCTTTGTAGCTCCTTCCTGCTCATTTTCCGCAGCTGCTGCTGCACCCTGTTGGGCTAATGATAATTTTTCTTTAATATCACTTGATGTAAGGATGGTCATCTTCTATAGTTTCTATCCTTCGGATTTTGGAATCTGTCTCATCGAAAACCTTCCAGAGCAATGCCAATTTCTGCAAGCGATCATTTAAATAAGTGATCGTCTTACGCTCTGAAGAGTCTTTTTTGTAGTTTCTCCATAGATTGCATATTTTCTCCCCAGTATCTTCCTGTTCCTTTGTTAGAGCTTCAATATCCATTTTGCCGTTGTTTGATTGATCCAAAGAATGATATCAGCGATCGAATTTAGGTTGAACTGTGTTATGGCCCAGTTTACGCCCAAACGCAAAGTTTTTGTAATGTAAGGCGATGAACTGTGTTATGGCCCAGTTTACGCCCAAACGCGAAATTATTATGATACAACGTATGAACTGTGTTATGGCCCAGTTTACGCACAAACGCGAAGTTATTGTAATGTAACGCGATGAACTGTGTTATGGCCCAGTTTACGCCCAAACGCGAAGTTATTATGCTCCAACGGATGACTCTGAAGTAATTCTGCAACTGATGAAACTGCTGATGAAAGTCCTGTCACGGTCGCCAAATGTTTAAAGTCTGGACTCTTTTGTCCACACTTGATTCGTAGGTACATAAACCTAGAACCTGATGTCGAATAATAATATAGAACGATTCTTGTATCGCTTATATTTATGTAGGTTGGTTTTCCAAGCAGACTCACTTGGAAGTAAAAAATTCAAAGTCTTGGTTGATGGTTTTAAATTAACTCATAAAATTCTTTATTGATAGCAACATTTTATAGCAAAATATTGCTTATTAGACAATTATTACTAAACATTGATTGCTTATAAAAATATATACTACAGTTGAGGCAAAAAGGTCAAGCTCACATTTCATTGTCTTTTATGCTGAGATTCGTAAAATAATTAAAAGCATGATTTTGTTTTCCATCAGTTTATCAACCCGAATACACAAAAAATGTGTATCGTTTATTTTGTATGAAAATAAATCAATTATGTGTATGGTTTTTTATTATTGAGTGAATGAACTGCTTATTGCATAAAAGACAATGAAAGGCAACCCGAACAAAGTATTTTAAGTAGTTTTAAGTTTTTTACGTATATTTACAAATATTTTAATTTTATTTAGGTTAATTTAGTTTTTATTTAGGTAAAGGGTAGTTTTAAGTGTTATATAAAACAAATGTCATGGAAAAACGAGTTTTAAGAATTTTCTCGTTTAGTTTTAAGTAATATTGAATTTTAATTTAAGTTAGTTTTTACGCTGAAAGGCATTTTTTAAAATATAGTTATAGTATAATTTAGAGCGCCCGTATGGGGCCAGTAAGTTAGTTAAGTTAATAAGTAAGCTAGTTGTTTAAGATTTTTTGTCTAGCATTTTTTTTTAATTAAAATGCAAAAAAATGGTTGCTACTTGGCATTCAGATCTTTGCTAGCTCTGGTTCGTTTCCCAGCAATTTCAAATCTTTTTTTTTTTATTTCTTTCATTATTAATTTTTTTTTTTCTTATTTTTTTTTATCCTTTATTCTTTCTTCGTATATATTTTATTTCGAATCAATTTTTCCATAATGGTTTGCTCTGCAAAAGCCTGTCCTGATGATTCTAGTAATAGCCGTCTCTTTACCTGTTTTGGACCTTGTGGTAATCTTTACCATGCTTAATGCGTTGGTTCTACCAATGGATTTCTTGATAAAGTAATAAATTCTGATATTGCCTTTTGGTATTGTACCGACTACCGTAAGACTTCACTTTCTCAGCTCTCCTTCAAAATGAATTCTTTTAAAGAAAACATTTTAAAGCTCTTTAAAGGGTTCAATGACTTGTTGACAAACTTTAACACTGCAGTGTCAAATGTAACTACATTTTCCCCTTGCAACGATCAATGTCGAAACATCAACTGATGACTTGATCCAACAACCTCTTTCTATTTCCGTTCCATCAGCTGAATCAGATTTATCAACCAGAACTTCTTCTTCAGCACTATCTGATCGCGACTCTGTTGCAAAAAGAGGAAATAAAAGGATACGAGAAAACTCATCAGTGGTTAAGAATTCAAGTCCCCCTCCAAAAAGAACCAATTTAAGGAGCAACTCTAATAGTCTTATTGATTCAGGCGCATCTAGTTCGTCTCATGTCAGTCCGGTTTTAACGATTGCTGTTAATACGGTGGCTGTAAATTATTGTGAAACTATATCAAATCATATTGTAATAACAGAACCTTGTCCTCGTCCTATTGAGGCTGTCCCTAAGCCTAAATCAATTTTTATTTCTCGCCTTAGTCCAGATATAAGTGTTCATGATCTTGTTTCCCATTTGGTCTCTACCAAATGCATTCCGAACAATGCATCAGTTAAATGTACCAAAATTAGTAAGGTAAATAGTTTTGTCTCATCTTTCAAAATTGTTGCTCACCCTGCATTTTTCGAATCTATCATTAATACTAAAAATTGGCCTTCTGAAGCGCTTATAAAAGAGTTTGCTACCGTGAGAAGTAAAAGAAGTAAGTGCGTTATTCCTAAGAAATCTTCGCCAAAAAACTAAAAAGGACTACCCTCTTTTATCAAAACGTCAGAGGGCTTCACAGCAAAACTGCAAATATCTATACTAACTCTCAAGCTTTTTCACATGACATCTTTGTTTTGACGGAAACTTGGCTGAATTCAAGCTATTTAGACACAGAACTTTTTAATCAAGAGTTCTTAGTTTTTAGAAAAGATCGTCATGTCGATAAACCAAAAGAATTAGGCGGTGGTGTGTTGATTGCTGTTCGTAATAATTTTGTATCTACGCGTATTTCTTTCCTCTTCAATCTTTCTATTGACTTGATTTGCATCAAATTAAACATAGAGTCTAAGTATGTATATATTATAAATGTATATATTCCTCCAAGAAGTTCAAGTTTGTTGTATAATGAACTTGTTTTGGCCTTAGACTTTATCATTGACTTGTCTTGCTCCAACAGCAATATTCTACTTCTCGGGGATTTCAATTTATCCCATATAGAATGGGTTCCTTCGGATGATGGATCATTTCAAGAAGCCTCATTAACATCTTCACAAACAGAGCTTCTCTCTCTAGATGGTATTAATTCTACTGACTTACAGCAAGTTAACTGTATTAAAAACTCTAAGAATCGAGTACTCGATTTGGTATTTTCTTCTAACGCTATTAGTACTGTTGTTCAGGAATCTAGTTCTGGAATTACTAATATAGACAATTACCATCCACCCTTGGATATATTTTTTGATTTGAGCAACCATCCTCTCGAAAATTGTAATTCTCAAGATTGTTCATTTGTTTTTGACTTTCGAAAGTCAAATTTTCAGTTGCTTTCCGATGTTATTAGTAGATCGAATATTCGAAAAATATACGATTCTACAAATATTGACGATGCAGTAACTGAGTTCTATAATATAATCAGTAGCTATATAAATAATTGTGTACCAACAAAAATATCTAAAAACACTAATTTTTGTCACCCTTGGTACACACAAGAGCTAAAATCTCTTCGAAACAAGAGAAATAAAGTATGGAAAGCTTATATAAAAACCCTCTCTCCAACAATTTTCCAACAATATATTGCCTTATTTGAAGAATTTAAAAATCTTTCAAAATTGTTGTACACCAATTACGTTAACGAAATGGGGGCTTCTTTAAAACAGGACCCTAAAAGTTTTTTGGCATTTTGTTAACTCGAAAAAAAATTCGGATGGCTTCCCAGCAAGTTTTTTATATGAGAACACTTCCGTACAAAATCTCAGTGATATTTGCAACGCGTTTGCAAATAATTTTCGTTACTCATTTGTTGATACTCATAGAAGTGTTGATATAAATTTTTTTAAGGACGTGAACAGCTACCCGCAAGTTAATTTAAACAATATTCCTGTGAAACAAGATAGAGTTTTGCATTTTTTGTCATCTTTAAATGACGATTACTCTTATGGCCCTGACGGTTTACCCCCAATTGTTCTGAAAAAATGTAGTGATGTATTAGTGCAACCCTTGCAATTTTTGTTTGAGCTCTCTCTAAAAGCTGGAAAATTTAAGTCCTTCTGGAAGAAATCATTTCTCACTCCTGTTTTTAAAAAGGTTGATAAATTTGAAATTAATAACTATAGACCCATTTCTAAATTGTCATGTGTTCGAAAGCTTTTTTAACAGGTTGTATGTGAAAGCCTTTCATTTTTTGGTAAAAACATTATTTGTAAACAGCAACATGGCTTTGTGCAGAAAAGGTCTACTGTTACAAACCTTCTTACCTTCTTGCATAATTGTTCAAATGCATTAGAAAAAGGTAATGAAGTTGATTGCATATACACAGATTTTTCTAAAGCATTTGACCAACTCAGCCATGTTTTTAAACTCCAAGCGTACTGTTTCCCTACTCTTTTTATTTCGTGGATCAAATCGTACCTTGAAAATAGATCTTACTAGTTCAAATTTAGAAACTTCCTTTCAAATACTTTCTTTGCCCATTCAGGCGTACCCCAAGGAAGTCATTTGGGCCCATTCTTATTCATTCTTGCTATAAATGACGTTTCATTTTGTATATTAGCGATATTAACCTGATCAAGAAGCTGCAAATACAGCGGCTGAGATGGCTGGGTTAGTGGATCGTATGAACAGCAACGTACTAGTCCAACGAGTCTTGGAGTCCAACTCTGATGGTAAACGCAGCATTGGAAGACCCTCTAATAGATAGCGCACACAAGTGGAAAATCATATCAGCCAACTTGCGGTGTGAAATTGGAAGCGGCTAGGTAGAAACTGCTAGAGTTGGTAAGACAGACGTATTGGTTGAGGCCGAAGTCCATCCTGTACTGTGAGTGCCATCTTAAGTAAGTTAGTAAGTTAGAAAGGTTAACAGTATTGTCGAAAGATATCCCATAAAAATTGTGGGAAAAGTTATTTCACTCATCTCGAGTGTAGGTATCTTTAATTCTCTATAGTATTCTCATCAACTTCTTTAAAAGTGAAAATCTGAAAAATTTGGAAATTTTTTTTTTATCTACAAAAATTTTATTCTGGTTAGTGGTATAATTGTGAATACAATAAAATTCATCTAGCAAAGACAAGAATCTGTGGAAGATAGCATAGATTCGCACCTATTTATAATACGTCCCATCATCCACACTGGCATACAATATAAACATAAACAAAACATATGGTTACAAAATGGATACCCCCATATGGGCACCTTGTGCAGAAATGTCATACATAAAGGAGAAACCCAACGAAAATGGCGAACTCCGAGAGTGGAGTGTGGTAATGAAAAAGTACTGCCCGAAGATAATGAGTCGAACTCCTCTGGTTGTGGTAAAAAAAATTTGCATATGAATCAAAGATTTGTAATTTTACGAAGAAGCATTTATCACTATCAGAAGATGTAGAGAAAGAGAAGAAATATTAATTTAAAGTTTTGAAACAAATTAGGATATTTTTTTGAGAACATAGGTAGTGAGAGTAGTGAATGTACATAAAAACAGTAGAATCAGTTTTTATAAACAATAGTTGAACAAGTTATGGTTGAAGTAGAACAGGATCGTCAGTCAAACTATAGCTAGAAATACTAATTTGGTTATTTAGATCGCAAGATTAAGATAAAAATGATAGAAAAGTTAAAACAATGAGATAATCATAGTAAACACCAAGCGATCTGCAAATTTAATTAACCCAAGGTTAAAAGACAGCTAACTTCAGATATCGTATGTTTAAATTTAAAAATCAAGTTGCGATCTGAAGATTAATAAATTATTTTTGACTAAGTAGAATGAGTACGTGTTAATGGCAAAAAATAGAAAATACTAGTTCTCTGCAATCCGCTTCAACGAAAAACATAACGACGGATCAAATAAGTTAAATTTTCACTTAAATAATCACCATCTGATTCACAACTATTTTTACAGAAAAAGTACGGAGTAAATTTTCGAAGACAAGTCAAAGAAAATTACGAAACAAAATTTATTGACATACTTATTTATTTATTTCTGTATTGAAACTGTTCTGAACACTTAATTTCAATAATAAATTTCACGTAAGAAAATGTACTGCTTTTAACTCTAGTTCAACGTGAAACCTTCGCGAAATAATTTATCTGAAAGAAACAAGAAAAACTTTACAGAATTTTTTTTTTATAGAAACATTATATTATTCCATCATGAAAAACTTACCAGTCAATTAGATTCTTCAATATAATTGTTTGTTGTTAACAAAATTAGGAATGATTTATAATTTAACTACACTATCACTTCACGTGACCCTTAGTGTTAACAGACCATAAGTCGATAACTTAAATGACGCAGTACGAGAATTTGCGGAAAAGGAGAAACTTAACTATTGCTATGTTCAGACTAGACGATGAACAATAGTTTCGTAAAGAAAAAATCCAATATTAAAAAGTCGAACTTAAGGGTTGTGAAATAATTTATGCAAAAGTCTTTTTAATTTCAACCAACCGACGAAAAACATCTTAACAAATAATAAAGGTAATTGTTACAACCATTTTAAAAGTAAAAAGTACAAGAAAATTTGATCAGTGATTAGTGGAATAAATAAAGATAAAGTGACAAAAAAGTCATCAAATAAACGAATACAAATACGTAGCAGCTAAAAAGAAAAAAATTTGGATAAATCTAGAATCAGGTATGAAACACATTCTTTTAGTTAATGTAGACAAGAGTTACAATTTTTAAGTATAAATTGAGATCATAATTGTGATAAAATTATAGTGTCATCGACCAAAAATGTTTTTTTTTTTATCTTTTATCGAAACACATTTGTTAGCAAAATCTCTGGTCCATGTGGATTAGGACGCTCTAAGAGACGAGGCGTGATCCCATGCAAATCACTCGATTGTGGACAGAGAAACATCAGGACATATCGAAATCTATCGCATCCAAGGCATTTCCAAAATCATTCTGATTGAAGAAAGTGCCAAGGAAAAGTCCTTTCAAAAAATCTGTCCAAAAGAGTGCGTCTTTGGAAGTAGGAGTAGTCCACAAGGTTTAGCTGAAAATTTCAATCAAATCAGGTAAAAATATATGTAGCTCTTGTCTTTAGACACACAAAAATTGAAACCCAACATTTCTGTTTTATTATTTGCTCTCCTGCTCTATTGATCATCTTGATCTCAAAGGGACCAGCATAGTCCACTCCTGTATGTAGGAAAGCTTTTCCTGGAGTTACCCTCTCGTATGGCAAATTGGCCATTAACTTCTTCTCAAAACGATGATTGTATCGCACACAAACTAAACATTTATGAATGCAGTTTCTTAGCTCACTTCGAATCCTTGGTATCCAATATTTCTCGCGGATATACTGTATCATGATCTGTGTAGCTCCATGTTTTGTTACTCTATGTGCACTTTCCATAATAAGCCGGGCTAATCTGGACCCGTTTGGTATGATTATTGGGTGCTTCCTTTCATATTCCAGCTCTGATTCTTCTCAATCCTGCTCTTCTCAGGTAAACACCTGTCCTTCTCTATACAATCGATTTCCTTCCCATAGTATTGTTCTTGTTCCATTTTTATTAAGTAAGTAATCGATTCCAGCTTTTCTTCCGGTGATGGCTGCTCCAGCGCTTCTTGTCCATCCTTAATACCTTCTCTCCTTCTCTCTTGACGTATAGAACGTCTTTGTCTTTTCCCATATCTCTTTTCATCATCCTTCCTTTGCCTTATCTTCGCTCTTATTACATTGATGAAGCGAAATGTATAGCTCATTATATTGACTGCCTTCTCTAAAGTAGATGTATATTCCATCAATGGGATATTCTTTTCCCAGCACTTCACATAAATAGATAAAGGCTCTGTGGTCTTTGTGATCACGAAGACTTTCATCTTATCCCTTCCCCCATCTAAAACATTTGGCACAAACTTTTTAGATAACCAAGTTAATCGAGGCTCTGATAGCCATTCCGGTCCATGAAGCCATAGCTTCTTGTTCACTAATAGTGAAGCCTTCACACCTCTGCTTAGAAGATCAGCAGGGTTCTTTTTTGTACCAATATATCTCCATCTCTCGATTTCAGTGTTATTCTGGATAGACGACACTCTATTTGCTACAAATGTCTTCATATCGCATGGTAGTTTATGTATCCAATGCAATGTGACGAGTGAATCCGTCCATAAATTGTAATCCATCTCTTTCCAATCCATCGTAGCAGCAACGCTAACTACGAGCCGTCCGAGTAATTCAGCTGCCGCAAGTTCCAAACGCGGTATAGTTACTGTTTTAAGTGGTGTAACGCGAGTTTTTGCTGTTAATAAGTTCACATGAATCCTTCCATCAGTACTCATAGCTCTTACATATATTACCGCTCCATATGCTCTTTCAAACGCATCCGAAAAACCATGTATTTCCCTCCGTGCACCTTTAAATGTGCCTAACCATCTCTCAATTCGTATGTTTTCCACGAATATTATCTCTTCCCAAAAATTCTTCCATATCTCGTTTATGTTTTTCGGTAATTTCTCATCCCAGCCGACCTTCAGACGCCAAATGTCTTGTATAAGAATCTTTCCATCAATAATTATGGGAGCTAAGAACCCATTCGGATCATACAGTTGAGCTACGCAGCTCACAATTCCTCTCTTCGTCATCAAATCATCAGTCACTGGTGTTTTTACCACAAATGTGAACTGGTCCTTCTCAAGTAACCATTTGAGGCCCAATATCGATGCCTTCTCTTCATCTTGAAATAGGATTGATTCTTGTTTCTCATAGTTCATATCATTCACAAGAGCTCTGGAATTTGACTTCCATTTTCTTAGCTCAAATCCTGCTCCTTTCAGCACATGGTCAATTTCTTTTGATAATTTAATTGCCTTCTCTTCAGAATCAGCACCAGTGGTGCAGTCATCCATATAAAAGTCTTCCATAATTGCCTTAGCAGCATTTGGAAATTCCTTCTCCGCATCCTTCGCACATTGAATTAGTGTTTTCACAGCGTTATGAGCTGATGAGGTCATACCATAAGTAACTACTGTCAACCAGTATTCCTTCAATTTGTCATGTGGACTCTCTCTCCAAAATATTCTCTGCAAGTCCCACTGTTCCTTTGCGACCTTCACCATTCGAAGCATCATTTTAATATCAGCACTGATGGAAACTCTGTGCCTGCGAAAGCGCATCAAAGTTTCGTGTAAATCTTTTTGTAGTTTCTCTTCTAGCATCTGCGCTTCATTGAGTGAAACACCCTTCACCGTCTTACAACTGGCATCAAAAACTACTCTGAACTTCTTTGTGACGCAGTGATGTGGAATGTGATAAATGTTCTTTCTTTGAGCATTACCAGTTACCAATGTCATGTGCCCTGCGCTCTCATATTCTCTCATGAAATCTATATATTTCTGTTTAAGATCAGCATCCGCTTCCAACCTTCTCTCTAATGCAAAAAATCTCCGTTTTGCTACCATCTCTGAACTCCCAATGTCCATCTCTGGTTCTTTTAAAGGAATCGTAACAATGAATCTTCCATCTCTGTCACGTACGTATGTTTTTACGAAGTTTTGTTCTACCTTCTCTTCTTCTGTCGATCTATGTGATGACAATGCGACTTCATCTAGCTGCCATAAGCGTTTAAGTGATTCATGCAGTTGCTCATTAATCATACACACAACATATGATACCATCTCATTTACCTTCCCTTCCATCTCATAATCCTTCCCATCCATCTCATTACCATACTCTCCAAGTATGATTTTTCCCAAAGTGGTTTCTATACACAATGGACCACAAGATTGCCTTCCCAAAACAGAAACAAATATTTCTGATATGAATCTGCAACCTAATAATAAGTCAACAGAATTCGCCTTCCAATATTCAGGATCAGCCAATGGCCGACCAGAAATTTCCATCCTTGACGGAGCCAAATTGTGTGTAGGCACAATTGGCCGCCAATTTCCTTCCCTTGGCAGTATCCAGAACTCCTGTTCGATAGAATCCTGCGAATTAAAAAAAGGACAAACCTTAAGCATTGTTTTATATTTGATATGAAAAGGCTGACCTTCCACACCAATAACCTTCCTTGTCGTCTGAATATTCGGCGAACCTAGTTTTTGTTGAAGCTGATAGCTTACCAAATTTGGTTGAGCACCAGTATCCAAGAGTGCCCTTGTATTCCATATTTCCTTCCATTCTTCTCACTTCTTACTTGTGCCGTAGGCATTGAAGTAAGCCTTTCCTTCTTTTTTAAAAACATTCAAAGAAAAATGTCCATATGCTTGTCCATATCTTGTTCCATCGCTATCCTTCTCTATTTTAGTACGCTTCACAGGTGGATATCTTAGTAAATTCTCCTTCATCTTAATTTTGCGTTCGTCATTCTTGGTTTTACGCCCCATTCTCTTGTCCAGCACATTGTAGACCTTCCTTTCTGGTGTGAGCTAGCAGTCTTTTAGCACCGTATTAATTGTGGAGCAGAACATATGTTTACTGTTTCCTTCCTGCTTCCTTCGCATTACCCTTCTCTGTAGGATTTTCAACTCCTTTTCCTTCCATTTCTCTGTGAAATAAAAATAACGAAGTCAAAGTTAGTTGTGTATCAACGTATATGCTTCCACTCCAAAAGTTCAATGAAGTATTTATACCCCTATATAAAAATAAATATTTGTACCCTTATGAAATAATAGGATATCTACTTATGCTTTATAAATAAAACCAATACTTATAGGTACCATTATAAATAAAATCAATAAATACTTATACCCCTACGAATAAATAAAATAGGATAAATACATATACCCCTACATATAAATAAAACAGGATAAATATGTATACCCCTACGAATAAATAAAACAGGATAAATATGTATACCCCTACTAATAAATGTATTTTAAAATTCTGAAAATTTGTTGTTGCTTATGCTCAGTACCTACATTGTAATTTTTTTTATATCAACCTTCGCTCACAAAATTAATTCCTGCTCAAATGAATTTTCCATAACAATATTTTTCCTTCTCTGTATCTGGTACTTTTGTACTTTGAGCACTTTCCCTTCCAATAAATCTCACGTCCATTCTCTTCCTTTAAAAAAGTATCTCGTACTTTTGTACTTTGAGTACTTTCCCTTCCAATAAATCTTACGGCAACCCGCACAATCGTGCTTGAGTTCCATTTTACTCCATCACATGACAGCTCGCACATTTGTGCTTTGAGTGTCTCCTTCTCTTTTATACCTTTTTCCATCGCTAACAATTTTTTCAAAGAAAATTTCCATCTCATGTTTACCGACAAATACGTACACAGTGATTGTACATCCTTGTTTTTACCATCCATACCATCCATCTTTCCAATAGGCACACAACCATAAATGCCGAAAATAAACCATCGCTGAAGTGTTCTTCTTTGCCCAAATACAAATCTCAAAACCATTTCCGTGACGGTTGTGGACAATATCAACAATTTTTTGTATTGGGTTCTGTTATTTTCTACTTTGATCCCAAATAATTCAAATCTTTACCTTCCAGAATACCATACACGGGCGCTCGTACATTCGTACTTGAATGTCAATTTAAAACATTCGTATATGTATGTTTGAATGTTCCATCCACCTTCCCGATGACTATTCGCACTTGTGCCAAGATTATCTCCATCCAATTTTCCATCTACCATCACAAAAATTAATCTCGACCTACACAATTTACCTTGTGCATTTATCAAACCAGAAATAAATAAACCATTAGACTAGCACATATGTGCTTGAATTGTTTAATTAACCATCCATCCTTCGTATATTTCCATCCTTTCCATCCAGACAAAAATATTAATGCCGACCATAACCCATTGCTAAGATGATCTGCTTATGAAGTAATTTTCAACTCGCAGGAAATAATAAAAACCATCTAATTTTGTTGTCTCCGTACTGCATGGCGATAAATTCAGGAAGGTAGATTAAACAAAGTAAAAGAAACAAAGGAAAAAGAACCAAACGCTGCTCACACATTTTTCCTTCCCGTCGCCAATATTTCCTTAACGAATTTTCCATCCATCTTCCAATGCACAGCAAAAATAAACCATCGCTAAACTGCTCGCGCTGCCCTGTTAAAAGAAACATTTTACAATTACAATCAAAGCAACAACTCGTTGTATTGACATTTTGTTGTTTCTGCTTCCATCACGACACGATAAGTAGGTTAATAGGTACCTAGAGGAGAAAAAGAGTCAAATCTTACATACGTTCTTCCCCTTCCATCACTATGGTCTTTAACCATCACATCACATTTTCCTTCTCTTTTTTCTTTCCCACCATCACTAAATATCCTGCACAAATAAAACAACCTTCCCATCTCGGTTACAAAATAAACAATAGAAAAATGATTACCGTCACTCGCACATTTGTGCTTGAGTGCATATTTTTTACCATCCCCTTCTCTTTCCATCCTAAATCAGCGAAACACACAAAACTAGACCTGCAATGTCCTGCTCTGTTAAGAC
This sequence comes from Baccha elongata, assembly GCA_951217065.1. Lineage (NCBI taxonomy): Eukaryota > Metazoa > Arthropoda > Insecta > Diptera > Syrphidae > Baccha > Baccha elongata. Next base: position 533,099 of record CATNUY010000146.1, read on the forward strand.
AACATTTCTCCCATTTTTCATTCTAAATTTGCACACAAAAATATTAAATGCATCACAATTCTCTTCATCCATCGCAATTCCAATTTAATATATATTTTTTATATAGAGAATAAAAACAAAACAAACACAACCTAATCGCATTTTAATTCCTTTTTGTATGTAGGTATACCATCCGATCTCTAAAAACAAGAAACTATTTTTCCCTTCCAGTAGCCATCACGAAATTCTCGTAAAAAATATTAAATTTTCATCCCAATATATTTTGGAAAATGTATCCATCACCATCACAAAAAGAATAGACACAATTTGTTGATCCGACCATCGCGATTATAATCTTGTTCAATAAAAATGAACAACAAATACCTTCACGAAATTTGGGAGAAGAAAAAAAAACAACCATCACTTTTCATTTGACAATGTAGGTAGTAAAAGTACTTTCCACGAGCACAACAACTTAATAACAAAAAAAATAAACACAAGATAGCAGAGTGGACTGTATTTCCTTTTTTTCAAAAATATTGTTTGTTGTTATTTTATATTTATAAAATTCAATGCACTGATTTTATATATATATATTTCACGGCCACGGTCGAACTTTTTAAAGAGTCTTTTATCCGATCTCAATAGTCAGACCGTTCGTTGAATTAACTTGTTTGTATTCCTTCCCCTTCTCGGCTGGAGAGATTTATTTTCTCTCTCTGCTTTTGTCTGTCCTTCACATTCGTTAAATAATTTTGTCGTCAACCACATTGTGGTGAAGAATAGCAATTGTTTTTGTGTGTGTTTTTTTTTATTTTTGTCATTTCCAGCAGCTGCGCTACCGTGATTCGCTCTGAATATATTTTTTCTTGCATGAAGCAAAGAAAGTGAAATTGTCTCGTCCGTCTCTTGTATGTGCATGCATACATGTGTGTGTTTCTCCATCTCTTGTTTTACGATATTGTCGTTTACTGTATAACAGTGAAGAATGACAACTTATTCATTGAAAATTTCCATCACATCGCTCTGTTGCCAAGCAGAACCGTAATTTTCTCGGTAAATATTCGCTTGATTTGTTTTAAGTAAATTGTTTTTGCTAAAGCAAAAGAGGCAAAATAATTTTCCGTCTCGTTTGTTTTTGTGTACACTAACGGCATTTTTGCTGTATGTGTGGCATTCTTTTATGTATTTATAAAAATATAATAAACTCTTACCATTCTCCATCATACTTCTCTTTTACCACGTAGGAAATTGTTCCTTTACAAAAAAAAACCTTTCTCGATGCATGCTTTGGCGTGTGTTATGACGCGCATTTTGCACCTAAAAAATAGCACGAATTCCTTCACCTTTCACTAGCATTATTATTATTTTTTTACGAAAAATGAAATTCAAGTTACGTATAATTCTGCGCGTGGAAATATCACTACGCGGTCCTTCACTTTACGCACTTTTTCTCGATTAAAGCAGGAAAAAACGCACCTTCCTGTTAATAAATTAACAAACCATCCCGGCCGTTGGTTCAAATGTGGCTCGATTGACCAAATGTATCCATAGCTCAGTTTCCAAATCCGATCACCAATAAAACCATCAAGAAATAAATGAAACACATGAATTTATAGTGGAAAAATATTATATCAAAAAACCACTTATTAAACTTTATTCCGTCTGTCCGTCTCTTAATTCTATAAAGAACTGAACTCATCGAAGTTACATTTTCTCGATAAAGCTCATTCTTCGTTAACTTAATGTTATATACGTTTACCTACTAATACATCGACAGCAGAGTTCACAATACTAGTGCAGTTCGATACAGTCTTCAAACCAAGTTTGATATTTTCAATTAAATTTTCTAAGAATCATTTTTTTTTATTATCTTTTCTGTAAAGAATCACAGCTATTTCAATAAATTTTCGTCAAAAATAGAATTGTATTCTATTTGCAAAAAAAAAACGAGTAAAAGATACACATCTTAAGTGTATACCTACCTGTGTTCGTCAATTACATTCATCGTTTTAAAGTCGAATAGAGAATAAAAAAAAAAAAACATAAAAGAACGTTAAGTTCAATGAAATGAATTTTATTATTTAATGATAAAGTGTACATTGAATGATATTCATTCTCTAATTTTCGACTGGGGTCATACATGTTTACGTCTGAAGCTGAAACAAAAATAAATAAAATTAAAACAATTTTTTTTATCTCAACAAGTAAACAGATTTCAAATTACATCATAGTCAAAGTTATTCTGTGTCGTCTGTACTTCAGGTGAAAGGGTGCACCTTCTCATTCTACGTACCTTTTTAGACATTATTATATTTTTTATGATTATATTATCCTCACTATATTGGAATAAAATTACATTTACTAAATTTTTACTTTTATAGCGTCTCAGCCATATTACATTACCTTTCTTAATTTTTAATATCCGAAGTGTCAATCTTTTGGTAACTGTCGTAGAGAATCTTTTTATACTTTTTCTTTTGGGAAAGGGGATGTTTGTCTTGTACTGACTTTTAGTCATTAACATATTTTTTACCATAATTATTTCTAAAGTTTTTTCATTCAGAAACTTCGTTTGGAATAATTGAATTTTCTGACACTTTGCGTGGACATATGTGTATATGTTTCAGTTTATGTTTTTTCGTTTTCGCGTTAATTTTTAAATATTCTGATTTGTATGATCAGACGGGTACATACTAACATCTGTCGAATTTAAGGTCATGCGTATAAATCTACCTTGACTGGCAATAGAAATATTTATTTTTATTGCAGAGTTAAGCGACCGCCATACAAGTTTGAAAGATTGTTAGTTCAATTTGTTCGATTTTTATTTTATTTCGATTCCGGTTTTAAGCGATATTCAACGGAATATTTCACTTCTGCGCGAATAGAGGGAAGTTTATAACTTTTACCCTCGTGCCTTAGGCAGCCTGAGCAAGGCAAAGATTTTCGATCGCGATTAAATTCACCCATAATCTTTTTTGATTCATTTTTTTTTATACCTACGAACTAGAAGACGACTTGAACATAGCTGTCTTTCTCGATTATTATCTATTTTATAATTCTGGTGGAATTAGTATCTATATGTGAAGTTTCCATTGATAATATAAAGTTTTTATTTCAATCTAATTCAAAATATAGTTTAGCTTTATCTTTATTAGTACATTCAACTGTAATTATAATACTTCGACATTTTTTCTTGTATCAATAGGGATTATGACATAGTTGATTATTTCAGTTTAAGGACATATTTCTTTGAATACTTATTTAAGTATAGAATATCAATATATAGAGCCCAAATCAAAATATTGTTAGTATTAAGAATCATTGAATAAATTGTATTAAGTATTGAATATGAATTTAATAGTTTTTCAATAATATTTCTTTTCGTTGACCAAATATGCGATTGGACTTTAATCGTAGGGAAGTATTTTTCTCGATTCTTTTCTTAATTATAGAGTAACATGGCGTTTTAAGGAACTTATGATGAAGAGTCGTGTCTGGAGTTATAGGTACGAAGACCCAGGTTGAATCTTTTCAACGATGGCAACTGCTATAACATCATCAGCAACAACAACAACAGCAACAATAACAACGATAACAACAGCAACAACAATAATAACAATAAGTCATTTTTTTTGATGAAATGACATAGTGGTAGAGACAAAATCTTCATTTTTCTTTAGAGGGATGTACCTATATCAACGTATCGCCAGTAGGTATATCAATTGGGAAGTTTCGAAAAGTAGTATCTTTTCGTCACTTTTAGGTCGGGTAGGCAGGCGAATACGGGGAAATAACGACATCTGTTCCTTCCATCTTTTTTTAGGGTTCCTGTAAATACAATCGGATGATAAGGAACATTAGGATGGGTCATGGGATAATGTAATCCGAGGTAGGCTACAAACATCACGTCCTATCGAAATCAACTTCATTGTTCTTCTAGTTTCAACTTCTAATTTAACTCGACGTCTTTCTCTGATTTATCCTTCCGGCCCTTAGCTTTTCAGCTTAGCAATTTAAATTATCTGAGTCGTCCAACATCTAGATTCGAGGTTCATTAATATGTAAACCCACTACTCGCTTCTGCAGCATCGACTCACTTCCCTGATGACTGAGCCAGTCGAAGCAAATTTTTTCGGACCTGTGGCAGCAGTCGAGCGGTAGTACCCTATTCCTCCGAGTCGAACGTTTAGAGGATTATAAGCTTTTGCTTTGTTTGAATGGAAACTCGTGGAGATGTGATAGGTATATAATTGAATAGGAGCCAGAGATTTTTTTTTTCTTTTTTAGTTTTTTTTTATCTTTTTTGATCATTGTCCAGTAAGTTCGTCAAAATAATAACTTTATTCTTTAATAAGGTCAGGGGGATGAAACTCCTTCTGGAAACTGATACCTATATGGACATTACTTACTTGGATGGGGGTTGAATCATTAAACGACTATAATAGCTTATTTTGCTTTGACGCTTATGCAAATAAGTTATTAGAGTTCCAATCAGTTGTGAGGTTTTGTGAACCAGTGAACATGACACCCAAGTACATAGGTTTCGAAGTTTTGGGGAATCGACTGGGGAACGGCCCTGCCCCTCTCTGAATAATCTAATGCTTGTTCAGAGAGGGGATAGAAACTGTCCCCCACTTTATTCTTTGAATCATCGATTCCGAAATTATTATGTGTGGTATTTAGGAGATATCAGTGATATTCATTTAAAATTAATTCTTGAGTAATGACACCTTTACCTAGTGGATATTTTGGTATTCTAAGGATGGAAATTAAACTGTAGATCATAAAGTTATGGATAGAACCCAGCAACGCTATGAAATGGGATATTCTAGGATTTTGTCAAGAAAACCTTTCTTTTGGATACACGGTCTAATTTTCTGAATTTTAGTTTCAGATAGCATCTTGTGTGCGAGCCTCCTGTTTTTTATTTATTTATCTAAAAAATTTATTCTTCCATTACATATCGTGTCGCACAACATGAAACAACGAGATTTCCCTAATGTGAAAATTCTCACAAGGGCCAAATTTTTGGAAATCATAACTTTTTGATTTTTTTTAAGTTTCATTCCCTGTTGCCATGATGTGTGATGGAAGTTAAATTTTTTTCCCATTACATAATTGGCGCCCGAACGTGTGGGGCCCGAAGGATTTCTGTGTCAGACATTTTAGAGAGAAATTTTGAGTTTAGTTAGAACCAGCTTCAAGTGTTTTAAGTTTTTAGTTCAATGGTAACATTGAAAAATTGTCAAGTTAGTTTTGAGTAGATAAAGTTTTGTAGAGATTTACTATCGGAGAGTAGTTGACTTATGTGTCGACCGGTGATTGGTTTATCTACGTCCTAGTCATGTCAGTAGCGATAACCAGCTCAAGTACTCCTCCACTCTCTTGAAAATCATCATGTTTTTGTAAGAGATTTTTTGAAATTAGATGTCCGTACTGGATGTAATTTCGTCCAGCAGTCCGTAGCTTCTGATGAGAATAATTTCGAGCTTTTATGAAGTCTTTTCTTTTTTTCGTGTGTTCTTGCGACCGGTGAATGGTCGACGCGTGTCCCATTTACGTCAGCTGCGTAAGCCAAACGACTAAAACATGAAGGGAAGAAATATCAACACAAACAATCACTTTTTATAACACCATTAGCACTCGAAAGAGTATATTAGTAGTTTTTTTTTTGTCGATTCACTTTTGCGAATTTTTCCGGTCTATTGTCCGCTATGGGAGTATTTTTCAATAGGTCAGAAGCGATAGAAGGATGTGATAAGTAGAAGAAATTGACAGGAAGATTTTACAATTTTTTTTTATTGAATAGAAGATGATGAAGATTGAGGTAATCTACACACCAATAGTTGTTGTTGTTGGGGAAGTTGCTTGGGGAACGTACGAATTCCAGCCACGACTCTGACTCTGTAATGAATATAGTAAAACAAAAAATTTATTAAGATATTTTTTTTTAGAAAATTTTTTCAAAAATTTTGTTCATCAAGTTATTTTTCTATTATTTAGTTTATTGATTATGCTGGTAGCACATTTAGTTTAGTTTATTGGTTTTGCTGGTAGCACATTTAGATATACATGCTGGTAGCACATTTAGATATACATGCTGGTAGCACATTTAGATATACATGCTGGTAGCACATTTAGATTTACATGCTGGTAGCACATTTAGTTTAGTTTATCGATTATGCTGGTAGCACAAATTTAGTTTATTACGTAAATGCTGGTAGCACAAACTTATATTTAGAATTTGCTGGTAGCACTTATTTAGATCTTTAGTTTTGAGTTTTTGTATTTTTTTAGGAACTTAGATAGTTATATCATTTGAGAAATAACTATATTTTTGGACTTCAATTATTAAGGTTTATATTTAGATATTTAGTCAGGTTATATATTTTTTTTATATTTTCAATTCATTTAATTTTTGAGTTTTAGTTTTTGAATATTTAGGGGTTTACTCATAAAGGAAAGTAGGTTAAGGTTAGTTAATAAGTTATTGTAGGATTAGGTAGTAAGTTATTTTTTTTAGAAGTAGTTAAGATTTATAGTAAGTAGAGTAAGGACAGATAGAAATAATTTTTTTGAGGCTCTCAACAAATACCAATTCTTGGAATTCAACAATAAAGATTTTAAAACTTAGACTTGACAAATCATACTATATAAAGATCCTTATGGGAAGGAAAAAAGGATCGGGTGAGAAAGGGAAGCGGAGGCAATCCGATCCCGAATCGCCAAAAGCTCATAGAATCGCCACACCAGAACCACATAATACTCGATTCAAGAAGAACCAAGACCTCTTCCACAATATGACCATGGAGCCAGGTGAAGCGGTGGACGAGAGTCACATCGAAGAAGCCGGCCCTTCCAACATCGAAAGACATGGTGCGGAAAGAGTGAGGATCCTTGCCAACGAAACGTTGAGAACGCCGGAAGGACAACCCTATGCTGGAAGAACTCCGTTAAGGCAGGACGAGGACTATGAGGCTTATATTAAGGAAGTCGCTTTGGCAGCGGTTGGTCTCAATCGTGCTGAGGATCGAAAAGCTTTGCAGAATTCACTAGCGCAAAGTCAAACAATGTTGCTGGAGAAAATGGATGAGGCGATGCGTAACATGTTAGCCCAATTCAATATTAATAGACAAACCGAAGCTGCTTCGATTCCTCTTTGCGACCAACCAACTCCAAACCGACCGAATTATACGACACATAGAGAACCGACGGCGAATACTAGGGCTAACGTCCCAGACTTTCCCAGAATTTGGTCAGAAAGAGCTGCTTCAACAACACGAAGAGAAGCTAATCGAAACGTAGAACCAGATTTTTACTAACAACTCAACAGAATGCAGTACAATAATACTTCTGCGAACCGAGATGCCAGACTACCTATACCATCACCAGCCGCTTCTATATATAGATCTCCTCACTACCAAAAATGGGGAATTTCGTTCAATTCCAAGAACACGACTGTGGATGAATTTTTGTTCCGTTTGGACAAAGTCAAAGACAGTTATGGAGCTACTTGGGATGAAATTGTGTCTAATTTCCACCACTTCGTCAGTGGACCTGCAGAAGCTTGGTATTGGATATACCTAAAGCATAATCCACAAACATCATGGATTGCGCTGAAGTTAGCTCTCGTAGACCACTACGGCAGCCTGGAGACGGATTCGGAGATTTCAAGGCAGATGGCGGAAAGAAAACAAGCGCCAGGTGAAAGTTTTGATAACTTTTACGATGCCCTGCTGAAACTTAATTCAAAGATGAAGAATCCACGGCCTAACGACGAATTAGCCGAAATAATTAAGCAAAATGTTCGACGCCGGATGGGTGAACTTTTGCTTACTTTTAGGACTACGAGACTAGCAGATTTAGTGTATGCCTGCAGAGAGATGGAACGCTACCTGACCCAACATGAGCCAATTCGACCTAGGATACCACCAATTTATAATAATCAAGCGAGGAAACAGGTAAACGAAATAGAAATACAAACCGAACCTGTTCAAGAAGAGATGTCACTGGCTTTAGAAGCTTTTCAAAGGAACCGAGCCAAAGATACTAAAATCAACTTCGACAAAGCCATCTGTTGGAACTGCCATAAAGTAGGTCACATATTTCTAGACTGTACGGAACCTCAAAGTAGAATATTTTGTTATCGTTGCGGGCAACCGGACATATTGTCACCCAATTGCTTAAAGTGTAAGGGAAACCAGACACTGAGTCAGCGTTCATCCGAGAGGGAACTGACAATGATGGGCAACTCGGGAAGTCCCCTTTAGAATCTTTACCTGAAACTGATAAAAAAATTACAATTTTTATAAAACCAGAAACCCAAAACATTATCAATATTCCTTAAAAAATTACACCTATTCCCATACTAAGACCACTTAAATCTCTTCATCAGAGACAGATTGATTACGCTGAAGCGCGTAAACGAATATATACCTACTCTAAACACAAAAACAAAATTGAAAAATTACGAAATAGATTTGTTCAAAAACGTAAGTTATATCGAGCGGTAAACATAGCCGAAATAGAATGTCTTAAAGACGATCCGCGAGCCTATTTGAAAGTAGAATTATTTAATAATAAATGGCTTGGTTTACTCGACTCCGGAGCGAGCATTAGTTGCCTCGGTAACGGTGCTGCTTAATATGTTGAAGATGCTAAAATTCCATTTAGAAAATTCAATTCTAGTATATTCACCGCAGATGGAACAAAACAGCGCATAGCTGGGGTGGTCACTACAAACATTAAGTACAAAGATCTAGTTCTTCCGATCGACTTGTACATAGTACCATCTCTAGCGCAAGATTTATATTTAGGTATAGATTTTTGGAAACTATTTAATATAGCTCCACAAGTTATCTCTTCAATAGACACGGTTACCGAGACAACAACCGGTCAGGCAAATAAGCCGGAATGTCTCCTATCCGTAGAGGAATCAACTATTCTTCAAAATACTATTAAGCTATTTCCGTCATTCGCCGTTCGAGGTCTCGGACGGACTCATTTGATGGAACATTCGATTGATACGGGTGACGCAGAGCCTATAAAGCAACATCACTATCCCATATCGCTAGCAGTACAAAGCCTTGTGTACACGGAGTTGGATCGCATGATCTCGTTAGGTGTTATCGAGGAAAGTCAGAGTGGATGGTCTTCACCAGTCGTACTGGTGAAAAAACCCGGCAAAAACCGACTATGTCTTGACTTCCGAAAAGTTAACGCCGTGACTAAGAAAAATGCGAATCCAATTGCGCACATAGAAGGTTTGCTAACACGTCTTTCCGAAACACGTTATATCTCTAGCGTGGATCTGAAAGATGCGTACTGGCAAGTGCCCCTGGAGAGAGAATCACGGGAGAAGACAGCGTTTACAGTCCCAGGTAGACCCCTGTATCAGTTTAAAGTGATGCCGTTCGGACTTTCGAACGCTGCGCAAAGTTTGACGGGTTTAATGGACAAGGTAATTCCTCGCGAGTTGAGAGACCAAGTGTTCATTTATTTAGATGACTTGTTAGTCATCTCTAAGGATTTTAACGATCATATCTCTATTCTATCAAAAGTAGCTAAGCATTTAACGGATGCCGGCTTAACGATAAACGTAGAAAAATCTAAATTTTGTTTTAAAGAACTTCAGTACTTAGGTTATATTGTTGGGCAAGGTTGCTTGAAAACCGATCCGAACAAAGTGGCTGCAATAGTGGAATTCCCTGTACCAACCACGATACGGCAAGTCCGTCGTTTTCTAGGAATGGCTGGCTGGTACATATCAGACACTTTGAAAAAGAAAAACAAATTCGTGTTTAGCCCAGAAGCCGTATCAGCATTAGAAGACGTGAAAAAAGCGTTAACGTCAGCTCCAGTGTTGATCAATCCAGACAATTATAATTTGTTGCGATGCCTCATCCACAGGGATAGGGTGTGTCTTATGTCAGTTTGATGAGGAAGGGAATGAGAAACTGATTTATTTCTACTCGCAAAAACTGAATTCTGCGCAACGTAACTACACCGTGACTGAGAGAGAGTGTTTGGCAGCTGTCCAAGGGATTTATAAATTCCGTCCCTATGTCGAGTGATATGAATTCCAGGTGATAACCGACCATGCGAGTCTACGGTGGTTAATGAGCTTGAAGGACCCAACGGGAAGGTTAGCCCGATGGAGCCTAAAGCTTCAGAGCTTTGATTTTGAGGTGATTCACAGACGTGGCTCTCAGCACCATGTGCCAGACGCTTTGTCGAGGGTCTATGAGGTAGACGCACTTGGGATTGAGAAATCCACGCCTGTGACCACAACTGTTAACGAATCTAACACATTGTATATTAATCTAGAAGATTCATCCTTTAAATCTGATGAGTATAGTCAAATCATTGCACATGTCAGTGAGAATAAAGATCGTTTGCCAGATCTACAAATATCTGATAATTATGTATACAAAAGAGTCAAACATTCAACTGGTAATCCTCTTCAGGAAGACTTAGCATGGAAGCTTTGGGTTCCATCTCAGTTAACCGGAAAGTTGATAGAACAGGCTCATTGTCCTAGATCATCGCATGGAGGTATCGCCAAAACGCTTTATCGCCTACGACAAGAATTTTATTGGCCAGCTATGAGTAATCAGGTTAAGCTGTATATAAATAACTGTGACATATGTAAAACAACTAAAGCTCCTAATTGTACTTAACGTACTGAGATGGGTAAAGCTTTCACAGTGGATAGACCATTCCAACATTTGTATGTAGATTTCCTGGGGCCATATCCAAGATCTAGAAAGGGAAATACTTACATAGTCATCGCTCTCGATCAGTTGACGAAATTTGTGTTAATTAAACCTTTAAAAAAAGCAAATTCAAATGAGTTAATTAAATTTCTCACGGAAGAAATATTTTTAATGTTTGGGGTACCTGAAACGCTGTTATCCGACAACGGATCACAGTTCATCAGCAAAGATTTTGGGACCTGTTTAGAAAACTTTGACAGTACACACATTAAGACCGCATCTTATGCTCCGCAAGCCAACGCCAGCGAGAGGGTCAATCGATCTATTCTGAGCGCCATACGTGCTTATATCGACCCTAAGCAAACCAATTGGGATGTTCATTTGTCTGAAATCAGTAGTGCTTTACGTACATAGTGTGATAGGTATGTCACCTTACGAGGCCCTATTTGTAAATAAACAATTTATAATTTGTTGCGATGCCTCATCCACAGGGATAGGGTGTGTCTTATGTCAGTTAGATGAGGAAGGGAATGAGAAACTGATTTATTTCTACTCGCAAAAACTGAATTCTGCGCAACGTAACTACACCGTGACTGAGAGAGAGTGTTTGGCAGCTGTCCAAGGGATTTATAAATTCCGTCCCTATGTCGAGGGATATAAATTCCAGGTGATAACCGACCATGCGAGTCTACGGTGGTTAATGAGCTTGAAGGACCCAACGGGAAGGTTAGCCCGATGGAGCCTAAAGCTTCAGAGCTTTGATTTTGAGGTGATTCACAGATGTGGCTCTCAGCACCATGTGCCAGACGCTTTGTCGAGGGTCTATGAGGTAGACGCACTTGGGATTGAGAAATCCACGCCTGTGACCACAACTGTTAACGAATCTAGCACATTTTATATTAATCTAGAAGATTCATCCTTTAAATCTGATGAGTATAGTCAAATCATTGCACATGTCAGTGAGAACAAAGATCGTTTGCCAGATCTACAAATATCTAATAATTATGTATACAAAAGAGTCAAACATTCAACTGGTAATCCTCTTCAGAAAGACTTAGCATGGAAGCTTTGGGTTCCATCTCAGTTAACCGGAAAGTTGATAGAACAGGCTCATTGTCCACCTAGATCATCGCATGGAGGTATCGCCAAAACGCTTTATCGCCTACGACAAGAATTTTATTGGCCAGCTATGAGTAACCAGGTTAAGCTATATATAAATAACTGTGACATATGTAAAACAACTAAAGCTCCTAATTGTACTTTACGTACTGAGATGGGTAAAGCTTTCACAGTGGATCGACCATTCCAACATTTGTATGTAGATTTCCTGTGGCCATATCCAAGATCTAGACAGGGAAATACTTACATAGTCATCGCTCTCGATCAGTTGACGAAATTTGTGTTAATTAAACCTTTAAAAAAAGCAAATTCAAATGAGTTAATTAAATTTCTCACGGAAGAAATATTTTTAATGTTTGGGGTACCTGAAACGCTGTTATCCGACAACGAATCACAGTTCATCAGCAAAGATTTTGGGACCTGTTTAGAAAACTTTGACATTACACACATTAAGACCGCATCTTATGCTCCGCAAGCCAATGCCAGCGAGAGGGTCAATCGATCTATTCTGAGCGCCATACGTGCTTATATCGACCCTAAGCAAATCAATTGGGATGTTCATTTGTCTGAAATCAGTAGTGCTTTACGTACATCCGTACATAGCGTGATAGATATGTCACCGTACGAGGCCCTATTTGGCCAACAGATGGTTGAGCATGGCTCTGATTATCGCTTGTTGAGAAAATTAGACGGGTTAAATCATTCGGAAATAAACTGGCTACCAAAGGCTGCAAAAATGGGAATATTACACGCCTATTTAAAAACTGCGTTGAACAAGGCCCATGAAAATTACGAACATAACTATAATTTACGAAGTAAAACCGTATCATACCGAGTAGGGGATAAAGTTTTCAGAAGAAACTTCACGCTCAGCAGTGCTGCTAAGCACATAAATGCTAAACTGAGTCCGAAATTCCTAAAAGCGTATGTAACGAAGATCGTTGGTAATAATTTGTATCGTGTGAAAGACGAGAAAGGCTTCGAGATGGTAGTACATACCAAAGACTTGAGGAAATGACGATTAAATAATTATGAACAAGTTAGCACAACCGGCTAGTCCAGCTGTACATGAGACGGAAGGTGTATAATTCGTGGGTGTATAATTCAAAATTCGAAATTAATATTTTTTTCTAATTTTTGTACAACTTTAGTAATAAAGTATCTTTTCTTTTCCATCGTCGTTGTACTTGGTGGTACCATATACAATGAAGATGTTTTGTGGGAAAAGTTATTTCACTCATCTCGAGTGTAGGTAACTTAAATTCTCTTTAGTACTCTCATCAATTTCTTTTAAAGTGAAAATCTGAAAAATTTTGAAATTTTTCTTTATCTACAAAAATTTTATTCTGGTTAGTGGTATAATTGTGAATACAATAAAATTCATCTAGCAAAGACAACAATCTGTGGAAGATAGCATAGATTCGCACCTATTTATAATACGTCCCATCCATTGACGTATTAGCATTGACGTATTAGGTATGGACCGCCAGGAGCCAACTTCGCGCGTGTTCCAACATAACTAGGGGCGCCATCAACTACTAGCAGGGAATCTGCGTAGCAGGGATATGATTTTTTTAATTAATTATTTACTATTGAAATATTTTGGTGGAAATTATTATCAAACTACTTTTATTTTACAAAACACATCTACTCCTTATGCCATGAGTTTCTTACAGTTTACAGATGAATATATTATCGATTTCATATAAATTCAAATGGTGAAATTAGTACACGTATTTAACACTAAAAGATGATGCCGTTTTTAGGCTGTTTTTAGTTGGAACAACTTTTCTTGGCTGTTTGTATGAAAATTTCTACCGACTGGCGGTCCATATCTAGTACGTCAATGCGTATTAGGTATGGACCGCCAGTAGCCAATTTCACGCGTGTTCCAACATAACTAGGGGCGCCATCAACTACTAGCAGGGAATCTGCGTAGCAGTGATATGATATCTTTAATTAATTATTTACTATTGAAATATTTTGGTGGATATTATTATCAAACTATTTTTATTTTACAAAAAACATCCACTCCTTATGCCATGAGTTACTTACAGATAAATATATTATCGTTTTCATTTATATTCTAATGGCGAAATTAGTACACGTATTTCACACTAAAAGATGATGGCGTTTTTAGACTGTTTTTAGCTGGAACAACTTTTCTTGGCTGTTTGTATGAAAATTTCAACCGACTGGCGGTCCATATCTAGTACGTCAATGGTCCCATCATCCACACTGGCATACAATATAAACATAAACAAAACATATGGTTACAAAATGGATACCCCCATATGGGCACCTTGTGCAGAAATGTCATACATAAAGGAGAAACCCAACGAAAATGGCGAACTCCGAGAGTGGAGTGTGGTAATGAAAAAGTACTGCCCGAAGATGTGTGGTGAAATGAGTCGAACTCCTCTGGTTGTGGTAAAAAAGATTTGCATATGAATCAAAGATTTGTAATTTTACGAAGAAGCATTTATCACTATCAGAAGATGTAGAGAAAGAGAAGAAATATTAGTTTAAAGTTTTGAAACAAATTAGGATTTTTTTTGAGAACATAGGTAGTGAGAGTAGTGAATGTACATAAATACAGTAGAATCAGTTTTTATAAATAATAGTTGAACAAGTTATGGTTGAAGTAGAACAGGATCGTCAGTCAAACTATAGCTAGAAATACTAATTTGGTTATTTAGATCGCAAGATTAAGATAAAAATGATAGAAAAGTTAAAACAATGAGATAATCATAGTAAACACCAAGCGATCTGCAAATTTAATTAACCCAAGGTTAAAAGACAGCTAACTTCAGATATCGTATGTTTAAATCTAAAAATCAAGTTGCGATCTGAAGATTAATAAATTATTTTTGACTAAGTAGAATGAGTACGTGTAAATGGCAAAAATAGAAATATAACGACGGATCAAATAAGTTAAATTTTCACTTAAATAATCACCATCTGATTCACAACTATTTTTACAGAAAAAGTACGGAGTAAATTTTCGAAGACAAGTCAAAGAAAATTACGAAACAAAATTTATTGACATACTTATTTATTTATTTCTGTATTGAAACTGTTCTGAACACTTAATTTCAATAATAAATTTCACGTAAGAAAATGTACTGCTTTTAACTCTAGTTCAACGTGAAACCTTCGCGAAATAATTTATCTGAAAGAAACAAGAAAAACTTTACAGAATTTTTTTTTAAAGAAACATTATATTATTCCATCATGAAAAACTTACCAGTCAATTAGATTCTTCAATATAATTGTTTGTTATTAACAAAATTAGGAATGATTTATAATTTAACTACACTATCACTTCACGTGACCCTTAGTGTTAACAGACCATAAATCGATAAGGTAAATGACGCAGTACGAGAATTTGCGGAAAAGGAGAAACTTAACTATTGCTATGTTCAGACTTGACGATGAACAATAGTTTCGTAAAGAAAAAATCCAATAGTAATAAATCGAACTTAAGGGTTGTGAAATAATTTATGCAAAAGTCTTTTTAATTTCAACCAACCGACGAAAAACATCTTAACAAATAATAAAGGTAATTGTTACAAACATTTTAAAAGTAAAAAGTACAAGAAAATTTGATCAGTGATTAGTGGAATAAATAAAGATAAAGTGACAAAAAAGTCATCAAATAAACGAATACAAATACGGAGCAGCTAAAAAGAAAAAAAATTGGATAAATCTAGAATCAGGTATGAAACACATTCTTTTAGTTAATGTAGACAAGAGTTACAATTTTTAAGTATAAATTGAGATCATAGTTGTGATAAAATTATAGTGTCATCGACCAAAAATTTTTTTTTTTTATCTTTTATCGAAACACATTTGTTAGCAAAATCTCTGGTCCATGTGGATTAGGACGCTCTAAGAGACGAGGCGTGATCCCATGCAAATCACTCGATTGTGGACAGAGAAACATCAGGACATATCGAAATCTATCGCATCCAAGGCATTTCCAAAATCATTCTGATTGAAGAAAGTGCCAAGGAAAAGTCCTTTCAAAAAATCTGTCCAAAAGAGTGCGTCTTTGGAAGTAGGAGTAGTCCACAAGGTTTAGCTGAAAATTTCAATCAAATCAGGTAAAAATATATGTAGTAAAATTTTAGCCAGTTCAAGAAAAAAAAAGAGGCATATTTTTTGTATGCGTTGTAATAATAGCACATGTTAATTGGTGCATTACAAAAAAGCGCAAATAATCACATACAATTGAAAAGAAAAATTGAGTAAATCTTTAGCTCAGGATCTGAAAATTAGTTCATTTCTTGTAGTGAGGATGCTTTTTTGGAATTTTAATCTTTGAAAAAATTTTATATGCAAATTTACAAAATTACCCTATAAATTACTAAAACAAATTTCTTTTGATATACAGGCAAATACGAAGCGACAAGGGTGGTAGTGGATGGTATTTGGAACCCATGTGGAGGTGGAGCAAACACCACGAACAGAAAGTGTCCACCACCATAACGTGGCTTCGCCCGAGTCCACCCACCCTCATAAATTTAACCTGCTTGGTTCTTTTTTTTATATATACACGGAGTATAAATCGTCATGTGCTAAAGATGAACCAAAAATCATCCATTTAATGCTATTAGAAGACCTATCACAATAGCCAACGTGGGAAGTGTCATTGTTATGCGGCTAACGATCAGCTCCTACGTGGGATTATATTTGATCAGCATTTTTCATCAAACATCAGTTCGAGATTTTTATTCAACATATGGAACTCCAACCATAAGTACACTTTTATTGAAAATACAAGATTCCCAATTATTTGTGGATCTCAGGTATGGAATTTTATGAGTACTTTTTTTTTATTTTTATTATCACCAACATTTAATCAAGCGACCGATATAGAAACATAAAAATAAAAACCTTTATATAAATATACTTATTGAACCCTATGAGCTTTAGCTGAAAATTTCATTAAATTATTAAAAGGCTAAAAAACAAAAAAAAAGCACCTAGGTCATTAGTGTGATTACATATTGACGTAGGTACTGTTTGTATTATTTGAGTATACTTTTACAATTTCAACTTATTCTTTACTTTGGATCTTATCTTACGTTCCATTTTATTCAAGTGTGTTATAGACAAAATATAATTAACACAAACGTTAATAATAAAATTATAGATTTCTTCTTGTTTAAAAATCCAATGAATATTAAAGTACCTACATTTCGTTTAAGAAAACTAGTAACGTCTTCAAACCAAGTTTGATATTTCCAATTAAATTTTCTAAGAATCATTTTTTTTTATTATCTTTTCTGTAAAGAATCACAGCTATTTCAATAAATTTTCGTCAAAAATAGAATTGGATTCTATTTGCAAAAAAAAAACGAGTAAAAGATGCACATCTTAAGTGTATACCTACCTGTGTTCGTCAATTACATTCATCGTTTTAAAAACGATTAGAGAATCAAAAAAAAAAAACATAAAAGAACGTTAAGTTCAATGAAATGAATTTTATTATTTAATGATAAAGTGTTCATTGAATGATATTCATTCTCTAATTTTCGACTGGGGTCATACATGTTTACGTCTGAAGCTGAAACAAAAATAAATAAAATTAAAACAATTTTTTTTATCTCAACAAGTAAACAGATTTCAAATTACATCATCGTTAAAGTTATTCTGTGTCGTCTGTACTTCAGGTGAAAGGGTGCACCTTATCATTCTACGTACCTTTTTAGACATTATTATATTTTTTATGATTATATTATCCTCACTATATTGGAATAAAATTGTATTTACTAAATTTTTACTTTTATAGCGTCTCAGCCATATTACATTACCTTTCTTAATTTTTAATATCCGAAGTGCCAATCTTTTGGTAACTGTCGTAGAGAATCTTTTTATACTTTTTCTTTTGGGAAAGGGGATGTTTGTCTTGTACTGACTTTTAGTCATTAACATATTTTTTACCATAATTATTTCTAAAGTTTTTGCATTCAGAAACTTCGTTTTGAATAATTGAATTTTCTGACACTTTGTGGACATATGTGTATATGTTTCAGTTTATGTTTTTTCGTTTGCGCGTTAATTTTTAAATATTCTGATTTGTATGATCAGACGGGTACATACTAACATCTGTCGAATTTAAGGTCATGCGTATAAATCTACCTTGACTGGCAATAGAAATATTTATTTTTATTGCAGAGTTAAGCGACCGCCATACAAGTTTGAAAGATTGTTAGTTCAATTTGTTCGATTTTTATTTTATTTCGATTCCGGTTTTAAGTGATATTCAACGGAATATTTCACTTCTGCGCGAATAGAGGGAAGTTTATAACTTTTACCCTCGTGCCTTAGGCAGCCTGAGCAAGGCAAAGATTTTCGATCGCGATTAAATTCACCCATAATCTTTTTTGATTCATTATTTTTTATACCTACGAACTAGTAGACGACTTGAACATAGCTGTCTTTCTCGATTATTATCTATTTTATAATTCTGGTGGAATTAGTATCTATATGTGAAGTTTCCATTGATAATATAAAGTTTTTATTTCAATCTAATTCAAAATATAGTTTAGCTTTATCTTTATTAGTACATTCAACTGTAATTATAATACTTCGACATTTTTTCTTGTATCAATAGGGATTATGACATAGTTGATTATTTCAGTTTAAGGACATATTTCTTTGAATACTTATTTAAGTATAGAATTTCAATATATAGAGCCCAAATCAAAATATTGTTAGTATTAAGAATCATTGGATAAATTGTATTAAGTATTGAATATGAATTTAATAGTTTTTCAATAATATTTCTTTTCGTTGACCAAATATGCGATTGGACTTTAATCGTAGGGAAGTATTTTTCGCGATTCTTTTCTTAATTATTGAGTAACATGGCGTTTTAAGGAACTTATGATGAAGAGTCGTGTCTGGAGTTATAGGTACGAAGACCCAGGTTGAATCTTTTCAACGATGGCAACTGCTATAACATCATCAGCAACAACAACAACAGCAACAATAACAACGATAACAACAGCAACAACAATAAAAACAATAAGTCATTTTTTTGATGAAATGACATAGTGGTAGAGACAAAATCTTCATTTTTCTTTAGAGGGATGTACCTATATCAACGTATCGCCAGTAGGTATATCAATTGGGAAGTTTTGAAAAGTAGTATCTTTTCGTCACTTTTAGGTCGGGTAGGTAGGCGAATACGGGGAAATAACGACATCTGTTCCTCCCATCTTTTTTTAGGGTTCCTGTAAATACAATCGGATGATAAGGAACATTAGGATGGGTCATGGGATAATGTAATCCGAGGTAGGCTACAAACATCACGTCCTATCGAAATCAACTTCATTGTTCTTCTAGTTTCAACTTCTAATTTAACTCGACGTCTTTCTCTGATTTATCCTTCCGGCCCTTAGCTTTTCAGCTTATCAATTTAAATTATCTGAGTCGTCCAACATCTAGATTCCAGGTCCATTAATATGTAAACCCACTACTCGCTTCTGCAGCATCGACTCACTTCCCTGATGACTGAGCCAGTCGAAGCAAATTTTTTCGGACCTGTTTCAGCAGTCGAGCGGTAGTACCCTATTCCTCCGAGTCGAACGTTTAGAGGATTATAAGCTTTTGCTTTGTTTGAATGGAAACTCGTGGAGATGTGATAGGTATATAATTGAATAGGAGCCAGAGTTTTTTTTTTCTCTTTATTAGTTTTTTTTTATCTTTTTTGATCATTGTCCAGTAAGTTCGTCCAAATAATAACTTTATTCTTTTATAAGGTCAGGGGGATGAAACTCCTTCTGGAAACTGATACCTATATGGACATTACTTACTTGGATGGGGGTTGAATCATTAAACGACTATAATAGCTTATTTTGCTTTGACGCTTATGCAAATAAGTTATTAGAGTTCCAATCAGTTGTGAGGTTTTGTGAACCAGTGAACATGACACCCAAGTACATAGGTTTCGACGTTTTGGGGAACGGCCCTACCCCTCTCTGAATGATCTAATGCTTGTTCAGAGAGGGGATAGAAACTGTCCCCCACTTTATTCTTTGAATCATCGATTCCGAAATTATTATGTGTGTTATTTAGGAGATATCAGTGATATTCATTTAAAATTAATTCTTGAGTAATGACACCTTTACCTAGTGGATATTTTGCCAAATTTTTGGAAATCATAACTTTTTGATTTTTTTTTAAGTTTCATTCCCTGTTGCCATGATGTGTGATGGAAGTTAAATTTTTTGTCCATTACAAAGTTAATTATTGAATTCTGCGGTGATTTTTGTTTTTGGAAATCATATTCTTCACTACAAAAAAATCGCCGCAAGCTCAATCATAACATATTCAATTCTATGGCACACATTCGAATTCTAAATAAATCCTTTTAATGAATTTGAAATGATTCAATTTTTTTCACAAAATTAAATGGGAACAACTCAATATAACTTCATTTCAATGAATCATATTTTACCCATTTATATGATTCAGAAACTAATCATAAATTATCCAGTAAAATGAATACATAAACACTTGAGTGAAAAATCATGAACCATAGAAATGCTTCGAATTCGTTGCTTCTTTAGCAACGCAGAAAGAATCAAAAACCGCGTCATAAATTAATTCATAAATGAAGGTTTTGTTCGCTAATGTGAATTATTTGTAATTCAATTCTGAATGTATATGTTTGCTGGATTCTTTTTCATTTTGTTCACCTACCATTTTGTAACACACATTAAAGCCAATGCTACCAAAACAGAAAATAAAAAACCGATGATCCAAAGTTGTTTTATTATCAAAAGATGATCTGAAAAGATCATGAAGATGTTCATTAAAGCCAATGCTACCAAAACAGAAAATAAAAAACCGATGATCCAAAGTTGTTTTATTATCAAAAGATGATCTGAAAAGATCATCTCTGATAATAAAAAAACGGCTAATGTTATTTTCCTGAATGCTATGAAAAACTCAATATAACTTCATTTCAATGAATCATATTTTACCCATTTATATGGTTCAGAAACTAATCATAAATTATCCAGTAAAATCAATACATAAACACTTGAGTGAAAAATCATGAACCATAGAAATGCTTCGAATTCGTTGCTTCTTTAGCAACTAAGAAAGAATCAAAAAACGCGTCATAAATTAATTCATAAATGAAGGTTTTGTTCGCTAATGTCAATTATTTGTAATTCAATTCTGAATGGATATGTTTGCTGGATTCTTTTTCATTTTGTTCACCTACCATTTTGTAATACACATTAAAGCCAATGCTACCAAAACAGAAAATAAAAAACCGATGATACAAAGTTGTTTTATTATCAAAAGATGATCTGAAAAGATCATCTCTGATAATAAAAAAACGGCTAATGTTATTTTCCTGAATGCTATGAAAAACTCAATATAACTTCATTTCAATGAATCATATTTTACCCATTTATATGGTTCAGAAACTAATTATAAATTATCCAGTAAATGAATACATAAACACTTGAGTGAAAAATCATGAACCATAGAAATGCTTCGAATTCGTTGCTTCTTTAGCAACGAAGAAAGAATCAAAAAACGCGTCATAAATTAATTCATAAATGAAGGTTTTGTTCGCTAATGTGAATTATTTGTAATTCAATTCTGAATGGATATGTTTGCTGGATTCTTTTTCATTTTGTTCACCTACCATTTTGTAATACACATTAAAGCCAATGCTACCAAAACAGATAATAAAAAACCGATGATCCAAAGTTGTTTTATTATCAAAAGATGATCTGAAAAGATCATCTCTGATAATAAAAAAACGGCTAATGTTTTTTTCCTGAATGCTATGTTTTAATGCGATGCTTTGTTGCAATGATTTGATTCCATGTTTTAATGCGATATTGTTATTGTTATAATGATACAGATGATGACATATGCTAAGCATATAGAAGCACCACAATATGAAGCTCGAATTAAGCTGAAATACAAAAATTTATTTTAGACCAGAAGCTAAGCCTCTTCCGTAGATTCCGTAGACAAATCTTCATCCGTTTATATAATAGCAAACATTTGAACGATTCACATGACTCACACGTTGTTGAAAGGGAAACATAACAAACTAGGTTTTGGGATTTATATTTCCGGTCAGATGACAATTATTTGTATTTAGATTTTTTAGTAAAATTGACTTAGAAAGGACAAGCACCAAAATAAGCTTTAACATATTTGTTCGCATCCTACTTCCTACTTCCTACTACTATATAAAAGAGTAGTTTTGTTAGTTTATTTGTTATACTGTTACTGTGGTAAAACACATATAACAACAAACTATTCTTTTCTAAAATTTATTGTAAAAATTACTTTAAACTGTTCGTCAGGTTTTAGGATATTAAAAATAACAAAATACACTCTAAAACTGGGTTAATTTAAAAAAAAAAACTTTTGCCCGGCGAACAATTTAGGTAATTTTTCTTACCATTTCGACGTTTGACGTTTCCAATTTTTTCTAACAACTGTCATCAGTGAATATTAAAGAGAGCTCACAAAATATTTCACGGGCATTTCGCCCAACTGTCATACCTACCATTGTTAAACTTATTGAGGATTGGTAAAGTTGATATGCGCAGCGAGTAGCCAAAATTAGTAATACGTTATCGTTGGTCTTTAGTACAAACTTTACTATTACTGCGCTACACGTATATGATGAAGTGAAAAAGCACTACTACGTAGTCACCATAAGTATCGAATTGAGGAGATGCGAAATTCGGTCATAAATTCTTAATATTTTCTGTTTTTAAGCGATCATGTTGGATAAGTACAAACTTGACTACTGCTGCGCTACACGTATATGATAAAGTTGAAATGCGCAACAAGTAGTCAAAATAAGAACTAAGTTATCTTTGCTCTTTATTACAAACCTGATTACTGCAGCGCCAAAACATGAATTTGCGTTTGACGTAAAATGATTTGACAAATTACTTTTTACTGTCAGATACAACAGCGATGGCATTTGAATCCGTCACCCCTATAGTCAAAGCTGTCAAATTATTGCATTCATTTTGTGCGCCAAACCTATACCAGATAATTTCCAATGCCTCCAAACAGTTCGCCAACAAACGTCAAATGCATCACTTTGACTTTTCAAGTAAAAACAGCGATGACATTTGAATCTGTCACCTTTAAGGTGAAAGGTGTCAAGCTATTGAATTAATTTTTTATTTGACAAATAACTTTCACAAATGTCTATTTGAATCTGTCACCTTTAGACGATGTTCACATTGGACGTACTCTTCCGACGTAAATTGACGTTTCTATATTTTGTCCTATTCCCAATCAGTGAATTGAATTGAATTGAATTTTATTGAGTCTTTTAGTTTCGAGTTACATTTTTGTCTTATTCTAATTCTAATTCTTGTTCGCTTTAGCGAGTACAAAAGTGGCTGTAATGTATGGCCTTCTTTTTCAGTTGTGTATAATGGAAAGCCTCGTGGCGAACAGTTATTATATAAAAGATATATAGTTACACTACTTTTGCTCATAAGTGTTATTATTTTTTTTGCTTGAGACGGAAAGTCACATATATATTTACAAATACCTTAAAAACTAACACTAAAATAAAATAATTTACATTGAGAATAAAATTTCTTTTGAAGTTAGAGCGAGAGCTCAGTACTTTTACTATATATGCAATGCATATATTATGTTTAAATTATTAACACTTATAAATGGTATGATTGGATAGCTTGATAGAGCGAGACCGCCCTAGGAATATGCGTAAATAATTAATTATTAAGTTTTCAATGAAAATTTGATTGAAACAAATTATATTACATTAAAATATCAAAACGATAAAGTGAAACTATCACAGTATACTTAAATATTTGAACACTTTATATGTATGAAGACAGAAACACTGTTGCACGCTGGATTGTCACGTTATAAATTTTTTGTCACGTTATAAACTTTACTGTTGTAGTCGATGCCTGATGTACCGTTGGGTATCTAGCAGTAAAATATTAGCTGGGTGGGAAGTTTTCGTCCATCGATGTCGATATATGGAGCGCTATTGTACATCTCTCACAAAATGTTACTTCCATCCTGGCCAATGCTGGTTGCTTGGAGCGCT
This sequence comes from Baccha elongata, assembly GCA_951217065.1. NCBI lineage: Eukaryota > Metazoa > Arthropoda > Insecta > Diptera > Syrphidae > Baccha > Baccha elongata. The sequence continues at coordinate 557,018 of CATNUY010000146.1, forward strand.
GTTGAACACCAATCCCTAATGTTGCTTCCTAGCTCCGTATTTGCTGCTTTTATAAGCAGTCCGAATTACTGGGGGACAAGCCACCCTGAAACTACTAACTTGAGTTACGTTTTTATCTTAAAATTGACGGAGGTCCAAAGACCACCGTCGCTACCACTTAATTGACGGTTTTTTTTTTTTTTTTCTAGTTACTTTTTGCTTTTTACTTTTTATTACTTTGCTGGTGGCGCAAAGGCAGCGCCACCGTGTGTACCCTACAAGGGTTCCGATTGATCTCCCCCTATTCCCAATCAGTCAAAGTGAAGCCTTTGACGTTTGTTGGCGAACTATTTGGAGGCATTGGGAATTGTCTGGTATAGGTTTGGCGCAAACAATGAATTCAATAATTTGACAGCTTTGACTATAGGGGTGACAAATTCAAATGCCATCACTGTTTTATCCTCATCATCCGGTTCCGGATGATGAGGTCAAAAACCAACCGATATTAACGAAAAATACAAAACTTTTTTTGTAAAAAGATTATCTTTACAAAAGTATTTAATAATTTTTTCCGAAAATCTTAAAATTAGGGCGCAATTCGAAAATTAATGTGACAAGGTCTATTTTTTATTCGTGTTTTTCCTTTTAACTTCTAAGACACTATCACTACAAAAATAATATTTATACCGTTTTGTAGATACCACAAATTGCAATAGAAAAGTATTTAAAAGATTTTTCATGGAAACGCACACAAACTTAGAAAAACGCAAAACCACGAAAAAATCTTAAATTCAAGATGGCGGCTGCTGCACAAGACCAAATTTCCCGCAAAATCAGTTTTATATTCAGAATAAACTCTCCTACAAAACTGCATTCAAACTTAGAAATCTTAAAACTTTTCTCAGAAAATATTTTTTTGAGAAAATATGCGCCTATGCAGACTGAGGGTGAGTAGGTATGAATTTTTTTACAGGAGGTGTTGTGTGTGTTTGGAAGCAAAATGAAGGCCAATAAGTAAGTATTGATGAATTTTGTTTATTCTGCAGCTGCGAAGTATCTTAATATGAAAAAAGGATACTTCTCTTATCATTGGGTTATATTTGTGGGTGGAAAGTGTATGTTGTTACCAAATCGTGATTGCCATACGCATACCTATTGCAAAATCATGGGTAGGTAAATTTTTTTACGATTTGTAAACTTTTTTGTATTATATTATTATTATTAAAAATAGATGACAGACATCACCATTGGCAACGAATCACTCATATCAAATTTTATCGAAATTGATTGTATTTTTTCAAGAAAATTAGAATTTTGGTTCTTCCAGAAAAAATACTTTTTTCAAAAATTACTTTTTTTAAAATTTTTTATTGCATTATGTAATTGAAATATTAAATTTCGTCAAAATCAGGGAAGTTATTTAAAAGATAGTCAGAGTACTAAAAAACGGTTATATGACAGATACCGTTAATAAGGTGGTTCTGAAAAAAAATTAGATGGCGGACATCAACATTAGCAACAAACCACTCGCATTAAATTTTATCGAAATTGATCGTATTTTCTTCGAGAACAATGGAATAATCGGTTACGCTTATATGGTAGTAGGTACCGTTATTTTTATGCCTAGGTCAAAAATAAAAAAACCTCCGGGGATATTTCTCTAAGAATTTCAAGTTTGGAGAAAATCGGCCCAACCGTTAAGGATGCAGGTGTCAATACAATGTAGACAGACAGAATTTTTGGGCCTCCTTTTTTTCGCATTTGACCAATATGTAAGCAATTTAAATGTGCAAGTAAATTGTGACAGCACTTCCAAAACTCCGAATCCAATGCAGGAATACTAAAAAAGAAATCTCAAACATCACACCGAACAACCACTGGAACGTTTTAAGGTTTTTTCACTATAACGATAAACCCACATAAGAAAAATAATCCATTGCATTTCGAAATAAATATACAAATATAATTTCTTTTATTTATTTAAGATGCATTTCGGTGTTATTTGTGATATTTTTTATATTATTGAACTTTCACATCATAAATAATCTAAAACAAATCATGAATAATTTAACAATAAATTGTTTATTTTTTAATAAGCAATACATTGTATATAAATTTCTATAGTAAAAAAAATACACGTGACAACACAAAAGTGTAAATAATTTTACCTAGTTTTCACATTTTGTTTCTCTTTATGATCCCATCCCACACTTTACATTGATATAGCTAGTTTAACCAAAATATATAAATGTATATTTTTATGAGTTCCTACTACTGGATTGTATGTATTTTTATCATAAAATGCGTTCTAAGCTTTACAAAACTTGTTTAATGATTTTTAGTTTTTCTTCTTGATTTTTTATGTTACCATAAAAAAAAGAATACAAAATTCATTTACACATATGTACATAAATAGAAAGCTATTATTGATGCTGGTATTCGTTTCTAAGGGATTAGCATCGTTTCGATGGAGGAACAAGATGCATGTACTGCCTACATTCGGCAAATCCAATGCCATCCAGTTTGACGTTGATTAAATGCATAGCTAAAGCAAACTCATCAACGTCCAGGAAGCCATCACCGTCCACATCAGAAAGTTTCCATATGTTACTCAGTACTGAGTTGGGTAGTTTTGATTAGATCAGTTTCTGTTTGGCAGCTGAAGTTAAAAACATATTTATGTATGTAAATAGACAATTTTCTGTTTAATGCAAACTATAAAAGAACTTACCAGCACCAGAAATTTTGCCATCGATAGGATTGAGGGCTTTTTCTGTAACCAAAAGGTGAGATTGTGTCATCGAGAATTCCTTCAAATGCACCGCCTGAAAAGAAAAGCAAAAAGAAACTTATGAGTTTAATTAAATCAAATGCAGTACATCGACCGACTAACAAACTGACCGCACGTACTTTACCTACTGACATCTTCTGACTAACTGAATTTCTAAAACAAATTAAATATCTCTTTCGCACGATTAACACAACAAAAAAATAACAATGTCTTCTTGTCGGTGGGCGCTTTTTTCCAGTGGCCTGATGCAGAAATACCAGATTCAGATTCATGCCAATACTATAATGTTTATATACAATGGTATAAGAGTTTTTCAGCTGGTTCGTTGACTCAAAAGATAGAGTTATACACTAAAGATGCGTGTGAGTCTCCAGTTCATCCACTGGCTCAGCAAGGTTAAATGACCTGCTGCTTTGTTAACCTGCTTTGTTTTAGAGGACAACGGACTCAAAAATGATGGATTAAAAAAATAGGAAAAGTTGGAATGGAGCGGAAAACAGATAATGAGAGTAGGTAAGCCATAACCAATACAAACGGTCTGAAACCCAGGTTTTAAGAACCAAAAATGAAGCGTTTTTGTAACAATAAATATTACCGTAACAAATTCCACTATTACTTACCAAGAGGATAACTAGGCTTTCAAAAAGGAAATTGAAGTAAAAGGATTATATAAAAAAATAAAACAAAACAAATAAATCTCAATCGCTCTAGGCCACTCTCGCCTAGAGCGATTGAGTAAAGCTCTCAGTTTCTCTTAGTATAGCTCGTCCTTGCTACACGACTAATCATTATTGGAATTTTCTTCTAGGTCATCAAAATACGGCTTCAAATCTTTCACATTCTAGGTACCTCGATTGGTACGCCGAACAATAAAAAGATATTGTCTTCCAGCACTTTGCAGATGGCTTTCGCCGTTGCAGATTGCAATGGAAACAACAAAGGGAATTTAGTAAAATAATTTTCGACAGTAAGTATATAAATAAAACCCTTACATGATTTAGGAAGTTGACCAACCACACACACACCATCTCCTTTCCGTCATCAAACTAGCCGGTTTTACATTAAAAGGCTTAACACAAATTTTACAGCTTTAACATAGCTAGTTATATCTGACTTCATTTAAGGCCGTTAATATTTCTCTACTTTTCTCCTAAAAGTTTTCTTTACCCCATATGCCCTGCAAACGGATCGTTATGATTTTCTTGTAAAATTTGTTTTCTATCTATTTTTTATACAACTAATTTCCACTCACTATTTGTGTCATGAACTACTCCGTCTTCTACTTGCCAAGCTGGAAAAGACAATGGCTTCTTTTCTATATCTGCTATCATTTTATCTTTTTACCTGCTGGATCTTTCAAATTATTCAACCATATCAAGGAGTAGTGATCGGTAATAACCATAAATTTCACTCCTTCAAGATATGGCCGCAACTTTTCTATTGCCCACAGAACAGCAAAACACTCTTTTTCTGTGGTGGAATAGTTTCTCTCACATCTGTTAAGTAGCAAATCACTTTTTCCCCCTCTTCAAAATTCTGACTAAATACAGCGCCAATCCCAAAACCCGAAGCATCTGTTTGAACGACAAACGGCTTTGAAAAGTCCGGACACGCAACTAAACACTCTTTTGCTTTTCTGAAGCTATCTTCACACTCTATATCCCAAATAAACATTCTATTCTCTTTAAGAGTTCGGAAAACGGTTTCACCAAACTCGCAAAGTTTGGAATAAATCTCCTGTATCAGGATACCGTTCCGATGAAACTTCTAACCTGCTAAACGTTTTTGGGCAAAAAAGTGCCTCCGAGAACAACATCAATTTGATTGCTGAATTTGAATGCGAGGTTAAGCTAAACGGGGAAGTTAAAATTTGTAAATTGTATGTTTGTTTCAAATATTAACTCCCTCAATGTTTTTGGTACAGATATTTGCGAGATCTTCGGTTTATGGAATCAACCAATGAACATCGTATGTAGTCGGATCACTTAACCGACTACCAACGAGCGAAATGCATCCATTGCCAGCATTCAGCAAAATTACGTCGATTTGTTCAAAACCTATTCCTCAGTTTGTACCAAAGCAGAGGTAGAACTTCATCTTAAGCCTGATATGAAGCCAATATTCAGAGCAAAGCGTCCAGTGTCATATTCAGTACTCCCACTTATCGAAGCAGAATTGCAACGTCTCCAAGATCGAAACATCATCACAACAGTAGACTACTCTGATTGGGCAGCACCCATTGTAGTCGTGCGAAAGGCATCAGGTGGAGTGCGTATTTGCCTCATCAATATCCGCTTCCACTGCCTGAAGACAACTTCGCAAAAATAGCAAACAGCCCATTTTATACCCACATCGATTTGGCAGATGCGTATTTCCAAGTTGCTGTCGCACCAGAGTCAAGAAAGCTCCTCACAATCAACACGCATAAAGGATTGTTTACATTCAACAGACTTGCACCTGGCGTTAAGTCTGCACCAGGAGCCTTCCAGCAGTTGATGGATGCAATGCTTGCGGGGGTCGACGGTGTTGCAGCATATCTCGATGACATCGTCGTAAGTGGAAAAGACTGGCAGGACCACATGAACAACCTGAATACAGTGATGCAACGTCTCATGGAGTACAATTTTCGAATTAAAATTGAAAAATCTTAATTTTTTGTACCAGAAGTAAAATATCTTGGTCACATAATAGATAAAAATGGCCTACGTCCAGATCCAGCAAACATTGAAAAGCCAACATTACCAAGCTCAGATCTTTCCTCGGGGCTGTGAATTATTACGGCAAGTTTGTGAAGCAAATACGAAAAATCCGAGCACCACTGGACAATTTGCTCCATCAAAATGCTTGATTAGAATGGTCAGAAGAATGCCAACAGTCGTTTGTGAAATTTAAAAGTATTCTCGCATCAGAGCTTTTACTTACAAATTTCAATCCAAACGTAATAAACAAATACCTGAATTTCATCTTCAAATGGGCACACAAAAACTGTTATACTTTGTATGGAATACACTATCCAGTTATATATTGAGATCAGTGAACGAGTGTAGACCACTGATCTCAATATATAACTGGATAGTGTATCCCATACAAAGTATAACAGATTTTGTGCGCCCATTTGAATATGACATTTAGGTGTTTTTTTTATATTATTTGACGTTTTTTCTCGGAAAAAAAAACAAACAAGTGATAGAAAAAAATAATTTTTTCCTACGCTGTTTTGAAAATTTACTCGGTTTTATTATTCGTTTATATGTTTTTTTCAGAATATTTTGTTAAAATTTTAAAAACAAGTGTATCAAAAAAGATGCAAAACTCTTGGCAAAACATTAGTAAATATAAACAGAATACTGCAAGAAATTGAAATATGGAATTAAGAAAATTAAAATATTGATCATTACTTTTATACAAAAATAAATTGTAATTCTTTTCTGTTAAAAGATATCCTATGAGGATAGATGGCATAAATCCATCAAATTTGACTTTTGGTTTACTTACTCGTTTTGGGTATAATAGGATCGACAATTGTTAAAGATTTAATATGCACAGGGCATAAAGTGGTTGTTTGTAATAGAACAATGTCCAAGGTGCGTTTGAAATCCATAAATTTCTGTAGAATTTTGTAATTTATTGGGAGTATTTGTTTCGTTAGTGCAAATCATTCGCAGAAGCTGGTGCTGAAGTTAAGGATACTCCAATGGACGTTGTTGATGCTGCGGATGTTACATTCTGTTGTGTAGTGTATTGGATCCAAAAGCATCAAAAGATGTGTTTTATTTTTAAATACTTTTTGTTTTCGAACCTAACAATCAAATTAATTTCAGTTTGTTTTTGGCAACTGTGGAGTTTTACAAGTAAGAGAACTCAACAATAAGGCATACGTATAAATGTCTATTATTTATCCAGAAACTTCACAAGATATCGCCGAAGGTATCGCACAATGTGGAGGTAGATATTTGGAAGTTTAAGTAAGTATTTTTTTATAATTTAAAATATGAAAGAATCTTAATTGTGTTCCTGTTAGATATATGGCACAAGGCAAGAAGCGGAATAAAGCATGCTAATTATATTAGCTGGTGGCGATCGAACTGTTTTTGAAGAATGTCATTCGTGCTTTAAAACTATCGCTAAAAATACATTCTTTTTAGGGGGTAAGTTGAAATTTAAAAAAAAATTGTAATCCTGACATACGAGTAACAATGTTTTTTAATCTATTTACAGACGTCGGAAATGCATGCAAAGTTGGTTTTTCACAAGCATTAGATCTAGGTAAGTTTGTTGAAGATAAAGAATACATTCTTTATTATTTCGTTTAGTTATATCGACAGAATTATTTATTAGTCTCTGCTGTGACTGCGGTGTTGCGATTCCACCAAATCCCTCAAACATGTGTGTCACCTGTCTGCGAAATCACATCGACATTACAGCGGGAGTTCCCAAACAAGCTGTGTTTAAGTTTAATATCATTTTTTATTGATTGAGAAAAAATTGTTACCAGGCTGATAACCAATATAACTTCATTAAAATAGCTACCCGTCTGTTTAACTAAGATGGAAAAAAATTGCCATAAAAACATTCTATGACCGAGTTCCAGAAAAAAATGCAGACATCCTTGACTTACAAAGTGCATCTGCTATTAAAAAACATCCTGCAATATATTATTAATATTTAAAAACATACATGGAATATTTTACATACAAATTTTTTAGTTTTTTTTTTGTTTCACCTAAATATATTGAATCACAGCATTTTATTGTCTTTCTGTCTTTTCTGAAGCAAGAAAACTTGTAGGAGGATGATGCGTCACGCCTGGAACATATTCATAGGGCTTGAAAAAAGAAATAAACAAAAATAAAAAAATAATAAAACAGTATTGTTGGCAATTGTAGCAATGTCTGTAATTATATTACTCTGTAAGTATTTAGTTTATGTTGTTCTTTTTAATCCGACTAATTTAATATTCAAAAGTTGTTTGTGAAAACATCTAGAAAAAAATTATTGAGGCACACTTATAACGATGGAATGCTTATTGAAAAATATAAAGAAAACACTTGTTTTTGTAATTTTTCTCCCTTGTGCCCTTGTGATGCGTGTATCTCGGAAACGGTTGATATTTGGGAAAAAAGTGATCATGACAAAAAGGCCATGCATTCTTCTTCAGTTATCTTTTCCTGTTGTCGTTTTCATCTTTTCGCTGTGTTTACATTCCGATTAACTTGATTCCATTCAATAGTTTCTACTAGTTCTTCTTTCCTTTAGTTGTTGCATCAGAAAAAAATCCAAGACTTCTGGAATTCTCCAACGCGAATTCATAGAATTTTATAATAAATACTTTAAACTCGAAGAGTAAAAATTGTTTTCACTTTGAAGTTTGTACACTTTTTCTTAAATTTTATTTATTTATTATGTTAACTGTAAATTTACGGAATAAAACACACAAAATAAAAAAATTTAAAGTAAAAAATAAATTAGATAAATCTACTAGCATTCAGACAAAAGTAAACAAACCACGTTTTTGGCTTTGAGAAACTGTCCTAAACTGGAATACTGTTATATAGATAAACAAACGATTTTGGTTTGTTTTTCTGTATAACAATTCTTCAAATAGGCACAACTTTTTGGTGTCTATCCACTATCCAGTTATATATTGATTTCAGTGGTGTAGACCACTGATCTCAATATATAACTGGATAGTGTATCCCATACAAATTATAACAGTTTTTGTGTGCTCATTTGAAGGTAGAATTTAGGTGTTTGTTTATTTTATTTGACGTCTCTTCTCAAAAAAAAAAAAAGAAACAACTAAGAATTGCGCCATTTGTTTGTTTTTTATTTCGAGAAACAGAGGTAAAAGTGCTAAAAGTTTATGTTTTGATTAAATAAAATTAATAATTAAGAAATCTGTTGTGTGATGAAAATAGTTTAAATTTAAGAGTAGTGCGGTTGAGTAAAAAATATTTTGGTTCCAATTAGGCTTATTAAAATCTCCAAAAAATTGATGAATTTGTTGATGGTGGCAGTTTCAGTGAACAATGGCAATATAAATACGAAACTATAATTTCGAGGAATGCATGATACATCTAAACGAACTAATACATTCCACTCCAAAATTGAAACTGTGGATTAAGCTGTTGAAGTCCTCCTGGTAGTAATTGAGAACCTGTTGTAAATTGAAGCAACGGAGCCATTTCAGTTCCGCGATAAAGAGCTATGGGATTAATGTAGTCGTAATTGTGTAATGTGTAGTCGCAGCTTCGCCGACCACCCTTTTTGTACAACCAACTTTCAGTTGGTTAGAGAACTGTTCATTCAATCAGAAACTCAAATATCCAGATCTAAGCTTTATAATTTGCCTAGCTTTCCAAAATGTCGTTTATTGGAGCAGTTAAAAACATCAATTCTATTGTGTAACATTTAACAGAAAACGAACACGTAAACAAAGGAATGAATGATTGCACATTGTTTAATATAGCCTGTTTTATATGGCAGTGGGAGAAGATATTTCACAATTTGCGTAGGTCATTTAGATTTCGTACTCGGTGAACGAGGTTTTTAAAAGAAAGGTACAATCAATTAACGTTTAATCGTTTTCCGTATTTCACGGCGTACTCTGCAATCAACATTAAAAATTATTTTGGCAGAAATGCGTCCTTATGTCAAATGTTAATTTTAGATTTACAACAAGTCCACAGTTGCGGCTTTCTTTTCATATATGCCACTGGTGGCTAACATTTGATACTGAGGCAGATATGTATGGATCAGCCGACTTCTTTTAATTCCAGTTTTTCGTTGTTAAACTTCTTAGCAATCCGTGTGGTCGAATTTCCAGAATGTTGTTTTTGTGTGTCTCTATTAACTCTAATAAGCTTTCTTTGCAGGTTTCGTTTTTTTCCTCTCTAGTATGTGCATAAATCAAACAAACTCAATCCTAGAAGCTTGTCTTGTACCATATTCTATGTCTTGTACCGTATTCTTTTTCCAATAATCAATAATCAAAAGCTCAATTCTTAACTTCAGCACCAGCTTCTGCGAATGATTTGCACTAACGAAACAAATACTCCCAATAAATTACAAAATTCTACAGAAATTTATGGATTTCAAACGCACCTTGGACATTGTTCTATTACAAACAACCACTTTATGCCCTGTGCATATTAAATCTTTAACAATTGTCGATCCTATTATACCCAAAACGAGTAAACCAAAAGTCAAATTTGATGGATTTATGCCATCTATCCTCATAGGATATCTTTTAACAGAAAAGAATTACAATTTATTTTTGTATAAAAGTAATGATCAATATTTTAATTTTCTTAATTCCATATTTCAATTTCTTGCAGTATTCTGTTTATATTTACTAATGTTTTGCCAAGAGTTTTGCATCTTTTTTGATACACTTGTTTTTAAAATTTTAACAAAATATTCTGAAAAAAACATATAAACGAATAATAAAACCGAGTAAATTTTCAAAACAGCGTAGGAAAAAATTATTTTTTTCTATCACTTGTTTGTTTTTTTTCCGAGAAAAAACGTCAAATAATATAAAAAAAACACCTAAATGTCATATTCAAATGGGCGCACAAAATCTGTTATACTTTGTATGGGATACACTATCCAGTTATATATTGAGATCAGTGGTCTACACTCGTTCACTGATCTCAATATATAACTGGATAGTGTATTCCATACAAAGTATAACAGTTTTTGTGTGCCCATTTGAAGATGAAATTCAGGTATTTGTTTATTACGTTTGGATTGAAATTTGTAAGTAAAAGCTCTGATGCGAGAATACTTTTAAATTTCACAAACGACTGTTGGCATTCTTCTGACCATTCTAATCAAGCATTTTGATGGAGCAAATTGTCCAGTGGTGCTCGGATTTTTCGTATTTGCTTCACAAACTTGCCGTAATAATTCACAGCCCCGAGGAAAGATCTGAGCTTGGTAATGTTGGCTTTTCAATGTTTGCTGGATCTGGACGTAGGCCATTTTTATCTATTATGTGACCAAGATATTTTACTTCTGGTACAAAAAATTAAGATTTTTCAATTTTAATTCGAAAATTGTACTCCATGAGACGTTGCATCACTGTATTCAGGTTGTTCATGTGGTCCTGCCAGTCTTTTCCACTTACGACGATGTCATCGAGATATGCTGCAACACCGTCGACCCCCGCAAGCATTGCATCCATCAACTGCTGGAAGGCTCCTGGTGCAGACTTAACGCCAGGTGCAAGTCTGTTGAATGTAAACAATCCTTTATGCGTGTTGATTGTGAGGAGCTTTCTTGACTCTGGTGCGACAGCAACTTGGAAATACGCATCTGCCAAATCGATGTGGGTATAAAATGGGCTGTTTGCTATTTTTGCGAAGTTGTCTTCAGGCAGTGGAAGCGGATATTGATGAGGCAAATACGCACTCCACCTGATGCCTTTCGCACGACTACAATGGGTGCTGCCCAATCGGAGTAGTCTACTGTTGTGATGATGTTTCGATCTTGGAGACGTTGCAATTCTGCTTCGATAAGTGGGAGTACTGAATATGACACTGGACGCTTTGCTCTGAATATTGGCTTCATATCAGGCTTAAGATGAAGTTCTACCTCTGCTTTGGTACAAACTGAGGAATAGGTTTTGAACAAATCGACGTAATTTTGCTGAATGCTGGCAATGGATGCATTTCGCTCGTTGGTAGTCGGTTAAGTGATCCGACTACATACGATGTTCATTGGTTGATTCCATAAACCGAAGATCTCGCAAATATCTGTACCAAAAACATTGAGGGAGTTAATATTTGAAACAAACATACAATTTACAAATTTTAACTTCCCCGTTTAGCTTAACCTCGCATTCAAATTCAGCAATCAAATTGATGTTGTTCTCGGAGGCACTTTTTTGCCCAAAAATGTTTAGCAGGTTAGAAGTTTCATCGGAACGGTATCCTGATACAGGAGATTTATTCCAAACTTTGCGAGTTTGGTGAAACCGTTTTCCGAACTCTTAAAGAAGAATAGAATGTTTATTTGGGAAATAGAGTGTGAAGATAGCTTCAGAAAAGCAAAAGAGTGTTTAGTTGCGTGTCCGGACTTTTCAAAGCCGTTTGTCGTTCAAACAGATGCTTCGGGTTTTGGGATTGGCGCTGTATTTAGTCAGAATTTTGAAGAGGGGGAAAAAGTGATTTGCTACTTAACAGATTTGAGAGAAACTATTCCACCACAGAAAAAGAGTGTTTTGCTGTTCTGTGGGCAATAGAAAAGTTGCGGCCATATCTTGAAGGAGTGAAATTTACGGTTATTACCGATCACTACTCCTTGATATGGTTGAATAATTTGAAAGATCCAGCAGGTAGGCTGGTGTGCTTGATATTCTCTCTACGAGTGTACCGGTTTTGTCCGGGATTTTAGCGCCCACAACCGATCCTTGGGTAGATAAAATGATAGCAGATATAGAAAAGAAGCCATTTTTTTCCAGCTTGGCGAGTAGAAGACGGAGTAGTTCATGACACAAATAGTGAGTGGAAATTAGTTGTATAAAAAATAGATAGAAAACAAATTTTACAAAAAAATCATAACGATCCGTTTGCAGGGCATATGGGGTAAAGAAAACTTTTAGGAGAAAAGTAGAGAAATATTAACGGCCTTAAATGAAGTCAGATATAACTAGCTATGTTAAAGCTGTAAAATTTGTGTTAAGCCTTTTAATGTAAAACCGGCTAGTTTGATGACGGAAAGGAGATGGTATGTGTGTGGTTGGTCAACTTCCTAAATCATGTAAGGGTTTTATTTATATCCTTACTGTCGAAAATTATTTTACTAAATTCCCTTTGTTGTTTCCATTGCAATCTGCAACGGCGAAAGCCATCTGCAAAGTGCTGGAAGACAATATCTTTTTATTGTTCGGCGTACCAATCGAGGTACCTAGAATGTGAAAGATTTGAAGCCGTATTTTGATGACCTAGAAGAAAATTCCAATAATGATTAGTCGTGTAGCAAGGACGAGCTATACTAAGAGAAACTGAGAGCTTTACTCAATCGCTCTAGGCGAGAGTGGCCTAGAGCGATTGAGATTTATTTGTTTTGTTTTATTTTTTTATATAATCCTTTTACTTCAATTTCCTTTTTGAAAGCCTAGTTATCCTCTTGGTAAGTAATAGTGGAATTTGTTACGGTAATATTTATTGTTACAAAAACGCTTCATTTTTGGTTCTTAAAACCTGGGTTTCAGACCGTTTGTATTGGTCATGGCTTACCTACTCTCATTATCTGTTTTCCGCTCCATTCCAACTTTTCCTATTTTTTTAATCCATCATTTTTGAGTCCGTTGTCCTCTAAAACAAAGCAGGTTAACAAAGCAGCAGGTCATTTAACCTTGCTGAGCCAGTGGATGAACTGGAGACTCACACGCATCTTTAGTGTATAACTCTATCTTTTGAGTCAACGAACCAGCTGAAAAACTCTTATACCATTGTATATAAACATTATAGTATTGGCATGAATCTGAATCTGGTATTTCTGCATCAGGCCACTGGAAAAAAGCGCCCACCGACAAGAAGACATTGTTATTTTTTTGTTGTGTTAATCGTGCGAAAGAGATATTTAATTTGTTTTAGAAATTCAGTTAGTCAGAAGATGTCAGTAGGTAAAGTACGTGCGGTCGGTTTGTTAGTCGGTCGATGTACTGCATTTGATTTAATTAAACTCATCAGTTTCTTTTTGCTTTTATTTTCAGGCGGTGCATTTGAAGGAATTCTCGATGACACAATCTCACCTTTTGGTTACAGAAAAAGCCCTCAATCCTATCGATGGCAAGATTTCTGGTGCTGGTAAGTTCTTTTATAGTTTGCATTAAACAGAAAATTGTCTATTTACATACATAAATATGTTTTTAACTTCAGCTGCCAAACAGAAACTGATCTAATCAAAACTACCCAACTCAGTACTGAGTAACATATGGAAACTTTCTGATGTGGACGGTGATGGCTTCCTGGACGTTGATGAGTTTGCTTTAGCTATGCATTTAATCAACGTCAAACTGGATGGCATTGGATTTGCCGAATGTAGGCAGTACATGCATCTTGTTCCTCCATCGAAACGATGCTAATCCCTTAGAAACGAATACCAGCATCAATAATAGCTTTCTATTTATGTACATATGTGTAAATGAATTTTGTATTCTTTTTTTTATGGTAACATAAAAAATCAAGAAGAAAAACTAAAAATAATTAAACAAGTTTTGTAAAGCTTAGAACGCATTTTATGATAAAAATACATACAATCCAGTAGTAGGAACTCATAAAAATATACATTTATATATTTTGGTTAAACTAGCTATATCAATGTAAAGTGTGGGATGGGATCATAAAGAGAAACAAAATGTGAAAACTAGGTAAAATTATTTACACTTTTGTGTTGTCACGTGTATTTTTTTTACTATAGAAATTTATATACAATGTATTGCTTATTAAAAAATAAACAATTTACTATACTAAAAACGCATTATGTGTTCGAAATGCCTTTTTTTCTTTGATATTGGTAGTATTGTTAAATTATTTAAGTTCATGATTTGTTTTAGATTATTTATGATGTGAAAGTTCAATAATATAAAAAATATCACAAATAACACCGAAATGCATCTTAAATAAATAAAAGAAATTATATTTGTATATTTATTTCGAAATGCAATGGATTATTTTTCTTATGTGGGTTTATCGTTATAGTGAAAAAACCTTAAAACGTTCCAGTGGTTGTTCGGTGTGATGTTTGAGATTTCTTTTTTAGTATTCCTGCATTGGATTCGGAGTTTTGGAAGTGCTGTCACAATTTACTTGCACATTTAAATTGCTTACATATTGGTCAAATGCGAAAAAAAGGAGGCCCAAAAATTCTGTCTGTCTACATTGTATTGACACCTGCATCCTTAACGGTTGGGCCGATTTTCTCCAAACTTGAAATTCTTAGAGAAATATCCCCGGAGGTTTTTTTATTTTTGACCTAGGCATAAAAATAACGGTACCTACTACCATATAAGCGTAACCGATTATTCCATTGTTCTCGAAGAAAATACGATCAATTTCGATAAAATTTAATGCGAGTGGTTTGTTGCTAATGTTGATGTCCGCCATCTAATTTTTTTTCAGAACCACCTTATTAACGGTATCTGTCATATAACCGTTTTTTAGTACTCTGACTATCTTTTAAATAACTTCCCTGATTTTGACGAAATTTAATATTTCAATTACATAATGCAATAAAAAATTTTAAAAAAAGTAATTTTTGAAAAAAGTATTTTTTCTGGAAGAACCAAAATTCTAATTTTCTCGAAAAAAATACAATCAATTTCGATAAAATTTGATATGAGTGATTCGTTGCCAATGGTGATGTCTGTCATCTATTTTTAATAATAATAATATAATACAAAAAAGTTTACAAATCGTAAAAAAATGTACCTACCCATGATTTTGCAATAGGTATGCGTATGGCAATCACGATTTGGTAACAACATACACTTTCCACCCACAAATATAACCCAATGATAAGAGAAGTATCCTTTTTTCATATTAAGATACTTCGCAGCTGCAGAATAAACAAAATTCATCAATACTTACTTATTGGCCTTCATTTTGCTTCCAAACACACACAACACCTCCTGTAAAAAAATTCATACCTACTCACCCTCAGTCTGCATAGGCGCATATTTTCTCAAAAAAATATTTTCTGAGAAAAGTTTTAAGATTTCTAAGTTTGAATGCAGTTTTGTAGGAGAGTTTATTCTGAATATAAAACTGATTTTGCGGGAAATTTGGTCTTGTGCAGCAGCCGCCATCTTGAATTTAAGATTTTTTCGTGGTTTTGCGTTTTTCTAAGTTTGTGTGCGTTTCCATGAAAAATCTATTAAATACTTTTCTATTGCAATTTGTGGTATCTACAAAACGGTATAAATATTATTTTTGTAGTGATAGTGTCTTAGAAGTTAAAAGGAAAAACACGAATAAAAAATAGACCTTGTCACATTAATTTTCGAATTGCGCCCTAATTTTAAGATTTTCGGAAAAAATTATTAAATACTTTTGTAAAGATAATCTTTTTACAAAAAAAGTTTTGTATTTTTCGTTAATATCGGTTGGTTTTTGACCTCATCATCCGGAACCGTATGGAATGAATATACCAGGGTGATTGGTTTAAGGTGCACCAAAAAGCTTGAGCGTGTAGGTGGGCTTAAGACAAGAAAAAAATCGTATGGGAGGGGGGTCTATTTTCCCCCGTTTAGGCGAGAGGGGCAATTTTCTAAAAAAAATTACTTGAATCAGAAAAAAATTATTTAAAAACAACGGTGAATGTTACAAAGCCTTGTTATATCTTTTTGGAAAGCCAGAAAACTACTCCTTTATTTTATTTTCAAATAAAGTTGCCTAAATGAACAGTTTCAAAAAAATTTATTTTCAAACTCAAAATTTTGAAAAAAAAAATAAAAAAATAATTTTAAACTAATTTTTTTCAAAATTTTATGTAATTAACTATTATTTTTATTTTCAAAATTCAATGCTCTTTTTAATTTCTAGTCAAAAACAGAAAACCGGATGCCAAAATGTATCTTAGTTTTTGAGAAATTAAGAAAATACTAAAAGCAATTTTTCAAAAAAAAGTGGAATCTGGTTAACTTCTAAGACACTATCACTATA
The DNA here is from genome assembly GCA_951217065.1 of Baccha elongata. Taxonomy (NCBI): domain Eukaryota; kingdom Metazoa; phylum Arthropoda; class Insecta; order Diptera; family Syrphidae; genus Baccha; species Baccha elongata. Next base: position 573,461 of record CATNUY010000146.1, read on the forward strand.
AAAATAATATAAAATATAATAATAATAAACCGTTTTGTAGATACCACAAATTGCAATAGAAAAGTATTTAATAGATTTTTCAAGAAAAAGCACACAAACATAGAAAAACTCAAAACCACGAAAAAATCTTAAATTCAAGATGGCGGATGCTGCACAGACCAAATTTCCCGCAAACTCAGTTTTATACTGAGAATCAACCCCCCTACAAAACTGCATTCAAACTTGGAGACCTTCAAAACTTTTCTCAGATTGTTCTCAATTAGTACAGTCATAATCATCGTAATGTCATGTTTGATTGTTATCTAAAAACTTTTTTTTTGTACGAATGGATAACTTGCCTTAGAGTACCTATAATCGCAAGTAAAAAAAAACAATAAAAGAAGAGATTTCTCGCGTTACCATAAGGTACCTAGTATATCATAGCATTATACTGCTGGCTTGGCTACATCATCGTATAAGTCAATAGGTATTTGAATGTTCTACGTTAAAAATCGTTATAACTCTATAACGATGTTTTGTACGGAAAAAAGTCTAACGGCATTTTTTGTAAAAATGTTGAGTACCTACCTCTATACCTATTTACAACTTGTTTTCATACATATTTGAAGTATCTTTCACCGTTTCAGAGGTGTTGAGTACCTACCTATACCTAATTACAACTTGTTCTCATACATATTTGAAGTATCTTTTACCGTTTCAGTGGTAGGTAGGTATACGTAAAAAACGTAAATGTGACATAGGTATCCTTGATGTAAAAGCGTTAAACATTGGTAAAAAAAATTGAACTCAATGCAAAACTTTTTTCAATTTTAAGACAATAAAAAATTTTATTTTTTAAAATTGACTTTGAAATGTTATTTATTAAAAACCATTCGGTTAATCAACTAGCATCAAACATTAAATCAAAGTATGAAGTTTAACCTTTAAAACAAGATGTAATTTATTGCCATCGACTTAGAATTGAAACAAAATTATTAAAAATTAACCAAAAATATGATTAATTTTTAATAATTTTGTTTCAATTCTAAGTCGATATTTTTTTTCAATTGGCTCTCCTGCCTAAGCAGGTGAATTGCAATGGTCTATTGCAATATTTCATACAATATACCTACCTATCTACCTATTTCTTATTTTGACCAAACCTAACTATTCGTTCTAGTTACTTAATGATTGTTATAAATTGATCATTTTTATTACCTATCGATAAAACACAAAAAATAGCATAAACTTACATAGGTATTTTAACCGATGCAGGTAAACATTCTTTTTATATTTCTTACATATAAAATACACACTGACCTAATTTGTAACTTGCAATTTATTTGTTTTCAAATTGGTCGCAAAAAATCATACCCATCTATGATTATATAAGAAGTGCCTATTAATTTTTTTTTCGAATCTTCACCTGCAGGATATACCAAATTCATCCCTACACTTGACTTGCCTTTTATTTTGCCCACACACAGTCTAGCATATCCTGTAAAATAATCTCAGCTGACATACATCCTGAAAAATAACGCACAACCTTGCATTTTGTGTAAAATATTTATTTCACGCATACATTCAAAAACGTTTCTTGAAGAAATAAATAATTCTCTGCTCCTTTTTTTATTTACCTTTGCAAGTACCAGTTTTATATTTTTTTTTCCTAAATTCATCACTTTTTTTATTCAGAATCGAAGAAGAAACGTCAAAAAAAATAAAATCTTTCAATCCCTCCCACTTATAAAAATTTATTATAACGCGTTCTCGTTCCCCCATTGGATTAGTACTGCACCAGGAATATAGGAGCGCTGCATGGTTGTAGAGTGAATGCTGCTGAGGCATCTGAGCATGATATTACTATATAAATGTATATACAATGCTTATACCATCAATGAGAAGAGCTATGTCCAAAGAAATTTTACATTTATCAATTTTATTACTTTTAACTTTTGAATTAATTATTTATTCGACATTAAAACACTGAAAATAACCACATGGGCATTTATGTATTTGAATTTTAATTTCACATTAACTATTTTCAAATGATATTTTATTTTCTATATTAGTTGGTTTTCTTCTTTCTCCTTTTCATTTTATTTAATTTTAATTTTATTTTTATTGGTTAAGTAGTTTATCCTCTAAGGGGGTACTTTATAGAATGCTGAACACACCAATTCGGCCACGTGTATGTGAGCTGAGTAATTCTTCTGACCAGTGGTTCTCAGATTATTGGCCAGAGATAAATGCAGTTGCTGTTCGACTATGTATGGCCGTTTTGGCCACCTCGTACCATTGCATATAGAAACTATAGTATAGGTTCGTCGTCGACGATTTATTCTTTCTAACAATTTGCGTAAATTAGCGCTGTTCGCACAAAGGAACTAGTGCACTGATCTCAATATATAACTGGATAGTGGATAGACACCAAAAAGTTGTGCCTATTTGAAGAATTGTTATACAGATAAACAAACCAAAATCGTTTGTTTATCTATATAACAGTATTCCAGTTTAGGACAGTTTCTCAACCGCCAAAATGGTGGGTTGTTTACTTTTGTAGCTGGTGCTCGTGGTATTAATAAGTTTTTAATAATTTTGTTTTTTTAGATTGTCTTAATAACGTGGTAATAAACATTTATTATATTTCAATTATTATTTCTTGTTTTACATTCTTGTGAAATTCGAAATTATTGACTTTTAACATCATGATGAGAATATAAGTGAACATTTTTATTTGCATTCGCTTCCTCCGAATTTTTATACAACACTTTAAAAGCTGAAGAGGACATGGGAATACAGCTTCCTCAATGGTATTTGCCCCGAACAATTAATACCGTTAGCAGAAAGAAGTTAGACAGTATTTACGCATAAAGACTATATGAAACGCATTAGAGGTGGACCATTTATTGGCGATGTATACAGCAACATGGCAAACAAGGTTAATGAAACACATAATCCTAGTCGAAATCTCTTCTTTTACTCGGACCATGATGTAACTCTGGTGAATGTCATGAACTCAATGGGAATCCTTAACCAAACATCAACACTGCCAGATTATGCATCTGCTTTGGTAATTGAATTGCATGAAAATTCAGGTTTCGCTGTTCAATTCGAAGTAAGAGTAAGTATGGATGAGATAACTTTTTTATTTAAATTCTAAACTAATTTGTATTTCAGATGGTTTATTGTAAAGACAGTACAGTGAAAGATCGTCGTTCATATACTGAATTGTCCAACTTCCTGCAGTTTAGACAGCTTTCCATACTCAGTAAATCATTTATTGTTTGACAATTATGACGAAATCTGTGAGAATCCCAGAAAATGTTAGTTCTTTATAACTCAAATTGGTGTTATATTTAACATATTTATTATAAAATTTTAGACCTAAGACGATGTATGGTTAAATAATTGGTTGTTTCTTTGATGTTTATACAAAGTCTTAATTTGTGTGTTAACGCTAAACAAAAGAAGGCGACAATGAATTTAGTATCTTTTCCAAAGATTTGAGGCAGCAATTTGGCTATAGAACGAGTGAGGTGTGATAATGATGCAAAGGGGCTGTGGTATAGAAATTGCTTTGGCTAATACTCCCTAACTTGTTGTATAAGTCTGCGGAAAAGAATGATGTCCACAATTTCTTTACATAACATCCAAAAGATTTTTTTTTGTTTTTAGTGGAGATTCGACAAACTTCAGAAACGCAAAATTTGTCTCAGATGAGTATTGCTAAGACCTCTAGTAAGCGAGGAAATTTCGCTGGGAAGTTTAACATTGAAAATTTGCAATCGCAAGAAGCATGCAGGCGGTCAGCCATCAGACGAATAGGGGGAATAACATGTAGCATATGAAAACATGCACGTGCCGTAACTATTCGGGACTGGTGGAAGTGTGATCATAGCCTCTTTGCGGCGGCCGCTAGTAACAAGCCTTTTAAAAAAGGTTTGGCTAATATGATCAGGCTAGTTCCTCAGGTTGGCAACAGGTTAATTCTCTGTTCCGTAAAATTTTAGAATTACGAACCCGACAACAAGCCTCGGAAACGGACTGATCTCACGACGACAACCAACGCAACGAAAACGGCAAAACGATTTACGAATTTTCTTATGGAACGTACGATCGCTCTATAGAGCTCGAGCTGCTCAGCAGCTAGCCGATGCCCTGTCAAAATATAGAGCTGACATAACAGCACTACAAGAAATCAGATGGACAGGGAATGGTGTTTTACAGAAGAAAGAATATGACGTATACTACAGCTGTCATACAAAACACCATGTGCTCGGGGTAGGCTTCCTAGTCAGCGAAAAAATGAAGTCTACCATCATCGGCTTTAACGCTATAAGCGAAAGGCTATGCACCCTTCGCGTGCGAGGCAAATTTACGAACATTAGCCTCATTAACGTTCACGGACCTACGGAGGAGTCCTCAGACGAAGAAAAAGAGACTTACTACGAACAAGTCGAGAGGACCCTCAATGCCTGTCCAAGGTATGACGTAAAAATCATCCTTGGGGATTTGAACGCAAAAATAGGTCGGGAGCCGGTATTCAGGCATTACGCAGGCACCCATAGTTTGCTTGAGAACACTAATGACAATGGACTTCGAGTCTTAGAATTGGCAGCATCGAAAAACATGGTCGTTGCGAGTACCAGGTTCCCGCGAAAAGATATCTACAAAGCCACCTGGGTATCACCTGATGGAGTCACTCGTAACCAAATAGACCACGTGTTGATAGACCGTCGCCACTACTCGAACTTGATGACGGTACGAACGTACCGAGGCGCCAATATCGACTCGGATCACTATCTTGTTGGTATGGTCTTCCGAGGGCGGATTGCCTTGCGAAGACGTATTGCATCCGCCGATCAAGTTCGAATCAACACGGCTGCCCTGCGCAATGAAAATGCCAGTAACACCTTTGGTAATGCGTTAGGACTCGCCCTAGAATCGCTTGATTTAGGGAGAGTAAGTCCTGGGGCCAGTATGCTGGGCGTAGATGAGAAGTGGACACGCCTTAAGAATACTGTCATTAGTACTGCCAACTCCATCTTAGGCAGCAGTCGTAGAAATCGGAACGACTGGTTTGATGATGAATGCAAGCTAGCGACTGAACGTAAGAATGTTGCGTACCGAGCAATGCAGCAATCTCATAGAACGCGGGCACGCGAAGAAGAATATAAAGAGCTCAGAAGAATAGAAAAACGGCTTCACAGACAGAAAAAATCAGCCTGGGAGAAGAACTTAATCTGTGAAATAGAAAAAAGCCGAGAGCGAGGTCCGCACCAGGCGCGGAAGTTCTACCAATCCATCCGAAACATGACGCAGTACACACCACGCTGCACATACTGCAAGGACGGAGAGGGAAATCTGATCACCGATCCACAAAGCATACTGGAGCGATGGGAAGTGTACTTTAATGAATTGCTAAATGGTCAACTCACTGCAGAAGTGGAGGCTCCACTGCTTCAAGACGAATACCCTATGTTGCCGTCACCAAGCATAGAAGAGGTTGAGAAGGCTATAGACCGGCTAAAGAAAAACAAAGCCCCGGGAGCTGATGGTATACCAGCCGAATTATTTCAACACGGTGGGCCAGCTCTACGTCAGGCAATTCATGATATTATAGTGCACGTGTGGGAGCGTGAAGAAATGCCAGAAGACTGGCGAAAAGGTATAATATGCCCCATACATAAGAAAGGAGATGTCACAACGTGCAGCAACTATAGAGGTATCACGTTGTTGAGTACCGCCTATAAGATACTCTCCTCTATCCTACAAGACCGGATAACCCCATACGCTAAAACCATCATCGGACAATATCAGTGTGGTTTCATTCCAGGCAAATCAACAACTGATCAGATCTTTACCCTTAGGCAGGCGATGGAAAAATGTCTAGAATTTAACATCCCAACATACCACCTGTTTATAGACTTTAAGGCCGCCTATGATAGCATAGCCAGGGTAGAACTTTACAAAGCCATGAGAGAATTCGGCATCCCAAATAAATTGACACGACTATGTAGGTTGACCATGACCAACGTAACAAGCCAAGTAAAAATAGCCGGATTGCTATCCAGACCAATCAACATCTTTAATGGACTCCGACAAGGGGATGGTTTGGCCTGCCTCCTCTTCAACCTGGCGTTGGAGAAAGCAATCCGTGACTCTGGCACGGCAACAAGAGGGACCATCGTCAACAGGTCCAGCCAGATACTGGCTTACGCAGACGACATCGACATCATCGGAAGAACCGAGCAAGCTGTACACGATTCCTTCATCCAGATCGAGCAGGCGGCACAAAATCTGGGGCTGCACATTAGTGAAGGTAAAACAAAGTACATGGTGGCGTCGAATGCGAGAGGAACAGTTGGTCAAACAATCAAGGTAGCGGAGCACGAATTTGAAGTGGTGCAATCCTTTAAATACCTTGGGTCAATAGTAGCAGCCGATAACAATATAGAAGAAGAAATACGCGGGCGGCTTCTCAAATCCAACAGAGCCTACTACAGTCTGTCAAAGCTCTTCAAATCCAGAAATCTCACCATAACTTCAAAACTACTGCTGTACAGGACCATGGTTCAGCCAGTGCTCACATATGGATCCGAGACTTGGGTGCTTAGCAAAAGGCACTCTGACCTCTTAGCCGCGTTCGAGAGAAAAGTCTTAAGGAGAATTGTTGGCCCCATATGTGAGGAAGGACGATTCCGGAGACGGTACAATCATGAATTGTACGCAATCTACCTTGAAGCAGATATAGTGACAAAAACTAGGCTCGGTAGACTTCGGTGGGCAGGGCACCTAGCTCGCATGAGCGAAGAGGAACCTGCTCGGAAAGTTCTTTGTGGTACATTCTATGGCAGACGACAGCGTGGTAGACCATGCTTGCGCTGGAGAGATGGCGTAGACCAGGACGCCCGGAGCCTTGGGGTGCGCAACTGGATGGCGTCGGCTCGAGACCGGGATAGGTGGAGAGACTTGTTGAAGGAGGCCAGGACCGGACCCCGGTTGTCGAGCCGATGATGATGAAGAAGCATGCATGCCAAGAAACCATCAAACAACAGCAACCGATGTACTGGTTTTGTGTCGCTATCAAAAAGAAATGTTCAATTAGGAATGCCGACGCTCACGTTAATGCAGTAAAAAAAGAAGTCTTTAAAACAATGCTGCGAACTAAACTAGAGTTGCTACTGAAATCTAAAGCAGAAGAGATGGACCGGTTTTAAAACAAACATGTTAAAGCCAGTAAGAAGTTGTAGTATAGGTATATGTTACCAGGAGATAAAGAGAACATGTCAACTCTATAAGACCTGAACTCATGCCTTTTGATTATTTTCGGTCTGGACGAAGATTTTTATGGTGCTGCGACAAAGCAGTAGATCTGAAAAAACTTTGTTGTGCAAAATTTAGGAATGACATACAAACTAGTGAACAGAACAATTATTTTCAAATAAATTATAACTTATTGGACAACAAAAATTAAACCTATTATCACAGATCAAAGAAAATTAGTTTTTTGAATGATTACGCTATTTTTAGCTATTTAAAGTTGAGCTATCTAAAGTTCCTAGGCTGACATTTGGTCTAAATCAGATAAACTATTCACGAGAGGTTAGGAGAAGAAATCGATTGTGTAATGTTATTTTTCGTAGACTTCCTAGCTATTTTTTTTATCGATTTTGAAAAAAAAATCGATTGATCAATTAATAATCAACAAGAAAGACTCATACAAGCAAAAAAGCTAGCTCCCAAATGCAAACATGATGCAGAAATCCAAGATATTGCCCAAGTTAAATATAGAAAAACTACCTGGATTTGTAGTTACCGTCATTTAATACCTTCATATTAATAACGCCAAGGTAAGCAAAGAAGTATCAACATCAATCAAATGAAAACAAGACATTTACGTTTTAAGATGCAATTTTTTTTATCAACGAATTTCAAATCAAAATATTATCATTTGTTTACCTATAAGAAATTAGGAAAAAAAAGAAACCTTGAAATAGGCTCGATTTAAAAACGAGATCCTTTTTCTTCTTCATATAGAAAATATCTGGGAACTTTTGTTTTTTAATCAACATTTACAATTTCCTTGTGACTAATGAGACGTATTGCAGCTAAACCATAGAACAGCATTGGAAGACTTTCAGAATAAGATAACATCAATGCTTAGTAACAGAATGCAAAAAATTGACTATACCACAATTAAAAATTTTGAGAAATATGAAGAATTTATCCTCCAGCGATAGATCTTGATAATCTCTTTTGCTACAATGATATTTTAAATGAGGATAGCATTCAGTTCGAAGGATGTGATAATTTGTTCCAGAATCTAGTGTCCAATTAAAATGGGAAAGACCGTACTGGTCATTTTAGACATCTCTTAGCTGAAAATCTATAGAAGAATGATTGCTTGTGAATGGTTCGGATTGACTTACCTTAACGAAGTATGATGTCCATGGAGGTTCATTGCATTGTATAAGATAAGTAGTTAGCACTTCTGAGGCTTTAGGTTTAAGTAATAATTGTGTGAATCTCATATTTGGTAGTTTTATATTTACAAATTCATCGCTGCGTAATTTTTTGTAAACAAAAACAGCTGTTAAAAAATCACTACCTCAAAAAAAAACATTGGTATGTTCAGAAATACTGCACTCAACTTTCAAAAACTATTTTGAAATTCGAAATGCACAAGACATAGCACACGTTTGGGTGCACACCAACATTGCTTTTTAGATACGTCTGTATCGTATGAGTTTGTGAACGACCAAAATCGGATGGGTGTCAAAAGACACACAAACACATATTCGTAGTCAGCTGTTTGCCAATCCTCCCTTGGCTTCGTGAATATACTGAAAATTTTAGGATACTTTCAGATTTATTTCCCCGCCGCAGCTATATGGTCGATCAGTTGTGTTTTAACATGGAATTACAACAACAGTTAAGTATGCGAACCACAATAGTTGTGCACGCGAACGCAAGCAATGGAGTGGGTTTGTTTTGTAAAATTTAAGTAGTTTAATAACAATTTCCACCAAAATATTTCAAAATAAATATATAATTAATGTCCAGTTTCTTAAGTAACTATTATTCTTATCTATATTTGTATCAGCACCAACTTTTAATAATATTTTTTAATTCTTCTTAGGCTTTGGACGTTCTTCATATGAACACATAAGTTCATTTTCTCCATCAGGGCAATTCATTACCTGTAATTTAATACAAAAGAAATGTCTTTTATTCCGTCAAATTTTCATGTTAACTTCTACCTACCTTATCACAAAGCTGATCAACTGTAATGCATTTTCCGCTCACAGATCTTAGCTCGTTTCCTGAACATGAAGGAGGTTGTGTCGGTAGTTTACTTTTACTTTCATTTGTATTCAATTCGCTCACATTACTACAGTTATGGGAAATTTTCATCTTATTATCCAAATCACTTGTCATCATAATTTCCTTACTATCCTGGAAGTTTGCTATAATTGGAAAGATATTTTAAAAGTTAATATTGTTTTTAATGATGATGGAGAAAGTGACCTGTTTTGAATGGTTTTTTCGACATCTTTAAAATAAAGCAACATTTGTAAGATAATTTTTAGAACAACAATAAAAAATAATCATCCGTTTTTCGGTACAAAGGCGATTTTCAAAATATGGTTTTATGTCATAGCATCCAACATAACAATTACATGGAAGCTGAAAAAAGTAGATTTCGCGATGTTCGCTGTTTTTTGAAGGAATTTTTAATGGGCCTTTAATAAAACTGTTACTTCAAAAAGAACTAATAACTTGTGATGCTTTTTTATCGAGGCTGAGGTAGACTCGTGGGTGTCCAGGGTTTTACCCAAAGAAAGCAAATAAAACTCGGGTTTTGAAGATTTGAACTCTGACCAATTACCAGTTTTTTTTATTTATAACGAAGATTTTCTAACAATTTATTTCATATATGGATCTTAATCTTTACAAGTTAATATTTACACTATTATAATGCCTCGCGACTAAAAATGTCGTGAGAAAATCATCTACAATAAATGCCTCGCGACTAACAGTGTCGTGGGAAAATCGGCTACAATAAATGCCTCGCGACAAAAAGTGTCGTGGGAAGATCGACTACAATAAATGCCTCGCGACAATAAGTGTCGTGGGAAGATCGGCTAAAATAATTGCCTCGCGACAATAAGTGTCGTGGGAAGATCGTCTACAATAAATGCCTCGCGACAATAGGCGTCGTGGGAAGATCGTCTAAAATAAATGCCTCGCGACAATAACTGTCGTGGGAAGATCGTCTAAAATTAATGCCTCGCTACAATAAGTGTCGTGGGAAGATCGGCTAAAATAAATGCCTCGCGACAATAAGTGTCGTGGGAAGATCGTCTAAAATAAATGCCTCGCGACAATAAGTGTCGTGGGAAGATCGGCTAAAATAAATGCCTCGCGACAATAAGTGTCGTGGGAAGATCGTCTAAAATAAATGCCTCGCGACAATAAGTGTCGTGGGAAGATCGTCTAAAATAAATGCCTCGCGACAATAAGTGTTGTGGGAAGATCGGCTAAAATAAATGCCTCGCGACAATAAGTGTCGTGGGAAGATCGTCTAAAATAAATGCCTCGCGACAATAAGTGTCGTGGGAAGATCGGCTAAAATAAATGCCTCGCGACAATAAGTGTCGTGGGAAGATCGGCTAAAATAAATGCCTCGCGACAATAAGTGTCGTGGGAAGATCGGCTAAAATAAATGCCTCGCGACAATAAGTGTCGTGGGAAGATCGGCTAAAATAAATGCCTCGCGACAATAAGTGTCGTGGGAAGATCGGCTAAAATAAATGCCTCGCGACAATAAGTGTCGTGGGAAGATCGGCTAAAATAAATGCCTCGCGACAATAAGTGTCGTGGGAAGATCGGCTAAAGTAAATGCCTCGCGACAATAAGTGTCGTGGGAAGATCGGCTAAAATAAATGCCTCGCGACAATAAGTGTCGTGGGAAGATCGTCTAAAATAAATGCCTAGCCTTAAATAATGAAGTTACGGACGTACTTGCGGCAATGCTACGGTGGGTTACAAAGCAAACCCGAACCGAGATACACTCTAAAGGAGTGGATCTGGGTTCAACAAATCGCGGCTACTACTATTCAGTACTTACGGCAATGCTAAGCCGAGGTAAGTACTGCGGTTTCAAACGGACAACCTTTACCGGGGTACTGAGGTGCACTCTGAAGGGGTGAATCTCAGTATTCCTAACTTTAAAACCAAAAAGCGAACGTAGTGAGTACTATGTACGAGTACTAAGTATCGTACTTTGTGCCTCTCTGCGTTCCCTATAACCACTTCGGCTCCTAGTAAGCTTACTTAGGTTAAAGTGTGTACGGAGTTTTTATGTGTTTCTATCTCAAGCCACACATTAACCTCTGTGTACCACACTTTCTTCTCTATTCTAGTGCATTTTTCACTTCTATTCGTCAACTTTTCTGAAGTAAGACGGTGCGAAGTGAAAGAATAAAAATAAAAACTACCAATAATAAAAAATATACTTAATATAAATAAATATATGGGATGACGTAGCCACTCATGTTGGTCACTGATGTGTGCTAGCAGATGCATGGTCGCTGTGTGCCTACTGCTGACTCGATGGGTGGTGGGTGGTATAGCTGACTGCTTGGTTGCTGCTTTTATTTTCGTTTGGTGTATATTGTTGTTGGTAGGTATACATCGTTGTTAGGTATACATCGTTGTTGGATGATATGGTATATAATATTCGTTTGGTGTATATTGTTGTTGGTAGGTATACATCGTTGTTAGGTATACATCGTTGTTGGATGATATGGACAGCATAAAATAAACAAATGAATATGTATATTCATTTAAAGGGTGGCTTCCATTTCCTTTGTTGGTAGGTATCCTAGTGTCATGTTGTTGGTAGGTAGGTATCCCAAAAGAAAAATGACAATTTTTTTTCTTTTTTTTTTTTTTCTTTATATATATTTTTTTTTTTTTTTTTTTTTTTAAATTTTTAACTTCAACGGATTTTTATTTCATAAACGAAAATAAATTAAATAATTCAAATAATAATAATAAAGATAACAAAACAATAATTCATTATGACAGCATCTTCTTCTTCGGTGGGGTGATTTCCTAATCAGGTAAATACAGCGTCTTTTGGTAGGGCCCAAATTTGAGCTTTGCTTATTTGCCATTGCGATTCATTCGCACTAATACAGGCCCCCACGGGCGGTGTACAACGAACTGGCGCTGGTGGCTGGGTGTGGCTCTGAGAGTAATGCCTGCGAACGGATCGAACGGTTGTTCCGAGTTGCTTCCCGCTGCTGCTGCTGGGACGGCCGGTTTAACTGCTGGAGGTAAGACTTCTGGACTGCATCCTTGGGCTTCGGATTGTTGCATCCCTTGAACTACCGGAATTTGGTAATTTTGGGGTGGAACAGAAGTAGTGATGCCATCTGTCGGATGAGTGAAGTACGCAGCTTGACTGGTTGTGGGACTAGACCTAATTCTAGCTTTTCTGGTGATCGGAGGGTTCTCAATTGCCCAACTCTCGTCGGCTGCCTCACGCTGCTCCCGTACTCTTTTCATGTCTGCCAATGCCGATACCTTGGGCGGAATGGGTTTGGCGTTTGCCAGCAAGTGTATTTCCTTAACCCTGCTGACACGAGGCTGGGTGACCAGCTGGAAGCACACTTGATCATCCCCAAGTGACGTGGCTTGCATCTTACGCGGTACGGTGCGCTGGCGCACGCAAGGATCGGGTGGCAGAAAGGGTGCGGTGCACGAAGATGACGGCACTGGATTTCTAAGAGTTAACTTGCCAACGGTTGCTTTTCCTGGGAGCTGAAACCTTGGCTTACACTTGGCTGTTGCTATTTGGCGTGGTGACTTGCGTGGTGAAGCACGGTTGGCAGAGGCACCTGAACCACAGGCTGTGGTTGGATGTCTACTCTCGACGTTATTTTTATATGGCGAGACATAATCTGCATGGCCATCTGCAACTACGGTAGAGAACGGACGCTCGGGCTTTGGTCCATCTTTTGCCAGGGTGTTGTGGCGTTCAGGAGTCGACAGGCGGTGAAAACGGGGTGGAGGTGACCGCCTGGGTGACCGGCGGCTAGTTCGTCTTTTGCTAAGGCGTGGGCTACGCCTTACTTCTGCATTCGGCTGGGATTTCCTTCTTCCATTTCCTTCCTCCATGTTTATAGTGGAAATACTAACGCCGGCGGTAGTTTTCTGGCTGAAGGATTTAGATAAGGGCTGCTTGTATATCGGAATTTTTACTACTAGTACGGGGTTGCTTAGTAATGGTGATGTTACCTTCTTAGTTTGTGGCGCACGTCTGCTCGCCTCCACGGTTATCTTTCTACTGACGATCGCAGCGGTTTGATCCTCACTATTTATATTTTTTTCATCGGAATAAAATCCTTTTAAATCCCTTATGTGAGAATGAATGGGCGCTCTTCTCTTTTGTTTGTTTCCCCTATCTCCTTCCCTTAATTCTACGATGACGGGGGAAATAAACTTTGTTACCTGGAAAGGACCGTCGTAACAGGGGGCTAATTTCGCCGCAAAATAATTCGCTGCTGAGGAAAGATGCCGTATTTTCTTGTAGACCATCTCACCAATACTAGGTCGCCAGGGACGGCGGCGTAAATTATATGATTTCGCTTGCGTCTGACTGGCTCTTGCGATGTTAGTACGTACTAACTCATATAACGCTTGCAATCTTTCCTGTCTGGTGATTACGTCTTCATCAGGGCCGTCATCGGGGAAGGGTGTTATGTACTCTCTAGGTCCTCGTAACTCCCTTCCAAAATTTAGTACTGCAGGGGAATACCCAGTAGACTCGTGACGGCTCGTGTTCATAGCAAATGACAACTCCGGCAGGTGTTCGTCCCACGATCGCTGGTTTTCCTGCACATACTGAGCAATCATTGTTTTGATGACTCGGTTTACCCTCTCCGTTGGATTTTCCTGCGGTGTATACGGGGCGATGAGGCGATGTTGAATACCCAGGCTCTGTAGAGAGGTTGTGAACTGGTTGCTCGTAAATTGAGTTCCGTTGTCTGAGAGGAACACCCTAGGGACTCCAAAGCGGTTGGTAATTCTTTCTCTTACAGCTTTAATTAAACTGGGAGTTGTGGCGGCACGCATCGGGACTGCTTCCACCCACTTAGTAAATTTGTCTACCATGACCAGCAGGACGGTATTCCCTTTCATAGAACGCGGTAATGGGCCTACAAAATCACCGCAAACGATTTCCCATGGTTCATCCACCTGAGTAGTATGCATGTATCCGCTGGGCTTTTGTTGTGAAGCTTTGTATTTGTTACAAATCCCACACTTACGGACATACCTACTGACATCACGAAACATCCCTGGCCAGTAGTATCGCTTGGCCATTCGAGCGATAGTTTTGGCGATACCCAAGTGTCCTGCGGTTACGGCATCGTGGTTTTCAAACAAAATTTGACGGCGGTCGGACTCTGGCACGCATAATTTCTAATCCAAATCTCGGGGGCTAGACATTGGATGCGCCACAACGAAACGACGGAACAGTTGATTCTCTCTTATTTTGTACTCGGGGAATTTCTCTGGATATTTTTCGACTTGCTCTTTTATACGTTGTACCCAATCTGGCCTTACGTCTCTAGCGGCGGCGAGCTTATCCGTCTCGTTGATAGGCAGAGGATCGCGGGATAGCGCGTCGGCTACTACGTTCATAGATCCTCGGCGATAATGAATATCGAAGTCATACTGCTGAAGCTCTAAGGCCCAGCGCGCCAACCTTCCAAGGAATGCAACCACTTCAGAGAATGGTGGTCCGTGACAACGTTGAAATGGTAGCCTTCAAGATATGGTCTCATCTTTCTTATTCCCCACAAAATGGCCAGACACTCCTTCTCTGTCACAGCATACTTTTGTTCCTGTTCTGTTAACGTACGGCTGGCATAGGCAATAACTTTTTCGTGTTCCTCTGATGATTGGGTAAGCACAACTCCTAACCCACAATTACTAGCGTCGGTTTGCAAGGTAAACGGTAAGTCAAAATTTGGGCAAGTTAATACGGGTGCTTCAGTTAGTTTTGATTTGAGCAAATCAAACGCTGCTTGTTGGAGAGGTCCCCAATCCCATTTAGCGTTCTTTTTTAGCAGACTGGTTAACGGAGTCACCACTGACGAGAAATCTTTGATGAAGCGGCGGTACCATGAGCAGATTCCTAATATGCGACGTAGCTCACGAACACTAGTTGGTGCTTTTAATCCTTGCACGGCGGAAATTTTGTCAGGGTCGGTGTGAATGCCTTCTTGGCTGACCACATGGCCCAGGAATCTTAGGCTACTACGGCAAAAATTGCATTTTTCCACGTTTATTTTGAGATTGGCGGCACGGAGTTTCCCAAAAACGTCGGCTAATTGGCTAATATGTTCCTCGAAAGAGCCACTGATAATAAATATGTCGTCCAGGTAGACGAAAACATGGCTTAACATGTCTGAGCCAAAAATCGCATCCATCGCACGCTGAAACGTGGCCCCAGCAGAATGTAGGCCGCAAGGCATAACATTCCATTCAAATAATCTACGGCCTGGAACGGTGAAAGCGGTATACGGGCGGCATTTTGGTTCTAACGCGATCTGCCAATAGCCTTGCTTGAGGTCGATCGTAGACATAAACCTCGCTCCACGTAGTTTGTCCAAAATGGCCACTATATATGGCAACGGATATGCGTCTTTGAATGACACTTCGTTCAGCTGGCGAAAATCGATGCAGACCCTCCATGATCCTTCCTTTTTACGCACTAGTACTATTGGTGAACTATACGGGCTTATTTTACCAGTTTTCAACAGGTCATCGACTTCGTCGTCTATTATCTTTTGCATGGCTGGATTGCGCGGATAATAACGTTGTTTGAAGGGTTCCTCCTTTTTCAAATGAATTCGATGCGGCGGTACGGTTGAAATTCCTACTATGTTGTCGAATTTAGGTAATTCGATAGCTAGGAAATCATCTAGTCTCTGTTTTTGATACTCTGGTAAATGGGACACGGCTCTACAGACAGAAAGGTTCTCGTTTCTCTGGTACTTTTTGCTACCTGTAATAGGTTTGCCTCCCAAATATATTTGAATGTTGGCCTGATTCATTAAATCCATTCCGAGAATCGCATCTTCCTCTAGCGCAGGTAAATAGGTAAGCTCGCCAGTCAACTCGTTGCCACATAAAGAGAAGGTTACCGTGAAGTGCTCGGAGGTCATGACGGGTTCGCCATTCGCTAGGTGGACCGGTCAATCTCTTAATGCTGGGCCAATAAACGTTTTTGATGACCCAGTGTCGAGAAGTGCCTGATATTCTTCTTCATTGATCTTTATCGGTACAAAATATCGGGGATCAACTCCAGGTATATTATTAACAACGGCTACTGGATGTCGGTGGCAATGGCAATCTTTCGTCAGTCTACCGTCCTCTCCACAAAATGAACAAAACAGTCGAAACGGACGACAACATGTTTCTTTGCGGTGGCCTCCTTGTTTGCAGTTCCAGCAATGCGTATCTCTATCATAAGGTACGACTGCCGGCGGCCCTCGTGGAACTTGTGGGGTGGGAAGAGCGGCTAGACCTGACGGACGTGCGTTCCTTTCATCATTCCTGATAGATTCGAACTCTTCAGCCATAGTAGATAGTTCATCTAGTGTGGTAAAATCTCGGCGACGGATATAGTACCGATATTCGGGGCGCATATTGTCGAATATTCTATCAATATTTTTGGTTATTGTCATGTGTGGATGCTGCCTTATCAGGTATTGAGCAGCCATGATATACTCTTTTGCGCGTTCACGTGGGCCTTGCCGTTTGCGCAGTATCTCTTCCTCCAATTTATGGAGGTATCGGGCGGGCAGGAAGTGACGAATGAATGCCTCACGAAAATCATTCCACTTGACGAAACTATCTTCTTTGATGCGAAGCCATTCCAACGCAATCCCACGGAATAGTTCGGGTAGTGTTCGAAGCATGTCGTCAGGCGGGATATTATAACATCGTGTTAGCTCAGACAGCCTCTCGAGGAATTCCAGTGGGTTTCCAGACGAATCAAATTTTAACCCCCACTTTCGTACGGTGTTCATTACCTCCGCCTCATAACTCAACGTGAGCCGGTGTGTAGGCGGTATCTGCTCATACCGTTGGTTTGAGCTGAGGGGAGGTACCGTGTATGGAAAGTGAACCGGGTGGCTGATTCGGGAATCCTCGAGAGTATGCGGGTGGTGGTTATCTTCAGCGCTGCCTGTTTGCTGCTGGACTGGCGGCGGAAGAGGCTTGTAATGTCCTTTCGGCGGAACCATAAATGTGGTTTGCATATATAATGGTGAACTGGATTCCTCTGATGAAGCAGGTGCGGGTTGAGCCGTGGTGACTGCAGGTTTTTCAGTATTATTTACTGGTGGTTCTATGGGCTCGTCGTCATTAAGTCGTTGTTCGACTACACTCTCCCATTTCTCACACAAATTTAGTGTAGAACCGGTTGTCACTCCTGTAGCTCTAATCTTTTTGAGATACTGACTCAACCGTTGACGGAGTTCCTTCATATTCCCGTCAGTATCCAAATTTCTGGATTCAAGAGCTTCCTGCAACTCAGACTTCTTCATCAGGTATATGAAGTTCAGATTTTTAAGACCGTTATGATCTTCAATCGTTTGTTCCTCGGGATCCACCATATTTATTGTTTTGGTAGCGGCGGACTGGTAATTGGTAATCGGAAGAGGGCGGTCGGTGGTACCTTCAGGAGATTCCTGGTCGGTCGGCGGTGAGAGTTCGGATGAATCCTCTAAAGGTCCCTGCTCGGGCGCCAAAATGTGATGCTTTTTTATCGAGGCTGAGGTAGACTCGTGGGTGTCCAGGGTTTTACCCAAAGAAAGCAAATAAAACTCGGGTTTTGAAGATTTGAACTCTGACCAATTACCAGTTTTTTTTATTTATAACGAAGATTTTCTAACAATTTATTTCATATACGGATCTTAATCTTTACAAGTTAATATTTACTCTATTATAATGCCTCGCGACTAAAAATGTCGTGAGAAAATCATCTACAATAAATGCCTCGCGACTAACAGTGTCGTGGGAAAATCGGCTACAATAAATGCCTCGCGACAAAAAGTGTCGTGGGAAGATCGACTACAATAAATGCCTCGCGACAATAGGCGTCGTGGGAAGATCGTCTAAAATAAATGCCTCGCGACAATAAGTGTTGTGGGAAGATCGGCTAAAATAAATGCCTCGCGACAATAAGTGTCGTGGGAAGATCGTCTAAAATAAATGCCTCGCGACAATAAGTGTCGTGGGAAGATCGTCTAAAATAAATGCCTCGCGACAATAAGTGTCGTGGGAAGATCGGCTAAAATAAATGCCTCGCGACAATAAGTGTCGTGGGAAGATCGTCTAAAATAAATGCCTCGCGACAATAAGTGTCGTGGGAAGATCGTCTAAAATAAATGCCTCGCGACAATAAGTGTAGTGGGAAGATCGGCTAAAATAAATGCCTCGCGACAATAAGTGTCGTGGGAAGATCGGCTAAAATAAATGCCTCGCGACAAAAAGTGTCGTGGGAAGATCGTCTAAAATAAATGCCTCGCGACAATAAGTGTCGTGGGAAGATCGACTAAAATAAATGCCTCGCGACAATAAGCGTCGTGGGAAGATCGTCTAAAATAAATGCCTCGCGACAATAAGTGTCGTGGGAAAATCGTCTAAAATAAATGCCTCGCGACAAAAAGTGTCGTGGGAAGATCGTCTAAAATAAATGCCTCGCGACAATAAGTGTCGTGGGAAGATCGTCTAAAATAAATGCCTCGCGACAATAAGTGTCGTGGGAAGATCGGCTAAAATAAATGCCTCGCGACAGTAAGTGTAGTGGGAAGATCGGCTAAAATAAATGCCTCGCGACAATAAGTGTCGTGGGAAGATCGGCTAAAATAAATGCCTCGCGACAAAAAGTGTCGTGGGAAGATCGTCTAAAATAAATGACTCGCGACAAAAAGTGTCGTGGGAAGATCGTCTAAAATAAATGCCTCGCGACAATAAGTGTCGTGGGAAGATCGGCTAAAATAAATGCCTCGCGACAATAAGTGTCGTGGGAAGATCGGCTAAAATAAATGCCTCGCGACAATAAGTGTCGTGGGAAGATCGGCTAAAATAAATGCCTCGCGACAATAAGTGTCGTGGGAAGATCGGCTAAAATAAATGCCTCGCGACAGTAAGTGTCGTGGGAAGATCGGCTAAAGTAAATGCCTCGCGACAATAAGTGTCGTGGGAAGATCGGCTAAAATAAATGCCTCGCGACAATAAGTGTCGTGGGAAGATCGTCTAAAATAAATGCCTAGCCTTAAATAATGAAGTTACGGACGTACTTGCGGCAATGCTACTCCCAAAATTAAGTACGGTGGGTTACAAAGCAAACCCGAACCGAGATACACTCTAAAGGAGTGGATCTGGGTTCAACAACCTTTACCGGGGTACTGAGGTGCACTCTATGTACGAGTACTAAGTATCGTACTTTGTGCCTCTCTGCGTTCCCTATAACCACTTCGGCTACTAGTAAGCTTACTTAGGTTAAAGTGTGTACGGGGTTTTATGTGTTTCTATCTCAAGCCACACATTAACCTCTGTGTACCACACTTTCTTCTCTATTCTAGTGCATTTTTCACTTCTATTCGTCAACTTTTCTGAAGTAAGACGGTGCGAAGTGAAAGAATAAAAATAAAAACTACCAATAATAAAAAATATACTTAATATAAATAAATATATAGGATGACGTAGCCACTCATGTTGGTCACTGATGTGTGCTAGCAGATGCATGGTCGCTGTGTGCCTACTGCTGACTCGATGGGTGGTGGGTGGTATAGCTGACTGCTTGGTTGCTGCTTTTATTTTCGTTTGGTGTATATTGTTGTTGTTAGGTATACATCGTTGTTAGGTATACATCGTTGTTAGATGATATGGTATATAATATTCGTTTGGTGTATATTGTTGTTGGTAGGTATACCTCGTTGTTAGGTATACATCGTTGTTGGATGATATGGACAGCATAAAATAAACAAATGAATATGTATATTCATTTAAAGGGTGGCTTCCATTTCCTTTGTTGGTAGGTATCCTAGTGTCATGTTGTTGGTAGGTAGGTATCCCAAAAGAAAGAAGGCTTTCGGTGGGCGGCTGGTAGGTACTAAGTTGCAGGAAATTGTAACGCTTCGTTACAAACTAAAAAATAAACAGTTTTCTCATAAAAAAACAAAACTATTGTATCTTTACATATAGAACCACAAACCATTGATTCTGAAACTCATAAAAAACTCTAAGCTTACAATCTTACCTAAAATATGGGATATGTTTACTATGCCGCTTTTGATTTCCCCCAGACTTGTAATTCCTCGTAAAATGTTATTTCCACTAGCTGTTGCCAACGATTCGTTGAGTTCACTTCCTGCAGCTAAAGGATCTTCGTCAGCAATAGCTGTAAAGCTATTTTCAACCGTATAGTTTGGCAGAAGGAAACTAGCATATGAGAAGATTCTCGGATGTTGTTCTGAATCTTCTTCATCACTTTCCGAAAAACAAAACACGCTCATCAGAACCATCGTCACAATCTTCATTATTGTCACATCTATAATCATCATCATCATCATCATCAATATCGGCTCGACAACCGGGGTCCGGTCCTGGCCTCCTTAAACAAGTCTCTCCACCTATCCCGGTCTCGAGCCGACGCCATCCAATTGCGCACCCCAAGGCTCCGGGCGTCCTGGTCTACGCCATCTCTCCAGCGCAAGCATGGTTTACCACGCTGTCGTCTGCCATAGAATGTACCACAAAGAACTTTCCGAGCAGGTTCCTCTTCGCTCATGCGAGCTAGGTGCCCTGCCCACCGAAGTCTACCGAGCCTAATTTTTGTCACGATATCTGCTTCAAGGTAGATTGCGTACAATTCATGATTGTACCGTCTCCGGAATCGTCCTTCCTCACATATTGGGCCAACAATTCTCCTTAAGACTTTTCTCTCGAACGCGGATCTATAATCATCCGATAGGCATTTCTCATTTGATTTGCAACGAAACTCTTCGGGGCTACAAACAAGGCAACCCAATTCGTCTTCTCCTTCGCTGCAATCCTTAATATTATCACATTGTCATTGGTTGGGAATACACGATAAGTCTTCACATTTAAATTCATTGTCATAGCAATCACTTCTTCGCGTTGGATCTTCGCAAATATTACGATCATAGGAGTCTGGATATCTATCACAATCGAAGGTATATGTTAGAATGTTCCGAACTAGCAATCAAACTGGAACAGTATTCTAAAATGGCTTAAAAGAAAAATATTGATCAATAATTGTGTGTGATGAAAAATATTTTCTAATTAACATTTACACATCCTTTTACATGGCTGAAGAATACCAATTTGTGTGGGACGGCACTCTGGCACATGACTTGAGCAAACAAATTCAATGGCCCTAGGAGAGCAGTTGGACGATATAAGTGTTTCGAAAACTTCCAATTCTGCTGAATTCAAAAACAAACTTTTCGCATTGGAAGACGTTAAATCGTACTGAAGAATTCCTCGACACATTGGCAGTGATGTAGATTGGCATTGAATTTCTTCAAATGGTCTGCTGCTTGGAGTAATATATTCTGGAGTAATATATTCTGGCAGGATTTGTGGAACCGTGGGTTAATTGCTTTTAACCAGATTAACCAGATTTCACCTTTTTTAAAATCATCAGTGCAGTTGGATCTTTTGCAATTTTGTCGGCAGTTTATAAATAATTGTGTACGATCGCTATTCGAACAGAGGCAACAACCGATGGATATCAAAACTATTGTTGTTAGGAAGATGTTTTTAAATAAAATTATTGTTAATTAAGATTTTTTTCATAAATTCTTTAAAAATAAATTTTGTGTGTTTTGGCGCATTTTGTATTTTTCAACATGGAAAAAATATGGACAACATTTGCAAATATTTTAAGAGCTGCAACCTTTCACCAAAATACATTTCACTTTTTTAGCAAAAGAAAATATCAAGTGGATACGAAATTCAACAAAATTTATTTTAAAAATAAATATAAACTAACTAGCAGAAAGTACCCGGCGTTGCCCGGGCACTCGGTGCACTCAACCTAGAACGATGTCTATATTCCTAATCCTTGTTTTAATAAAAAACAAAAATACATTTGGACTCATTTTTTTTTATTTATTTATTTATATTTTATATTATATTTTATCTAAATTCAAAATTTCAAGGGAAGTAGAATCATTGTCAAACTTCTCATCTTTCTCTTCAGGGAAGTCATCATCGAAATTTAACGAAGAGCAGTTCGAAATTTCCATTTTTTTCTTTTTCTGACATTTCTGCTACTTCTGCTTGTTTTTGTTGTTTTTGGACCGATGATTTTTTAATTTTTTTTTATTTTTTTTATATAACCTTTCTGGTTCAGATTTACGGTAAGTTTAGTTTTAATCAATTTGTTTTGGTGCTTGTCTACGATATGCATATTTTTCTCTAACCTATTAGCAACGCCATCTGTACATCATCATTTTCAAAACGGAAAAGGAGTCCCCTATACAGTATAGATTATTATTAAGCCCTCTGCTGGTGATATTAATATCGTAATTGAGGAGAAGCAGGTAGTCAAAATAAGAACTAAGGAATCTTTGCTCTTTAGTACAAACCTGATTACTGCAGCGCCAAAACATGAACTTGACGTTTGACGTAAAACGATGACGCGTTGGATTTGACAAATTACTTTTTACTGTCAGATAAAACAGCGATGGCATTTGAATTTGTCACCCCTATAGTCAAAGCTGTCAAATTATTGAATTCATTGTTTGCGCCAAACCTATACCAGACAATTCCCAATGCCTCCAAATAGTTCGCCAACAAACGTCAAATGCTTCACTTTGACTGATTGGGAATGGGACAAAATATAGAAACGTCAATTTACGTCGGATGAGTACGTCCAATGTGAACATCGTCTAAAGGTGACAGATTCAAATAGACATTTGTGAAAGTTATTTGTCAAATAAAAAATGAATTCAATAGCTTGACACCTTTCACCTTAAAGGTGACAGATTCAAATGTCATCGCTGTTTTTACGTGAAAAGTCAAAGTGATGCATTTGACGTTTGTTGGCGAACTGTTTGGAGGCATTGGAAATTATCTGGTATAGGTTTGGCGCACAAAATGAATGCAATAATTTGACAGCTTTGACTATAGGGGTGACGGATTCAAATGCCATCGCTGTTGTATCTGACAGTAAAAAGTAATTTGTCAAATCATTTTACGTCAAACGTCAAATTCATGTTTTGGCGCTGCAGTAATCAGGTTTGTAATAAAGAGCAAAGATAACTTAGTTCTTATTTTGACTACTTGTTGCGAATTTCAACTTTATCATATACGTGTAGCGCAGCAGTAGTCAAGTTTGTACTTATCCAACATGATCGCTTAAAAACAGAAAATATTAAGAATTTATGACTGAATTTCGCATCTCCTCAATTCGATACTTATGGTGACTACGTAGTAGTGCTTTTTCACTTCATCATATACGTGTAGCGCAGTAGTAGTCAAGTTTGTACTAAAGACCAACGATAACGTATTACTAATTTTGGGCGAAATGCCCGTGAAATATTTTGTGAGCTCTCTTTAATATTCACTGATGACAGTTGTTAGAAAAAATTGGAAACGTGAAACGTCGAAATGGTAAGAAAAATTACTTTAATTTTTCGCCGGGCAAAAGTTTTTTTTTTAAATTAACCCAGTTTTAGTGTGTATTTTGTTATTTTTAATATCCTAAAACCTGACGAACAGTTAAAAGTAATTTTTACAATAAATTTTAGAAAAGAATAGTTTGTTGTTATATGTGTTTTACCACAGTAACAATATAACAAATAAACTAACAAAACTACTCTTTTATATAGTAGTAGGATTTCACTTTGAAAATATAAACAACTTACCTATCCAATTGTTCCTCGAAAGAAATAACGAATGGCGTAATTCGTGGTTGTTTTTTTTTTGTGGGAAGAGTTGTCAAATAAAATAAACAAATACCTGAATTTCATCTTCAAATGGGCACACAAAAACTGTTATACTTTGTATGGAATACACTATCCAGTTATATATTGAGATCAGTGAACGAGTGTAGACCACTGATCTCAATATATAACTGGATAGTGTATCCCATACAAAGTATAACAGATTTTGTGTGCCCATTTGAAGATGACATTAAGGTGGTTTGTTTATTTTATTTGACGTTTTTTCTCGGAAAAAAAAACAAACAAGTGATGGAAAAAAATAATTTTTTCCTACGCTGTTTTGAAAATTTACTCGGTTTTATTATTCGTTTATATGTTTTTTTCAGAATATTTTGTTAAAATTTTAAAAACAAGTGTATCAAAAAAGATGCAAAACTCTTGGCAAAACATTAGTAAATATAAACAGAATACTGCAAGAAATTGAAATATGGAATTAAGAAAATTAAAATATTGATCATTACTCTTATACAAAAATAAATTGTAATTCTTTTCTGTTGAAAGATATCCAATGAGGATAGATGGCATAAATCCATCAAATTTGACTTTTGGTTTACTCGGTTTGGGTATTATAGGATCGACAATTGTTAAAGATTTAATATGCACAGGGCATAAAGTGGTTGTTTGTAATAGAACAATGTCCAAGGTGCGTTTGGAATTCATAAATTTCTGTAGAATTTTGTAATTTAATGGGAGTATTTGTTTCGTTAGTGCAAATCAATCTCAGAAGCTGGTGCTGAAGTTAAGGATACTCCAATGGACGTTGTTGATGCTGCGGATGTTACATTCTGTTGTGTAGTGTATCGGATCCAAAAGCATCAAAAGATGTGTTTTATTTTTAAATACTTTTTGTTTTCGAACCTAACAATCAAATTAATTTCAGTTTGTTTTTGGCAACTGTGGAGTTTTACAAGTAAGAGAACTCAACAATAAGACAAACGTATAAATGTCTATTATTTATCCAGAAACTTCACAAGATATCGCCGAAGGTATCGCACAATGTGGAGGTAGATATTTGGAAGTTTAAGTAAGTATTTTTTTATAATTTAAAATATGAAAGAATCTTAATTGTGTTCCTGTTAGATATATGGCACAAGGCAAGAAGCGGAAGAAAGCATGCTAATTATATTAGCTGGTGGCGATCGAACTGTTTTCGAAGAATGTCATTCGTGCTTTAAAACTATCGCTAAAAATACATTCTTTTTAGGGGGTAAGTTGAAATTTAATAAAAAATTGTAATCCTGACATACGAGTAACAATGTTTTTTAATCTATTTACAGACGTCGGAAATGCATGCAAAGTTGGTTTTTCAGAAGCATTAGATCTAAATAAGTTTGTTGAAGATAAAGAATACATTCTTTATTATTTCGTTTAGTTATATCGACAGAATTATTTATTAGTCTCTGCTGTGACTGCGGTGTTGCGATTCCACCAAATCCCTCAAACATGTGTGTCACCTGTCTGCGAAATCACATCGACATTACAGCGGGCGTTCCCAAACAAGCTGTGTTTAAGTTTAATATCATTTTTTATTGATTGAGAAAAAATTGTTATCAGGCTGATAACCAATATAACTTCATTAAAATAGCTACCCGTCTGTTTAACTAAGATGGAAAAAAATTGCCATAAAAACATTCTATGACCGAGTTCCAGAAAAAAATGCAGACATCCTTGACTTACAAAGTGCATCTGCTATTAAAAAACATCCTGCAATATATTATTACTATTTAAAAACATACATGGAATATTTTACATACAATTTTTTTAGTTTTTTTTTTGGTTTCACCTAAATATATTGAATCACAGCATTTTATTGTCTTTCTGTCTTTTCTGAAGCAAGAAAACTTGTAGGAGGATGATGCGTCACGCCTGGAACATATTCATAGGGCTTGAAAAAAGAAATAAACAAAAATAAAAAAATAATAAAACAGTATTGTTGACAATTGTAGCAATGTCTGTAATTATATTAATCTGTAAGTATTTAGTTTATGTTGTTCTTTTTAATCCGACTAATTTAATATTCAAAAGTTGTTTGTGAAAACATCTAGAAAAAAATTATTGAGGCACACTTATAACGATGGAATGCTTATTGAAAAATATAAAGAAAACACTTGTTTTTGTAATTTTTCTCCCTTGTGCCCTTGTGATGCGTGTATCTCGGAAACGGTTGATATTTGGGAAAAAAGTGATCATGACAAAAAGGCCATGCATTCTTCTTCAGTTATCTTTTCCTGTTGTCGTTTTCATCTTTTCGCTGTGTTTACATTCCGATTAACTTGATTCCATTCAATAGTTTCTACTAGTTCTTCTTTCCTTTAGTTGTTGCATCAGAAAAAAATCCAAGACTTCTGGAATTCTCCAACGCGAATTCATAGAATTTCATAATAAATACTTTAAACTAGAAGAGAAAAAATTGTTTTCACTTTGAAGTTTGTACACTTTTTCTTAAATTTTATTTATTTATTATGTTAACTGTAAATTTACGGAATAAAA